>CM046884.1:25979936-26589143 GCA_025688845.1 Cucumis hystrix
CCATGCAAATTCTTAGTATAAATGATCTGTATTCCGTTATCTTTTCATTTAATTAAATTCATTACCATTTGCTGCAGACGTATCTGCAATCCCTTACTGTGAGGCTTGAAGAATGGAGACTAAAGCGAAGAGACACTGAAGAGTGGATGAGACATCGTCAACTCCCTGAAGACTTGAAACGACGAGTTCGACGTTTTGTGCAATATAAGTGGGTGGCAACCAGAGGAGTCGATGAAGAAACCATCTTGCAGAGCTTGCCTGCTGATCTTCGACGTGATATTCAGTGCCACCTATGTCTAGATCTTGTCCGACGAGTACGATTCTCTTGCATACTTATTCTTTATTTTTATATTGAATCACAATAATCTGGCTTACAGTTTGTACATGATAAATTTTTTATGTAGTGGCATCTCTTATTATGAGAGGCCATTGCTAGTGTTGCTATTAAATAGGCAGTAGATACACAACAATGAGATTAAGGAAGCATGTCTTTGCTGCATGTGAAGACTATTATTTCTAATAATTAACCACCTAAATTGGACTGGCAACTATCACCAATAGTTCTTTACCACTTTGCAAAAAAGTTCTTCCTGATTGATTACCTTTGTAGATGTGGTCGTATTTTAAATCAGTAATTGAGTTGCCACCCTGGACTCACTAAGCAGATTGAAGCATTTTTCCCCCTGTTTTGCAGGTTCCTTTCTTCGAACAAATGGATGATCAGCTACTTGATGCAATATGTGAACGCCTGGTCTCTTCCTTGAGCACTGAAGGTACTTATATTGTACGGGAGGGTGACCCGGTAACAGAGATGCTGTTCATTATTCGAGGCAGATTGGAGAGTTCTACCACAAATGGAGGCCGCTCTGGTTTCTTTAACTCCATAACATTACGTCCCGGGGACTTCTGTGGGGAGGAACTGCTTTCTTGGGCCTTGCATCCAAAATCCACCACCAACTTGCCCTCCTCAACTAGAACAGTGAAGGCGCTCAATGAAGTTGAAGCTTTTGCACTCCGTGCAGAAGATCTTAAATTTGTGGCCAACCAATTTAGACGTCTGCATAGTAAAAAATTGCAGCACACATTCCGCTTCTACTCTCATCATTGGAGAACATGGGCAGCTTGCTTTATTCAGGCTGCTTGGCGTCGCCATAAGAAAAGGATGATGGCAAAAGACCTCTTAATAAAGGAATCGTTTACATTATCAGAACAAGTAGCTGATGAAACTACCCAAGGAGAGGAACAATTCTCTGTTGTTTCAAATCCTTCTCAGTCTAAAATGTATCTGGATGTAACCTTGCTGGCTTCAAGGTTTGCTGCAAACACAAGGAGAGGCGCCCAGAGAATGAAAGATGACTTGCCAAAATTACAAAAGCCCGATGAACCCGACTTTTCCATTGAGCCAGATAGATAACAGTTTCCAGTAGTCTCAAACACGTCTCTGAGAAGGGTGAAATCCATTTCAGATGAGCATCCTTTTTTCTGTCATCTGGTATTTCAGATCTTACAGGGGCCTACTGCCGTTTTTCCTCTTGATGTATAGTTTATCAATTACTTGCTTTCATCCAACCATTATAAGAGCCAGGGATCTAACGTCGCAAACTCTGTGTTACTATCGTAACCAGTAAGTTGGTCTTGTGTTCAACTCTTATAGAAAGTAACAGAATTAGTTGGATGGTTAAACGTGCTGCTGCCAACCTAGCTGCAAATTATACTTCACCAGACAGTACACAGTTCCTCAGTTAGATTTTGATTGAATGCAATATCTTGATTTTTCACTAGACAGTGCTCAAATAGAGCTATGCTGGTATGGGGCTGATGCTGGGCAAGGAAGCTTCTGTTCATATTTTATGATTAGAGACAAATTCTATACCTTTTTGTCATTTTTTCTTTGCTTTAAAATTTTCTGACTTATCCATTGTCCTTAATTTTGATGTCCAACAAAGTATCTAGCTGAAAATGCACATATACGTAGCAAGAGTGCTTTGGATTTCAGAATTTGTAAAAGTAAGCCAGTTTGGTCACTCCTGTTTCGAACTGACCTTGCAAATTTATCATCCAGTTTAGTTTATCGAAGTACAAACAGTAATAGAAGTATTATAGTTTTCATGTCGAACCCAATAATTTCTTGCTTTCTGATTTGAACAATGGAATGAAAATCTAATATTATCGTATTACCAGCTCTGCTTGAGTAAAACTTTTCATAGAAAGTTTCTTGGGGAAGCTAAGAGAATAAGTGTTCTATTGACTGGGTATGGTGCCATGAAATACAAATCTGAAGGTTTAGCACCAGCTTTGTTTCATTACATTCTCTTTCAACTGGTTCATTACATTCTCTTTCAAGGATTAGTCATTACATTCTCTTTCAAGGATTATACCTATCAATGTCATAGAACTCTATATTCTTGTACTTCTGGGAGATTATCTCAGCTTGTACCTTTCTGGCAGTGTCTGTTGCACAACCAACAAGAATAAGAACAGAGGTTCCTGCAAATCCTCGAAATGCTGTCAAATGTGTTGTCTGTTCAATCACCGCAGGCCCAGCAGCAAGGATTGCCAAGAAGGCTGAACCAAGTACTGAAATCCGGCTTAGAACCTATAATTCGTTAAACAGGAAGACACCAATCTAAGTAACTGGACTTCATTTTGGTCAATCAAGGTGATAACAGATTCAGCAGCGAGAACATAAAAATAATTGCATTATTACCGCTTTCAGAAATGAAGCTGTACTTTTTCCTGGGCGGACGAGGGGAATTGAAGCACCCTGTCGCTTCAATTGCTCACTCACATCATCGGGATCCAACTGTAGGAACGTGTAGTAATAGTTGAAGAAGGCTATCAAAAGGATGTTGGTTGGCAGATAGAACGAACCTAAAAGAATCCCGAGTGTTAATTTCGTTAATACCAAGAAGTCCTATCAACCGTACAATCTAACCGAACAGCAATTGGACCATTGTTTTTAAAAAATTATAACTTTTTTACGAACTAAATAGGAATGCAGCAAATTCAATGGGCAGTGAACCAAAACATCTTACCTCCTGGATTTAAAGCAAGTGCAGCCTTCTTTAGGACCGATAGCCCTGTGAAGCGAGCCAGAGTACCTGGAAGGGCTAACGTTGATGTCGAGAAAATGATTGGCATTACACCAGAACTATTAACCTGCGCATTATGAAGGTAGTACAAACTCCTTGTTGGTTAATAAAGGCCAGTTATAGATTATAATTAAGACCCGGGAACATGAATATTCACAGCTACAACATTAAAGTGCGGCACGACTTTAAAGTTTAAGCTTCTTTAAAGTTAAAACCTTAAAAGTTCACTACTGACTGATAAACTAGTTAGTCACTAATTCAATGATATAAGAATAAAGAAGCCGGAATAGGAATACAAACCTTGAAGGGCAGGTAAGCAGATTTCTGAAGTCCTCCACCTCTGCTTGTGTATCTTGAAGCATAATTGAGGGGGATTTTCCTTTCTGCTTCCTGAAAACCTTGGTTCAGATAAATCACAATCATATAAAATAACACATTTTGTGCAATGAAGAAAAAATATAGACTTATTAACCATTACTTACCTGAACATATACAATTCCAAGTACCAATAGAAAGAAGGAGATTATGATAGCAACCAATCCAACATAATTACCATCCTGGAATGCCTGTGCAGTGGTCCTTCCAAAGGATGCTGGTAAATAGGAGATGATGCTGGTGAATATTAAAAGAGATGTCCCATTTCCTAGCTTTAGGTCTGTGATCCGTTCCCCTATGTACGTTGTTATGACTGAGCCAAGTGTCAATAAAGTAACAGAAGAGAGCACCCATTCTGTACTAAAATCATTAACATAGGGGCGAAGGTATAGAACTTGGCCAATTGCCTGTGAAGAAAATGAGAACACAATTGAAGAACCTTAAAATAAAAGCTCACAAACTTTTGAAGTGCATTTAAATGTAGAATATAGTATCCATTAGAACGAAAACATTTTGATACACAGAACGTTAGTAACTGTATGTTCAATGCCTAAGATCCTTCAGAGTCAGAATATATTTGGCAATTGTTTCACATTTTTGCTGGCATCTGCTGTTGTTTGAATGGGTACCCTACAGGGATACGAAACCAGCTTCCAATAAATTTAAAATTAGAAAATAATATATTGATTCCTTCCAGAAGAAACTTTGTGCCATGTGCGTCTCTGAATGAACTTTGTAATAGACTTGAGTATTGAAACCTTCAAAATACTTCAGTCTGTACTCTTCGAAAGTGCAATTTCTTCTAAGTTCAAACAAAATGTCCATTCAATTCAAGATTGAAAATATGTAATCCTAAATGAGTTAAGGTCAGTTTCTACGGTTATCCTTTTCCCCTTCTAAAGTTGTTAAACCCTGTCATATTGAGTTTCAAGTTCCTTACTTGTACGATTGCAAATCCAACTGAGGCATATCGAGTATATTGCAGAATTTTCTTTCGCCCTGCTTCACCTTCTCTTTTCTGAAGGTCTTGCAATTTTGGATAAATTTGAGCAAGAAGCTGGAAGACAATTTGTGCATTGATAAATGGAACAATGCCTAGGGAGCATATCCCTAGCCTACCAATGCCTCCTCCAGAAAATGAATCTAAAGTGCTCAATAAGCTGTTCTGATCCAAGTTCCCAACAAAAGCCTCTCGGTTCACTCCACCAAGAGGGATATAGATTCCAAGCCTTGAAAGAGCTAAATAGCCCAACAGCTGTAGGAATTTTCCAGGCAACGGACCTTTGAAGAAATCCCCTATGTCAATGGAACTGTCCTCGATTGCAGCTGCAAAGTCAAATTAACTTCAGTAATGCCACTACAGGATCTATATCCAATACTTGTTATGACATTAAAGAACAAGAAACAAAACCTGCCAATCCACGAGCTGACGGAGATTTGTCTTTTTTTGTGCTTGAAGCACTGTTAAATGTTTGGCCAAAATAGCCAAGAACGTTTTCCCATCTACTACTTAATTCGGAAGAAAGATCAGGACGGATGCCCAAGGGATCAAAAACTGAGCTCTCAGAACTGAGAAAGAGAAACTATTATCATGTCAACTATAGACCAACCACAATTTATGGCAGTTCTAGAACAGAAAGACATTAACAAAAAATATATTGGTGTTAGTTCATTTCCCAAGTTGAATGGACCTTCAAACCAATGTATAGTAAACAATGCTGAATCCCAGGTAGGCAGGTAGAAAATAAAACAACTGAAAAATGCATGTATTCCTTCATATTTCTTCTTAATAGCAGATAAATCACAAAATGAATGTTCGTTTGAATCTATCAGTACATGATCAGCATCACCAATTAGCTAAGTATATGTATATATACTTTTCAAACAACAGGCCAAAGTAATTGGCTCCAGATTACAGTAAGAGAGCACGTGATCATTACAAATATTAGGTATCTGCGTTCAAATATAGGACTAAGCCGCTCGATTCTGGAAGACCAACAGCCAAAAAGAAAAGAAAGTTCACCAAACAGACTATCACCAGTTAGTGACTTGACAACCAATCAGACACAACAACACAAACTCAAACTGATCTTCCTGGGTACAATGAATTTCATTTGGAATATGATTGTGGACTTTGTCCGTGTCAACTACTATGAAAAAAATCAAACAAGATACGCTTTTTAAAAAAATAAATTGGTAGCATATTGATTAAACTTCAACACAATCTACCAAAGACATTCTCATCTAAATGAGTCTTTCTACATCCCTAAGTACAGCAAAAGCAGATCCTTGCTCAAGAATCATTGGCTAACAGTTATCCCCAATTCTTCAGGGGGATCCCCTTCTCCAGTGACAGAGAAGCATGAAGATCTTAGAAGAGACAAAACAGTATAACGCTGCAGGCGTACAACTGCAGCACTGGTGAAGCAAAAGGTACAGAAAAATAAAGAACCAACCTGAAGAAGGACCCATATGGGGAAAAGCCCAAAAAAGGAAAGCTAAAAGATGAGTTGAAGGAATTGAAGGGCAATGAGCAGAAAAAGAAGATAAATGGAGGAGTAGCACCTGTTGGAAACGAGGCGAAGGTTCCAGGATTTGGTGGAAGTGGGCTTGCCTGGAACAGAGAAGGAAGCACGGGTGAGTGAAATTGAAGGTCTTGGAAAGCGGTCAGAATTGGTAAGAGATTGAGTGGAGAGAGTGAAGCAAAGGGGCGAAGAAGAAAAAGAAGCTGCAACAGCTTCTGTGAATGTTATCAACATTATTTACTCCCACCTCAGTTTGAGTTTGAGTTTCTGAAAGGGTAACGTTATGAGATGTTCGGAGGATTAGGCGTGGCCGATTCTATCCATTCTTTTTTCTCTCTTTTCCTTTGATTTTGTTAGTTGGACTTTGGATTTGTAGGATTTATGTCTCTTTTTTTATTTTCTATTGTTTGTTCAAACTTAAAATCTAATTTTGGTGCTCACTTGGGGGCTGTTTTAACCTATCAATCCAAATACGACGCTATTAGAATGACTCAGCAATCGATTAATTTTAAAAAATTTAGACAATACAAAGCTCATAATTACACATTTGAAATATATAAATCCAAAAGATAGGTTTAAATATTGAATCTATATAGCAACATGTAAATATAACAACATGGTCAATTCTTTTGTAAAAATTAAATATGATAAAAACAAAACTTAAAACTAGTTAAAAATAGCAAAATTAAGTTTTAATATAAAAAAAAGTTGTTAAATATTCATAGTCCATGTAACCATTCAAGAAAACTCTATTAAGCCAATTATTTTTCATAAGTTTCATATTTGCCTTTATTAAATTTTGATCATTGTGAGAGGATTTTTGAGTTCTTTTTCTTTTTCTTCAATTTATTTTTCTTTTCTTCGTATTTTTACTTCTCTTTCTTCGTATTTTCATTTATTGTTTGCAATTTCTTTATTTCCTCTTCTTTCCTCTTCCATAGTTTTTTTCTTCTTCCATCATCTCTTATCTTTTTTTTTTCTTTTTGGTACAAGATCTAAACGATATTGGTACATGATCTAAATGATCGTGTACCAATATCTAAACGATCAATTGTCTATTCCAAAAAAACAAAGATAGACAGCTATCACTAATCGATTGTTTAGCTTTGGTACATGATCGTTTAGATGGGGTACAATGGTACAAGATCGTTTAGAGTGGTTTTCCATTTAATACAATTGAATGAAAAATTTTGGATCAATCCACGTCATTTACCACATAAATGATGAAATTAAAAATAATTAAATTTGAGATTTAAGTGAAAATTTAACACGTGTCTCAAATTGAAATTGAAGATATAAATGGACGAAAAGTGATGATGTCATGTGTTTTCGTTTGATCAAATAATTATTTTAGGTAAAAATATTAAAATTTGGGCTAAAGTCAAATTAGGCCCAATAATTGGCTTAATCTCCCAAATCTCAATTAAGACCAAATCCAATTAGTTAAGCCCAAAGTTTAGGTCCACGGACTAAGCGAACTCAAACTCACAAAATTCATTGAAGATCTCATTCATTTGGAATTTTTTTTTCACTTCACATAATTTAGAGAGAATTCTCCTAACAACAAGAAGATATCTTGGCTTTTAAGTCGAAGGCTCAACTTCAATAACATCACATGATCCACTGAAGTCAACTTCAAAAACATCATGCACTCCACTTTCTCAAATCAAGCGTATACATTTAACGAGGGAAAACCACAATACTAAAGTATAAATCACATTTACATCAAATTTACCTAAAGACATTTAACTTCACGGAACATGTTTCTCTCAAAAACTTAATGCGAAAAAACACAATCCCTCTTTTCTTCTTAAGTTTGCAATTTATTTATTTATATTTTAATTAAAATTGTTCAATATAGTCTCTCTTGATGAAGGTTAAAATTGACCAATAATAAGTTAATGTAACATAATATTTAGTGCCTCAAAAGAAATTAGATGAAAGAAGAGGCTAAGGTAAGAGAAGTAATAAAAGTTATAAAAGAAACTTTTTTAAAATGTAAACTTAGAAATTTAGAATATTCCCCTCTTGTTTCTTTTCTTTTCTTCTTCTTCTTTTTTTGGTTAGAATTGTTTCTTTTTAATATTGCAATACATAGTTTTTTCATTTAAAAAGCTTTAATTTTAAAATGTTATGAGTGAAATAATATGCATAAGATCACCTCTTAAAAGTGATCTAATGAGAATTAAAATTATATTTCCATATTTGCCAAACTCAAAAGTGGTAACTAAAATTTTTAGATAGGACAAATAATTTAGCTCCTTAAAAACTCCCTTAAACTATAAGTTAGGAAGATTCTAAAAACAAACATTAGGTATGAAAGTTGAGGACAGGAATACAACATCCCAAAATGAAACAAACAACAATTCAATTAATATATCTAAAGGTTTACATGGCTAATAGGGGTAACTCAAACTCAAACATGTGGATTCCAAAAGATTTAAATTTTGTTGGCAAACTCCAAATTGAATGGATATGAATGAATGAATGAATGAACACCAAACAAACACAAAGCGGCGGCTGGTTTTTGTCTCTTTCTTTTCCCTTTCAACCACACAAATAGCAGAAACTGCTAAGCATCTCCACCCTTCATTTATAATTTGTTTTTTGCCCTTTGAACTCGCCTTAGAGTCAGTGACTTGACCATCTCATTTATCATCTTCTAACTAAAAAGTCCACTTTACAAAGTCCTTCATCCAAAAATGGACAAACAAGCTTATGTTCATGTTTGTCCCATATCATTTGCTCGTGCAAATAAACAATCCCTCTTTTAATAAGTCTCTTCAATCACCACCACCCTGCTCTGCTATTCATTATTGTTTGCTTCTTTCTTCAGGAAAGTATATGTTTATTTATATCATGAATATGGAGTTGAAGACAATTGAATTAAATAATTCTCAAGGAGAAATGAAATTACAACACATTGTTTTGTTTCTTCTGTCAAAGATTTTCTATCCATATATACAAGATTTTATGTTACCTTCACTCTATTCTTATAAATTTATAATTCATCTACTCCTGTCACTACTTTTATGTTACTAGGTAGCCAATCTCCTCGGTTTCGATTGCCTGATTCACGGTCTAGTTCGAGAGTAACGACTATAGGATTGTCTCTTGTGCTGCCTGTTGTCTTTGGAAAGCAAGCTTTGAGATGGTTGAAGCTTGGAACTAGGGCTTTCTCTGCCCATTCTTCTAAACTAGTGTTGCTTAACCATACCCCAGCTAAGATTTTTTGAAGAGCCTGGTCTTGTAACTCGATTGAGACTCCCTCAACCCCAATAATGGTGAAGAATTTTTCGTTGATGGATGTTTTGATGTCTTGGGTTATATGATTGAAGTTAACTGGCTTGAAGATAATGGCATCGTCGACGATATCTTGAAGTTCGGTTAGTGCTGGTGAAGCTGTGGTTGATTCCATCTTGCTTAGGCCATATTCATCTTCATGATCAATTGTGAGGTCGCTTGAGTTGTGTGATCCATCTGGAGTATCGTCCTCTGCATTGGCAGCCTCATTCAAATCAAAAAACAAACCAGGATTAGTACCTTTCCTGGTTTTTGTGAACCTTTCTTCATTGCAAAGCCAGTTGCCTCTACGTTTTGATTGCTTTTCGGACAGAGATAACCTCAATTGCCAACTTTCACCAGCTAACGTTGCGAGCTCCTTTTCACCAAAAGAATTGTGATCTGAGAAGTACTTTAGATCGTCCGGTAGCCAAACAGTTGTGAGGATGAAAATAATATTACCAAGGCTGATTTCTCGACCATAGGAATCAATGAGACGACCACTTTCAATTGCTCGTTTTAAACTCCCACGAAATAGAACATCTGCTTCATCAATGTTCTCAAGAACTATCACTGAAAATGGATTCTTCCTAACAGCCTCTGCAATTTGATCCAATGGGGTTCTACCGCGAAAATTATTGTTCAATCCTCTACCATTACGTTGTGAACCAAGACAAATTGTAACCAGGATGGACCCAGATACCAGCTCTGAAATAGCTGATGCCATCTTCCTCTTGCCAACTTTGTCAGGCCCCGCAAATAATAGCCAAATGTCTCCTTTCGACCCAGCACCTTGACGTTTCCTGTTGCCCAATTTGCGTTGAGTTATCGTGTTAGCCACAGTAGAGGCCGCATCTCGCTGCCACCAAACCTTTCCCATAAGAACTTTAAGGATCTTCTTGTATGAATCAACATCTGTTATACCTAGAAGTTTGGCACTCTGAATATCCAGAGACGTCATCTCTGATTTGGAAGAGTTATGATTTTGGCCCAAAAATTCTATGGTGCAGTCTTTACGAGTTTGTTCAGGGATGTTACCATTAAACTTCTCTTGCCCAAGAATCAAGTCCGTTCGTATTGAGTTGTGGTCAGATGGCTGGTTGGGTTGTGGATTCATATTCAGCTGAAGAGTTCTCCCAAGGCTTTTATTCAATTCTAACCTAGGCTGACAAGGCTGGCACTTGAGCAAATTTTGGTAATATAAACCCATCGTTGAGATCCCTGTTGGCATATTTCCAGTTGAACTGAAAACTTTCGATTGATGGACATTGGGATGAATCTGCAAGCATGTAGTATTCCATTTCTTTTGTAGCTCTTGAGTCCTCTTCTTTACCATCAATTCTTTGTCCTTATTCTGCAACAAAACACAAAACAGAACTTAGCTTCACTTGATTTCAGTTGAAACTTATCACTCGAGGAAACGAAAACGTTACCTGTTTCGAATCTACTGATTCAGCATTAGGAGAATGATCTTTAGCTTTTTGCAGCCAATGTGGCAGGGGAGAGCTATTACTGTCTGTTTTGACTCCTGAAGAAGATTTTTCAGACTCCTCATTTATGAATTTTTGTAATTCTTGTTCATACTTCTGCGTACACTGTGAGCAACAAGTTATTCTCGAACCATAATTTAAAGACTCAGATTCATTTCTCAGCTGGCTAATGGGAGGAGTAGGAAAAAACTTCAATGGAGACAAGGATTCGATTGGACTGCCAAGAATCTCCTTTGTTCCAAACCTAAATGAACAAAAGAAATCAATCATGAACGATTATGGCTAAACAATTGAACAAAATCATATAATGGTAAAATAATCACAAGAAGATCTACAAGTCTAAGTCTAAATTTTCCTGCTTATACTTGATTTCTACAATGACCCAATAGTTCTTAAGCTCAAGCAAATAAAAAGGATAAGAATCCAAAACTGAAAGTACCTTGGATATAAACCAGAGCGAGGGACTTTAGCCACAACAGGAACAACATGTAAATCCCAATCACTTTCGATTGAAGGATGATAGATTTGGCATCTCAAGAAAGTTTCACAAGTAGCGGTTCCGATTAACCACAGCCGTCCGTTGAACCTTGTCAATAGCTTTCCAATCTTCTGAACGGCAGCTCGGCCGGCCTCGGATACAGAACTCGCCGGCTGATCAAACAACCATTCTAGATTCCCCAGGTCAAGAATAATACTCCCAGAACTAGATTTGGCTAATTGGGACGCTACCAAATCTTCCAATTCATCAAGTTTTGTGGGTATTTGTACTCTATCTGATGCAAATTCCTTCTCTAAATGGATAATCTCAGCGCTCTTCAGCGACTCTTCACTCAGTTCTTTCTTGTTAATTCGTCTAAAAAATTCCTCTAACATTGCATCTGTTTCCGAATCCCCAACTACGATTGGATTTCTCTTGGTCGGTCTACGCAAAATATCCACGATTCGTTTCACTTCCTCCTCTCTCGGTTTCCCCAATTGGTTAACGCTACCCTGATGCAACCGTGGATTCAAATAAAGACTCCGATTAGGCGACGGCGAAGAGTGGGAAGAACCTAATCCAATCGGAGAGGAATTCACCACAGATGCCGACGAATTCAAAGACCGTTCGATAATACCCTTAACAGCAGGGCTCGAAAAGCTCGCTTCCCGCATAATCCTACTAACACTTGGATCATCGAGAATCGATATAACTAGCTGCTCGAACTCAACCTTCACCGCTAACAAAGGTTGTTGCTGCAATTCAGAGGAGCCACGGCGTTGGTGAGCTTGAGCACGTTTAAGGGCTGCCATTAACGCATTGGAGATGGGTGGTTCTGAACCAGCGGAGACGTTTTGAGCCGTGGGTAACCGCTCGAGAGCGACGCTGAAACAGAGCTCGAGAGCTCTGCACTGAAGTGGGTGCGAAGAATTAGGATGGGACTTGATACAGGCTTGACGAAGAAAGGCAGTTGGTGAAGCCAACAAAGTTGCAGCGACATGAACCGGCGTGGTCTGGCCATGGTTACGACGAGCGGCCTCGGCAATTGCCTGGTTCAAAATAGTTGCCGCGTCGGACGTGAGAGTTTGCAGGATCGTACCAAGTCCAGCTCTCATTTCCAGAAATCGTAGTCTAATGGAATTAAAAAAGTAAATAAATTTGGAAGTAGAAATCTGGTAATATCCTTCTCCAATCCACCATTGAAAAACCCAATTGAAAAAACAGAAGCTTGATAGGTGTCTGTTTGAACTTTGAAGGAGTAAATTTAAAAAAAAAAAAAAAAATGGAGAAGAGGATTGGAAGGTGGTGAGAAGTAAGACAAATGCTCACTTTCAGAATAGAAATAAGGAAATATGAATAAATAAAATTAGAGGGTTTGTTACTTACTTCCTTATACAAATTACTATAATATAATGAAATGTAATTGAAATAAAGAAATATAGTTTGGAGTTTTGTTTGTTTTTATTTGCTAATTAAAAAAAAAAAAAAAAGAAGAAGAAGAAGAAAAAAATCTGTTCCATTTCACTTTCATTTCCACATCTTATCTCTCACTTCTTGTCTGTCTGTTTGTACCAAATTTAACTTTTTATAATTAATTAAAAAGTGTAAAAAAAAAAAAAGAAGAAATTAATAAGTTAGAATTCCACCTCCCAAAAAGGTGACATTTAGATGATTAGATCCCTCCTCTCACATGAACCTCTTTTCCTTTACTTTTCTCACCTTTCTTTGTCTTTTCACCTCCTTTTAAATTACACATATACCCTCCCCCTCACCATAAAGTTTTCAATCATATTCTTTCTCTCCTTTGTCCTATTACCTACTTTTGCTCTTCCTTTTTCTTTTTCTCTCCGATTACCATTTTCTTTGCTACCCTTAATTTCTCACATAATATCTATCCTTATCTATTTTACTCAATTATCCCACCATTAACCCACAAATTCCTTAATTTTTATCAATCTAACCAAATATTTATGATTTCGATAACAAAAACAATAAGTTACGAATTCGGTAAATTATTTTCATAAATTTTATATTTTTTTTTATACGGTAAACGATTCGTCATGTTCTTTTTTTTCTTTTTTCTTTTTTTTTTGTGATTTATTCATATTTTCTTTCAGATTTCTTCACCTCCTCTTTCATATTTTTTATCTTCTATTTTTATTTATATTTTTTTTATTTCTTTTTTTATCTTCTATTTCTTGCTTCTATCTCCTCTTTCAAAACATCAAAATCGTTTAAATATCACTTTGATATGATCTAAGTGATCGCTTACCTAGTCAACAAGATCGTTTATATTTGAAGCCATTTTTTTCATCATTTAAAAAGAAACTACACGATCGTGTGGATATGATCTAAACGATCACTTACCATAGTTGACACGATCGTTTAGATTTGAAGCATTTTTTCCATCGTTAAAAAGAACTATACGATCATGTTGATACTACCTACTCGATCGTGTATCATGATCGTTTAGAAAAATAATTATATGTGTGTGTGGCCGATTAATCGTATGACACTTTTTGTATTTATTATTGTGGATCTGTGAACTTTTTTCATTTTTAAATTGTTCTATATAGCGTAAATGTTTGGTTGGTTTGTTATATTTTAAAAAAGAACTCTTTTTTTTTTTTTTTCTTTTTATAAAATATTTTAATTTTTAAAACTTGGATGGGCCTATCCTATTATCCAATCAAATGTTGTCATGCATCGTTTTTATTTTTTAAAATTGAAACACAAGTGATAGGTACATACTCCACCTGATTGCAAAAATAGTTACAAATATTACTCTTTTGTTACATTTCAATTTTTTAAACTTTAAATTTTTTTCCATTTATAAATAATAAATTGAGGCCCACTACTAGTTTCTTATTAATTCTTTTCTAAAAAAGAATTATCATTTGTTAAGATTTTTCCTATAAATTGAGGAAACTTTAGATATATAAAGTATATGAATAATATTCTAACATTTACATTATTACAAATGTTTTTTTTTTCTTTGAGATTTTTTTTATTGTTGAGTTAAACAATAATAAGCATTTCTTTTAACATCTTTCAAACATAACAAATTTTATATGATAGTTTTTAATAGTAAAAGAAGTTTGTCATGAATAAATTTCATTTATATTGCAATTGTTTTTCTAGTATTGCATGCGAGAGGACGAGATTTTTCTAGCAAAATAGTTGAAAATAAGATATGAACCTTGAAGTTGTAAAATATTTATATTAACTACTCTCTTAGTTACTATCGTTTTTTTTTTTTTTTTAATTATTGTTATTGTATTGACAATGGGCTAACTTCTCAAATAAAATATAGAAGTAATAAAAGTATATATATCTTTGATAGACTTTTATACGACTATAGTTCTATCAACAACACTAGTTTAGAATTCAACTAAAACTATCAATATTAGAAGTTTAGCAAATGATAGTTGTGACAAACACTAATACACATATATTAAGTCTAATGACAATAATACAAAGTTTATCTATAACCAACCATACAACTATGAATAATATAAATGTACAACTTTATATATGTATTTCTTAAACTTCAAATAGTGAATGATTGATTAATGATAAAATTAATCGTTCCAATGAACGTTATTTTTTATGATGTTTTGTTTGTTGTCCTTTTTAAACTTTTTACATGTGGAAATCAAACTTTTAACATGAAATTCGTTTAAAGCAACTTTCAATCAATGTGTAAATTGTATCATATCAAGGCATATATCCTCAACTAAGAATTTAGAGATTTGAATCTCATTCTTGCCTCAATTGTAGAATTAAAAATTCCAAAATAAAATCAATATATTGACATGTCCTTCGTCAAATTTATTAAACTTTGAAATTGGTGCTTAATTAGATAGAAATTTAATACCAGTTATTGTTTTTCTAAAGAAAGTCTTCATCGTGATTGGTAAAAGAAAAAAAAAAGTGTTTTAAAAGGAAAGTGGGTATTTGAATATTCAAGTTTAGTCCAAGGATAAATTCATCAAAAAATTTACTTTGTCCCTTCCTTATTTTGGTCCAACCTAATTTGTCATATGGTTTCAATTTGGATAAGGATTCCTTCATATCTTCATTTATTAAGTTTTACTTTACAATCTATTTTATGTTCAGAATTGAAAAGTGGCAACAATAACATAACAAATCTTATTATTAAATGTATCAATCCCATGCTAATATAACGATTCAATTAAGATCTTTCTCTTTTATCATATATTTATATATATATATAAAAGAGAGTGTTTTCATTTGAAAGGAATTGGAATTTTGACTATAGAATGTCTCTTGAAGTCAAAATTATTAAAAGTAGAATGTAAGATAAATGAATCCAAAACATTTTTAAACATAGATGCTAAAACATATTAAAAGTTAATATGAATCCAAATTTGATGAATAGGAACTACACTTAATTTGTAGAATTAAAGGAATCCAGTTATTAAAAAGTTATAGCATGATTTCTTTAGAAATAATACTTGAGGAGGTAAAAATTAAAACATATAATTTAAGGTTTGGATGTAAATTGAGTTAGACTTAATTATTTTTCTTTAACAATATGGTTTAGTAATCATTTAATATTCATCCTAGCAAGTATAACTAAAATAGTTTATCCACAAATTTTTTTTACAATAATTTTACATTATCAACTTTACTTCTAATTTTTGTTTAAAAAGACCTACTTTTAATTTTACTAAAAAAAAAAAAAGTACATATCATAATCTCCATCACATACAATTAAAGTTCTTTTTCTTATTCAAATTTGATCCCGTTTCCAACAAATTGATGATCGTCTTTTCTACAAATGTCAATCTATCACGATTACCAAAAAGCTTTATCATTAACGTAATCACCTTGATTCCAAATAGTTGATCACTATCTATACTTAAAATTGTTATTAGTGAAAGATGGACGACAAACAACTAAAATACTAAACTCTAGTAATCAAATAATGATGAATTTTAAAAATAATTTAAAAGTGAATGAAAGAAGAGGATTATTATTGAGCAATAATTAGTAAAAGGTGTAGAGATATGAAAAAGAAAAAAATATTTGATGGGAAGTAGTTATGAAATTAAATAGGTCGGTGAGTAGTTGGTGGCGTGGGTGGAGAAACAAAAAATTTGTACAAAATGGGAAAAAAGGGTATGAAAAGGAAGGGGGTTGAGGGCCGTTTCATTAATTAGTTTTTGACAAATAAAATTAAAAGCATTGTTTTGCATTACAAATTGCAAAGCCGACCAATAAAGAAAAGAAAGAATAGAAAGAAAAGAAAGAACAGAAAGTCTATTTATCACGGTTCGTTGGTTTGGCTTTGGTTTATATTTTATGGCATACGGTTTCTCCCATATGTGTATGCCCCACACGATTTTGGGTGAGTCCATCACCACACAAAATTCTTCACCTTAACTTTGACCCAATCTCCATCCATTCCTTTCTTCCAAAATATCTATTCCTAAATATGGTTTATGTCCAAAATTATGTTTTTCCTCTACATTGGACTTTTTTCTTTTGTATTTTCAGAATTATACGTGTTCATCTGTTTATTTTTTCTTATTTGGTTATAATTGACATCGACCCCTCTCTTTTCTTTCTTTGACCAAATCGTTGGTTGATTCGGTTTTTTAATCTATCATGTTCACCCGTGTGTTTTAATGTTGTTTTGATATTTGAATCAATTAAAAATCATAAGAAAAGAGAAATGAAAGAGAGAGAATGAGACCACTTATCGAAGAAAAAGAAGGGTAAGAAGAAAGGAGAGAGAAGATGATAAAGTAGGGGAAATAAAAAGCGTAGGAGGAGTCCTTCTACATCTTTCTCCGAACTTATATCTTATTCTTTCTTCTTATGAGCTTCACGAAGCTCTTACCTTAAACTACTTATATCTTATGAGACCTGATTATTTCTTTTGCGCTTCTCTGATTCACTCTTTTTTTTACTCTTTAAGGGTTAAGCCACTACTAGAGCTACATGAAGGAGTTATGGAATTGCATGTAATATTTTCATTGAAAGAGGGAGAGGAGATGTTGACGAGATCGTATAGCTTCTGATTTTGTAAGGACAAGTGTTAAATAAACCTACAAGATCGAAAATGATCAGTTTATGTGGGAAAGGAGTATAGATGCTTATTGTATTACATGAATGAGTTTCTAGAAGACTTAAAGTGAGTCAACAAAGGGATAGAAAGAGTAAGTTTAGTACTCGGTCCCAGTTGAGGAAGAGTGATGTCCAGTTCAATTGTATCTTCATCTATATTAATTGGGCAAGAGTTTAGGGTTGGACGTGCCCTAGCCTCAATGTGGGATCAGAAGCTCGCCCGTCCGAGTGTCATTCAAAGTAGAGTTGACAAAGGGAATTATCAGTTAGACCGAGAAGAAGAAAGGCTAGGGGAAGGTTATCAATATAAACTGAAAAGGATCAGAATGAATATACAAATCAAAAAGAGGACATCTTCTTCAATAAATAAATAAATAAATAAATAAAAAAAGAGGCACAGGTGTACTCACAAAAGTTTCATGATCAGTTTCCTCAGACTTAGAGCCATCAGTCTTGGACAAGAAATACAAAAAAAATCCCTGAGTTAGTGAGACGTAACGCACTACGCGATGGGGTAGGTCAGGGAATTTGGCTAGGCCAGATTGATCACTTTTTTCAGTTGAAGAAGTCGCTTTTCTCGTTGTTGAAGCTGCAGCTTTAGTTCTCGTAGCTCTTTCATTCTTCAAGATAATTAATTAATAGAAAGAAGCTGCTTTACTTACCGTATCCAGTTGGACCGCCCGAAGAATTCTCTCTCAAGATACTCTTTCTCGTTTTACATTTTCTAAATGGGACATCATTCAAAGTTGATGGCGAAGTGTTCTTAGTTTAAGAATTAGATTAGGAAGCAATGAGGAAATAAATAAGTCAAGGAGAATCAAGGGAAGGGAACATCATTTACGCGTGAGAGGAGAAGGTCTTTTTCATAATAGAGAATGTGCTAAGCATATGCTAACATCGACTTATCATCCTTTCTCACTTAGCTATTTGGTGAGGGAGTTCGAGTCTAGGATTCATTGTGACTTTTTCCCAAGGCTTTCTCTTTTTGATCTATGACTCCAGGCTTTCTTCTTTTCTCCTTGCTCATAATAGCTCTTAATCAAATTGATTTCAGAAAGAGAGAGTGCAAGGGCTCTTCTCCCTACTTTTGCTTCTGCTGATTAATAAGTCGTGTACCAAGAATCATTTATGAGCCTTTCAACCTCGATGCCTCAATGGAAACAAGACTACAACTGAGCCTATTTCAGCTTCAGTTGACTATTATATATGAATTTGTTTGCTTTCTGATGATTCCCTTTCTTCTCATGCGAGAAAGAGATCCAATCTTTGCATTGCACCTATTCTCATTGAAGAGGAAAATAGAAGTATTTCAGAGGGTGAGACATGTTAATCCTTTCATAAATACACGTTTCATCAGGCATTAGAATTTAGCTACAAAAGCTGATACTTCTAAAACATGAGATAGAAAAATACAAGGAAGGTGAGATCTTTAATACAAGGTAGAGGCTAGCCTTTTCTTTTTACGTTGCAGTTTCACTTCTATTCTTTATGTATTTTATATTCAGAACGAGTCAAATCCCAATGGATGAAATGTATAAAGAAGTAGTCACTTGACCGTGAACCTTGAGAGGTCCAGCTATCCCTAATCGCATTCACACCTAAACTCAAATACCATTGAGAAAGGTGAAAGCAAATTCCCCTTGTTTAAAGGATGTGTTAAAGGAATGAACTCATTAAAAAACCCTAAGCTTTCTTATTTTGGTCAGACACTAGAAGATTGTCCGCCCCACATAGCAATTAAGGGACAACGGAAAGGTTTTAGGAGCATGCTATCACTCTAATATTCTAGTGCCAATATTGTTACATCAATTATTTCATAAGTCGTTTTAATTCAGTAAAAGTTGCATAATCTCTTGACCAGATAGGAGAAAGAATGGTTTAAGCGAGAAGGTCAATTAAAAGGTAGAAACAAGGTGAGATCCAATGAATGATTAGAAAGAGGCTCTTAGACGCGAAGTCATCCTCCCTTTTTGCTTAGTTGGTAGTGGTTCTTCTTCCTTCAGAGGTATTATTCTCAAAAGTCTTTTATGGGGTGCTATGGTAAGGAAAAGGGGTTTGGTTCTGCTCTGGAGATTTGAATCCTTCCACCCCTGGTAATTAAATAAGAGGTTGTAACACAACCACATGCAAAAGTTACTATTATATTTATATTTCCTTATAGAAGCTTTCCACTCTAGTCCAATGGAGAAAAAACGGTTCCATTCGAATCCGCCATCATAGTTCTTGTATAATAAGTAGCAGCAACATTTGTTCTCGTAGAGGTCACTTATCCCTATCCCAAGCCGCGTGACCAGTTTGTTGAAGCATCCAATTGTGCTCAAAAAGCTTGAATGGTATCCTTTTGAGATCAGAAGTTTCTATTTAAGTAGAGATTTTTTGTTGTTGTGGTAAAGCTTATATTCTAAGTTAATCCACTCAATAAGGTGATATCCTTCATAATTGGAGGGGAGATCGAGGCACACATAGAGTCATCCATGGTTTATACCTCAAGCCTTACCTGACTAGTTATTATGGAAAAATAGAAGAAGAGGCAAACTTTGAGATCCCTAAAAAAAGCCTTACAGGTCACACTACAAGAGTTTTAGGCTTTACCAACAGTTTTTTCTAGCCAAAAAAAAAAAAAAAAAACTGACGTCGAAACCTGTCCACGTTTTTCTTAAGATTTGCCCACGTTTTTCTATATTGAAAAAGAACAAAATTCTTGTAGTGTCACTTTTTTCACAAGTTCAGAAACATCTTTGAGGCAGCAAGGGCGCGAATGGATGTTTTGTGGATGAGAATCTTGCTTAGTTGTGGCTCCCTCTCCCGTTATGTGGGGTCTTTCCTATCTTCCTACCTTCCCCCTCTCCTAAAGAATGAGAGAGAAGATTAAATACCTTTGATCTCGCTTCGTGGGCAAATGGAAAAAGTTGTTTCGCTTCCTCTTGATGTTGCTCATACAAAAGAGAGTCTTTTCTTACTATCTTACTTAATGATAAAAAAGATTTCTCATTAACTAAGGCTATTATCTTACTCAAAAGACCTTTCTCATTCGCATACCAATCAAGAAAAGCCTATTCAACAAAAGCTAAAACAAATATAGCATTCTCAACTGAAAAAGCAAGAAGAAAGCGAAGCTAAGATTCTGCGTAGATTCATTCATTCCATCGAAGGCAAACTGGGTAAAGATGGACATAATTAATTTATTTTGATTTTTAATTTCAAATGTCAAACGTATGTTTAGATTAAAATGTTTAAAATATTACTCTTATTGTAGCAAAAAGTAAAGCATGCATAGATCTATTGAACCTATCATTGAAAAAAATTATAGAGGGATTAGAATTACATTTTAAAATTTTAGGAACCAAATAAACATACAAAGTCTTATGGTTTTGCTCTATTTTGATCGTACTCAATTTAAAGAAAGAATCTAATTTTTGTACTTCCGTGAATCTCTAACAAGAGATCCACTTAAAACACAAATCCGAAAATCTTAAATCTCCTAGTATTGTGTTGCCAATTCAACACATATTCATTTTTCATCTTAAAAAAAATAAATAATTATGAATATTAAATATTAGTTTTAGTTAAGTTTGTATCTGTCATTTGATTAAGTAGCTTTTTATGTATATATTGTAAGAGTATCACATGATCAATCTCTCTGTTATTTACATCATAGCATATTCAATACGAAGGAGGATCGTATTTTGTTGGAATTTTTTTAGAAGCTCTGGGTGTCCAAAAGAAACATAACTGTTGATAGTACTAAACAAAAAAAGTAAAAAAAAAAAAGAAGAAGAAAAGAAAGCAGTTAGGTATGATTTTAAAAAGAAAAAGGTGAGGAGGTTGAAATAGTTAAGCATATTTGATGATGATCACGTCCCCTTTTGGTAACGCACGCTCTCCCCTCCCTTGGATTGTCCTTTTTCCTCTCATCATACCTTTTCCCATCTTTCTTTTATTCATCTTTTCTCTTCTTTTGCCCTTCTTTTCTGGGTCCGACTTACTTTTCAATTATTCATTTTTCTTTTATCTCTACTAATTATACTTTTTTTTTACAAAATAAAAAAAATGGTTATTATTTGTAATAATTAGAAAGAAGAATCTATTTTCACATAAGAAAATAAAGTTCTTTTTTTTCTTTCAATTATTATTTTAAACAATCATTTTAACTTTGCCGTTTGAATTCCTCTCCATAAAGGTTTATAAATAGTTTTAATATTTTTTTTATTTTTAAAAATGTCCCCAAATTTTAGTTTTTAAAATTGAAAATAATATGAATCCTGCTTAATTTTTCACCCCTAATTAAATAAACAATTGACAAATTTATATTGTTAATCTCAACGTAACTAAGTGAACTAAATTTAAAACTCTTTTAAAAATGAAAATCTTTTTTAAAAAATATGATTACATTATATCCACTACTTTTGAATCCTTCTAGAATAGAAAACGTAATAAAAATAAGAATGAAAAGACACAATCTACTCCATTTTGGCTTCTTCTATCCCCACTTTTACCTAATAACAACATTCAAATTTACAATCCATAGCTTTTCTAAAGGTGTTACTTGTTAGGGTTGATACCTAAAGGATTGCTTTCCAAGATTTATGATGAAATATAATGACATAAATAGACGACCCAACAATTTAAAAAAAAAAAAAAAAAAAAAAAAAAAAAAAAAACCTAAACTCTTACTTTAATTTTTGGTAAATAATTAGTAGATAAATGGACAATATAGTAATTTTGGCATTATCAAGGTCAAACTTCAAGATGACACACATGGGAATAAAAAGCACTTGCAAAAAAAGTAATGAGAGAAAATATAGAAGAAGCATCCCCTCTAAAAAGTTTTGGTGGCTTCTTGCATCCAAAGCATGCATGTGGACTTTTCTCTCCCAATCCCCACCACTAACTTTTCTATATAGTTTTAGAATAAAGCTATGTTGTGTTGCTTTTGAGATGACCAAAAAAAAAAGGAACCCAAAAGGTTCCTTTTACAAATCTCACATCTTTCAATTTGTTTAATTTGATGATGCCATTATTAATTAATTTTATACATAAATATAAAAACAATACCCTTCTAATTTTATACCTTAACCTTTTCAAAAATCAATTCATAACCCCTACAAATAACTTAATGTTACAAGAGCGTAAGCAATTAAAATGACATATAAGATAAACAACAATAAAAAATCTTACAAAATGTGAAATAATCAAACCACTTTGTTTCACTGTTAATTAATGGAACAATAATAATAATAATAATGGCGTGGACACACAACTTGTTTTTTTTTTTTTGGATCATAATAATAATCTATTATACTTCCAACACAAGTTTCAAAAGGTGAAGAAATTTACCAAAACAAAGAATTAAAAAAGGGTCTATAAAGTTTAAATCAATGGCATGCACTTTTAGATACATTTGCAAAAGGACAGACATGCTTACCTAAGACCCTTGAGTGTAAAGTCTTGGAATCATTTCATCAAGACTTTAATGTCAAGATTTGTATATATATATATAATATACATAAATATGTTTTCAAAAATGTCCCAAAGAGAATTCAATTTCAAAAGGATGTGTCTTTATTATTGTTGTTAATTATTATAACTCTATCCTCATGCTAAAGAATTGCCTTTTACAAACTCCTCCAAATCTAACATTTAACAACAATGTTAATTCATTACAACTAAATTAACATAGGCTATTGTTCAAAAATTAGTTTTCAAATATATTTGTGGTTGGCAAACTAGTAGACACCTACTGTATAGGGAGATTTGGAAAATTGGGGGATTTTAGAAAAAAAAAATTGGGTAAAAAAGATGACAACCAAAGAATTTAGGTAAATGAAGTTGTTAATTTGAAAGTATTGAAATGCGTCTCTATATATATATAATAACCCATTTGTCTAAATTTTTTGGTTATCATCTCTTTTACCCAATTTTTTCCCCTAAAATCTCCCAATTTTCCAAACCACCCTCCTATATGTATATAGATATAGATATATATTTTATACATATTCTTGTATTAAATAAAAATATTTTTCAATTATCATCTTATGCCATTTATCAAATGTTGGAAAAATGGAAGAGTTTGATTAGACAGAGCCTCATTTTCTGAAATACTTACAAAGATGTTTTTATTATTAAAAAGACACTTAAAAAATATTTACAAAATAATAAATCATTGGAATTGAATTGGATAAAGTTATTTTCTGAAAAAATAAAGGTATTATTTTGTCCATATATTTGAGTTTTTTTTCATTAACTACCAAATTTAATTATAATAAACTTCTATGGTTGATAGGATGTTATAGTCTATTAATGATAAATCAATGTTTACAATATACTCTATTATAGATAAACTTTAACATATTTTATTATATTTTAAAATTTTTAAAATATTGCTATATAAATTAATACTTTAATTCTAATTACTATACATAAATCTTGGGTTAGTTAGGTTAAATTTTCCAAAAACATTTAGTCTCCATTAACCTTAACCTTGATCTTTATAAATCTTAAAAATGTATTAACTCTGTTATTTTACTCCACGAAATTTATTATTACTACCATTTAACGCTAGTATCAATAAAGCTTTAAAGAAAATTATCTATTTTTACTCCTAAATAAAAATTAAACTCTATAATTATTATATTAATTTAAATCCTAAACATTTCTCTAAATTTCATTCTATCAATATGGTGAAAAAAATTTATAATTTAAGTTAATTATACTCTTAAATTTTATTATATTACATTCGAAAGTCATCGTCAAAGCAAGGTTGATTTTACAAAAATAGATTAATATATTTTTCGGTTTAGGAAGAATAGAAGGATTAAAATTAAAAACCAAAGTTCGAAAAAGGACAAAAATGTGATTTGAACAACCGAGTGGATTGCACACTATCAATTGATGAAGTGAACTAATAAATGAAAATAGGGGTGTGAAGTGTGAACTCCCAACCCCATCCTCAACGATGAGAAAGAGAAAATCGCTTGTCGGCATAATGAATATTATCAGCACACTTGCAAAATCAAAACTTGCACAAATATATTACGACACGCCACTTTTTGCCAATGTAACATATAATAAATATTGACTTTTAGATCCACGTTCATCACAGGATGGTCCAGGTAAGGCTTAAAAGCCCATGGACGGTCCATGCTCAAGGAGAATCCAGAGATAGACATGAAAAACCAGTCAAGTTCATATACAAATATGTATATCAGTTGAGAAATATCTAAAGTCTGACTCATTTTGGCATCTTACAACCTCAACCATCATAGCATTAATAGACTTGAATGCAACTACGACCCATTGACAAAAGAAAAACATTATATATTCTTATTTGACAATCTTAAAGTAAGCTAGAAGGATAAATAGTTTCCACTTATAAACCTTAACCTTACTTTCTTTTTTCTTTTTTGTGGTTGACTAAACTACAAACTTGCTTTTGTACTAATTTAAGCACCCAAGATCTTTTATGCATAATAGTTTAACAAGCAAGACCAAACTAGGAAAAGAAATTCATAAATCAAACCCTACGAATGTGAAGAGGTATACACAACAACGACAAACGCATGCGAGATCCACGTCAACTCAATATAAACGTACGTAAACATAAAAATGAATGCATGAAGCAGAAGAATCTGGATTGGAAATCTCATTAATTTGGAAGCTGAAATTGGTAATTTCTTAGTAGTAATATGTGGATGTATGGAAGTGGGGAATTAAAGGTTAGAGAGACAGTGGAGAGTACTGGACACATGTTTTGTTTCTTCTTTTCTCTCTTCCTACCATTACCATCTGATGAAGAGATTCTGATTCTCAGGAGGTGTGTAAGTATAATGTAACGTAAAGGCAAAGAACATTAAAGTTTTTTTTTTTCTGTATTTGTTTAAAAAAAAGCCCACAAAAGCTGCAAATAGAAAGGTCAGAGGGAAAAACATGCGTTTATAA
Source organism: Cucumis hystrix (assembly GCA_025688845.1). Taxonomy (NCBI): domain Eukaryota; kingdom Viridiplantae; phylum Streptophyta; class Magnoliopsida; order Cucurbitales; family Cucurbitaceae; genus Cucumis; species Cucumis hystrix. The sequence goes on from CM046884.1 coordinate 26,005,213, forward strand.
AACAGCCGCCCAAGAAGTTGCCTTCCAGAAAAGAAAAGAGATTGTACTAATTTAAGTCAAACTTCTCACATTTTTTCAAATACTCTGTCTGGATCTGATTCCTTTTCCTCCTCTCATACCCTTTCCTTTCGCTTTATTATTGTCTGCGTACCTACAATAATCTCTAACCATTACGTACTAAAAATATTCTTAACATTGCACTACATATTTATCTTTCTAGACACACTTTTCAAATTAAAAATTAGATTCTCTCCATACCACAACACAAATAAGTGATAGTTAAATCTCTTTTTGATTAAAAAATTTAGGTTGATAGATGAAGGTAAAAATAGTAGTATTGTATTTTATTGATTAGTGATAACCTTTCATTTCGTGAAAATTCTTTCAAATAATAAAAGTTACTTTACTAGTGATAGAATTGTATTCGTTGAATATAACAAAATTAGTGAGGATAGACATTGAACACTTAGTTTTGATTTGATGCATCCTTTAGAGTATTAAATTATTGTTTATGTTTCATTTACTAGTTTTGATGTAACCTCCTAATGCACAATTTTGCAATAATTTGAGAGATTTTTTTCTTATACATACAAGAACGGAGAGGTTAATGTACCCATCCATTCCAATTTCCTAAAAGAACAAGAACTTATAAGATCAACCTTTTGGGCCTCTGCATTGTCCATCATGCATTCTACATGGGCCTCGTGAACAGGAAGCATGAGTTTTGGGGCAACCAACTTAGCTTTAACAAGTCGATCAATTTATATCCTTATTATTAAAATTTAATGATCTTGAAATTTCCTAATGAATATTTCACAGATTTTATAATAGTATCAAATCATTCTATGGAAATATGGACATGCTACAGTCATATTTTAATCTTTCATTCAAGCACATTTCAACTGTTACAATTACATCCATGATCCATCTCTCCCCCAAAAGAAAAATGATGGTAATACATACAAGAGTTCGGCATAAGCTCAATACAGCTCATCTTGATGAATACACCACATGAAGGAAACAATCATACCCAAATGTACAAATGGTGCTCCGTAACTCAGCATTTTATTCCAAGATTAGAGAGTTTGGATGTTGCAGATTATTGGCCTTGCTCATTTAACTCTTTTCAACAGATACAGATCTTTGCTTCCTTAGTTATCATCGTTAATGTTTCTCATGCACTTTCAGTTTGAAGACAACATGCTGCTCAAAAGAATCATGGGTTAAGAAATTTCAAAACTAACAGAGCAATCAATTGAGAAGGGGAAAGTAGGCAATGACAGAAACTTGTTGGCCATGAATGTATCTTTTGGATTAGATAATTAACCTCTTCATACCTTAATCTGCTTTCTCTTGTATGTGTATGTGATGTGAATTAAGTCATCACTAGCTTCGATGACGGCTGGATATGAGAATTCATTTTCTGGCTCATCCTCCAAGGTCATAACATCTTGCCATGAGTCACCATCATCCAGAGACAGGCCAACCTTAAGCACACCTCTTGATACCGTGTTATAAACAAGTAATAAACGACCATCCCTCAGTTTGACTCCATCAATACCTATAGATAAGGTTACATACTCAAAGATGAGATGTTGGAAACTTGGAATCTTAGTTGTAAGATCAGCCTTCTCCACTTGTGCAGAATGAATAAAGAGCTTATGAGATCAGAAATTGTTAAATTTGGGAAGTTATCCAATTTCATAATGAAGATTCTCGCGAGACTGATCAAAGCGCTTAAAAGTTCATGTCTGTGTTAGTAATTCAAACACATAAAACATATCAAATTAATATATTGCAATATAAAGCAGAATTTAATAGAAACTAGTAATTCAAGGTACTTGCACCCTCTCTTGAGATCACTCTCAAGCCCAACCACTAAATGCCTAACTCCCACTATTTATAACTAAACTCGATAACCACCTCCCTGTCTAGCTACTAATATACCCTTAATATTCCTAATAGTATGCAGATGCTTACAGTTACAGGTAATGCATGTAGCTCTGCCATGTTACCTGAGTTTGGATTAGGAAGATTTGTAGGTATTGCAAAGCTCCAGTTGTGACCACCATCAGTGGATTCTGCCATACAAATACTATCGATACCTGTGAAGGATCGAAGTAAAACCCGCAGATTTCCATTTGCAGTCTGGTAAGGAACTGGTTGAATGACACTGAGAGATCGATTTTTCATGTATATTGGACCAAACTTTCTCCATGACCTACCTGAATCAGATGTGACCTGTTATATTGACATGTCAGCCACATTTTCCAGATTTTGAGACAAGCGAAAACAAAAGAACTATTCATAATAACCTCCATCCATGCACCCCAAGAGTTCCAACTTTCAACTGAAGATCCGCAGAGCAAAACTCCATTTTCCAGCAAGATTGGCTACAGCATCAGACAAGAAAAGACAGTTTCTTGAGCAAAAACAGTTTAATTGAATTGGTAGATATCAGCACATATATTATACCTTATTCTTTATTGGTCCTAAGATACCAGGAGGAAGCTGTTCTCTCGCTGTCCAAGTAATGCCTTTGTCATATGACCGCTTCATGCACCCACTCCATCTGATTGTTATCTCCATCAGCATAAGATACAATGAAACAAATTTGCAAGCAGAAGGGTTTAACTTTTCACTCAAAAAGTTATTCAATATGTTAGAAAGTTGGGCATTGGAGACTAGAGTGAACCAGTAAAAAAGGGTGCCCTGGGATTTCAAGGAAAAGGTATTGAGGCTCTTTCTAGAAAATTCAAAATCTAATTAATCAAACCAGCTAACGTGAGCATATCTGCTTCCTAAGATCATTTTATTTAAGACACCTTATATATAGCCTTGGTAGTTCTTGTTGGCCTGTTAAAGATTAAGAATTATACAGGGCTTGTCGGCCCCGATACTGAACTTTCTGATATGATAACTGATGTTATCAAATGACATGAATTTCAAATCATATCCCACAAATTGTTAGATGTAAAGGCAACGCCACTGCACCACGGGAGGTCCAATAAATCAATTGAAACTCGAAACAAATATAAAGAAAAAAATCAATGAATATGTCCAGAGCTGTTATTTCAGAAAACCATTATGAGCTTAAAACTGTCATACTTTTGAACTTCTTGGCCCACTTTATAAAACAGAAGCAGCTCATCTGACGGAAGTTTGAACAAGACAGGGTTCCACATTGGAATGTCAGGCTCCTCATCAGCCACAATAGGGGAGTGCCAGGAGCCATTCTGCAAATTATAATTTTAACAAAAAATCATTGCAGAGATAACGGACTCAACGTGGGAATGGCAAGATAAAAAAGAGTTATTGCTTGTCCAACTATCTCTGCATAACTTGAGTGAAATTGTTAACAGCCCTTCTAGTGAATGCTAGCAAAAAATTGTGAGTGGACAATCTAGCCAGAAATGAACATCAATGAGGAAAGTTAAAATTAATACAAATATCTCCTAAGGCACTCAATATTATAAGAAGTATGGACAAAGGCCAACAGCCTGTTGTGAGTTTTGTGACATAAACAAAGGCAAGGAGAGAGACTAAATTTTACAGAAGTATAATTTGAGAAAGCACATCAGCAAGCAAGCAGAACATAACTCAGATGAGAATAATGTCTAAGTGTTTAGATCCTCTTGCATAACCCTTGTTTTTTGTTTTCGGTTTCTGAAAAATTATGCTTGTTTAGCAATTAAATGGTATTGAGGAGTGATAAAATCGGATCGGCTTGCTTACCTTAAAAGCTTGCAACCAAATCTTCACATCCGGTGCGCCCTCTAATGTACCACCAAAATATGCAACCAAGTAATGATCCTTATCAACCTGCTCTATTAAAAAAGAAAACACTCAGATTCTCCTCTAACAAAATCAGGGATCCAATTATTATAAGACCAAATGAAGTTTCTCCATCAAACCAAACCTCCACAATTGTAGAAGCATGACAGTTGTTGAAAGGAACAGAATTGGCAGGAAATGTAAACTCCTCTAGCAAAGGCCCTTCGACATAACTCCCCTTTCCCATTTTCAAACTTCTAACAACTATATTCGAATGCCCTCTAACTAATACTCTGCAAAACAAGTTGAACATAAGAAAAAAAAGTCTCATTTGCGCATTTAATCAAACAATTAGTTCATATTAAAGAATTAACATACAACATCAGCTAAAAACAGAATCCCAAACTTAAGTATCTAAAATACTTCATCCAATATGAAAAACTTCAATTGTGGGTGTAAAAGAATAAGGGATAAAAAAAAAGAAGCAAAAAGTAACAACCTTGGTCCAAATATATGGGAATGACGATACAAGCGATGAATACGCGAGGAGAACTTTGGGGTTAATAAATTGAATTTAGAGATGAAGGTGTTTCCAAACCCTGGGGATGAAATACTGAAAATGGAGAGCAAGAAAAAGGAAATAAGAACAGCCCCCACTAATTTCCCCATCTTCTAGAAATGTTGTGATGGGAAAAAAGTGGTCAACTTAGGAAGACAAAGACATTGCATTTTGGATAAAGAGAGAGGGAAGGGAAGAAGTAAGAGGGAAGTAGTTGAATGGTTTAGTACCTAAACAAGGGCACTCGCAAAGTCTGAAATTTGATGGACTGATGTGATGCAGGTAGGAAATTGAGGAGAAAACTCGAGAGCTGAGATTGAAAGTGTTGACTTTGGATCTAACTTGTGTTGTTGTTTGTAAGCATAACCTGACAGACTCACGATACATGTGTCTACTCAAAATTGAGTATAAAAAGTCTCACTTTATCTGTCTTTTATTCCAAAAAAAACAGTGAGTCCTTCTCAATTCAAATATAAAATAAAAGGTGATATATGGACCATTATTCCAAATTTCAATTAATATTATCTCAAACTATATAGAATCACAAAAGTAAAATTTATTCCTTAATAATAGAACTGATAACATTGTTTAGAAGAATTTAAATAATATAATATAGAATAAAATCTCAAGATACATTATTTGAACCTCATAAAATCTTTGAACTAAGCATAAAATTGTTGCATAAACGATATGATCATTAGACTTTTGTAAAATGCAAGAGAAAGGTTGATTTATGGGTTGCTATTCATCGTCCTCTATTGTATATTTGGTTGATGAGGCAATATGATTTATAAAGTGTCGACTAGAGTATGGTTTGTCCATATAGATAAAGTTTTCCAACCCGTGGAACCTTGCTAGGGTTCCGATCACTAAATTTGGAATTGTAAAACATGTGATGAATGCAATATTTACGAAATCTTGGATAATATTCTTGGAAAATCTCAAGATAGAATATATAAAATGGAGGGTTTTGTGGATGTTGTTAAAGCCCCTAATTTATAGATGTGAAAAAATCACAATGTCTCGTGCTTTTGGCACCATCCCACAAGGTCTTATAATAGTGAATTAGTCCTAGTGGCAAGCACGAGTCGATCATAGGGAGCACACTGATTCTCAAACAAACTAATTTTCAACTCGATGGGGTTTTTTTTATTTATTTTAAATCAATGGAACAAAATAAATTTTAGAGTAGGAAAGTAAACACAAAGAAAATTCTATGTTAAAAGGCTCTAGCTTGGGTTACGAGGATTTTTCCCTTATCCAAAGAATTCATTCATCAAAACATCATTAGTATGTAATTTTTACCTATCCAATTTAATTGGAACAGTAAATTAAATTATTCTAAGCTTTTAATTGTTCTAACTCATGCAACATTGAATTTTCCAATAGCATTAGGTTCTTAAGTTCTAGAAATCGTTAAATGGAATGCCTAATTTTTCAGCATCTAATTGACATTTAATAGGTTTAATTCTAGGTTGGTTAGAATTACTATGTATTAAAAGAGATTTACATGTTAACCTAACCTATTACTTCTAACCAATTCTTATCTAATTGTCACAAGTCAAAAAATTTATTACAAAACATAAATTATATGTTCCTCAACGTTCAACATATAGCAAAATATCAATTAAATTCATAATTGAACCAAGAATTATAATAGAAATAAGTTTAAGTTCTCACGAATTCAAATAGACAAAAGGAGAATCTAACAAACTCAAGCTAGAAAACGAGTATCTTAACCTTTCATCCACGTGCTGTACATAATTGAAAACAACATGAAAGAAAGATGAAAATAGGGAGAAAAAAGGTGAAAGATGACTGGAATACGAAATAGGGTAAGTGTGGCCGCTAATAAACATAATTATAAAATTGAGGTAGCATTGCAGCGCCCAAGGGAAGCGATGTTGCTCTCAAGCATACCCACGCATGAGCCTTCCATCTCAACTTCGGTGTGCCACGATACCAAGGGTTGTGTTGCCACGCTTGAACATTTTTTCATAAACAAAGTCTATTGCCTTTCGGCATTGCCTCCAACGCCGCGTTGCCAAGGCTTCAACATGAAATTCATCATAAGCTTGTCTATGCAGCCTCAAGTCACTTCGGTTGATGTCATATAACTCCAAATTGAGATACAAAATGATATCAACTCCAAATTACATCTATGAATCGCTCAAAACCTATAACACAATCAAATGAGACAATAAAATCACGGAATGAACTTGAATTAAGCAGAAATGAATAACATATTTCATACCCTATCACTTAACTCATGAAGAGGTAGTATCCATAACCATCTCTTAGTCCTAAGGTAAGTTTTAAAAACAATATATTTCAATAATACATGAGCACAAGGATTTCAATTTTGACTATTAGCTAGAGAGCTCGAAACAAAGAGTGACACAAGTGATAAATATGTCCACTTCTTGGGGATTCCTTTTTGAACTAACAAGGAATGAAGTTCACAACTTCTGCGGTCAAACACACCGGGTTGAGGGTAAATCGGGTATTTTATCTTTAAAAGAAATTAAAACAAACATTTTAAAAAAAATCAAATTGATAAATGTTTTTGGATTTGGGGTATTTGGGTAATTTTTCAAAATAAAACCCCAAAACCGGAAATTGGTTAAACCTCAAGCAGCCGGATCGAGTTCGTCTGAACGCTGCAGACTAATGGCCTACGCGGCGGATTCAAGATGGTCGACGGTCGCCATGAGCGTCACACTGGCGATTATCTCTGCCTCCGCCATCATATCTTGTAAAACTTCAAAACTTTTTTTTAGATCATATATGTCCTCTTTCTTAGTTTCTCCGATTTCCGATTTGTTTCTTACAATTAAATTTTTGTGGTTTTCCCCAGTTTATCTTGTGACAAAGAAGTACAGAGAGTTGGGTACCAAGGTTCGACAACTCGAGGCTTCTCTAGCAGCTTCATTAAAAAAAACCGCCGCCGAGAGACAAGGCCGAATACGGGCACAGCAGGTATTTCATATCATTTGCTCTTCTGCATCACTTCGTGTTCCAGTGTTGTTATTTGATATCTTGGTTTCAATTTTCTCCCTACTTTAGGCTTTACGGAAAGCAGTTGCGGAACCCAAGTCTGATAGTGTGAAATGTACTTCATATCCCATGACGCCAATCGGTACTATTCAATCATCCTTCAGTACTAGGTTAGTTTTTTATTGCATTATCTGGTAGTTGAAACATGAATTTTTGGATCGTTGTTTTCTCATTGTTCTGTTCATAAAACTAATGTCAAAAGTGGATATGTGTGAGCCATATTCTTCAGTTAGCTGTAAAAATGGAACAATCAATAACCTTTTTTTGGGGGTTTTCTTTTTAGGAATGGGACTCCAAGGCAATCTTTGCTCGTACCTCTTGCAAGGGCACGGCTGGTGTTTTCTGCTCGCATTCCCCCAGCTTCCATTGAAGGTCTTGGAGAATATTCCCATTGCTGGGTCATATATGTCTTTCATTTGAACACAGATCTTGACAAGTTGTGGAAGGATCCATCGAAATCAAAATTCAAGGCAAAAGTACGTTTTCTTCATTAGTTGATGCTCCTTCAATGTGGAACTCATATTTTTATTATTCTTATAATTTCCTAAAATCCCATAAAAGGACAGCTCAATGGTAGGTTAGAGTACCGAGGTTGAAAGGCGAAAGAGTAGGAGTCTTTGCTACGAGATCTCCACATAGACCATGCCCAATCGGACTTACTGTTGCAAAGGTAAGATAAATTTTTTTAGTGCTGTCGATGTATCTTGCAAGTTTATGGAGAAGTCCATCGTAGATCACAGACATGGATGAAATGTGTTTTCCCCCAACGAGTTCTAGATGGGTTTTGCTGTCACATGAACACGGTCCAACATGTTTTGTATGGTTAGGCTGAAATGTCATTTAATTTAGTATTAGAAATTCATGGTTACGAGTTTGCAGTTGTTGTAACTCGCAAGTGTTAGACAGCATTCAGATGCAACAAATAAATGGGGGAATATTAAATCTAAGATTAATAGATCTGCTTTGTTACCACTTCAGGTGGAGGCTGTCCAGGGACATGAAATTCTACTCTCTGGTGCCGACCTTGTTGATGGAACTGTAAGAGTTCGTTTTCAATTTTTCTGACCATCGAAAAAGGTTTAATTGAATTTATACGTTACTTCTTGGGGTAATGATTGTTATGATTTCTTGCTTTGTTTGAATTTTGTTACAGCCAGTACTTGATGTTAAACCTTATCTACCATACTGTGACAGTGTCCAAGATGCAACAATCCCAAAGTGGTTACTGGTATGTCTTCAAGAATTAATTTCTATGACTAAACGTTATTTTAGAATTTCCTCGATGCTTATGTTATTGCTATTCATCTTTTAAATTGTTTTTTATGTTGTAGTTTTTAGCAACTATTCTCTCAGTCTGTCCCAACGAAGATTTATTCTGAATGTTGTGCTTTTCAAACTTCTCTTATGCATGGCATACGTGATATGACTAGTTGTGTGCAAATAACTTAATAAATTCAGCTTTCCATATACTATTAGGTTCTTGTCCTACTCTCATATTTGGAGTTATACGCTGTGACCATGTAATATGTTTATGTACATTCCTCTTGGCATTCTTACATGTTATTTACGCCAACACAGGGGGACAATGTATTGACTGTTGCGTCCATTTGCTTCTCTGAAGAATTTACGTCCACTCTATCCAAGTGTTGGCCACTAACGGTGAGTTCCTTTTTCTTTTTCTTTATAATTAATTAATAATTGTTGTTTCATAATCATCATTATTATTGTTACTACTACATAGATATTCATTAGTGTTCGGGCCAACTTGGAATATTCGACAATATGCCAGAAATATTCTCTTATTGTTTTGCACGAGACATAGTAAAATCAGTACACAACAATATTTTACTTAGTGAGCATAAGTTTTCCTTAAAATTTTGGGTATTGGAAAGGTGTAATGTAAAATCAAGAATCTGGTTTCTTTGGTTTCAAAAGGCACCTTTCAAATTGCTATATTTTATACCTGAAGGGGAGGGACGGGACGGGACGGAACGGGACGGGACGTCCTTGCTGGAGTTTTGGGTCATAATCAGCCTTAGGTTGGTCCTCTGATGGAAAACTTAATAAAAGTGTAAGCCTTTGTTGTCTCCTGGTGATATTGTAGCACAAGGAGTCTAAATGCCTAAAGATAATTACTCCTCTGGAATTTTACATTATGAATGTTGGGAGAGCGGCTGCTTTGTAGTCTGATTACCATTTTTGTGAAACTCCACATTACAAAGAGCTAGTGCTCTCAACTTTCATATGGTACAAAGTAGGATATTCTGGATGGGGTATGCCATTTAGGGGTGTTTGTTAGTTCGTAATGGGATGAGTTTGTAATGTAATGTAATCCAAAATCCATATTTGGATAGAGTGTTTTGGACTCAACTTGTAATACAAACTTCATTCTGTCTAATAGTTTTCAATCCAACATTCTCTCTCCCTGGTCTCATGCTTCACGATCTCATTTCTAACACTTGTTTTTTATTTTTTATTTTCAGTAATGTAATCAGTCCAACTGTCTAAATAACCCTTTAATTTTTTCTTCGGTTTCCATCATTTTGCCACATAAATTTCTCACGCATCATATTTTGTTGGTTTCAGGAAAAGAAATCACATTATGCGTCGGAAGATGAATTGAAAAACTTTGTGAAACAGGTGCTTTCTTGGGATATCCGATCAGTGTCTCAACGAAGTCGACCTCATTGCTCTCACATTAAGACGGTAACTGGAGACGAATTGTTGGATGATAGTTCGGATTCAGATGGTCACCTAAATGACAAAGTTTCGAGTAGTTCACAAAGCTCTTCTAAGAGCACAATCTATCACCTACTTGTAGATGGCTTAGATGTTTCATATACAATTGGTTGCCATGGGGACGTGGTTGTGGTCAAAGTGGAACTTGCATCACCTAGCTCGAGAACAAGAAGCAATTAACACAAAGCAAATTCTTCCGAATAGGCAAATCAGGGTTGTCTTATTACTAACCTTGCATTACTACAATTAAAAGGATCCCCAATCTTGGGAATTTTCCCTTGAAATTATACTGCCTTGAATGGAGCTTGATCTTGCTCATCTTTCTGTCAGAAACAAACCGTAGGTTGAAACTGAGACTAGAATGCTGGATAAATTATGAATTAAATGGTTAATGAAATGGTTTTGGTTGAAAAGCAGCTGTTTGCTTTGGAGTGAATCTTTGACTTATATACCACAATCTTAAAACAAGAAAAGTATATGTTTGTGACCTCTGTACTCCAGGAGTAGCGCAAGTGACTAGGTCACTATAGGCTAAACTGATTCACGTTTGGTTTGGATTTTGCTGTTTTTCATTTTTAGTTTAAAAAATTCTTTGCTTAGGTTTCTCTCTCTCTCTCTCTCTTAATTGAAAAAACAACTCTTCAATCATTTGCGCGAATGAACTTAATGTCACTTTTAGAGAATATTTTCAGTATGGCCACCCTTAATCAACTGAACGACAACTGATATAATATTGCATAAAAATATAGATTTTGTTCCTTTTAAGTTTTTGGTCTCGTGTTTTAGTTATTTAGTTTGTTGGTTTCAAAGTATCACAACTTATTTTTTAGATTTGAATTTTTTTTTTTAATTTGGTTTTTTAATTTAATGTAAATTTTAAAATTAGTAAACCAAATACTAACCATTAGAATTAAACCAAATCAATTAATTTTTGGCTTTAATTGATGCACTTCAACTTTTAGAATTAAAGTATAAATCAAAACTTATTAAAGAGTAAATCTTATCATTTATAAATTAAATTGAAATAAAACTCATCAAATATAAATTAGACTCAAAACTTGATGGTGGTATGCTAATTATTATTTATAACAATAATAATGTAAGTCCACTATTCTATGTTTTCATTTATGATCTTGAAATGCTTTGGTGGTGGTTGAGGTATTAAAGACCTTCATTAATGTTTTTATGAATCGTCAACATGTTGGCTTAATCTACTGTGTGTTAATTGAAGGACGTCAAATTCTTAATTATTGGAGGGCCACTTGCCTATATGACCAAACAACAAATGTTCTACTAGCAAAAACATTAGATGTATTCAAATATAACATTTTCTTCAATATTAAGTATTTTAAAGCAATTTTCTTAATATTGCATTTTAAAGAAATTCACTTTCAAGTGTTTTTATCTCACAATTACTTGACAAAAATCAAGAATTGAGAAATGATAGAGACAAACAAATGAACTCATGACAATCATATTTCTTACTTTTGATGATGAAAATTGTCTCCTTTGTTCTAAATATATACATATTGGTTTTCTTTTGACTTTTGATGATGAAATTTGTCTTCTTTATTCACAACCATTTCTTTATTGCACAACTTTTCAGTCGTGAATATGTTCTCGCAAATTCTGTCCTTCTACAATTTTCAAGGTTTGGCTTCTTATACCCAATGTGGTATGTTTTATCTGTTTTGGTTCGTTTTTTCTTTCTTCTAGAGTAGTTATAAATTTAATAATTAATTTAGAGAAGACATTACAAAGAAGAAAAAAAATTTTTTTTTTATAGGTATATTAAAGGTTAGATTTGATTCTTAAAGTTTATAAGTAATAGATTGTATCACTACTAAAAGTTTTTCGATAATAAAAGATGTTAGGAAGAAAATTGAATAATAAAGTATAATCAATGTATAGCATGAATAAGAATAACAAAGTCAAGAAAAGAAAATCATGATACCACTAAAAAGTAGAAACTTAGGGTTAAAGTGAGCAGAAAAAGGGGACTTGGCCCCTGGCCTAAGCCAGAGTCTTTGGCCTGGGTTAAAGCCAAATTCGAGCCTTACCAAATGCTTAATGAGATATGTCTCACTCATTTGGATTCAAAATGTCATTTTTAGATCATAATATGTCCTAAAGTAGATACTTGATCTAGACCTTTGGTCGTTCGACCTTAATCAAACATGAAACCGACACCCCTTTGACTTTATTTTGAAATCTTAGGAAACAACCTGTGTTAACCTAGTCTATAAATACATATTTTCATATGAGTTAAGTTGAGTCTTACCTCAAACTCTCTAGTTGCCACACTAATTCACTCTCTAACTTAAGCATGAGTGTGTGGACAAACATTACACCTATGTACAAATGTTCTTTTTGTAAGACTACATTAGTCTCCCTTTCAAGCAAATCTAGTAGTGATATCACATGAATTTCATATACGTTTACTATAGCTAAATTTTGACATCAACAAAATTTATCATGAATCTAATGTCAATACATTTAGATATATTTATAATTATTTAAATATGTTGATTATAAATTTAATTATTAACCTTAAAACTGTCACCATTACATTTAGCTTATGCACTTTAATTGAAAAATAGTTGATTTAATTTGACCTTAAGAACATGTGAATTAGAAAAAGAAAATATGTCTAACATGAAGATAACTTACATTAGTAATAAAGGTATATATACCTTACATAAAAAAAAAAAAAAAATTGAAATTCACATATCATTATCTAAAAGGACCATTGAATGAAACTCAATGTTTTTCGAATTTTTGTGTAAAGTCAGAATATTTAGTTGACATTAGACGTAAAGATGAGGATTTGTCTGACATCGGCCAGCCCAGACCCTGTGATGCCAAACCAAAGTCCCCATCACCGACGCCACTCTGTTTACTCCTCACTCACAACCTTCCAACCTCCAGCTTTTATTGTTCCTACTCACCTAAGCTTTACTTAACCCCACAACAACAAAACACCACTCTTCCCCGCTTCTCAAACTCCCCACAAATGGATCATTCACGCGCCGGGCCCGGTGCCGGTGCCGGTGCCGGCCACGAAGTTACTGTAGCATCTCGCTCCTCCTTCATCGACTCTCTCAAAGGTTGCGGCCTCTCCGGTATCCGAATCGACAAACATGAGCTCAATACAAAGGTTATAATGCCCCAATATCTCCGCTTTGCCTTGCGTGATTCTATCCGCTTGAAAGACCCCATTGCCGGAGCCTCTGCCACTACTCCACCGCAGAATATGGTCTCGCCATTGCCGGAGAGCCCTTTGGTGGTCTTCATTAACCCACGTAGCGGTGGCCGCCATGGCCAGAAGCTTAAGCAGCGACTCCAGGAATTAATCAGCGAAGAACAGGTCCACTTTTTATTCTGTGAAAAAGTCTCGGGATTCCCATTGTTTTTTCTTCTTTTTACGTGTGTCATCTTTGGAATTACTGTACTTGTTTTTTGTTTGATTATTATTTTTGGTGGGTGTAATTGATGTATTTGAATTTGGTATCTGATTTTTTGTATGTATAATTGAGTGAGGATTTACTTCAGAGTTTGTATTGTACTGTTGTAGGTGTTTGATCTTTTGGATGTGAAGCCTCATGAATTTGTGCAGTATGGACTGCGTTGCCTAGAAATCTTGGCTGATCATGGTGATGTTTGTGCTAAACAAACTCGTCAAAAGATAAGGATCATGGTATTTTGATATTCACACTAACCCCACATAAAAAGATTGTTTCTATTGCTTTTACATATTTGTTATCCAATGGAACTGTTTCGTATTGGAAAATTGATGAAGAAAACTTAAACTGGTGGAGCAGGTTGCAGGAGGTGATGGTACTGTCGGTTGGGTACTGGGAAGTCAAGCAGAACTTTACAAACAAGATCGCAACCCTGTTCTTCCTGTTGGGATTATTCCTCTTGGTACTGGGAATGATCTTGCCAGAAGTTTTGGTTGGGTGAGTTTTTGTAGTCTCAACTCGAAATTTTATAGGAAGGCATTATTTTTTCCTTTTATACTCGAATTAAGAATCATTGCTTTTTTTTTTTTTTAATCAGGGAGGTTCATTTCCTTTTGCTTGGAAATCTGCTGTTAAAAGATCTCTCCTCAGGGCTACCACTGGTCAAGTTGGTTCTTTGGATAGGTGAGAATTTGAATTTTTTCTGAACTTTGAAGCTGTTTTTGGAGTTGGTTTTAAACTTGAATTTCTCTTGATGCAGTTGGCATGTTTCATTGTCGATGCCTGCTGGAGAAAAAGTGGAACCACCACATTCTTTGAAGCTAACAGAAGAAAGTGATATGAATGAAGCTGTGCATGTAATTATATACTGTTTCAATTATACTATACCAGTTCCAATCACTTATCCACACAAAAAAGAAGAAAATGTTGGAATTTATTTCTCAGTTTGTGATTGGAAATGTTGTCCCATGGCTGCAGAAACTGGATGACATAGAAGATTCACCTACCAAACTGGCTTGTTTTGAAGGAGTATTTTATAATTACTTCAGCATAGGTAAGTTGAACTCACTGGTGAAGTTAAACTTTGAAATGTATATGTTTAGAGAAGTGATTAGTTGTAATTTCACTAGCAAAGTTGATTGTGTCTTGAACTTAATAGTCCCATGGAGGATTAGATTAATTAGTCATCATTCTGCTTCTCTTCTTTAAGACGATAGTCTATTTGCTTATCTGCAAAATCATTAGCAGTTGTTAATTAACCAATTCTATTAATGTACAATGCAGGAATGGATGCTCAAGTTGCCTACGGCTTCCACCATTTGCGCAACAAAAGACCGTACTTGGCTCAAGGTCCAGTTACAAATAAGGTTAAACTAGCTATTATATTTATCCGTTAAACAAAAACATGATTTCTTTCTTGATTAGTGGTTGTTTATAAATCTTTTATTTCTGACAGTTAATTTACTCAAGTTATAGTTGCACTCAAGGTTGGTTCTTCACATCCTGCTCAAACAATCCAAATTTGAGGTGATAGCTTATACTTATCAAAAACCCAGTAGAATGCATATATATTCTCAGTTTCTAACCACATAAAGCTTTTCTTGTTGTAGTGGGCTTAAGAACATCATTAGAATACATATAAAAAAGATCAACTGTGCAGAATGGGAAAAGGTTCCAGTTCCTTCCAGGTAGAACTGCTCTCTCTAATTTGCTAATCGTGAAACTTGTTTACTTCTTTTTTTGGGGACATCAATTGATGTGGTTTTTTTGGCTGGGCTATAGTGTTAGGTCTATTGTTGCTTTAAACTTACATAACTATGCAAGTGGAAGAAACCCATGGGGTAAGCTAAAGCCAGAGTACTTGGAGAAGGTACTGACGACGAAGTTCTGTTATGCTATTGTGTTTTTTTAGTTGGCATTGTTGTTTTCTTTTCATGCTATACATTGACTGAAATATTTATATTGTACTAGAGAGGTTTTGTGGAAGCACATGCTGATGATGGTCTTCTAGAGATTTTTGGCCTAAAACAAGGATGGCATACATCATTTGTAATGGTAGATATAATCTCTGCCAAACATATCGCCCAGGTGCTTCATCTTTTTCAGGAAAATTACTACTTGGTTTTCTACTCCAAACACGATTTGTGTTTTTGAACTGTTGAATCTTTATTTACAGGCAGCAGCCATTAGAATTGAAATTAGAGGTGGGAAGCGAAAGAAGGCCTATCTGCAAATGGATGGGGAACCATGGAAACAACCAATAAGCAAGGAAAACTCAACGTTCGTTGAAATCAAGAGGGTCCCTTTTCAATCACTAATGATCAATGGGGACTAAAAGCTTCTTCATCTTTCATCATCTCCTTTTCAGTTTGCTGGCTGAGTTGATATATTCTTTTTTGTATGATATTATCATATATATTTATGTCTAAATTATTCATGTTCAACACAACCCTTAGAACATCCCTGAGGGCCTGAGGCTTAAAAGTATGTCTAGTAGGCAATCTGAAAATGGGAAGGTGAAAATAAGAGATTTACTTATAACAGGGTTATATTTCATGTTTTTATACCTGTGTAAAAAAACTTAGGTCTCAATCAAAGTTATAATGCTTTTAAATCTGTACTAATTACTTTAGTAAGCAATAGTTCAGTCCTTAAATATTCAATTTGTGACAATTTCGGTCCTTGTTTTAGAGTATGGAAATATTGTTTAAATCTTATCAAATTTCTTACACATAACGACAGATTCTTGATATAAACTATAATGAAATAGTTGATTATTTTTGTATGATAGGAACTAACTGTAGTTAATAAAACATTTTTAGGATAGGAATTAGTTTTTGCTAAAAGATCAGAAGTGTTCTTAAGCTTTTATGTATGTGTTTGGTAGGAGATTTACCAATTTGATTCTACCTTAAGCAATTTTGAATGTCTGAAACTATCTTTATGAAATATAAAATTAGTTAGTGTAGTTATTCACTACTTGGAAATTATTAGGTTAAATATAAATTAGTGATACATTTATGGACATGTATTATGTTAGTTTTTTTTATAACTATTCTTTTGCAATATTGTATTATATAAAAGATAATACATATTTTGGTTAAACAAATAAATTGAGTTTATAGATGAAATATTATATTGTTAAATGTTTTTTTAAAATATAGTTATACATTTAAAAATTAATAATGTGCACATCAAATACCCATTCTTTTTAGGAGAATTTTTAAAAATAGTAGATTTTATAAAATATTTATAAAATTCTATCACTCATAGTCATTGATATGCTATAGTGATAAAAGATTATCAGTGATAGAATCCAAAATTTTGCTATAGCTCGTAAATATTTTAAGTGAATGTATTTTGCAAAGAAGTTATGAGTGCAACCTAATCGTCTAAACACAAAAAATAATATTTTAAGATTTTTAAGAAGAGAAATAAACTAGCACATTGACAATTTCTTTTGTTGAGTATAGTAAGAGTTCATAATAGATGAGTACATTTAAGTTTTTCTCAAGTTATTGTATATAAATTAACCGTAGTCTTTTTTTTTATTTAAATTAACCATGTTTGCTAAACCGTATTAAAATTGGTATAATCAGAATGATAAATAAATCACAATAGATTTGAACTCTAAACATAATTTAGATTCCTTTTCATTACATTTACTTGGAACTATGAATTTGTGATATTTTACTGTCATCCTTATCATTACTATTTAACCTTAAGTGTAAGTAACGTTAATAGTAATGGTAACAATAAACGTGTGAGAAATTTATCATTTTCATAGTGTTACAGTACCAATAATTGTAATGGTAACAATAAAGGTAATCGTAAAGTTAGTGGAACTCACGTAATTTTTAGCTACAACCAGATTGAACACCTTTTATATCTCCATTGGATTACGAAAATTAATTATAAATTCCAGAACAAGTTCAATATCTCCTTACAATTATGGAAAACACGTACACAACAACAAAAGTAATTAATCGATGAACTTGCATGCTGGCCTGAATGTGTAAATAGGTAAAACCAAACCCAACTGATTACTTGCATCAAAGTACAAAGCTAATTAGCAGTAGTTTCATGGGTTGGGCATTATGCTTGGCTTAGTGTGCTTTGAATTCTTATGCCCAGATTGTGTGGTTCTTCAGTGGAATCTCCATGGTCGGGTGTAGTAGCTTCTGCTATCTCAGAAACAGAATGCTCTGATCCAGATTGAGTTGTTTGTGCATTGTGTTCCATTTGGTCTTCGTTTACCATACCCAAATTATGTGGAGTAGAAGGGACAGAATATACTCTAGAATGAGTTGTTTGCAGAGATGAAGAGCGGAAATGCAGGTTGTAAAAAAGCCGCACCATTTCAACCATTTTGAAAGTAAACGAAGACTGAGTCAACTCGGGCCAATATGTGAGAGAGAATTGAATCATATATATTAACAATGCCAACATGTTTACGAGTGTCATGATGATGAATAAACCACCAAATCTTTGAACATCCAGAGATGAATCGCTGAAATTTGGGATTGGTGGAGCATCTGGATTTGAGAAATATTCCTTCTCAATTTTGGACATTTTGTATTCATCTTCAGTCACATTCAATATTGCTCTCGAAAAGTAAGCCACCAGAGGTGATCCTTTTGGGAAGGCCTGTAGATTAATTTCCATAAACAACCCAAAACACACAAGCTAGGTTAAAAATGAAAGAGAAACAAAGAGAGAACTCACAAAACCAAATCCATCGTTTCTGTAAACAGGGCCGATCGTTTGAAAGCGGCCAGAAGGATATTTCCCAAGGAAGATCTTAATGTAAGGAAGTTCGTCAAAAATGGCAGCAACTCCACCATTACTGGTTCCTTTTTCTAGGGCTTCCTTATATTCTTCGGGGCTTCCGTAGGATTTCAACTGGGTTTCACTAAATCCAAGTTTTTTTAGGTAATCTTCCACAAAGGATCCGTTCAAAAAACCCACCGAGTTACCATTCTTTTTTATCTCCTTGATATCAAAATTGGAACGTTGCAACTTTTGTGCTGTTAACGTGGATGATAGATTTGCAGTGTAACTTTGGATGAGGATTAGCACCACGAAAATCCAAATGATCAGCACAAATCTCGATAAGTTGTTCATTACCTTCTCTCCTAATGATATATCCACCAAAATTGTTAGAAAATTATGTTGTTTAGGGATAAATTAAATTTGAGTTATGAGTGATGATGAGTAAGGTGCAAGTGTACTGACTGTGAGCAAAAACGAGAGTGGAGAGGGAAAACCAAAAGATGAGGCCAATTTTCTGTTGAGGCGACCCTTCTCCAAATTCAGAATTGACACGACATTCCAGTAACCAAACTACAGAGCCAGTGAATATGAAAAAAATGAAAGAAACTATCCAAAGATTCAATTTAAATGGCTTGAAGAATACCCATATGTCTCCGTCATTGTGATAATTTTGCGTAGAAACAAGCAATGTGACCCCAGATTGTGAATAAGGCAAAGTGAAGTCTACGAACTGCGATCTATTTGCAACTATTGTTATGTCTCCAACAACTGCATCTACTTTCTGGTCCACTATCTGTTGCAGAAGCTCATCGTAAGACCCATTACTTTTCCCAATTTGGTTCATAAAAGGAACGAACGTATAATTTATGGTAATGGGTATTAATTGAATGGCATTGAGGAAGATGTCGATGCAGAATCCAGAAGAGCTTTGGGGGTCGTTTATGTTGGTGTCTACGAACTCCTGGAAACCTTGTTTGATTGGAATTCCTACTCTTAAATTCATGGGAGGATGGTTGGTTGTGTATCCAGGCCAAATGGGTTGCTTCAATTGGTTAATTGAGAATGGAATTCCTCGGGTCCAGTTCCCAATTACAATCTCCTTCTCAGCCAACACATTGAACACTTCAAAAGTTGGTCGTTTTAGTTCTCCATCAACCAAATCGAAATCTCCACAGATGCCTTCGAAATTTGTATTCCGAATTACATCCCGAAGCTTTATCTTCATGATCGCAGTTGCAGGGATAGTGGACTGATTCACTTTCTCCACAGCCATGGCCAATGCCCTCACCGTATCGTACGCCTGCACTGCAAAAACATTGGGGATTGCTGTTTGTTGCACACATTCTTTTTTAAAGAATCTAAATTCCTGAACAATAATTCAAAATAAAACCCACTCTTCCAGTCCACCTGATATGGCAAAAAAAAAAAAAAAAAAAAAAAAAAAAATCAAATCACCCTGCTTTTGAAAAATATGTTCAATAACCCTTTACTGAAGTCAAATTCTGCTGAAATTACTAAAATCTATGTGGCCACGTAAAAATGAATCAGAGTCTTGCTCTTGCTCTCGTCTCCTTCTTGCACTTTTTTTCTCTCACAAATCACTACTTTCTCTCAACATGATCATCACACTCTCTCTTTACCACTCTCTTCACTAGAATTGGTAGAGTCGGAGCTGCTCACGTGGACTCCCGTGTAGAAGAAGCAAAGGAAGGAAAAGCAAAGGTAGAAAGACGTAAGCGTGGGGAGAAGAAGAGAAAAAAAGAAAGGATAATTAGAAAAAGAAAAGAGAATTTTAAAAAATAGTAGATTTTACAAATTATTTACCATGCAAATTCTATCCCTAATACTAATAGACATTGATATTGATATGTTATTGTGATGGAAGACTATCAGTATAGAATCAAAAAAAATTTTATAGCTTCTAAATAAAAAAAATTATGATAATAGAGCACATGTACTTGATGTATTAATTTTGTCATATTAACAATATGCAAAAAAAATATATGAGTCATGGACAATTTTTTTTAAATGTTTTTGTCATCTCATAGAAATCCCCCTCAAAATGGGTCTTTTGGAGAATTATTTCCTAGTTTTAAAATCTCCCTCTCGTAAATGGTTTTTTTTTTTTTTTTTTTTTTTTTTTTTTTTTTATTTTGTTTTTTTTTTTTTTTTTTTTTTTTTTTTTTTTAGTTTGGTTGTTTTTTTTTTGGTTTATAATATCTAAGTGTATTTTTGTAATTGCATTTGGGAGGGATAGAAGCAATGAAAAAAATTCTTAACCAGCGGTCTTCATTAATTTTATCTTTTTTAAAAATTGATTGGTTTTATAATTATTAGTAATCACAAAAGAAAAAGAAAGTTGGGTGCATCTTAGAGGTACTCATCTACTCAATCTATCTCTCTACCATACAAATTGTCTATTTTTTTATTATAGATAAAATGTGATGAATGTATAATGTCCTATGTAATTTCAATCATTTTGTCTCATTGTACTTCTAATTTGTTCGAAAATAAATATTACTTATCCAAGTGAGCAGGCCTAGTCTTGATTTTCTTCTTGATTATTGAAAATATTTCTTTCATTTTCGAAAATCTCCTCCAAGCGGAGTCTTTTATATAATGTACTATTTTTTTTTATTAGGGCTTACTCTTGATTACTATATTGTGGTTAGTTTATATATTTATTTGTTTTCTTTCTATGTGAAAAGGAAAAATAGTTTATCTCAGCTCGGAAGAAGTTGCGTCTTGTAAAAGCAAGAAAAACTCACACTTACTGAGAGCCAAAATAAGTCTATTTGAAGAGATTTGATCAAACAAAAGTTATTTGTGTGTAAATGCTATAGAGTCTAATGGATAAATATTACATTGTAATTGTTTATCTTTTCTCATAGCAAAATTTTTGTCGGTCAAGAACACGGTCCCAATGTAAGAGATATTGTACCAAATTGATTTATCAATCTCTATGTTTCGTTATCTCTACCCGTATCGTTCAATATTGTTTAGTTTCTTTACCTGTTTTCTTTAAATTGTTACAAAAGCTAGCTTGCCTTATTGTATTAGGTTCATGTTAAAATTTCACCAATGTCTAAATTTTTTGTTAAACTTCACAAGCAAATAAACTACACATACATTTTTTTATTGCCTCATTCTATTAAACAATTTGATTTTAAACTTTTAAATTTTTTTTGAAGTTTTCTCTGGTAATTTTCTCTTAATTTATTTATTAAAGTCTTGTTTATTAACTGATTATATTTTAATTTTAATTTTTTGGTTTTTGATTTTTAGTTTTTGAATTGCATTAAATAATAACATAATTAACACATAATAATAGCAAATCTACAAGAGACATAAAAGATTAAAGATAGGTTTAAGTTTCAAGAGAGTGGCAATTCATAGACAAACCTAAAGAGAGTGATAGTGGAGGGCGTTGTTTGAACTTCGTTTGAAAATGTTGAAACTTTTGGGTTATGGGTATGTACGGCCTTACGCCCACAATCCCTTGCATGGAATCCATGACTTTGGAATCCAATAATAATGGATCAACCAAAGAGGAAAGGCCATCAGTTACAATCCATGCATATCCTTCACTCATCATTCCCTCTTTCTTCGCCACACTCAAAACCTTCCACCCAATTGAGAGAGTCATGTGAACAACAAATATGGTTTTGCGCTTATCCTTCAGCCTCTTTAGCATCTTTGAAATTTTGGCTAACGTGGATGACCGAGAGATCATGGTTCTAACAACCAATCGAGTGCCGTTTTGTTGCAAGGCATCGGCTAGATACGGGATGATCCCACGTCCATATTCCGTGTCTTCGTATATTGGAACTATCTCTCGCCATCCGTACATTTGAATAATGGCATTTATGGCTCCCACTTGAGCCGAATCCTTTTGAGCTGCCCTTATGAAATATGGGTTTTGTTTTGGAGACAAGGAGGGAGTTGTTACTGTAAAGGAGATTACAGGAATTTCATATTTTCTTCCGAATTCTGTTAGGTACAAGGCTTGTTCTGTAGTTTGAGGTCCGAGTATGGCTTCAACTCCGTCTCTTAACAACTCGGTTGCTGCAGATGCTACTTCGACCACATCTCCAGCATCCTTGAAGATAAAGGAAATCCTGGTTTTGTATTTGAGATTTTCGGCGTAGAAATCAGAGAGGGCCATTTGGATGGAAGTGTTGGAGAGTATCCCCACAGTTGTATTGGGATCAAGTACTACACCTACTTTGACGAACTCGTGGCTGGCGTTGGCGGAAACCACCGCCCACACAAGCCACACCATGATGCAGCATCCTTCGCACCGGCTTCCCACACCCATCATCTCAAATCTCAATAATGGCAAAACATTTACTATCTTTGTTTCTTACACTACTTTTGTCTAGAATATTAATCTCTACTTCACAGCCTTGCATTGTCTTTATTTATAATCACAATCTCAAGTTAGTAATTGCTGAATAATATACAATAGAGTTGTCCATCGTGATAGCTCAATATATATTTTCCTAAAAAAAATTGGGTGCAGTCTCGCCTGCATCATTGTGTTATCTCAAGTATATCCAATTAAAAATTGTCCCGTGATAATTCATAGTTCATTTGTATTTGATTTGAAAAAGAAAACATTTTTAGAAAACTCATTTTTATCTAAAAGCATGATAAAACCTATTTAAAAGTGAACTTTGAAAGTAATTTTGAGTGGTTGTCAAATAATTTAATTTTTTAAAAGAAGTTTTTTTTTAAAAAAATTAAAATTTTGAAAATGTATTCCAAACACAAATAAAATGGACAAATATGATCTAATTTGAGCAATTTTATTTTAAAATGAGAAAAATGGTGAAAGAAGAGCATAGAACCTATAGCACTATAGGTGCAACTTGATTCAATTTGCTTAATTACTGTCTGCCGAGCTACTGTTTTGAATTTTCTTTTCCTTAATACTTCTCCATTTATTGACTTTAAAAATCATTTGTTAATACTTACCCATTTATTTTAACTTTTTTTCTAACAAGAGATTTATTGTTATCATCGTTTTTTTAGAAGCTAATTAACAAGTAACCACAGTGTCAAACAAAAAAAAAAAAGAAATTGGACTATTTTCTTTATTATTTAGAATTTGATTTTTCATCGATATTCTTCTACTCTCTTGAATGATTATATTATTCTTCTTCCATTTATTACTTTGAAAAAAACTATGTGAAGGATTGAGATCTTTTTCAATGTATACATTTAATTATCCCCTCAAATTGAACTTGAATATATTAAAATTTTAGTAAAAAAATATATTTAATATGCAAGCACATTTATGGATATTAAATCTATACACATAACTATACGGTAATCATTGATTCATCAGAGTTGGTAAAAATCATCATCAAACTGACTATGATCGATTTAGCAAATAAGTAAACGTTAGTAGATCAAATTCTATGAAATATTTTTTGAAATTTCTTGATTTAAAACTTTTTCAACCACCTTAAGTTTATATTTTTATATAAATTTAAAAAACATTTATGTTCTAGACATTCAGTTGTTGGATAATAAAAAAATTTCGTTCTACTTTACACATGATTTATCTTAATATATTTCTAAATATTTCTATAGTTTTAAATATTAAAATTAAACTTTAAATTGAAAACATAAAATATTTTTTAGAGTTGCACAACAAAAACTTGTTTTTAAAAAGTTTGAATATGTACTATTTTACAAAACAGTTGTTATTTATAAACAGTAACCATAACCTTTTTTTCCGAAGGTGAATGTGTTTTACAATAAATATTTATAAACAGTAGCCAAGATTTCCAACAGATTACCTGAATCATCAAAGCATAGAGTTAATTAGTAGCCAGTATTCATGTATTGGGCATTGTTCTCATTTTGGTGTTCATTTTTTACTCCCAAATTGTGTAGGTCTTCAGTGGGATTGTCATGGTAGGGTGTAGTAGCTTCTGCTGTCTCAGAAACAGAATGAACTCTAGAATGAGTTGGTTGCTGCAGAGATGATGAAGATTGGGCATCAACCAAATTGTGGGTTAAATTGACATGGTCGTGTGTAATGAGCGGTGGAGTAGCAGGAACTGAATGTACTTTAGACTGAGCTGTTTGCAGAGATGAAGAATGGAAATGCATTCTGTAAAAAAGCTTAACCATTTCAACCAGTTTGGAGGTGAATTTAGACTCGACGTAGCCGGTGGAATTGAGCTCATGTGTGAGAAAGAACTGGATCAAATATATTAAAAGCGATAACGAGTTGGCAACTATGGTAATAATGAATAAACCACCAAATCTCTGAACATCGAGAGGTGAATCGTTTGAATCTGGGATTGGTGGAGCATCTTGATCAGTCCAGAAGTATTTGTTCTCAATTTCAGTCATGTTGTCTTTATTTTCAGTTACATTTAATATTGCCCTTGAAAAGTAAGTCACCAAGGGAGATCCTTTTGGGAAGGCCTGTGGATTAATTAATTTCAAAACAGAGCAAAACAGAGCTAATTCAAAATGAAAAGAGAAACATAGAGAGAGAGAGAGAACTCACGAAACCCAATCCACCAGTTGGGTAAGTGGGTCCGACCATTCGAAACCCAGAAGGATTTTTATGAAGGAAGACCTTAATGTAAGGAATTTCATCATAAATAGCAACAACTCCACCGTTATTGTTTCCTCTACTCAAGGCTTCCTTAAACTCATCGGGGTTTCCGTACGCTTTCAATTGGGTTTCTTTAAGTAGTAACTGGGTTATTAGAAAAGATTTGACAAAAGAACCGTTCTGATAACCCACAAAGTAACCCTTCTCTCTGATCTCATTTGCATCAAGAAAGGAAGGTCGTAGCCTTTGCGCAGTCAACATGGAGGATAAGTTTGCAGTGTAACTTTGTGTGAGGATTAACACCACGAAAACCCATATGATCAGCAAAAATCTGGATAAGTTGTTCAATATCCTCTCCCCTAAAAGAATATTATTGTTAATAACATTTGTATAGTGAAAAATTAAGGTTATTAAAAGTGATGATAGTGTACTAACTGTGAGCAAAGACGAGAGTGGAGAAGGAAAACCAAAAGATGAGGCCAATTTGTTGTTGGGGCGGGCCTTCTCCAAAGTCAGTGTTGACACGACATTCCATTAACCAAACAACAAAGCCTGTAAATATGAAAGAGATGAAGGAAACAAGCCAAAGATTCCATTTAAATGGCTTCAAGAATATCCACATGTGCTGATCTTTCTTATCATTTCTCTCAGAAACCAACATTGTTACCCTGGATTCTGAATAAGGCAAGGTGAAGTCTACCAACTCCGATCGATTTGCAACTATTGTCATATCTCCAACAATTACATCGTATTTCTGCGTGTCAATCTGACGTAGAAGATCATCGTAGGATCCATTACTCTTCCCATTTTTGTCCACAAAAGGTTCGAACGTGTAATTAATGTGAATATCTAATACTTTAACAGCAGATGTGAAGATATCGATGCAAAATCCAGTGGACTTTTGGGGGTTGTTTATGTTGGCGTTTACGAACTCCGGGAAACCTTTGACTGGAATTCCTATAGTTAAATTAATCCAAGGTGGGTCGGTTGTGTGTCCAGGCCAAATTGGTTTTGAAATTGATTTGATTGAGAATAAAACTCTTTCAATCCAATTCCCAATGATCTTCTCCTTCTCAGCCACCACATTGAACACTTCGAAAGTTGGTCGTTTTAACTCCCCATCAACAAAAAAAAAATCTCCACTGATGCCTTCAAATTTTGTCTTCACAATTGCATCTCGTAG
Source organism: Cucumis hystrix (assembly GCA_025688845.1). Taxonomy (NCBI): domain Eukaryota; kingdom Viridiplantae; phylum Streptophyta; class Magnoliopsida; order Cucurbitales; family Cucurbitaceae; genus Cucumis; species Cucumis hystrix. Next base: position 26,031,339 of record CM046884.1, read on the forward strand.
CTCTGTCTTTGTGGCACTTCCAGGGATTGTGGAACGATTCACTCTCTCCACTGCCATGGCCAATGCCCACAACGTATCGTACGCCTGCACTGCAAAAATATTGGGCAATGCTGTTTGTTGCACACACATCACCCATTGTTCATCTTTTAATTCTTTTTTTCTTTTTAAATAGTTAATCTATTCCTAGGTCATACTTATTTTTGTGCACCTCCATTCTCAATTACTTCAATTTTTTTGTTTTTTTATGAGTACGAAGAGTATGTATAGATATTAAGATGCATTCATGTGTTACTTTTGTCTCCCTCATTTGTGGTTGATTTTCAACAGTTAATAGACTGTTTTTTTTTCATGCACATAATGTGATGTATCTTGTCCAATTTAATGCCAGTCCATCAATGGAAATAAGGGATCTTCAACTTAGGAGAGTCTAAACTTATTAATGCCTAAATTTTTAACTAGATTTCAAAAGAATAAACTACTTATAGTTATTTTGGTTTCTAAATTTTGAAATTTTTTTTTCACTTTAAATTTTAAACAATATTGTTTTCCTTTCTTATCTAACATCAAAGATCTCATTTGATAAGGAATTTTGGTCTTTAGTTTTGAAAGTTACATCAATGACAATCTTATACAAAATAATAGTCAATTTAACATCAAACATTAAAAATAAAAAATAGTTAAAGTTTAATTTGAAGAGAGTGTTAATGCATAGACAAACCTAAGGAGAGTGAGGGTGAAAGTCGTTGTTTAAGCCTCGTTTGAAAATGTTGAAACTTTTGGGTAATGGGTAAGTATGGCCTTACGCCCACAATCCCTTGCATGGAATCCATAACTTTGGAATCCAATATTGGATCAACCAAAGAGGAAAGGCCATCTGTTACAATCCATGCATATCCTTCACTCATCATTCTCTCTTTCTTCGCCACACTCAAAACCTTCAACCCAACAGAAATAGTCATGTGAACAACAAATATGGTTTTGCGCATATCCTTAAGTTTCCTTAACTTCTTTGAAATTTTGGCTCTGCTGGCTGACGGAGGGATGATGGTTCTAACAACCAATCGAGTGCCATTTTGTTGCAAGGCCTCCGCTAGATATGGGATGATTCCACGTCCATATTCCGTGTCTTCATATATTGGAACTATCTCTCGCCATCCGTACATTTGAATGATCCCATTTATTGCTTCCACTTGGGCCAAGTCGTTTTGGGTTGCCCTTATGAAATATGGGTTTTGTTTGGGAGACAAGGAAGGGGAAGTTGCTGTGAAAGAGATTATGGGGATTTTATATTTTCTTCCAAATTCTGTTAAGTACATGGCTTGTTCTGAAGTTTGAGGTCCTATTATGGTTTCAACTCCTTCTCTCAATAACTCGGTTGCTGCTGAAGCTGCTTCAACGACATCTCCAGCGCCCTTCAAGAGAAGGGAAAGCTTGGTTTTGTATTTGGGATTTGCAGTATAGAAATCGGAGAGGGCCATTTGTATGGAAGTTTTGGAGAGCATTCCCACAGTTGTATTAAGATCAAGCACCACACCTACTTTAACGAACTCACCGCTGGTGCAAACCACCGCCCACAGAAGCCACACCGCGATGGTGCAGCATCCTCCATCCCGACTTCCCATAACCATCTCAAAATAATAGTGGCAGAATAGTTACTCTTTGTTTCTTAGAATACATTCCCTACTAGATACTCCATGTCATAGCCCTGCCTTGTGTGTTTATTAAAAATGGACTGGGGGTACTGTGGAATGTGTTAGTGTTATTGGATGAATAATAAATAATAGAGTCATCCATCATGATAGCTCTTTAATACATATTTTTCTCATGTATGCGTACCACGTACGTATTGAATTTTTCTTCGGTTAATACTTCTCCATCTACTTTTTTTTTTTTTTTTTTTATTGAATATATAATGTAATCAATGTTTGTTCATCAAATAAATTAACAATAATTTCGGTTTGAATTTCTTAAATAGTTTAATCATTAAATACTATAAAAATTAAATACCAGAGAAAGAGATAACGTAATAAGAAAGTTAAAATTGTGTTCTCACAAGAAAAACAATAAAATTAAAATTGTCAATGATGAGAAGTCTAGTATTTTGAGTATAATTAAAATTTAAGATATTAATAAAATATTATGTTTGTAAGGATAGTCAATTCTTAAATATTTTTAAAAAAGATTTAAGATCATTTTGATAACGTTATCATTTTTTATTATTTTTTTTTTGTTTCTCATTTTTAAGAAACATATTTATTTGATAATTATTTGCATCTTTCGTTTCTAAATTGTAGAAAATATTTACGAAGATTAGGCAAAATTTGAGAAACAACACAAATTAGTTCTTTTTGTTATATACGATTATAATTTAACATGAGCTTAGCTCAACTGGCACCTGACACCTGTATGTACCACCTGCTAGAACTAAGTGGTTACCTAAAACATTTTACCCTTATTTCAAAAACTTTAATTTGCTAGAAACAATTCATATATAATTATATTTTTTCCATACATAAATAATAATAAAAGGTGAGTGTTTTCCTAATTTACTAGTATTTTCACCATTTTTGGATGATGATCATGTGAAATAAGAAGCAAAATCAAAGACTCCAATCTTTCTTTTAAATTATTTTTATATATGTTTAAATATACACTCCAACTAATTTAAATTTGCATTCTAATGAGAAAATATTTTTATCTCATTTAATTTAAATTACAAAGTAAATGGTAGGATAAAAGATCGCGTTACAAACTTACAATTTTTATTTCATGTATTATATTTCTAATTTATAAACTTCATTTTTTTCTTTTGCAATAATATATTTCTAAGAAATCTAGCCTTGTTTTAGGTCACCAAATCTTAAATTTCTTTTTTTTTTAAAAAAAAATTATAAGATTTCTACCTAGCTAATCTGTGCATTTGGAACTATTTATTAAAATTCAATATTAAAATTGTAACTTTTAAATAAGTTATACATTTCTAAAAATAAACAACAAACTCGGTACAAGATCTCTACAAGGCTATATAATGTCTTTATCCTTCCATTTTGTAAAAGGAAACTTTTGATTAATGAAATTTGAAACCTCATTTTTTGAAATCTCGTTTTGAGACTTTTTTTCTTAATTTTTTTTTTGCAATTTTTGTGATAGAATGCATGTGATCCATTCAATCTAACCTTATCAAGTTTGATTATGGAGTGACTCAATTTAAAACAAGATTTCCAAATCTTTCTTCTAGATCTTTGATATAAGAAATAATTTAATCAGAACTTTCTCTTACTTGATCTAAATTACTATAAAGACCCGTTGGTGTCTTATTTTAAAGGTTTTTGCCGTGTTAATTAGTACACCAAAACTTATTTGTATTAAATAATATAAACTTATGTAGGACATATTTTTTTATATTATATTATTAAAAAATAAGTTGAATATAAAATTAAACATGAACTAAAATAATACAGGACCAACTCATCATTGAGATCAATTTGAAAATAACCCACATCCTAAGCATAGGAAATAAAAAAACTCCATTTTAACTTCATATCATCTTAAATTCAAGTTCTTACTTCTTCATTCTTACTTTTTCCATAGAAACATCGTGCACACTGCACAATGGGGGCATCTAATAAATGATTGCCTTGTGCTGCAGACTGTAAAGAACAGTATCATAACTTTTCTTGAACAAGTCCAACACTTGGTCCTCAACCTGCCATCCAATGCTCTTCCAATCGATCCCCAATTTCTCAATTCCCTTATAAACACTCTCAGCCTCCTCCATATTTGAATCCAAAGTTCTTGAAACAATGCCATGGTCCATAAATGCCGCTAGTGCTTCTTCTGGTATGGTTGATATCTGAAAGAAAAAACAAACTCTTACTTACTCTATTCTAATAATCAGAATGATCACACAAAGTGAAAAGATTTAACCCACCGTTTCTGGTCCAATCAGAAGATCAACATAACAAGTATCTGGGTAGGCTGGATTTTTTACATTAGTTGATGCCCACATCAATCGCTGCTTCTTGGCTCCTCTCTTTGCCAATGCATCCCATCTTGGGCCCGAGAACTTCTCTCTGAATATCTTATATGCAATAGCTGCTTGAGCTCTTGCTGCCTGCATAATCAACCACTTGAAGGGCCCTTAAATGATTCGGTATTAGCTAGTTTTACTTTGTGGAAATTACCTTTCCTCTGAGCTCAAGGGCTTGATGGGTTGCTATTTTTTCCAGCTCTGCATCAACAACAGCGTCCACCCTGCTTATGTAGAAAGCAGCAGCGCTAGAAATGGCTGAGAGATCACTTAACCCAGAGGATTCCAAGCCATTTAAGTAAGCTTCGATTACCTTTTCGTATGTGGATATACAAAATATCAGCTGTTCAAATCACAATGTCCACGTTCACGAGGTGTTCGACAATGTCCCCAACCAAACCAAATGTAATATGCTATTTCTCTTTTTCAGTGAACAAATGGATATACTTACAGTTGCATTTACGCTTATTCCTTGGGAAATGACCTGCTTTATTGCAGGTATAGATTCAGCAGTTGCGGGGATTTTTATATACACATTTGGACGACCAAGCTTTTTATGAAGCCATTTAGCTGCCTTAACTGTCTTCTCTGTGTTATCAGCCAACCATGGTGAAACTTGTACGGAGACATAGCCATCTAAACCAGCTGTTTCCTTGTAGATTGGTTCTAAGATCACACTCGTATCCCTTATGTCTTTTGTTACAAGTTCCCAGTATGCGCTTTCAACGTCTTTTCCTTCTTTCGTTAGATCTCTATCCATGGAATTCAGATCAAAACAAACAAACAAATTTGTACAACAAAACTCTTAGCAACCCTTTGCTTCCATACATCAATGTATTGAGATAAGGAAAGGTAACTATACCTGAACTGCTCGTCGTAAGCTTTGGATGACAATATCGATCGCTCAAATATCTGTCATTAGGAACCATAAGGTTCAAGCAATGAGAGTGAAAGATTAGAAAACAGAGAGGGATTTTGAATACCTTAGGATTGGAAGTAACACCTTTAATTCCAGATGCTAACAAGGGAAGAAGTTCAGTGGCAGGGCGGCAGATTTTATCATAATACGGGCTTTGGCCTTGCCGTTTATGTAGGTCGTGAAGAATGGATTTTCTGAACCCATTTTTCGAACAAGCAACGAAACTGCTTTGATTCATCAGCAAGTTGCTGAAGGAAGCCATCACAGCCTGAGAGATGTTGATCTTCAAAAGAGAAATCAAACCCACTTCCCATTCCAATATATATACGGCGTGCTTCACATTACAACCTAGAATTTTCCAAGATTTGCTGGAAATTTTGTACTATAATTTACATGTTTATATATAAATATCACACCATTCACGGTCACATAAACTATTGGATTTTTCGTGTATATGTAACTTAGTTGTGTATTTGATTATAAACTGACAGGATTAAACAGGCAACATACTAAATTGGAAGACTCGAGTCATGATTTTTAATTGAATCAGATTGAGTTCAATTCCTATCCAACTATCACCAGGAGTTTATGACCTTGACCTATTCATCTATTTCTTTTTTTGTTATCTTAAACAGTCCCAATCAATGTGAAAAGCGATAAATTAATAGATAAATGAAGTCTACCGATCATATTAGATTGAGATTAACAAGTTGCCGGATAAGACTTGATAATTAAAGAATAGTTTTTCAGCTTTTGCTTCCATGGAAGAATTTTGTTTTTGAAGGTAAGACTTTGATGAGATATTTAATTTCGAATGTCAATGCAATGCGATACTGATCCCATGATCATTAGGCTGCACAACTTTTATATAAAAATAGTTGCTTTATGCCAAAATGGTGGTAGATAGCTCAATTGACATATTGTATTTAATCAACCTCAAGATCTAGTCTTCCATTCTCGACTTTGCATATTGTCCCTAAGAAATGGTTGCTTTAAAGTTGTGTTAATTAAAGACCAAATCTAGCTTAGCTAGTGGTCTTCAGTGACATGTTTTGAGGGACCAGCACTTCCATCGAGACAGCCATGATCTGCATCAGGTGAAACCTCAGACGATTTCGACATGTCGTCCATTTCCTTGTCCTTCACATCAGAATGTGAATCCTCCTTAAACGACACATATTTCCTGTAGTATGTCTTTGCCACTGAGGCGGGCTTTCGCCAGATGAAGGTTTGTGAGTCAATCAAAGCCAGCAGGAATGCTATCCCAGTGATCATAAAAAGGCCTCCAAAGCTCGACACCTCTAAACATGGACCATCTGTGGATGAGTTTGAGCTGTCTTGATTTTGATTTCCAGCTCCAAAGTACTTAGTTTCAATTGCCACCATTTTATCTCCCTCTGTCACATTCAATATTGCTCTTGAAACATAAGGTACTAACCGGGAGTTTAGTGGAAATGCCTGAAATTAACAAACAACTTCTTATCTGATGCACGTATAACTGATCAAACTTAATCAAACTTAAAGAATAACGTTTAAGAGAAACACTTACAAACCCAAATCCATCTGTTCGATATATAGGTCCAGCCATAATGAAATCGGAGCCATATTTTGTAAGGAAAACCTTAAGGTAAGGAATTTCATCAAATATTGCTGCAACACCACCGTTTTGACTTCCTTTGGACAATGCCTTATGAAATTCCTCAACATTTGCATAAGATTTCAGCTTGGATTCGTTAAATTTCAACTGTTCTATCAACATGGATTTTGTAAAGGAACCCTCTTGGTATCCAACATAGTAGCCCTTGGATATAAGTTCATTCACGCTAAAATACTTAGGCTGTAGCTGATCTGACATCAAGATTGAAGACAAACTTGCTGTGTAACTCTGCATTAGAACAAACGCCAGAAACAACCAAACCACAAGCACAAACCTAGAGCGTGTATTGGTCACTATTTGTCCTGTTAAACCAAAAAAGAAAAGGAAATGATTTAGTTTTCTTGTTTTTTCTACGTGACCGACTCCAAAATTCAATCCAATTACCATAAAAGAAAGAAAAAAATGAGCTTACTTTCAGGAAGAACCAAAGAGGAGAAAGGAAACCAGAGGATTAAACAGAGTAATTCCCGTGCTTGCAATGATTCTCTTCTTGCATTCTGCTCTAAGATCAGTAGAACAATTCCTGTTGCTATGGAGGCCGCTATGGTCGTAAGCCATAGATCCAAGCTCAAAGGTTTCAAGAAAACCCACATACTACGATGCATGTTGTGTTTGATTGGGACGAGCATTGTCACTCCCGAGTCAGTATACGGCAATGAGAAATCTACGAGGTTGGCTCGGCTGGCCACAATAGTAATATCTCCTACGGCCGCATCAAATTTATTCTAGTACCCAGAAAATTAACATAATATCAGAATAAACCCTTTAATTGAATGATTAATTATCGTATTACTCTGTTCAAAGCATTGTTGATTGTCCAATGAAGATAGAGTCATGTTATTCATGTAATTAGATTTTTAAATTCTTCATAAGAAATGAGCGGAATATTGAGAAATTTTGACAGTTGTAAAGAAATATGATGATTACGACGATCAACATTCGAATCGAATTGAATCTTGATCATGATATGTAAAAAAGAAAAGAAAAAAAAAACTGTAAATGTATATCCTCTCCAGTTTTGAAAAATTAGGGAGGACAAGCTATGGACGCAAATTGTGGGACTGAACGGAGGACATGGCCACAAAGCAATAACTCTGATGAAAATAAAATTGGAGAGCACTGACCTTCTCCCTCTCGGCGAGTTGGTGGAGGAGGTCATCATATATAACAGAGTTGTCCCCGGTGTCATCTTTGAAGAGTTCAAATTCATAAGGAAGAGGGAAAGGCAAAGCATCAGCAACAGCTCTGAAGACATCTATACAAAACCCAGTAAAATTAAGCTCCCCAGTTTGAGGGTTTCTAGTTACATCCAAGAACTCATTGAACCCCTGTTTCTTTGGAACCCCTATTCTAAATTTTTCACCATCAGCAGGCACAGCCCATCCTTTTGGTGCAGTTATGGAGTCCCCAGGCCATATGATCTTCTTCAACTTACTAACTGAAGTTGAATATTTTTCATTAGGTTTCTTATTCGCTATGTTTTGACAAATCCCTTCTTCAGGATTCCAATACCCAATCAATCTCTCTGCTCTCCCAATCATATTGAATATTTCAAAAGCCGATGGCTGTAAATGCCCATTCACCAAATGGAAATCCCCACTTAAACCCTTAAATTTGATATTCAACATCTCCTTCAACAACATTGGACCCACTTCCGAAACCCTCAAATTCGCAATATCTGTTTTCCCTTCTACATCACTACCCCGACCCTTAAGAAACCCTAAATTACTCACATCCCCAATCCTCTCCGCCGCCATAGCCAAAGCCCAAATAGTATCATAAGCCCACAAGCCATAGATGTTTAACTCAGGCGCCGACCATTTCCATCTCCTTTTGAAATTCTCCAAAGCTTCTGAAGCAGGAAAATGCGGACGTATCCCCAAAACACCCTCCATTGATTTGATAACCGAAGGATCCATAGCGTCAAGACAATTAGAGAGGGTATTGGTGAGAAGCCAAGCATAGCCTTCAGTCATCATTCCAGCTTTTTCCACAAGCGGAAACAGAGCAGACCCAAATGGGGAAGTGACATGCACCAAGAAAACTCTTGTCTGCCTTTTCTTCATCTTATGGAGGTGTTGGGAGATTTCATAAGGATCCATGGAGGTGGGTATGGCATATTTGAAGGAGACACGAATGTTTGATTCTTGAAGTGCATCGGTGAGGAAAGGGATGAGGCCTCTGCCGTATTCCGTGTCTTCATAGATGAGAACGAGGTCGTGCCAACCGAATCCTTGGACGATGGTGGTGATGGCTTGGACTTGAGAAGAATCGTTTTGAGCAGTTCGAACGAAGAAGGGGCTGTGCGATGGAGAAATAGAGAGACTTGTAGCTGAAAATGAAATGATGGGGACGTGGGCTTTTTCGCCTAGCTTTATCATAAACGTTGCCTCGCCGGAACTCTCTGGCCCTATTATTGCATGTACTTTCTCGTTCTTCACTAAATCCACCACTGCAAACATGCATGTGTACATATATTATCAACAAATCTATAAAGTTTATGTAGTCATAACTTTTAAGTTTTTTCTCTCTCTCTCTCATTTCAAGTTTTAAACCAACATTTTGAAATATGTTATAACCATGATATTGGGTCGGTTTGTTTGGATTGACTTTATAATACACATTTTTTTTCACTTACAAATATTTATTGGAATACTTAAAAATTCATTCGAAATATATTTTTAAATTATAGGTTTTCTTGACAACCAAATATTATAGGAGTTAGCTTGAATACCCTTCTCGTTATGAGAAAAAAAAATAAAAAGAAATAAAAATGAACCATGCTATTTTTGAATGAAAACATGTTTGGCCAAATACTATTCTTTTAATTTGATTTCCCTTTTCCTTGGTAACTTCCACACTAAGTATTAGGAAAGCATCATCGTAATGTTACGGTGTAAAGTTACAAAGCTTTAGAATATACAAATTAGCTTTGTGGTTGATTTCTTGATTAAACCACTTTTTTTTTCTTGATTGTAATAGAAAGATTTAGTTTGCATTTTTTGCATGCTAATTTAAAAGTTATAGTGCTGTATTAATTGTTTTTAGTGAAATATTTACATGTTTAATAATCATTATGGCAGAAATAATGGAAATTAATAAGAACTACGAGGATGTATTTTCATTTTAAAATCTTAATAATTCTAGTCTAAAACAATCATTTATTACTTTCAAGAAAAATTATCAAAAACATGATTGGAAATGTTCAATAAGACTTTTGAGATGGTTGATAAAATCATTTCATTTTTTGCTTTTAAAATATTTAAAGAAAAAAACTTAAAAATTTTAGTTGGACAATAAGAGTAATAAGAGTATGTTGTGTATAATTATCCAAATTTAGGGTCTATTCTTCAAAACAATTTAAGTTATATATATATATATATATAATTGCTAGCATTTTAGGAGTTCTAATTAAGTGTGCACTAATATTTTTTAAAAAAAATTACAGATAGAGCATAATCTATCAAAATAAAATTACAACACTCAAATCTAAACTTTTTCATATATATGTAATATATATATATATATTGCTATATTTATATATTTGTAACTTTTTGACATCTTTTCTTGAGCAATAATTTGTGAAAATTATGAAACAACCTTGATATACAAGTATCCTTAGACGACTTTTGTTCTACTACCATGCATTTTGCTCTCAATCCTTACTTTTTGATCACCAAATGTTCTACTACTATCTAATTGTTTTTAGGGAGAGAAAACAACGATATCTCACTCCACATATATATACACAACGTTACAGTAATGTAACGTACGCAAAACTTTAAAACATATATCTATTTGAAAAGTTGGTAAAAATTCAATTGGTGTATTTGAAAAGGATGGCGACCAACTCTCAATCGGTTTTCTTGATAGAAATTATTAAAGTAAAATCATATATATGCATATTGCATGTTATAGTTTGTGGGCATGATAAGACACACACGTAGTATGACTAAACAAAAAAAATAAATAATGAAGGCGTAAAAGAAGGATATATATATATAGTTTTTGTTTGAGCTCACCGGCAGAGGTTGCAGCAACCATGTCTTGTGAATCTCTAAAATGTAGAACCAACTTATTACGATAATTTGGATGAAATGCATAAAAATCGGCAAGTGCCATATTGATGCATTTTTGTGCAGCGACACCAATGGATGGACTTACTTCATCAACAACTGCACCTACATGTATCAAATTCACTTTTCTACTACTCGTCTTATTTCCATAATTCAGTTCTTCCTCTTCTCGGTGGCCTTCAATTTTTTTTCCCCAAATCAACAAAAAAACAAACATCAACAAAAATATTACTAATAACAATGAACCTTTTCTCATCTCCATCATCTTTCGTAAGTGTTTTCAGGCCTCTCTTTACCTTTTTATTTATAGAGAGTTGTAAACAGTATTGAATTTTTGTGAATTTTCTTATAATGGTATATTCGGAATTTGGAAAAGATAAAGAAACCTAGTGGGAAACTCATACCCTTTTTCACTATCCATCCACCGTCTGCAATTACATCATTCATGACTTCCACATATATACGGAGTCTTTTTTTCTTTTAAAGAAATACATAATTTGTTGTGTTGCGATGACAACGAAGATTCCATGGGTTTTCCCTGGAATAAGATAGGGTTTTTTACTTCCATTGTTAGCCTAAGGTGACAAATTACTACAACATGTCTATGCAATTTCATGGGAAATTCTGTATAGCATCTTACAAGGCTATTTGGAAAAAAAGGGGTGTTTTTAAAAAAAATTGGAAAAATGGGAGTTTTCAAAACTATTTGGCTAAAAAGGTGGATTTTATTTTATTTTATTTTATTTTATTTTTGTCATTTTTGTGGTGGCTCCATTTCTATACATTATTATTTTTAAATATTATTATTATTATTATTATTATTATTATTATTATGAATATATTTAGACAATGCTCATTTTCTAAACACAGCTTTTGAGTAAATTCGTTGTAATTAACTATTCTAAAAGGCCAAAAGCTACATTTTGCTTTACTTATTGGTGAAGGCATGCAGCTCCCCATGTTGTATATAAGAGAATGTTCCCATCATCCATCAGAGAAAATTATTTAAATGACCCACCATAACTGAAAATTAAATTATTATGTAGCCTTTTATATTTTTAATTGAGAAAAGTGTTAAAAACAATATCAAATTTTCAACTACTAGACAGATTGAAAAATCAAACTAAATTAAACCAAATCAATGACAAAAGCAATATTAGTATGAATCTTTTCTATCGTAAAATCGATTGATTCGATTTAATTCTTGATTAATACTAAAACGGAGAAAACCGAATCAAATATCACCTAATTCATTTATTCAACAAGAATAATAGAAAATTCCCTAGACAACACACCGACAAATTATTTAGCAAACCCCATTTCTTCACATGTCATTATATCGATGAACAATGACAAAACAAGAAAGAACAAATTAAAATTTTCTTCTTTGTCGTTGATGTGTCTAATGATGCTTCATCATCATTTCGTTAGGAATTTTTCTTCCCACGATTAAATTATTCCTATAAAGTTTACAATTTTTAACAAACTGTAGAATTGTCTTTATTTTAATTTGGGGAGTCATATATGTAGTTTGTAATCGAGGTTGGAATTATTTTCAAATCATATATTGGAAAGTTTGTAAAGTTTCAAATCATATTACATCTTGTAATTAATAATCTAATGCCCCCACAACTACTTTTGTGACTTAATCACATAAAATAACAACACTAGGCGTATTCTAAAAGCAAATAAGATTGCGGATGGATTTTTCCATTTTTTTAACCTATAGGGCATGATGGTAATGGCCATTTTGGTGATTAATTAATGATACATATGGTGTTCTCTTTTGAATAAATTACTACCTGTTTTAGAAAGACTTTTGATTGATCACATTTAATAAAATTTTAGGTGTCGGATTTCGCAGTTTCTTTGCTTGGGATCTTTCTAATAAAACAAAATAAAGAAGATGGTTAAGTTGTAACGGTCACGGTGTGTGTATATTGTGTCAATGTGCTTTGTTTGATGTTACTTTAGTGATTGATATGACTTGGTCCTTAAATATTATAATTTAACATAATTTCTTATAGTATTTGTGGTGGGACACTTCCAATACTTGTACTCTTGGATTGAATTTGGTGGCTTTATCCCTATTCCCACTCTATTAAAAGCTTGGATGGCGGATAATTTTTACCTACCCTTTTTGCACTCCAATCCAAGTAAAACTCCAACAAAAAAAGCAATGGCACTTTTTCACTCTATAAGGAATCCTCTCTTGGCACGTCGGTCGCAAAATCAAATACATCTCTTCCCATCATAACTACACTCTTCTGTTTTTATTTACCTCCATTTTTTAGTTTTGTATGGTAGAAATCATTCAACTGTTCTGATACGAGTTTTTGTTTTTCGTAGGAAAATGTATGTATGGTTGTTATTATTTATTAGTGTTTATTAGTAAATATATTTGGAAAAAAATATTGGTAGTATTTTGAAGTTTAAAATTTGAATCTTTTCTTAGATTAATTAGGAGATTCATTTTCAAAATTAAACATTAACAAATATTTGTGTTATTTTCAAATTATATTTTTGATTAAGGAGAAAATTTCATAATCAATAGATGTGTTTTCATAAACATACACATTAAAAAAACACACAGTTAAATTGGGATTATGTGATGCATCGTGGGGTAATCTCTTTAAGCTATTCTCAGCCAAGGATTACATGATGATAACAAAATAAGCAATAGAACGCGGGTAAGATTGCACGAGTATCACAAGATTAGAATTTTGTATGTATTCTGTGTGGTAATCTCGGTCAAATCTCAGGGGAAATCGGCTCCAAGGTTACACTGCAAAATGCATGTGAAACTCATCTGACTCCTTCAATGAAGCTCAAGGCAAAGTTTAAAATCTCAACCGAGATCATCATCTGCACGGACCAAGATTAGTTCATGAAAAAGTCAAGATTTTTCTAAGGAGTTCATAATAAACTATAAAACAGCCCATATTAACTCAACAATAACTAAATCAGAACACCAATACTAAAAAATGCATTTTCTTTTTTACCAACAAGTTAAATAAAAAGCACAAAAGATTTTAAAACTATGGGGTATTTTTAAAAATAGCAAAATAAATTAAAATATTTACAAGCTATAGTAGAATTTTGGATTCTATAACTGATAGTCTTCTATCACTATAGCATGTCAATGACTATCAGTGATAGAATTTGTTATAGGTTTTAAATATTTTGTAAAATTTACCATTTTTAAAAATTCTCCGAAAATTATAGGTATATTTTAAAGCTTTTAAAGCTTTTAAATATTTTATTTTAATTTATTTTCCAACTAATTCAATATAATCTACACATCATCAAATATAACTAATGTCTATGTATGCATTTAACAGTCTAGTAAACATTTCGTTAAATTAAAGTTAACTTATGGACCACTTAGAAGCATTTAGCAAGCATAAAGACCAAAGTATATAGTTTGAAACTTCAGTGCTAAATAGACACAAACTTCAAAACCTCATAGATCAAAAGTACATTTTATTTGGAGGCGTTTGCAAAAATAGCAAAAAAAAATTATGATAATAGGACCCATGTCATCAAATTTTCTAAATTGCAAAAGCAGCAAATTTAAAAATTGATAGACCTTTAACAGCTATATGAAATATCTAATTATTTGTCATATTTGTCATATTTGTAATATGTAAAAAAAAAAAGGTGCTATGAACCGTTTTTTCTAAAAAATATTTTTGTTAATTTTCTTTCTACTTTTCATTTGTTAATGTCACTTCGGTCTTTAGTGTTAGCAATATATATCTTTAGCCTTTATAAGCTAATGACATCCTAGATTCAAAATTAAACTAAGAGATTCATCCTTCTTGCTATTCTAACTAAAGCAAAATGAAGAAGAATTTAAAAAGATTGTTTAAGAAAGACGAATAACAACTTGGAATTTGGCAAACATATTCCAATTAGAATCAAAATAAGCATCCAAATAGTCTAAAGAACAAACAACGTTGCAATTCAATTTTCTTAAATAAATTTTTAATATCAACTAGTATTTGTATCCAACATATCTAAAAATATACCATATATATATATAAGGTGAAAAATACTCGTTCATAAGAACATTTGGTATGTGAACCAACATTCATCCCACGTACATTATAAGGTTTGTTTGAAACACGTTATTATAGTTTGATTATAATAGTTTATGTTTGAGGGTAGATTATTTTAGTTTTGTTATAATAGTACGTATTTGATGTTTAGACTATTTTAGTTTGATAAGAAAAAATAGTAAACATAATATCAAAAAATTAAAAAAAATGATGAATAACAAATTGAGAGTTTTGAAATAGTGTTTATTATAGCAATAAGTGGTTATTATAGTCTTAGATGATCTTTATCCTAAACAACTCTTTAGTGTTACAAAATGGAGTTATTCCACCTTATCCAAGGTAAGTGTTACAAGTGGATTAAATTTGTGTGAAATTTAAATTCATAGTTGTTTAATGTATTTTTGTGTCTTTTTCCCTATTTCAAAATTCACTAATATGTAAATAAAAATAAACAAAAAAGAGTTTAATTGCTTTATTTTGGTTTAAATAAATAATTGTTTACAATAACGTAGAAATTTCATTTACAAAATGTTGTTTTTATCGTCGTAGCTTTGAAATTAATTGCTAACAACACTAGAGAAAATTCATGTGAAACTTCAATTTCAAACCTAGAAAGATGTCATAAAATTAATACGATTTAGTTGTAAGGATTAAAGAAGACATGTTATTTTAATCTTATATTGATATTTTATATCGAATTCAAAATTTTATATGCTTTAAATTAAGTAAACAAACGTGACCTAAAAAGAATTTAAAAAATTTCCTAAAAGAATTTAAAATAAACTTTATTTCTATCTAAATTATTTAATGAAGACAAACAAAATTGAGGGGTGAATCAAATTGAAAGAAAGAGAAAGAGTATGCCCCGTAGGGGAAGAAATTGGTGAATTTGAAATTGAGAAGGGTGAATTTTGAGGAAATTTTCCATCAATGCATAATTTGATTTACTAATGGAAAATGTAAAATCTAAATAATTATTAATTTAAAATTTTATTTCTAGCAGACTATTCGTATTTTTATATTTTTTTAGATTTACTGAGTCTAACCGATATAGGTTT
Organism: Cucumis hystrix; assembly: GCA_025688845.1. Classification (NCBI taxonomy): domain Eukaryota; kingdom Viridiplantae; phylum Streptophyta; class Magnoliopsida; order Cucurbitales; family Cucurbitaceae; genus Cucumis; species Cucumis hystrix. Next base: position 26,047,140 of record CM046884.1, read on the forward strand.
CGACAAACAACTAAATTTCGTGAAAACTATTTTTGAATTATGTGATTCAAACCGTGCCTATTTTGAAAACAATACTTTTATGTTTTCATTGCATCAAAAAATTGAATTTTAAGTTTATATTAGTGACTATTAATAGAATCTGAAAATTTTGCTATATGTTCGTAAATATTTTTGTCAAATTTGCTATTTTTGACAATTCTCCATATATATTATGTTATATCTTAAATTATACCAGTTTACAAAATAATAATTATATAAATATTTTATAAAAAGGTTCAAAACAACAAAATTAATAAAATGTTTACACAATGAATTTTTGTTTTTGAAGGGTCGTAAATAGTTTGTTTTTTCTAGTTTGATCATTTATGGTTTTAAAAATATATAATTTAGTCTCTTTTGTAGGATAAAGTCATAGACGGTAATTTCATAACAACATGGACTACATGTAAGGTTTTATGAAACTATTATTTTTAGTCTCTACAAACACAACTATCTTCGATAACTTAACTAATTTTTTAAAATATAATTATATTAATAAATTAATGGTGAATAGTATTAAACACATTTCTAAAATTAAAATAGTAGGAAACATATATTGAAAAATGTAAAATACAACTTTGGTATAGATTGGTTAGGAAGCATGGCATTTGGGTGTGTAATATGGAAGCGCCAATTTTGAAAGCAAATGCTTTAGAGGGATATAAAAATATGCGAGGGGTCTCTGCAATTTAAATAAAGGTGGGTTTAGGGTTTCGTTTCTCATAGCCCGAAGATTCTCTTACAATTTCGAATTTCGATAGCCATGGCGAGCACCAAAGTGCAGAGGATTATGACCCAGCCCATTGTAAGCTCACTATAATGTTTTCATTTTTCTTACTTCCTCATTTATCTATTCCTCTGCTTTACTTATAGTTTCCGTATGTGTCACCTTTTTGTTTTTACTTCATCCCGGTGTTGCTGCTGCTTCCTTGGAACTAGAACCTGATATTCAGGTTTCTTCAAAGTGTAAGAAACTTACTCCTCCAAATTTTGGTTACTTATTTCTACCTTTTCTGATCTAGTTTTGTTTTGTTTTTCTAATTCCAGTTTGTTTGAAACCCTTGCAGAAAGCTCGTATTCAGATTTGGCTATTTGAGCAAAAGGACCTGAGGATTGAGGGCCGAATTATTGTAAGATTTTTATTTTTTGCTGGTTTACCTGTTTTTTTCTTTTTCTTTTTTGCTATTAATGTAATGGGGATAGTTTGATTTTAGTTCTCTTCATAGTTGGATGGATGGATGGATGGATGCTATTTACTTTCCCATATGCTTGCTTCTCACAGTAATTCTATTTTTTCAGTCTAGCAAAAAGGACATCAATGTGTTTAAAGTTCTTCGATGTTCTTGCTAAGGGCCTTGAACTCCTACTACGCAATCTTATAATGAACTCAACTTGGGTCAAGTTGAATTTGAATCTATCGAATAAATTGGGATATCTTCCAGATTGTGTTAACTGTTTTACTATTTTGATTGCCTTTTACATTGCTATCAAGTGGTAAAACACATGGTGGAAATTGGTTGAAATCTGAGACATAGCTTGAAATTGCTACTTATGTAGGCTACCAACCAACTCGCCCTAGAAATAGGAATGTGGACTATAGTAGTTCTAATTTCTCATTTCTGTAGCTAGTGATAATTAGTTGGTTCCTAGTGTGAGATAGATTGAGTCTCTAATGGAAAATTTTTCCATGCTTAAACTTATATATCAGTGTTTAGTTCAATTAAACCAGACCATTGGGATCACCAAAACTAAACTTTGTTTCCATGAAGCCTCAAATAATGCCAAGGGCACTGATCAATTACTTCTATGATTTGCAGTATTCTTTAAGAAATTGGTTCCTCTTCTGTTGTTAGACACACCTTGAAATGTAAGTTCTAAGAGATGTCCCCCTGCCTTCGGATTCATTACCATCTGTTTATACCTCCTTGAAGTTAGTTTATTCTTCCACGAAAGATTGTACTCTGTTTTTCTAATACATAATTAAGCTAGATTTCTGTCTCTTTTGTGGCAAAATTCTCTTTATCACATTGAATCATTCTGACCAGTTCAGCCGAAAACTTTTCCTGATTGAATGTTGTTCTCAGAATTCTGACAGAGCATAATTGCTTTCATTATTCGTCATGTGAACTGAGTGAATCAAGTCTTTAGTCTCTTCACTTTGGATATTTAATTGTATGGAGTTTTTTTTTTTTAAATGAAAAACACACCTTTCATTGAGAAAGAATGAAAAGATTACACGGGCAAAAAAAAAACCAAGCCTACGAAAAGAGGAATCCCCTATAAAAAGGGACTCGAACCATACAAAATCAAGCTCATAGAATTGGAGTAGCGTATTTCATGTCCTTTTTGTCTACTTCCACATTATTACGATTTCATACTTAGTTGATCTTTTGCATCTATTACTTCTAATTTGTAAGCAAAAAAGCTGTAGCCATAAAGTCCATGATGCACTTTTTAAAACATTGTGGGTGGTTGTACAGTTAGTAATGTGCATACCCTGTGTAGAATATAGATCATGTTCTTCCATTATATCTCATTACGTAGTCCAATGAGCTGACTACGGTGTAAATAGTCTGCTGCATTGATTGTGATGTGTTCTCAGCATCCTTCTTATTTTTTACGTCATGAGACCCTTTGCTAGGACCACAATTTTCATTGTTGAGTGAATTACCCTGGGGCTTGGGCTTTTTCTTCCTGTTTAAATTTCATTTTTCATAGATATATGAAACTGTTCCTTACCCTAAAATAGTTATTTGGTCATCTACTTTTTCCAATGATCTAATAATGTTCATGTAGTTTTTTCAACTATTTTCTTTGCCTAAGATTCTGTAAAGATTTTTTTGTTTTATCATTTCTTGTAAATTTGTAACTTGTAAGTACCCATGTTTTGGCTGACTAATTAATATTGTTAGAACTTAAAAGGGAGATAGATAGAGGATGCTGATCCTTTTTCGTCATTAAATTGATTATATTTTCTTGGTCGTATAGGGATTTGATGAGTACATGAATTTAGTGCTTGATGATGCTGAGGAAGTTAATGTCAAGAAAAAGAGTAAAAAGGCACTTGGTATGGTCTTCTTTCCCCCTTGTTTGCTATTCTTTTCTATATTTCAATGACAATGTTATCTGAAATGCCTTTTTTATGTCCCTTCAGGGAGGATTCTTCTTAAGGGAGACAATATTACACTAATGATGAACTCGTAAGTGAAACAAACTTGCCTTTCCTCTCCATTTCCCTTACACCAACTAACTTCCTTTTCTTTTCTTTTTTTAGGGGAAAATGATGCAGCAGAACACATTATTGAGATAAAGTTTTCACTTTCTTTGTATGGTTCTAGCTTTTACAACTACCTTCTGTTTGGAGTTGTATCTTTCAACGTTTTAAGCCATCAATGATTAACTAGTTTGGATGTATGGTGTTATATTGCTGTTGATAGGTAACATTCTGGCGGTAAAGCCTTTACAATTACCTTCTGTTGAGAGGTTGTTTCTTTCAATGTTTTAACCCATTGCTGATCAGCTAGTTCTTTGGATGTATAATGTAATGTTATATTGCTGTAAGTAGGTTATCCATGTATGTGAACACCTTTTAGTTTATCATCGTTATAATTGGTTGTTTACAGCAACCAATCCTTGAAACTATTAATTTAGATTCCTTGAATCATAAACTATAAACAGTGGAGCACCGTTTGAGAACGTTCAGTTTATTTTGAGAGGGATAGTGGTTGCCCTTAATTCTGATTGTCTTCATCCTCGGAGGAAAAAGAGTGTCACCCTTCTTATCCTATGCAAGATTGATTACCAAGTTATGTTGTGAGGATGAGTTCGAATATTACTTTTTAGAGTATTTTGTTGCAATTTAAAAGATGAACTTACATGCGGACATCTTTGCTTAAGGCAACTCTTCTGGGTATATATCCATAGACTTAATATTGGGCCAAGCTCTCCAGCAGTAGTATGAGTTTCCAAGTTCAAGCCATTATCCAGGAAGGATAAAAAAGCACTTAACAAGAGGCCCATAGGCAGTATTGGGTGTGGGGTACTAAATTATTCCCTTTTTGATCATATATATATGTATATGAGCAATAAATCTAATACAGTGCTGGTTCTGCCTTTGTCGTTTTTACATGATGTAGGCAATCATGAAGGGGAAGGTGAAGCAGATAAAAGGCAGACATCCATTAGTAGACTTCTGGTGATAAAAGGTAATCTGAGCACCAGGGTGTGGGAAGAAAGATTGGACTACGAACGAAGCCAAGAGAAGGTGGTGGTGGCCGGTGGGACACACATGGGGTCAGGGAATCACGCCCTTCTAGCTCGTTTAGCCATTGTCTTCTGCTTGCAACTGGCAATATGAGAAAAGGCATGTCTACCCTTGAGTTGGAAAACGAGTGCGCCATCGCATTTGTTCTTTTGCATTTATTGGTTCCTGACTCATCTTCCACACTCATTTCTCTTCCTCTCTCCTACTTGGTGCAAATACGCCACTCCATTCCATTTGGTGCTTTCTTTGACACATTCCATAACCCCTGATTTCCTTCTCATGATTGGAGAAATGCATGATTGTTTCACAGTGCTTGACACAACATGAAAACATCACTATTCTTTTATTTTACTTTCTTATCGGTTGTGTTGAACTTGACCTTCTTTCTCTTCTACCCCTAGCAGGTCACTTTTCAATTAAGTTATTTGGCAATTTCGGGATAGGAATTTGTTCATCATAGGTCGAGTAATATGATTCTGTCGCTCCCGACCTGGCTGTCACCGATGCCTTCACCCATGTGAGTTTTGGGTATACTTTCTCCAGAATGGGGTACTCAAATAGTACACTAGCAGCTAGAAAAGATAAATGCCCCTTGAAACTTTTTGAAGACAGCCTTGTCGCGATGCAACAACACCAGCTGAGGGATATATCGATAGTGATATTTCAGGAAGCACAAAGGACCCTCACAAAAACAATATACAGTGCACATTCTATTCACACTTGGAGGATTCTGATGCTTAGTTTCAATCTTCATGTGACACGAAGGCTAATGCTCGGGCTTTTAGTTTATACTTTATTCATTCCTCATGTTGAATTGTAGGATAGCGTTCCGCTTGGTTCTTGGCCTACTGAGATGAATGAGGAAATTACATATCACAACACAATTGCATTTCTTTTTCACATTTGAGGACCACATTTGAATAAACCTTTCTTCTACCTTCACTCTGAACAAGATTTGAAGACAGCTAAAATAGTTTATGAAGTTCCCAAACTCGGTACTATCATTTGGACATTTACGAATAATAACAAAAGCGTTGGTCATTTGACATACCGGTCAAATTTCTTAAATTGATATAAAAACTTCAATAGTAAATTCTATTAAAGTTTGTCAACTAATTTCATATTTGAAAAATTTTCACATCTATTGAGCGACAACATCTCCATTAACTTTATTTTTTTACATGTATTGCGAAATCCTATTTTACAACTATACGTTCCAAAAATAAAATCATTCAACTCCAACTATAAACTCTACTTGATGAAACGGCTTCTTAATCTTCAGCAATGGATAAACCCTGGCGTTTAACTAACTGCCAGGGAAAACAGAACAACTATCATTGGACCTGTCTTTTGAGTATGTCGAAACAGCAAACACAGTGGAGAAGACGGGAACTTTCAGTGCATGCATAGTCAAACACAAAAGAGATGAAAAATCATTGATCCATTACCTTATCATCAGCAAAGAAATCAACCATCCGCCGCATGAGAAATCTGATAGGATAAGAAAGGCTGTGTTTGAAAGTAACAAAATTCAATTCGCACTCAAGATCAAGCAAGACCATAGACAGAAATGGGGCTCCAAAATTCTGCAAATCAGATTTGTGTGTCATTGCCGTCGGAAACATAAAAAGAAAGAACTGGGGTCGGCATTTACATATACATTCCATTACATCAAAACACAACACACAGTAATGCTGATTATGATTCCCACCATGCATTATTATTATTATTATTATTATTATTATTATCATCATTATGATTAGTGCACTTCCTTAGACGATTGCTTTTAGTTGTTTTGATTGGATTTCGTAACTACAACAACTACTATTGAATGACATTGCTTCTTTCTTTTAAAATCTTCCCACTTTAATTAGATTCTATATATATATATTTTCTTATAAAAAAGTAATGCCAATAAAGGCTATACTGTGCAGCCGTGTAGGCTAATTATTCAATAACTGTGACTAGAAGAGATAAGATACCGTACTTGTTTAAAACATTGGAGACATTAATTTCTACCTCCCATCTTTACTTGGCGCTAAGCTAATTACAAGCATTTTCAAGGCCTGAAAACGAGACCGACATCCACAAAGAAACAAAAGAAAAGACAAGATAGAAACAATATCTATTGAGTTGGATTCGAAAATTGAAACCGTACAATTGGCATTAGAAGAACACGTGCCGCCAAATCGGAATGTTTTTTGGACATTGTGCCAAAGGGGAGATGATATCTGGTGGGACGCCTTCAGGATGAAGGGTGGGAAAGGAATCTGTGAATTGTGGTTCATTGAAAAGATTGTAAACTCAATTATCAAGTCATTTCGTTGGATTCTTACAATATATTAGGAGGGTAGTTATCAAAAGCTTAAAAAATGCAATGAGCTCCCAATTCTATTGAAATTAAGGTTACTACCACACAATAGTTATGTTATGCATGATGTCACATCAATTTAAAGAACATTAGAAGTAATAATTAGTGTAACTTCTAGGGTCCAAGATTCGGAATTCGAAATTCGGATCCTCAACATTCCCTTGCATCTCCTGCGACCTGACAATATCATCTTTGTTTGTCTTAAAGACTTATTTGAGTAAAAACCAACATAGAATTGTTTCAATCTAAGCATGTTTAACTTTAGAGTTTCTACGATTGGTCCACTGAAAAGAAAAATGTATCTTGTTGATATAGGTAGTAACTTTTAATTGTTTTAAGTCTTTCTTAACTTTATTTTCGTGTCCTCGGCATCCATCTTATTTAGGTGTAATATTCATTCTTTCATAAACACTTCCTAAACTCATGGTGTTTCAATAATTAGTGTAGAAAAGTTAAGCAAAGGAACATAACATAGAGTTTGATATAACTGAAATGGCACCTACATCTAGGATAGTGTGTCCATGAAAAATAAATTTACTAATATAAGATCAAACAATTACAACACCACACTTATGTGTAATGACTCGACAAATATAATGACACATGAATAGCTTAGCTTCACAAATGATCACATAGAATCCCCTATCACTCTAAATAATCTTAGTCTCCTCCCAAAAATGTTGCATAAGTGAATGAACACTTAGGCTTAAAGTGCAAGACTCATTTTCAACATACCTTAGACCTCTTAAGTGTGAGACTCTCACTCAACAAATCTTTTATTATTCTCATCTTCAAATGAAGGTCACTCAAGACCTACAACATCACAATCTTCTTCAATAACATATTAACACATACACTTGTGAATACAGATTACACTCACACGCCATACCATATGACGACTTAAATATTTTTCATGAACAGCCAACCCTTGAAAGAAAAACACACCTCTGTAATATGTATAACGGAAAAACTATTCTGCCATACTCAGAAAAGGCAATAAATTTGCAAAAGTAAACGTAAAGAATTTGGTAGACAAGGAAAATATATATTTTGCATAAATAAAGTTTTAAGCAACATCCATCCGACTAAAACACCAAATACAAAGATATCCTCATAAAGAACAATCAAAGACAAAGGATATGACACACATTACAGATAGCACTTGAACAAATATTGCCAACAGTAAAAATAAAGAGTCGTGACTTACCAAATGTAGTTAAATTTATTTATGTATGTTTCTCTAGTTTGAGTAAAAAAAGAAGAAGAAGTGATTTGCAAGAATGTTATTGTAATTGGGATTAGAGATAGAATTTTGGGTCTATTTATTTCTTGAAATATATGAGAGGTTGTTCAAAACACAGTTTACAACTGCAGTGTGAAGAGTGAGGCAGAGGAGATAACTTGACCCTGTGTTATCTTTGTCCTTTTGAGTGTCTATTAATAGAAAGGAGACAAATACATTTGGTGTATGTTTCTGTTCCATTTCAAGGCAAACCCACATGTTGTATGTCCCCACCTTCATCAACTTTACAACCAAACCCCCTTCATGGATCCAATATCCAAACTACTTCCTCACTTACTAATCCATCCTTTCATTCCTTTTTCTCTTTTCTTTTGATATGGAACGCCAAGATTCTAACATTTGATCATTAGTACACAATCTGTAATATTTTACTATAGTGGAGTTATGTTGTAACATTCTTCTTCTTTTTCTTTTTTAATTAATAGTTTTTAGAGATTAAGAATTTTTTAGTATTTTTTCATTATAGACTTGTTGTTTAAATTTCTTCACCCTCAGTTATAATCAATGTAAAATAGAAGAGAATATACTCATAACAAAGATCAAAAGGACTTTAATTACTTGGTAATTTTGTATTAAATATTCTAGATTAAAAGTAAGTTTATAAATAATTCTCTTATTTAATTTTCTATATACAAAAAAATACTCTATCATTTTCTTTCACTTTATTTTTCTCTCATTTGCTCTTTTAAGAGCCATAGTAAAAGAGAAGTGTCATTAGTGGTAGAATTTTAAGCTCAAATTTTAATTTCAATCCATAGCGGTTTGAGCTACATAGCATTTCATTTAGATAGTTGTTATGTATGAGAGATCAACAAGCTAGAGAAATAAATATCTTACATACGGTAAAAAGTTTAAATCTTCTTAAAAAAAATGAGATATACATACGTCTCAATCTAATTATTTAAGTCTTTGCACCAACCTTCTTTTGTTTGAAGTATCTCTCCCCTTTTAACCCACTTGAAGATGATATTCCACTTCCATTTTAAGTCTAAACTTTATGAAATTTTAACATTTCTAAGTTAAAATTTCATAAAGCTTTGAACGTAATTATAAATGGAGAGAATATATATATATATATAATATTTCAGTGATTTGTTGAGAGGAGAAGACATTAATTTTAAGTGCCTCCTGGGTGGATATGCAGATTGAATGGTTAATAAATCTAAATAAACAAAGTGCTTCAAAAAAGAAAAGAAAATATATATTGTGTGTGTTTGCATTAATAAGATTAAAGGAATGACAACAAAATCTAATAATTGATTGGAAGACCACTTCTTGCTCAACCAATTTGATATGTCACCCACCCATCTTCTTCTTATCTTTTGCATTTTTCAATGATGTCTATAGCTTTTCCTATCACTTCATGATATTCTCTTCAATTATCATAATCATTTTCTGTCCTTTCATATACATACGTCATCTAATTGCAAATCTCTTTTGGGGCATACACTTAATTATTAGTGTATTCTAACTATTCCTCTAACTAGCTACACCACTACTATGCCAATTTTATTGAATTGAGTATCTAAATTTGCGTATGTATTCATCCTTTTTTTAATCTAATACTAACCTAAATCTCTTGTTAACATTATTGGACGGAACAAAACATTAAATCGAAACAGAAAAATAAGCATCAATAAATTGAAGGAGTCAAACTAGAATTTTATCTAGTAAAATCAAATCACGCAATCCAATAATGCTTCCAAACTCCTACTTAACTACAACCCAAGAGTTAAAAGTCACTTTAAATATAGTTATTAGATTAATAATATTAGATAGATAAATTAAACAGTAAAGAGATTTAATCCACAATTTTTTTAACATTAATACATCTATATTAGTTTATCACTAATATGTCAATTGAACTACGTCTTTTTTCTTCTAGCTAGCTGTTTAGTTCGGTGTTATCCCACTCAATTGATTTTTATTTATTTTATATATTTTTTGTTGACTTTAGGTTCACTTAAAGAAGATAGTTTTATTCTAAGTAATTACTAAACAACATTTAACTTAACTATTAATTAATTAAGCGGAGAGATTAATATAAGATATTTCAAACATTTTTCCCCTCAATTTGCTTACATGGGCCCAAATCCCACTTTTAGGTTAACAATCATGTATCCTAATTGGTAATTAAAGAATCTGATGACAACCAATTATTTTATCCACTTACCCCTCACTTTGTTTTCTTAATTCAACTCAATTAGTACCTTCCTTATCCATAACCTTCTTTATTATCTTCCATACATACATACATACATATATATATACCTTAGCAAATATTATTCTTTTTTAGGGTATTCATATTCTTCCCTCATCAAATAAACCATGGAGAGAGTAAAGCAAAGAATAAGAGAATCTCTATTGAAAATTAAATATATTTAAAATTTAAAGAAACAAAATTTTAATTAGAGAAAGAAAAAAACAAAAGAATATTCGATCCATCGATCAATGTCTAAATATTATATTAATTATATGTTATATCACATGTTTTGATGGATTTGATTTTAATATCATTTTCATTGCCTTTGTTCTGTCTGTTTTATTTACACACATCAATACATCAATTATAATAAGGAGCATACTTTTTTTTTTCTTTTATTAGGTCTCGTTTCTATTTAGTTCCTAAAATTTAAAATATTATATTTTTAACCTTTAAATTTTGAAATTTATTTAAATTTATTTTTAAAATTTTAAAATGTTACAGTATATTTTACCTTGATTTTTTTGTCAAACACTCAATTTTGGTATTTGTTATGATCAACGGCGGATCCATAAATTTTATACAAAAAGCACCGAGAACAATATAATAAACACACTAAAAAGTGTTAAAATAACATAAAAAAAGAAAAAAAGAAGAAAAAATAATACATTTTTCATGAAATATTGTTGAGAGAGTGAAAGGTAAGAATAGAACTCTTGACTTTAGGGTTATAATGTGGGTACACAACCAATATACCATAACCAAAATTTAGATAAAATTAAGCATTATTTAATATATATTGTAATTTGAAGCTTCAATATTAATATTAAAAATAAAAAATCGATAATATGAGGTACACCCCTGACCCCTCAATAAACATGCCTTGGTTATGGTGTTAATGTGTTTATGAATTAATTTTAAAAATTAAAAAGATTATAATTAATTAAGTTTTACTATTTCTTCGCTAGTAAAATTATTTTTAAAAATTCAATTATTAAGAAATTTTATTTTTAATGAAAAAATATAACAAAATTTCAGATATCGATAGAAATGTCTATCATAAATAGATTTGGAATTTTTTTTATATATTTGTAAATATTTTAGTTTTTTTTGTGAAAAAAAAATTCTTAATAAATTATTACTTGAGCATTTAGTTGAAACATGAAGGTTAAAGAGTGCAAATTGAAACATAAAGACAAACAAGAAAATAAAACTCAAACCACCAAAGGAAAATAATAACATTCTAAAATTTAGAAGCTAAATTAAAATCCAATTAAGACTTAAAGACTAAAAGATTAACCTTTAAAACTTTGAAGTACCAAATAAAAATAAAGCAAACATAGTTACATGGCATATTTTCCCCATGATTAATTAAATAGAAGAGGAAACTAAAAAGTAGACAAGAAAATGACAATATATGTGTGTGTATGTATGCATGTATGTGGTGCATAACAATGACTTCATTAACAGCTAATATATATATTAATTAAACAATAAGTAAAGGTGATTAATTCGTGGCAATCCCACTTGCAAAAATTTAATTATGTAAATACTAAACAAAGAGAAAGTTGGATTCATTGAGTACAGAAAAATTCTTGTGCTTCATATTGTTTAATGGAGCACACTTTGTCTTCTCTCCTCTAAGTGTGATTAATTAATACTTAATGAATTAAATACCTTATCTTCAAACTTTAATTAACTGGTTTAATACTCCGCCTATAGTTGTGGATCAGGATTTTAGAAGTTTAGGGTTTAATTAATTTAACATCATCATCTTCTTCTTCTCCATCTCCTAGCTTAATTAAGCTACTTTATCTGTTAAATAAAAACCCTAATTTTCTTCAGAAACGAAGAAACCATCTTTGATCTTCAAATGATAGTGGCTTTAACTTTGAAAGCTATTATCCAACTTTTTGGTGAAGTTGAGAGCTTCCCCTCTTGACTGTCCAACAATGAATGCTACCCACATCATCCTAAAGCTTCTTTAATAATAATTGAACCACCTTTAACACAGCTGCATCCATAATTTTCTTTCTCTCTTTTGTGTATATATATATATTATGAATTGTTTTGTTATGGTTGGATTTATGTATATAGTTCATATGCTTTTTTATCTTTTTCATTTATTCAAAATACAATAGCTTTATTTCATCACATATAGTCTTTTTTTAAAAAAGAAAATCAAGGTCATAATTTTGTTTTGATTAAAAAGTAGAATTGTATTGTCGGTATCACTGATTTTATTTGTCATTATACACTAAGCTTTCGATAAGCTTAGTTATATACATATATATCTATTTTGTTTTCTCACTTTTCTTCACAGTTTTAACTTTCGTGTGGAGCTTCATCTTCTTTTTACATAAATATGTGAAAGTGATGTAGATTTGAACAATGCATATCAACTTTAATATTTCTACATGTTTTAATAATTTTATGGTTACGTTACAATTGTTAATTTAGATTGAGAGAGAAGAAAGTGATTATAAAAAAATCTTAATCTTTTACTTGTGTTTAGTAGAAATAGATTATGATTGAATCTACAAAAATCACTCTGAATTGAAAGTTATTTCATATATCATTCTTATTTAAAATTAAGATTCTTTAATTGATTATTTTAAACACGTAGAATCGTTACTAATATAAAAAATTAACAAAATATTTATACTTGACAAAATATAGTGTAATAGGTTTAGTTCTTTAACGAGGTTTTGGGATGAAAGTGTAAATATTTAGTTTTTTTTCTTATTTTTAAAAAATCACTTTAATCAATTATTTGATAGCTAATTATATATGTGTGTAATTTTGGATTTATTTTTAGTTATTATAACTATAACACAATAATTAAATATTTATTTACTAACAAACTTGGTCAAGGGATAAATCAACCATTTATCAAACACTAAACAAACTAGTATACTTCACACTACATACTAATTTTATAAATTAGGTTAAATTCTAAATGAAACCTTACTTCCTATGATTTGATAAATCTTCTCTAAATTGAAGTATAAAAAGTTTATTGAACCATAAAAACTAAGATCCAATATGAAATTTAACCAAAATTTGTAATTTTGAAATTGACTCTAAAAGCAGAGATCAGTTGAATAATGTTGAAAAGAAGTTGAAAAAAGTGAATAAGAGTGAAAGAAAGGTAAGAAGTTCCACACCAAACATGGCACTAAGTACAAATAAAGAAGGAAAGGATTGAAAGAGAGAGAGAGGGGGGGGAAGGAGAAGAAATGAAAAATGTATATATATATATATATATATAATAATGGAAGGGAGTGGGATTTGGTTTGGATTTGTTTAAAAAGAGAAAAATTGTGTTGATTAAATAAATGTTTAGGTTAATAAATCCAAAGGAAGGGAATAGGATAAGATGGAGTTAGTGGGTGGGGGTGTGGGGGTGTGGGGGTAACATTAAAATCATAATTTCATATGTTTGTAACATATTAAAATAATACAAACCCCTTTTTTAGGTTATTGGATGCTTAATATTATTATTAATAATAAAGCTGGAATATGCAAAGTAGTGTCCTTGACGTGTACGTCGAAGTGAAGGATTTTATGTTTATTCATAATAAACCAAACCAACCAAAACTCAAAATATTTCTATTCACCACCATATTATATAATCCTTCCATTATTAAATATTGCATATTACCTTTTTGTCCCTTCCTGTTTTGGATTGGTCTCTGTGTTATTATGCAACTTATAATTTAAGTTTTAAGTTTCATTTTAATTTAGTTTTTAGGTTTTAAAGAATTTGTTGTTTTTTTTAGTATAAATTAGAAGTAGAAAGTTTGAACCACATATTTTTTTGGTTCCAATATATATTGATATTAGTTGAGCTAAGTTTTGGTTGAATACTTTGACTTCGATTTTTTCACGAAATAATCACAGTTAGTGTTTGATTCTAATGTAAATTAATTAAATAAAAATAATTATGAAGTGAAATTTTAAAAAGAGGAATTGTCATACATAAAAAAAAAAAAAAAATTAAACAATTTACAAAATATAACAAAAGAAACTCCAATAAACTATAGAGAATTTGATGGTTTTGCTGTAACTGGTAAATAGTTTAAATTTTGTTGTTATATTTGAAAATGTCTCAATTTTAAATGAAAATTTAATAGTGATAGAAAATAATAAAACTTAATTAATTTTAATTTTTTAATTGATTAATAGGCATTAATTGTAAGGATACAAAAGGGTTATTGATATCCAATTTGATACACAATACACTATTGATATCCAATTTGATACCCTTGTAATTCTTCTAATAGACAATTGATATATATTTGATACATACTCGATACACTTAATACATATTTGATATATCCAACATTTGAATTTATAATAAAATATGTTGAATTTTTATTAAATAATTGGAGAAATAAAAACCTATATTTATCATAAAAAAAATATAAACCACACCGTTATAATCTAAACTAAAATAACATATCCCTCAAACACAAACTATTATAACTTAACTATAATAAACTAAAATTATTCAAAAATCACATACTCATGCCACTACAAATTTTTCTTAATGGAATGATTATCCCTCAAATTAAACGTTGAAATTAGTGATCAATAATTAATCTCAGCATAAAGTATATGCATGTAATTAAAAGGGAAAAAAGAATAGCTAGAGAGATTCGAGTCCCAATAGGAAAGCATCACAATTTTGTGGAAAATGGGTTTAATTTATATTAGCACATACATTACTTTTTATTTCGGTTGCGTTACACTTACACCATAGCATCAACTTCTTCAATACACGTAGCCTCCCAAATGGTGGTAGGGACAAACCCCACCCCTAATTTTTATGTTCTTTCTCCCATCCTAACTATGCATATCCATCTTATAAATATTTTACTTTAATATATATCCCTTTAACTAGATTCTTTTAATTCAATTCGAAAGGATTCAAATTTCAAATTCTTAATCTAAAGAATTAGTGGAGTTATATGCTCAAGGAAACTTTAAAATAATATATATAATCTAAACACATTATTTGTTTATTGAAGTTTAATTATATTTATTTACCGTCATATCGGAAGTGACACAAATATCATATCACATGGAATATTTAAAGAAAAACACCCACACAAATATACTTGGATGGACATATCCAAGTGGATGATGATCATATGAGAGAGTACAATTTCATAAAGACATTTTTAATTTTGTCCAAAGTGTAGGTAGAGCTAGCAATAAGTTTTGTTGTGGGAGTGAACACATTAATATTTTGGATAAGAAAGTTTGATAAAATATTTCTAAAAGTAGTACTATGATCATTGATCTATGTGATGCGGTTTTCACATGATTTGACCAATGCGATCAAAATTAATTTAAAGCATATAATAGGGTAGCTAGTCCCTTTTCTTTGTGTTTATCCTTGTGATATGATACCAATAATATTTCATGTGAACATCCTCACCTTTAATTTCAACCTTTATTATCATCAAATAATTACCATATATACTTTACTTTTACAGAATATTCCATTTTACGTCTTAATTATTCCTACCTGACTTTTTAGTTTAAAAGTTTCAAGCATCAACTAATGTATAATTCTTGCAGCAGTGTTCATGTTTAATTTTTTTCTCTTTGGATTTATATCTCAAATAGAAAGATATTTATAAATCATGTATGTATGACAATATATTATCTAATAGAGAGGAAGAAAAAATGGTTAAATTATACTGAAAACCTCAACAATATGCAGTAGATTTTAACTTTGTCTTAAACTTTAAAAGGTTTTGTTTTAGCCATAACAATTTACATTTTAGTTAATTTTGTGCAATTTGTTTTTTAAAAAATCAGAACTTATAAAAATATATACCTATGTTGCAACCCACTCAAAAGTTTAGCAAATTATTTATAAACTTTTGACTAAGCTCGAAAATAATTATATTATTTGCTATAATTTTAAAATTTTAATACTATATTAAATTTATATCGATTTAGATTTACATATAGTCAAGGATATTTTTATTATGTCATGAAATCACGAATAATAATTAAACAACAAAAAGTAACAGACATACTAATTTAGGTAAAATTTATAAAAGATTTATTTATGAATTTAATTTTTTTTTTTGAAATTTTTTAAAAATAGCCATTAAAAATTAAAATCAATGTCTGAAATAAAAAAAATGAAGAAAGTAAAATTATAGATTTTGGAATAATTTTAGGTATAATAAATGAGAAAATTTTAAAGTGCAAATATTATTTTAATAAATGATGGTTATTATAATTTGAAAAAATAGATGCGGGAGACGTGGGTTTAATGTTGTAGACAAATTGTGTATAAAAGTAAAAGAAAAAGAGTTAGTTACGAAGTTGGGAATATTTGGGTTACATTTACGGTGGGACCTTGAAGGTTGTAGATGTCCTGAATGCTGTACTACTCATTGTACGTTAACTCTTTTTTCCTTTTTTTTCCTTCTTATTTATTTATTTTATTTAATAAAGATTTTGTGAAAAATAAAAATAAATAAATAAATAAAACTTGGCCAACAAGGGGTTTAGAAAGATTAATATTTGCCGAAACGTCCCAGGAATCGTCCCAGACGTAATCACTCTTTTCTTATTACCAAACACCCCTTTGGTGCGCTTTACTGTTTTCTAAGATATCAATGAATCATAAGCCTCCTCGGTCCCTCCTCTCTTACCCATTAATGACCACATTAATCATTCCCTTAATAACCCCTTTTCTTTTTAATTAATTCATTTTTACTCTCTCTCTCTCTCTATAAATAACGCTTCACGCCCCCACTCCAACTTCAACCATCTTTCTCTACAATTTCAAAAAAAACAATTCACCCCCTTTCTAACAATGGCGGCTAGCCGAGAGCCCTTCAATGTTTTACCTCACTCCGCCGCTCCGGTGGCCCATCATCAACAATTACAACAGCAGCACTCCCCATGGCATTCCCCTGTTCCTTACTTATTCGGTGGCTTGGCCGCTATGTTAGGACTCATCGCTTTTGCTCTTCTAATCCTCGCTTGCTCTTACTGGAAACTCTCCGGTTACCTAGATGGTAGCGACGCTGCCAACCGAGAACCCGACTTGGAGGCCGGAGCCGACGACACCCAGAAACAACCTTCCCCTGTTTTTGAAGAGAAAATCTTGGTTATTATGGCCGGAGAAATGAAGCCCACGTATTTGGCTACACCCATGTCTAGTAGATCATCTTCTTTTGGGGATACCAAAAGTAATACTAGTTGTAGTAGTAAGGGCAGTAGTACCGGCGACAAGGAGGAGAAATCGGTGGGTTTAACGGAGACGGTGAAACACAGCACAGCAGATCAGGAGAAACAGAGCATAGATAACAGAGAAACTCCTGAAACTTCAGATCCGATGACTCATTAACAAATTTTTTTTTTAAATTTGATTTTGTTTTTGTTGGGCACTCATATGTGTGTCGTGTTCCGCCATTAATATATATATAGATAGAGAGAGAGAGAGAGAGCGTGGACAGCTAGCTCGTAATTTATTTTTTTTTTGAAAGGTTTTGGGAATTTTTCGATCAGAAAAAAGCCTGAAATTGAAGAACAAAAAAGACGAGCTTTGCTATTAAATTTTTAACTTGATGATGAGATTTTTTTCCCTCTCGGAAATCTGTAAATCTATTATGAGACGGAATGAATCCCTTTTTTTGTTTTCCTTGTTTGAACAAGAAACTTAAATTTAGTAAATGAATAGTGAATGGAATTGTAATATGGGAAGGCACGTGTAGAAGTGTGCGGAAATGAAGGGGTGAGTGATGCGGCGAAATGACACTGCATGCACCGTTTCATTTAATGATGCTCTTTCTGTTTCTTTAAATTTGTTTACAAAACAGATTTCAATAAATTGGAATCACTGCCATAACTTGTTTCTTCAAATACACAAATGGAAGCTTTTTTTTTTTAGTCTGTGGGTAAATGGGTTTATGTTTTGTCAGTTTTCATTTCAAACTGTTGTTGTTGCTCCTCCTCCTGCTGCTGCTGCTGCTGCTTTTAACTTTAGTATTCATAAAATTAAATCATATATAATAAATTCATTTGTTCTGTTCTCTTAAAAGGAAATCACTGCTGTCCGGATCTCAGATTTCAAAATGTGTACTACTGCCACGGTAATTTTCTGTACTCACTCCAATTCCACTTTTTAATATTTATCCTGCTGTACTTTTTTTTTTTTTTTTTGAATGGATGCAAATTGTCGTTTCAATGTTTAGGTTTTCAAAAAAGCAAAAGAAAAAGTTAAGACATGCTTCATGCTTGATAAAGAATGTGAAAAACAAATGATGGGTAACATATTCAAAATTGGTGGCTCCAAATTTAACCTAGGGTTTAATTATTTCTTAAAACTTAAAAAATCTAGAACACATAAAATAGAAATGATCAACCAAAAACACTCTAACTATATCTGTTTTTGTGCTACTCTGCTGTGAATTAAGGGATTGATGGAGAATTTATTTGAAATAATATAATTCAGTCTCATTACATTATTTTATTGGTTTTACACAATGTTTGACAGTGCTAAATATAAAGAACACAATTAATTGAGATTGTTGATTTTTTTGGGGGTTTGGTTATGATCTGAATGTAGAAATGGTTGAGTAGAGAGTTTGAGTTTCTTTTTGTTCGGAGAAGACAGCTGGGTTTCAAATAGATTCAAATAATACTAAAAAAAATTATACGCAATTTAGGATGTACATAATTAACATCCTTGGTTAGATTCTTTGATTTTTTTCAATGATGAAATCAATCTCTTTAAATTCACCATTGGATATCATATAAAAAACAATCCATAAAAAGATGAGAGCAGCATTATATTGCTTTATGATAATACATCTCCTTTTTAATTAAAGCAAGAAATTGAAATAGCAATCTTGCATCTTTTCTTTAACAAAGCAAGGTGAGATAGGACATTTTCTTTCTTAAAAGAAAAAGAGTACAAATAAATAACTACTAACTTATGTTCACTTTTCACACACATTATTCAATCATTAAAGAGAGAGGGTTATGATTTCCTTATTTGCTGTTTTGGATAATTGAGCAAATTTTCTCTTTAATCATTGAAGTGAGTTGTCAATAACATTTAGGAAAGCTTTTCGTAACATTATTAATTTCCAATTTATGATAATACATCTCCTTTTAAAGCAAGAAATCGATATTTTAAGTTTCAATTCTCTTCTCAATTATTCTTATCCGTCAAGCAACGTTTTAGGTAAATCATAATTCTAAAATAAATACATAAAAATCACCCACCTCATCCACTAACAATTTAGCTTCTAATTAACTTTTGTCACAAATATTCTAACCGATTAACCTAAACTTTTATGTTTACAGGTAAAGATAAAATTTAATATAGTGAAAATCATTATTAATTATGACAAATTTGATAATTAAATTATCTAACCGTAACGATTTAATCTATATACTTTCTAATTTGCACACGACACAAATTCCTTTCTTAACAGAATCTTGACGCTTTCATATTTATTATACCAATTAATAAACATTAAGTTTAAAATTTGTGTGCTAAACTTGTAATAATTTAGCCACGAAATGTGAAGAATCCAGCTGAATTATGTAAAAGCAAAAAGAGGGATTAGATATTATGGTGATTTAGATTAATGAACTGTTTATAAATAGAACAAAGGGTGCGTCAAAATAGTAAACATAGGAATTGAGGTTCCTTTTAATTTGTGAATATGAAAAAGATAAAAAGACCCAAATGGAATAAAGTTGTTAATTTTGTAGTCAAATCGCATTCATAATATCCCTATAAGCCTATATGGTAAAGGTTATAAAATTCTTATATTCTCGTAATAATAACACTATCACTAAAGTGGTGTAGTGCACCATGTTTAGAAGCTTGACTATGAATCATAGAACTCGAAAGGATAGTTAAGAAAGACTAAAAAATAAAAATTACTACCTATACTAACAATTGAAACCTTTTTCTACAAGGAGTTGCAACAATAGTAGCTAAATAGTTAATGAAAATTGAATCCGTATCACTGACTTTTAAATTTTGCGAAATTGACAACAACAAACAACCTCACATCACTAAAACAGAAAGATCCAAAAAGCCCATCTTTTTATAGTTAATTTAGCTTGTAATTAACAACAATTTCATGTTAGATGATTGTTTGAAAAATTTTCTTTTGAAATTTTTTCTATGATGTGTATGAAAGTATTCGTGTTTGATTTGTGATGTGAAAATTTACTCTTCTAAACCTCAAAATATAAACTAGGATTATGTAACACAACCATTCTTGCTACACCAACCCTCAAACCCTAAATTGGTGACTCATAGTACTAAACTTTTTCTTCTTCGTCCAAAATGAAATCAAAATATTAAAGAGAGAGAGAGAGAGAGAGAGAGAGAGATGGAGGCGTTTGTTTTGAGGAGGTTTTTGACAGTTAAACCTTTGTACCACAGCAACATAAAACATGGCAAAAAACAAGCAAAACCTTGTGTACAATCCTTAAGCCCATTGTTTTCTTCCTTTGTTTTTACTTTACAAATGCCTTAGCTACTCCCACGTGTTCATCACTAATTTAAATTAACATATATCGATCTTTTTTTTCTTTTTCTTTTTCTTTTATTTCCTTTACTATTTCACTAACTCACTTATTCATTCACTTTTAATACAAACAAATATATATAAATAACAAATATCTTATCCACTGTATATCATCATTACATATTGAAGATATATATTCCAAAACCAAATTAATATGAATTCATTTCTTTCTGTTGTTCTATTATTGTTTTCTTTTTTATGATCTTTAATTAAAATATATTCTTATCAAAACAATGAGATTTATTGTTGTTGTAATCATTTCGACAAAGATTATCTCTTGAAAATATCTGGATGTGACACACCTTAATCAAACAAACCCCACTAATATTTCATCAAAATGCTCTCCCTTCAATTATTTTTGTTGTCTCATTTCAAAGTTCTGTTCTTAATTAACTGTGTTTTTTGTTTTTGTAAAAAACTCAAATTAAAGAAGAATGTGAATATTTTGGGGGCATAAAAAGATGGGGAGCTGTGTAGTAATAGCCACTAAAAACTAATATTATGTACCCTTTGAAAGAACCCTTTATCCTTAATGGTATTCCAATTATGTCAGTCCCTACCTCTCTTTTATTATTTAACTTTAACTATTTGTAATTGAATATGTTTTCTTTTGTTGACTCCTAAGTCCATATCAATTTCGTTATTGAATGATATATTAATTTGTTGATTAAAATCTTATTTTTATCTTAAACTAACTTTGTATCTTGTTCTTTCAATCCTCAAACTTTTTTTAAAAAACTTACCTTCTTTTTCATCACTGTAGTCTTTGACAGGATCCTTTTGGCTCATTCTCTCTCCAGCCATTACTACTTTTTCTTGTACTGTAATTCTATGAATGAAATTGGGGAATTGATTCTGAAAGATGCTGGCATTGAAACTGTAAAAAGCAACAAAAAGAAAAGAGGGTATAGGTAGGGTTGGGTAGTGGAGTAAATTTGACTAAAATTGAAGCAGATTCTTTTCCCATCCCAATATTACATCAGAAACAGTAAAAAGTGGCAACAATATATAATAACGATAGGAAGTCCCAATTCAACTTTAGAAACAAATACACATACTGAGATGTTCATTTCTCTGGTATTCTAAATTGAAAAATACTTTATCCTAATTAAAAAGGTTTTTTTTCTCGTGATAATTAATCAAACGGGTTGTACGTTAGGCTACCCATCCTTGACTCAACTTCCCTGGTGAACTATATGAGTATGCATATATTTGTATCGGCCACTAAGTGTCCGACTGTCGGTATCATGCGGCCCATTTTAGGTAAAGACTTGTTCCAATGTTTTTATAACCACATGAAGTGGCAATGAACTCTTTAACTTCATAGTAATTAACACACCCACGAAACTTGAGCACAGTGGAATTTTTTGAAAAATGGCATTTTGTTCCACATCGTCGTTCTGATAATTTGGACATATCATTATAAACTGTCTTAATTTTAAAGGCATGTCGAGCATTTTGGGAGAGGTAAGGTTAAATTGAACCACATTATAATATATTATTATTGCTTAATTTCGTCATTCCAACTACAACGACAATTGATTGCACATCCATTATTAAGTGTCTTGAAAACAACCCTTCGACTATGGTTTCAACTGTTTCTTAAGTACTGATGGGTCGTTTTGTTTATGGGGGCCTATATCTATTCATATGTTTTGCTTTCTTTAGGCCTTTTTTCACTCTTTGCTTTTGGTTGTTTATTCATTTTGTAATCATTCACACCATAATCTACAATTTTTAGTTAACATGAAGTTCGTGGGGATTGAAGGTATGAGATGTTGAGATTCCTACTATTTATGAGATAAATGGACTAATAGATGTGTAGACTTGAAGGTAAGAGTAACTCGCCTATCTTATACTTATAAGGAGTATGAATTTCTCGGTTTTCTTAACCTGGAATTTCCATCCATTAATAATTAATTTATTTGGTAGTTTCGATAATCTCAATGATTCTGTTTAGGATATAAAATATTGACTTGTAGAAGAAAAAGAAAAGAAACTACATATGGAGACCTGGACTTGTCCCAGTACTTTACCTGGTGGGTTAGGTTATGGTTCAGGCCCAATCAAATTTGGGTTCAGAATGGAGTCGCTGAATGATGGGCCAGGTCCTGATTGATCCATATAGTTCGAGCAATCGTGTATGAACTAGTCCACGGACAATACAATAATTAGATTAAAAATATTAATAGATATAATACAATAATAATAATAATATGATGTAGAAGAGATTTACATATAAAACAAATTTTAGTTTTAGTTGTTTGAGTTTATGGTAAATAGATTTTTCTATGTTTAATTATTGAAATTCCAAAGGCTACTTATTGCAATGACCAAATTTAATATGCAAAATAAAAGACTTGCAAACTCCTTTCCTTTTGCCCTTTGATTTGTTCTTTCTTAAATTTTCTTCCACTCACAATAGGTACTTTTAATAATGGCATAGATTTAATTTTTAAGTAATTTATATATATAAGTGATTATGGTCAAAACAGAAGGTAGCTTCTTAACTACTTTCACAAAATTAAATTCTAAAATTACCAAAAATAACAAAATGGACTAAATATTTATATTTCATACAAAATCAAACAAATGTAATTAATTTTATTTTTTTATTAATTTTTTAAATAAATAATTTGTATTTTTTTTTTTGTTTTTAAAAAATCTCTTTATAGAGAACCTTTTATAAAATACAAAATATATTAAAATATTTAAAATGTATACAAAATTTTGAATTCTATAGTTATCATATTAACTTTTTTTTCCTCACTATTTCACTCAATACTTTACCCTTATTTTATAGTCAACCAAATTCGGCTGTACATAATATATAACAGTTTGTTTTTGTTTGTTTGCTAAATGAGGATATTTATGATCCCAATATTTGACCATTTTCAAAATTCTCCATCTATTACACATGATAATTAAATTTTATGTCTAAGAAGGTTTGTGGTGAGACCAATTCAATTACTCTTTGGATCAAATCTTCAATAGGTTTGTATTTTAAAGAAGAAGAAAAATCATGTCGTTTGCTCAATTTGGCAAATTTGGGTGTAGACATTGACATATTATAGAAGACTAGAAATGTAAATTTTCTGATAGTATATATATGAATTGAGGCATGCAGGTCCCTAAACAAAAGATTTCATAAAGAGGATGGATGATGATTTGAGTGAAAAAGAAAAAGAAATAAATAAATAAAAATGGGTGTTGTTAAAGACGAAAGAGAATAAAAGCACCCAGGCAGCATATCCGACGAGAGAAGGCCGGCCAAGGTCGGCTTTGAATACAAATTAACATGTGGCAAAGTTTAACAACATAGTTACGTCGATTTAAAAGAGGAAATTTTTATTTGTATCAACAAAATTCATATGCTGACTTGACGCAAAAACCGAAGCCTGCCAATATGGGATCCTCTTTCAGTTGCTGTGATTCTGAGAAAGTAGACCGACAACGGTGATTTCTTCATCTCTAAACTTCAATTACGGGCTTTAGTTAATTTTATTGCTTTTTGCGATGGGTTTATTAATTTGTGTTTTTGGGTAAAATTAAGGTTGGGTAGTAGTGGTTTCAACAGTAGTTCATGGAGGATGTATACATACAAGGAGTTGCATGCGGCAACTAATGGTTTCCATGATGATAACAAACTGGGAGAAGGTGGATTTGGAAGTGTTTACTGGGGAAAGACTACTGATGGCCTTCAGGTAACTTAAATTGTACTTTTTATGTATATTTGTTTTATTCATTATTAAACGTTGGTGTTTCGATCTCATTCGATTTAGATGATACTGTTATGGGCCTTTTGTGGACTTTGTCCACTTCAATACTTTAGTTAGTATAAGAAACGTTGATTGAAATAAGTAGAAAACAAGTAGTCAAGACTCTCCTTTTAGTGGTTATTGACTTCTTATTCAAGGGGTTGAATGAAGCTATATATATATATATATATATATAGGTTATTCCTCTTATATATTCCCGTAATGTTGGCTTTGTCAAGGATGTTTCAGAGCTCGAGGTTATAGAGTGCAATTCGAGTTTAGCTTGATTATTTCTTGAGGTTGATATATATATTCACAGCTCAGTTGTCAGGTGTTGACATTTTTGTTTTGGTGGGCATACTCCCCTGTGTCTTCTCCTAATATCCTATGGTCTTAGTCCAGCACAAGTGTGTTTCAGGCCTTTGTATTAGACAAACCCTCAACATTATATACAATAGTAGTTGAAGGGGGTAACACACTTTTAGAGCTAATTATAATTAACTGGTAACCATAGGTATGATAAGGAATTGTAAATATAGAAAAATCAATTAGAACTGTTGTAGACTCCTATTACCGATATTATCTGTCGTTGATAGACACTAAGATTTAAAACAAAATTTGATATATTTACAAATTCTTCTATATTATGTTACATCTGCAAATAAATAGACCTTAATTGTTACTATATTTTTAAGTTACATATATAGCAATTAATTTAAAGTATTAATGATAGAAATCTATTGGTAATAGACCATAAAATATAAGAGTTTATCAGTTATAAACTTCATTTACCGTTGATAAACTTGGCTTTATTTGTAATTTTGTAAAACGTTGTTCTACATTTAAATAATATCCTACCTATTATAGTTATCCATTTTCAATTGTCTCTATCTTGTATGCACAGACATTTAAGAATTAATCTATTATATGATGTTCGGAATGACCAAAATATAAGTCTCGTTAACACTAGTGCATATGTGTTAGTTGATATTGTTCTCCAGGGTAATCATATATTGTTCCCTCCTTTTGTTTGTGTATGTACTAAATGTACTAGTTTATGTTAGAGTATCGAATAGTAATGTTTTAGTACTTTTTAGTATTTATATATACACAAATGTAGATAGCAGTGAAGAAATTGAAAGCGATGAATTATAAGGCGGAAATGGAGTTTGCAGTAGAAGTGGAAGTGCTGGCGAGGTTGAGGCATAAGAATTTGTTGGGTCTGAGGGGTTACTGTGTGGGAACTGATCAAAGGCTAATTGTTTATGACTACATGCCGAATCTCAGCTTACTCTCTCATCTTCATGGCCACTTCGCTTCTGAAGCTCTCTTGGATTGGAAAAGAAGATTGAAAATTGCTCTTGGCTCTGCTCAAGGCATTTTGTAAGTTTATTTAATCCCTCCATCCTTACTATCTTGTTAAAAGAAATAATAAACTGTGGTTAGATGACTACTGAATCATAGATAGGGGTAGCTTGACTAAATATATTTGAAGTCTGCTATATTTTTTTAATTATGTTTTGGTTGGTATACGTATGATGTAGGTATTTGCATCAAGAAGTAAAACCCCACATAATCCACAGAGACATAAAAGCAAGCAACGTACTACTAGACTCAGATTTTGAGCCATTGGTAGCCGACTTCGGGTTTGCAAAGCTAATCCCCGAGGGTGTTAGCCACATGACAACTCGTGTCAAAGGGACTTTAGGTTATCTTGCTCCCGAATACGCTATGTGGGGCAAAGTTTCCGAGAGCTGCGATGTGTTCAGCTATGGGATACTTTTACTCGAGCTGATGACGGGAAGGAAACCAATAGAAAGACTCCCTGGAGGAGCAAAGAGAACCATTTCAGAATGGGTTAATATGACAATAAACAAAGACAGATTCAAAGACTTAGCTGATAAGAAACTCAAGGGACAGTTGAATTGGAAAGAGTTCGAACAAGTAATGCATTTAGCAATAATGTGTGTCCAAACGGAGGCAGAGAAACGACCTACAATAAAACAAGTGGTGGAAATTTTGAAAGGGTTGGTGTTAACTGATAATGCTGGAAATAACAAAATGCCCGTATTAATGAGTATTCCAAGTGTTAGACCATATGATAATAATAATATAAATAAAAATGATAGTGAAGATCATCATCGTTACCAGCTAGGTAGCAAGGAATTTCATAGAGGTGGAGACGAACAAGAGAGTTTTGATTATGGGGTTTTTAGTGCCATTGAAGAGCAGAAGATCATAAGAGATTATCCTTACACAAATCATAAACAACAACCGCAGAATTTTTGGAGAATGAATGCTTAATGTGTAACAAATGAAACTAATGGTAGCAAATGGATTATGGAAACATTTTGTAATTTTTCATGCATGCATATATATAGTCTATGGTTATATATACATTATATATGTGTAGGAAAGAAGGTTGTTATATTTATGCTTCAATTAGGTTTTGTACTTTACCATTGGTAATGATTTAGTTTTGTGTCACTGACAAAATTTGTCAAAGTTGAGTCCCAACTTGAATATCCTGATTTTGATTAATGAATATATGTTTATTAATTTTGTAATAAAATCATATTAATATTTTTCTATGAGAAGGACCAAATTGTTACAGGTGAGTTAATTTTTTAGTCCAAAAGTTAAAATAAACAGTGTTGATGCTATCATATTTGAATGTCCTGATGTTGATCCTATCATTCCAAGACCAAATTATAGTAATAGAGCTTAATTATTTGGCTAAAATATAGCATTACCAAGTATTCATGCCTCTCCTTCTCAAATTCCTTCGATTTGAACTTGCAAATGCTGACCAATATGAGCAGATTTTAGCCACTCACTCTTCAAATTTAACTAATCAGATGCGTTCCAAGTACTTCAACCTTTTTTTACTTTTTACGATATTAAAATTTAGTCTTGGTATTTGTTT
Source organism: Cucumis hystrix (assembly GCA_025688845.1). NCBI lineage: Eukaryota > Viridiplantae > Streptophyta > Magnoliopsida > Cucurbitales > Cucurbitaceae > Cucumis > Cucumis hystrix. Next base: position 26,074,596 of record CM046884.1, read on the forward strand.
TAGTTTTTTATTTATATATTATATAGAGAGAACATTAAAAAATAAAATAGAAAGGCTTGAGCTCTTCAACATATACTAAATTCGTTTGTGGTACAGAACAAGAGGATAGAAATTGGGAAGGGAAACAGAAAGGAAAAAGACTTTTTTAAACCCAACTGTCTTTACTTTTAATTTTCTATCTTATTTTGAAATTTTAATTTTTTTTTTTTTGTCCAACTCACTTATTTTAAGTCTAATTTAATGGTACGGACTCATTTTAAGCTATAGAAAAATTCAATGACTAAAATTTGGACAATTGAAGGTATATGAATTTAGATGGAACAACTATCAAAATATAAAGTGCAAAATGATCTTTAACGTACTCAAAATTTAGTTATACATGTAATATTCATACTTAATAGTCATTATTCTTAATTTAAATATATTTGATAATTTACCCCCAAAAAAATGAAAGGAAATATATTTTGAATATTTTTAAAAATAGCAAAATAAATTAAAATATTTATAAATTATAACAAAATTTTATATTCTATCACTATAACATATCAATGACTCTTAATGATAGAATTTGTTATAGGTCGTAAATATTTTGTAAAATTTTCTATTTTAAATTTTTTCAATATATTTAAGTTATGTGGTTCATAGTTTTGAATTTTTTTAAAAAGAAAAATTAGTATACCCTTCAAATAAACTTATTATCCAGTTGCAACATATAATTGTGTTCAACCACAATTAATAATCACATTTAATTGTGTTCAACCACAATTAATTATCACATTGTAAAATATGTAAGACAATGATTAAGTGCATCCAATTTTGTTTGGATTAAAGTGATTTTTAATTTTATGTTTATATATGATGGAGAGATGGTAAGTGTTTGGGAAAATTATATATTTTAAAAAGTAAATTCTAATTTTTCTTTTATTTTCAATGTGATAAGAGTTGGGGTTAAGTACCCTCGAATATTGGAAATTAGGATTTGTGACTAAACAAAATTAATATTGGTTGGTGGTGTTAAAGGCTTTGGCGCAATAGCACCATATCCAACATTGAACCCAACCAATTAATTTGGAGTTATCTCATTATACCCGAAATCTCGTACATCAATCACTCTTATGTTTTAAACTTTAAATCCGTTTGAATTGACTTAAAATGATGTATATTAAAAGATTATTTTTATTTAAAATATAAAGTGTGTCTAAAATTGATTTTAACTAAATATTTTGAAGTGTAAATATATTGTTTTAAAATTAGAAACTTGAAAATGTATATCAAACAAATTCTCATTATTATAAAATTCTAACGGAAGAGACAAAATAATGAGACCCTCTTTCAGTTTTCCCTGGTTTGAGTAAAAAACTATACCAACATGCTTCCTCTCTTTTTCCTTTATAATCAAGCTTTCGTCTAAGACCCGTGAGCCGCGCAACCCTTTCGCCCAAACTCAGAGCCGATCTCTCCCACGCTCGCGCCCTAAGCTGACCCCTTCCGAGCCCTTTCATTCAAGCCGTAAGCCGCGCCTTCCAATACGAGCCGTAAGCTGAACTACTTTAATACAAGCCGTGAACGCGCCACTTGGCTCGAGCCGTGAGCCAAACCCTCCCATCGAGCCACGCCAAGCCACATTTCATCGCCGCCGTCACCGCAAATACTTGCCTTGAGCCGTGAGCCGAGACCCTACCGTCACCGAGTAAGCCGCCCACTTCCATCGGAGCATTGAGCCGCACCCTTAGGTCGAGCTGCTTGGATCCAAGCCATCAGCCGTGCCTCTACTCCCCGAGTCTTGAGCCACATGCCCTTCCGCCGAGCCGTGTTCTTTGCAGCCGAGCTGCTTCTTCTTCCTCCCAAGCCATGAGCCGCGCCCGGTCTTCCCTAGCCATGAGCCACATCCCCCTTCCGCCGAGCCGTTTTTCCTTGCAGCCGAGCTGCGTTTTCTTCCTCCCAAGCCATGAGCCGCGCCCCTTCTTCCCGAGCCTTGAGCCACATCACCCTTTCGGCCGAGCCGTTTTTCCTTGGCCTAGCGCGTCTTCTTCCTCCCAAGCCAAGTTGATTTTAGTATTCTTGGAGCCACTTTTTGGTAAGTTTTAGATGTGTTTTCTTTCTTTCTTTTTCTTTTAATAATTTTTGGGCTCGAAAATAATTTAAATTTTGATTCTAATTGGGGTATTTTCTTGAATGCTCGATTAACTAATTTTGGAGGATCTAGAATTTTTTTTATAATTGGTTTCAACTCAACTTTTCTCTTGATCTATTAAATATGATAAAGGTGGAAAATTGAAAAAATTATAAATAATTAATGATAATTTTTTTTTTTATATTAATTAAATTTTGTTAATTGAAATTAAAAGATTGGACAATATTGAAAGTTTAAAATTTGAAAAGGGGGAAAGAAGTCTAAAAAGGATTATTCCTCTTATCCCCTTAATAAAATTGCACAGATGTATGTAAATATTTTTGTTCAACTCAAATATGATAGCAGTGGCATTTGTTGTGTATCACAATGTTGACTTTGATATACTATATGATAAGTAAGATATATATATATATATATATATATATATATATAAATTGTGATGATAGAATATCAGATTCAGTTATGTGTATAAATGTAAATTAATGAGATTGGGAATTTGGAGGCAGAGATATGGAGTGAGTCAGATATGGCCCACATCGGATTTATGGGCTGGGCTGGGCTGACGTGGGCTTCATATGGGACCACGAGGGATGTAACATGTTGCTTGGCCCACAGTGGACCAACTCCTCACGGAACACATCGTGTTGGAAGCCCTACCACGTCACCCTCATTTGTATAATATTTGCTTATACACTCATTCATACAACGGTTGATATTCACTTTCTGATTTTCGATTCACTTGATTTCCATCATTCGTACAATGTTTTCGAGAAATGTAACAAATTTTTAAATTCTAACGGTTAGTTTTATTTTTTTGTTACATTATTTTGTAAACACATATATAAAGGTGTAAAGCCCTTCATGGATGAAAGCTCTTCTTTGTCCAACCACATTAGATCGATATGCATTTTCTTCTACTGCTTCTTCACCTCCACTCTAATGCATGATAGAAATCTCTATTGTTGACAACCCATAATTTATAGAGATAAAGAAAGTTGAGCGATTTGGCGAGGAGAGAAAATTACTTTTACTTTTGTTTTCCTTTAGAAAAGAATTGAGGGTAATTAATTTTATGCAAAAAGTTGAATATTTCTTGGTTGTGGGTTCTCACTTCCTCCACCTGTTTTGTCTTTCATCTTTGGACCTAATACAAATAACATAAAAAAATCCAATATATAACTTGAATGATAATATATTTTTAATATGTATCGTTGAGTGGATTAATGAATGAATAGTCATTTGTTATAGAAAATAACGGTTGGAATGCAAACGTAGTCTTACACTAATTAAAAGTGTGACAATTTTAGGTAAGTTTGAAAGAAGAATATTGACAACATTATAGTCCTTATTAAAACAAACACCGATGTTTTTTCAATTGAGATTTTGTTCCAAAATAAAACTAGAACAATTACTCATAAATAGAAGTATAAGGATCCAAAGAGGAATATTAGTTGAGAACTTAAGAAATGTAGATATATTGATAGTTTCTTTTTGCTAAAAAAAGAAAACGAAAGAAATAAATGAATTTAACTACGAAGAGCCCTATGATCTCTTCGTGTTTGGGTTAGAGTCGGGATGTTGTCGTGGAGATGGACGAATCCACATGGATAACAGATCACATAGTAAAAACGGTCCCCTCAAGAAAAAACAACTTTTTCTCATTACCCAAAATGTCCTCCTTTTATCTTTCTATCATATTTGCTTTCTAACTCTCAACTTACTTCAAACACACAAACTTAAATTGCCTCTTTACATAAAAAGAAAAACAAGATGCTTCATGCATTAATTCTCTATGAATTTTCCTTTTTTGCATAGAAATTCAAAGATCTCAAGACAAGGTTCAAAGCGTACGAATAAATCTAGGTCCAAAAGGTACCTAAAAAGAAGTTAGAGGGGCATGCATCCTAAAAGAGAAATATAATTAGTACCTTTGTGTTTTTGTTGATTAGTCGAGCAAATAAATATATACCAACTAGAAAACAAATGAGCAAAGATCGAATTGACACCTCTAAAACTTGAGCACCAAAAACATCTATGGAACTTCACTGTCACAATGGCTGTGGGTATGTATTAAAACTTGCTTATAAATAAACACATTTGACCACTTCATCATAGGAAACTAATTAAGTAATGATCTCCAAAGAAGAAACTCGACCTTACTTCTTTTGGTGTTTATTAAAGTAGTCAATCATACTAATAACTTAAGCATTAAAATGAAATGGACTAGACACTACACCGGTGAAAAAATTTCTAGTGCAAGTCAACTTAGACAATATTGAAACCAAACCAGAGAAATTGGGTCAAAGATCAAAGGTGAACTACATACTCGAGCACTCTCTAGTGATTGTGATTATCAACGGTGACTAATAAATCTACTATCAAAACCAACATAATTTTTTTTATATAATTTATATCTCTAAATAAATATTTCACATGTTAAATTTAATAAATTTCTTACATATATATGTGTGTAATTTTTGTTTCGGAGATTCAGGTACAGTCTTTGTTAAGACCCAACGACTATCAAAACAACCTACACTTTGATACACTTCATGAATAAGTGCCTTAATTATATAGGAACAATGTTAAAAGAAATTGAGGGGAATAATATGCACAGTGTGAAATGTGTTTGTATATGTATAACAGTGTGAAATATGTATATATATGACAAGATATTGCCTTTTTCCTCTTTGTTTTATTTGTTATATCAATATGATACTCAAAATTATTCTATTAATTCTCTTTTGGTTTTTCTATTCAATTACTTCTACTCTGTAACACTTTTAAAACGTTGAAATAAAAGTCACGTCTTTACATAAATCAAAACGTCAATCTATTTTGCTCCACTATATCTCTCATTTGTACTAGAACAATCTATTTTCCACTACAATATGACAACTTTTAGTTTGTTGGCCAAACCCATTTTTAAAATATTGTTTTAATACTCAAACTAAAGGTTTGAACCCCTTTTAAATTATTGTGCGCAAAATAAATATATCTGTTTTTTTTCTCTCTACTTTTCATCTTTGTATTGATACTATATAAAAATATTTAAAGAAAAATATATTTTTTATCCCTAAATCTTGAAGTGTCCGAAGTGAGGCACTACATTCAAATAAATCTCTATTCTGAAATACAAATTTTACGTTTGATTCATTTTTTAGCATTAACAAAACGTGAATAGTGAAAGTATCACACTTTTTCATATTTTTACTTTGTTGACTTAATCTATTTTTAAAATATTTTCATTTCATACCAAAATTAAAGGTTCAACCTCATCTTAAATTGTAATGCAAAAAAAGATATATATATATTTATTTTTCCAAAATATCTCCCTGTTATTAATATTAAAGATACTCTATAAAAGAATATTAGAAGAAAAATGCATTGTTTGTCTATTTAGTAAATTATGCCTACCTAAGTATTAGAATATTACATTTTCTAAATGCAATTTACATCCTTAAACTTCAAAATTCTTAAATCTATTTTAATGTTTTGAAATTTCTTTTAATTAACCTCTTTAAATTTCGAAGTGTCATAAATCTATTATAATATTTTATTATTATTTCCAAGATGCTTTCAATTGATCATTGCACCAGTCTCACCCACCAACAACCAATTCCCAGTTGCCACCTATAAACTATATATTCTAAGTCAAGAATTCAATTATTAAACCAAAGAATCATTTCAATTAAATATATCAATTTGAAACTTTAAAGTTAAATTGCACTCATGTATTTATCTCATTAAAACAAGAATACAATAAATAATATTGAAATTGTTTGAATCTGGGGATTGACGAATAGGAATGAAGAAAAAAAATTTGAAGAGAGAGAAAAGGGCAAATCAGTTATATTTGCAAAGAAATGAGGGTGAAAAAGAAACAAAGCAACTTGTAATACCGTAAACGAACCTCCACCTCTGAACATCCATGCTCCTGCAAATCAATGGCTAAGCCTAATACTCTGTCTCTTCATCGAACACTGACTTTTTTTTTACATCATTCAACACATAATTCTACCGTTAATTTATTAAAGGTGCATAATAAGAGTTTTAATCTATGGAGCACTTGATTCAGCCAAAGTTATAATGGACAAAACGTTCGTACGAGTCCGTATTGAGCGTCCCTAAGGAACACAGGTGAAGCAGCTGAGCCATAGATTTCATCAACCTCTGATAGCATATCCGTTCGTTTCGCGAACCGGCCTTTGACCCTGGGTCGGGTTTCTGCATAAGCTTTTCTTGATGCGTATCGGACTGTCTTCTCGAATTTCCGGTTCTTCCTCTTCTCTCTGTACCTCAACACTCTCGCTTCTCGATCCATTCCACACAATTGTGTCGCTTGGTTTCCGGATCCTGACAACGGGAGCCCCGAATCCGCAGTTTGTCCTCCCATTGGGTACGATGTCTCAGACATCGAATTTGCTTGTGGAACAACTCCGACATCTAAGGAGGAAGAGGAAACCTGTAGGAATTAACAGAATCATAACTCAATTAGTTTAATTGATCAAGAATTTAACCCATTAAATTTTGATATGGGGTTGAGTTAATTACACTGTGGCTCAGTGATTGAGGTTGATATCCGAATGAATTGAGCTTGGATCTACAAAAATCAATGTCATAGCAATTTTCAGGGGAGTGGGTATGGTTAATAACCAGCGTTGGGTCTGGCTTCGTCTGGACAGGGACGATGCTGTCTTTAATATCGTTGTGATCATCGTTAACTGAATTGGGGCATTCAAAATCAATAAAAGAATCCATTTCAGTGAAGAACAAATGATCATTTCCAAGCTGGGGTTTGATTTCAGGGCCGTGGACGAGCTTAGAGTTGAAAGACGAGTTGCATAAAAGCCAGGAAGCAACCTCCACCTCCTCATGGTGATGGGCACCGTCGCAGACATTAGTTTCATCAGGGACTAGAAAATTCAAAACAGAAGAGGATTTAACGACAGATTCGGCGGTGTCGAAGAAAGGCTCGACGGGGAAACGCACGTGGCGGCTGGCCAGTGGGTTAGCAGAGTGAATATCGGCATCGCAAGTGACACAAAGAGCCGCAGCATCAGCTTTGCACGTGACCACAGCAGGAGCTTGTTCACAAACCTCGCACATCCAGACGCGGTCATGGCGAGAGGCGAGTTTGTTGGCGCAGTGAATTTTGGCGTCGCAGGAGAGACAGAGAAAAGCAGAGTCAGGTCGGCAATAGACGGCGGCAGGGTCAGTCTTGCAGAAACCGCAGGGTCTGCCGCGGAAACCATTAACAATAGTGGCACCGTCAATTCCCATGGGCGGGTGTTAAATGAGAAGCATGCCCTGTCTCCCGCCAAGAAAGCTTAGAAGTGTTTGGAAGAGATATGTTTGAGGAGGGGAGTGGGGGGGGGGGGGAGACTTTGTTTTCTTCTGTTTTGCAAATCTATCATCTATGAACTATCTTGACTAGTTGGGAGAAGGAAATCTGGAAGCAGACGAGTAGTACAACGCCACGTGGAAAGCTCTAAGCCACATTAAAAAAAATTGATTTGGTTAGAAAGATATATATAATAAAACTGATGAGAAGGATTTTGTAGTTTGTCGTGGTGTGTGTGCCGACGTAGGTCCCATTTGTGAAAGTGGGATAGAGTTTTTGAGGATTTTATGATTGAGAGTAGGGGGGAGCGACAACATGAAGTTGGAGTTGGGAATGATTCAATTATAAATACATCTCCCTCCAATAATACTCAGTTAACAGTTGCTCTCTTATAAACGTATCTTATTAGGGGCTTTATAAGGGGTGAGCGTAGGCTGATCCACGTTAATTTTGAACAAAAACCGATGCCGGTCATTGTGGTTTCCGTTGGTCTTGTGATAAGAGAGCGCTGATCGAGCCATCACGGGCGGGCATGCCATTTGTTAGGGCTTGTGAGTTAAGGGAGAAGAAAAAAGAAAAGAGAAAAAAATTAGAGAAAAAAATTAAAAAGAGAGAAAAGGGGGAAGGGAGATCACGAACAAAAACGAAGAAAGGGTAAGGGAGAGGAATTCCGTGAGAGAGAGGATGAAAATAACGATACATCAATGACTTTACTATCTTTTTCCACAAACCCATACACAGTTTTCTTTTAAAAAACAAAACACTTTTAAAAACTACTACTAAACTTTATATTTTGCATGAAAAATGCCTTTCAATTTTCAAAATAATCTTACCATTAGTTTCTTTTATATAAAACTCTTTAAAGGTTTCTTTAATAAATAATCTTCAGTATCCAAAAGTTTGAAAAAAACCTCAACAATTAGTATTTGTGTAATAATCGATAGGTTCTCGTGATAAAATAACTTTAAAAGTTCTAAAAAAATGTTATAAATGTTCCTTCCATTAATATTAATATGGTAATCAATTTGTTTAAAGTTTTTTTAAGTTTAAAAATGAAAAATTAGCAAGAACAAAATATTTACTAACATATAGCAAAAATTTATATCATTGATATGCTTCTATAAGTGACATTGATAGACAATAATAGAAGTCTATGTTGGTTTGTAATAAGAGTGTCACTCACAAAACTAAACACTTCCTTTCCTTCTACTCTCTTCATATCACCTTACTTTGAATTTTCTCTCCTCGCCAGAACCTTCTTTTGACAGAACTTAAGCTTAGCACTTCTTTGTAACTTTTTCTTTGAGCTTACATAGCTTAATTATACTAATCCTAATCCAGATTAGTCATCCCTTAAACTCATCCTCGCTTACCAACTCTTTCTTTGTGACTTACACGTGTAGGTTTAATATTTTCTATTATCATGCTTAACTTTAACCCAACATGTAACTTGCTCACTAATCCAGATTAATGAGTCCTCTTAGATTTCCTAGCTTCCTTTCCTCGCCTGACCCTTCCTAGCCTAGCTTGCTCAAAACTCAACGTTTCTTCCTTGCGTTGCCTAGCCAAAACGCATAACTACTCCTTCAAAATGCAGTCTTTCTTCAAAACGTCTAATAACTACACTTAGTACTTACAACCTCCTTCACAACCCATTTATATCAGAACTCATGTTTCACGCAGCACCTCCCTTGAAGCGGAACTATGACAACTACATCACAGTAACAATAAAATCCAAATGGCAGAAGAAAATGAAAGTTGAGAAACGGAAACAGTTTGTTTACTCACTTTGAAGAAATTATTTTGTAACTTTTTTTTATTGTATTACACATGACTAAATGTGTTATGTGATTACAAAAATTTCAATTATGAGATGATTTTTTTAATATTTTAATCGTAATGATCATGATACAAGTTTGATTTGAATGTATGGAGACACTTTGTTTATTTATTATTGATTTTGGTTCAAAATTTTAGTTTATAACTATAAAAAGTAAATAAAAGTAATAAGGGAAGTTATTTTATATAAAAAAAAAATACACAACGATCTTGACGCATCGTCGAGCAATCCAAGAACTTCCACGAACTCCTGATGTCGTATCTAGGTGTCGGGAGTTATCCTTAACTTCTAATGGTTAGTATTTAAATGTCGGGAGATGGTCTCCTGACAGGATATTCCGACCAAATTTTTGACACGTTTTTGAATAGTTTCTGACTATTTCATATGTCAGAAAATTTATTTTTTCTTGTAGTGTTCCTATTTATGCTTCCAAGTGCACATATTACATTGAAAATTTTGGTGGCCAACCGAACTAAATCAAAAAAATTTAAATATCTATATGTGAAACTGAACCGAACCCAAAAATTTTCTATATGTGAAATCAAACCAAAGGAAAATTGAAGTATTGAGAAAGAAGGGGTTGGTTTGATACGAATATAAAAGATGTAGGGCCGTGACTAGAGGAGCTGGGTCCCAACCACGGAGACATTGGTTGCCTCTTTGGTCCATTGGAAAGTCATACAAATGTGGTTAGTGGTTTTTATCTGTTGCGCTTCCAAGTTCCAACACACCCCCAACTCCCACCTCCTTACTTTCAACCAACGGGAAACTCTTAATATTGTCACCTTACCTTCAATCTTAAAGTCTAATATTTATACATTTCTGCGTCTTTAATTTTTATCATCTATGAATCTAATTTCTACATTTCTACGAATATGGTAAGTTTTAAGACTTCAATTTTAATATTTAAAGAAATTTAATGATATAATTGCAATCATTATCACATCTTAAAGGTCGTCTTTGTAATTTATTTTTTAAATAAATATTTATATTCATAAGTGGAGGGTTTTCCTTTTTCCTTTTCCTTTTTTTTTCTCTGATCTTTCTATTATTAGTAAACGTCTACTTCCTCATTTGATCAAATGTTGATGTAATAAAGATTTAAAACATTGATGTCAATGAAAATATTCAGATCCCATTTTTTTTGAAATATCAATTAAAACTTCAGAAACTTTATAGAAATGGATGAAAATTGTTACTATAATTTACTATAAGATAACATTTAAATGCCTGTAGTATAATATTCGTGGAAATGTCAATATGAGAGCATAAATGTTAAAAGATCATTACAAAATTAAACTAACTTCAAAATACTTGCATGTACAATAATTATAAGTTACCATCAAACTAACGTATCATATATAGTAAGAACAAGAAAAACATAACATATAAAACATAACACAGACACAAGAAAACAAAAATAAATATAATTTACAAGTAGATAGATTTTGAGAGAAAATGAGAAAAGAATATCAGAGAAGTCATTTTGAGATGATGTAATGTGAAAATTGAATGAAAATTGTTTGAGGAAAAGATGTAATTTCTTCATAATAAAGATTTATATATTAAAAATGAAAAAAAGCAAAAACTTCCCTTAGCTTGCATTGTGCTTAAGCTAGCATAGGTTTGAAAAAAATGAGATCAAAATCAAAATTCTTCCAATACCAAAATTTAGAAATTCAAACTTAATCAAAATTTAAAATGTGGATGCGATACAACTATTGGAATGAATTAAGTTTGAGAGAAAATAAAGAGAATTGAGAAGAGTATTTAATATTGTGTGATATATTACAATGGAAAGAAGAGATTAAATAGAGAAACCCTAGCAAAGTTCAAATGGGTTTATATCTTCATATATGAAATTAACCATATAATTAATGTTTTAATATTTTCAATGTCTTAATACAAATCTGGGGCACGATATTGCCAACACCAAGTTTCAACACAATTTCTTTCCTTTTCTTTTCTAATAATTTTAGATTTCTTTCATTTCATTTGAGTGATAATAGTTTTTTCCAAGGTGTTTTTTTCGAAAATAGAAAGAAAAAAAATATTTAATATTGATGTTCTTTTTAAGTTTCTTTTTTAAAAAAAAAATCTTCTCTCATTTATTTTTATTAACCAATTGAAATAGAAAGTTTAGAATAAAAGGAAGAGAAATTTCAAACTCATTGGATTGATTTTTCTTGGGCAGACTATGAAAATATTTCAAGAATGATAACTACTTTAACGACTCCCTTCCATTTTTTTCATCCCAAAATTTCTAATTTAAACGGACCACGTGGAATGAGAAGTGGCACCACTAAAACGGGCCATGTTGCAAGTGGAGACCTTTATGTGCAAGCAAGTTAATCCGACACCGAACCGAAAATGCTTGATTTAGTAAATATTCAAATCGACTCTGACCATGAAGGAGTGCAAACTGACCATTTTTCGGTTGATTAGTCTATTGGTCAGTGTTTAAGCCTTTAGATTTTTTTAAAATGTTATCTTGGTCTAGATTTTTCTCAACTCGACATTGATCGAATCTCTACAATAACTCCGACTGACTACATTCGTATAGTGATTCATTTTCCTCTCACCCCTAGATTCAGTTAAGTATTGAAATAGGTATTTGCATTGGTTTAATTGGGGTTGTAATTAAACCACTCGTTTTGATTGGTTTTATAAGTGTTTATTAATTTTTTTGTGTATATTTATAAACACTTAAGAAGCTTGCATTTCTTCTTAGAACATCTTTTAGGATGCATAGTTGAAGATTATTTAGAGTTAGTGGGTTACAATAGTATGAATTTAGGGTGTTGGAGTACGAACTATTTTTAATATGGATTATAGTAGTTTTTGTTTGGCATTCAAGCTATTTTAGTTTTGGTAGAAAACAATAATCACCATAACTAAGAAAAAGATAAATGCAATTGGTAGCATACAGTTAAACTTCAAATCATGCATGGTTTGTTATTACACATGTGCTCAATTTCTTTTATCTTACATTCATTTAGACCATTTTTATTATTTTTTTTAAATACGAATTTACAGTTTCTTTTAGCGTTATAACAAGTATTATATTAATTTTGAAGTAATAACAACTTTTATTTCAATTAAATTCCAAAGCATTTTGAAAACATCAATACTAAAACAGTTAAACACGAATGGAACTCCAAAATTGAATCAAATGTTTACATTTGAGGATTTAATTTGGGCTTGAAAAAGACAGTGCACCACTTATCTCTCCATGTGAAAGTTATTCAATGAATTAATTAGAAGCAAAAAAATCTATAACATGGAAAATAGTTCAATGGATACTTCAAATTTATTTTCTTTTTCTATATTTAAAAATGTCCACAATAAAATTTCAATTTATGAATATGTAATTGTAGCTAAGACTAATTAGAAGAAAAAAGGAGGTTGTGTTAAAGAGATGTGAAAAACCTTTTAATTTAATTCCATATAATGATAAAATATCACCATAATTAACACATTTTGACTAGGGGATGAATCATATATTACAAACTAATGTATAGTAATTATCACATTTAATAAAGAAAAATTCACACGTTAAAGCCTACTGTAGTATGAGAATGAGTTTGAATAAGATAAAAGAGAGAGATATTAGATACTTAAAGTACAACTCTGTGGTCTCTCATTTTAATATTATTATATGAAAATAAATGTATATATTTTGTTCTTTTTAATATATACAATCAATTATGTGTATAGAAATATATTTGTTTCTTAAATATTATAATAAAATGGTTCAGAATGAAGAACATAGTTAATGATTTTACGAGAAGTAAATGGAGTGAGATTGGGAGGATATTGGGGCAGAGATATGGGTGAGGTGGAAGGGACTCCAACTTGATGAAGAGTCAGAGTTGGCCCACGTAGGATTTATGGGCTGGCTGGAGTGACGTGGATAGCTTATGGGACCAGGAGGATGGCACACATGTCGGCCAACCCATAGCCCACAAGGACCGCCCACTGCCCCACTCCGCACGTGAACACACCATGCTCCAGGACCTACCTTCTTACTGTCATATATTTGTTTCTGCTTAATTATTTTCTTCTTCATACCCTCACTTTCATACAACTCTATACAATCCATTTTTCTAACTCTACCAACACTGTTTATCTCTATCATACATAATTCATACTGGATCCATAAATTTTATATAAAGATATCGGACACCATATAATAAATAACAATTTTCACATGATTCTTTTTTTAATGTAAATATGTGAATTTAAAAATTACATAAAAATAAAAAGAAGAAATGAATGAAAAAATAATACCCTATTCATGGAATATTATTTAGAGAGTGAAGTTTAGATCATAACTTGGAGATTATAAGATGAGAACACAACCAATACACCAAAACTAAAATTTAGATAAAATAAACCATTATTTAATATATATTGTAATATGGTGTTTCAATATTAATATTAAAATACAAAAATCGATAATGTGAGGGGAGTATTATCTTAAAGTAATTTATATCTACATGAATCCAATTAGTTGAAATAGCTCCCACTTAATATCTAGATTTAGATTCACTCTTTATGTTTTTAAATTTGTACTCGATTTCTACAAATTATTTAGTTTTGACCTTCTTTGTTTAGATATTTTAATTTAGTCAAGCGATGTCAAAGATGGAATTAGCATTATAGAAAGGGAAAAAAGGGTGTGAGTGGAGTTTGAAAAGAAAGAAGAAATTGGTCCAAATAATAATAATTAGAAGAACAAATTATTTGAAGCTACAGATCTTAGGCAGTTGAATCCATTACTCCCCTGAACAAAAAAAGTATCTTTCGAAAGTTAAAAAACGTTTACACACTCGTGAAGAAAAAACCTTTACCATTCCCTACAAAGTTAATTACTCCACGTGATGATATTTTTCTTGGAAACTTATCCAAACAATTCACCTTTTCCTTCAGAATTTTCCAGAACAGACTTTATATATCTTTTATTATTATTATTATTATTATTATTATTCCCATTTTCCTATTATTTAATTCAACGATGCTTTCAATTCAATGTAGCCGGCCACGTATAAGCTATATTCTAAGTCAAGAATTCAATTATGAGACCAACGAATCATTTTAATCAATAATGTTATACATCAATTTAATACTTAAAGTTATATCGCACTCTTGAATCTCATTAAAAACTAGCAAATATAATATATGTTGATAATCATGGATATATTGTTGACATTAATGTTTTTGGTGAAATTGGTAAATAAATTTATTTATTAAATTGTTTGAATCTGGCGATTGACGAATAGGAATGGAGAAGAAGATTCGGAAGGGCAAATGGGTTATAATTGCAAGGAAACGAGGGTGAAAAAAAACAAACAAACAAGCAAGTTGTGATAGCTTAAACGAACCTCTACGTTTAAGAAGTACGAGGCGTCCACATGAACACCCATGCTCCTGCAAATCAACGGCTAAAAATCTGCCCTTTCATCAAACACTTTTTTTTTTTTTTTTTCTTTTTTACAACATTAAAAGATCAAACACATAATTTGACATAATCTACCCATCGTTTATTACAAGTGCACAATAAGAATTATAATCTATGGAGCACTGGATTCAGCCAAGTTATGGTCAAAACGTTGGTACAACGCCATATTGAGCGTCTGTCAGGAACACAGATGAAGCAGCTGAGCCATAGATTTCATCAACCTCTGATAGCATATCAGTTCGTTTTGCGAACCGGCCTTTGATTCTCGGCCGGGTTTCTGCATAAGCTTTTCTTGAAGCGTATCGGATTGTCTTCTCGAATTTCCGGTTCTTCCTCTTCTCTCTGTACCTCAACACTCTCGCTTCTCGATCCATTCCACACAATTGTGTCGCTTGGTTTCCGGATCCTGACAACGGTAGCCCTGAATCCGCACCAGTACTCACGTTTTGACCCATCGGGTATGATATGTCCGACATCGAATTCCCTTCTGGAACAACTCCAACTTCTAAGGAGGAAGAAGAAACCTGAAGAATTAACAGAAACAAAACTCAATTAGTTAAATTGACCAAGAATTTTCGGGTTAAATCGTTAAACTTTGATATGGGGTTGGGTTAATTACACTGTGACTTAGGGATTGAGGCTGATAGCCGAATGAATTGAGCTTGGATCTACAAAAATCAATGTCGTAGCAATTTTCAGGGGAGTGGGTCTGGTTAATAACCGGCGTAGGGAGTGGCTTCGTCTGAACAGGGACGACGCTGTCGTTAATAGCGCTGTGGTTGTTGACTGGATTTGGGTATTCAAAATCAATAAAAGAATCCATTTCGTTGAAGAACAAATGATCACCGCTGGGAGGTTTGATTTCAGGGCCGTCGACGAGCTTAGAGTTGAAAAACGAGTTGGATAAAAGCCAGGAGGAAACCTCCACTTCCTCGTGGTGATGGGCACCATCACAAACAGGGGCAGTAGTTTCATTAGGAACCAGAAAATTTAAAACAGAGGAGGATTTAACAACTGATTCCGTCGAGTCGAAAAAAGGCTCGACAGGGACACGCTCGTGGCGACGGGCTAATGGGTTAGCAGAGTGAATATCGGCATCACAAGTGACACAGAGAGCGGCAGCATCAGCCTTGCACATGACCACAGCAGGAGCTTGTTCACAGACCTCGCACATCCAGACACGCTCGTGGCGCGAGGCGAGCTTGTTGGCGCAATGAATTTTGGCGTCGCAGGAAAGGCAGAGAAAAGCCGAGTCCGGTCGACAATAGACAGCAGCAGGGCCAGTCTTGCAGGAATCGCAAGGTTTAGTGACGACGCCCCATCCGCCGCCGAAACCCTTCACGACACTGTCAGCGTCAATTCCCATAGCTGTTAAAATGAGAATTGAAAAACCTGGTGTGTCAAGAAAGCTGTGGCAGCGTGTGCGTAAGGGCCTAAGGGGTGAGGAATTGGGGGGGGTTGATATTAGGAGGAGGGGGGGGGGGGAGGGGGGGGCTGTGTTTTTCTGCAATCTATATCTATCATCTATCTGACTAGTTCGGGGGGAAGGAAATCTGGATGCTGACGAGTAGTACAACGCCACGTGGGGAGCTGTAAGCCACATTAAAAATATTGAGATTTGGTTAGAAAAATAGATAATTGATGAGAAGTGATTAATTAGTAGTTGTCGTGTGTCTGTGCCGACGTAGGACCCAGTTGTGAAAGTGGGACGGAGTTTTGGGATTTTATCGTTCAAGAAGAGGACAGTGACTAGTTGGGGAGATCTATCGGTCTGATTTGATAGCTTTGGTGATGCGGGATGATGCTAATCATGGCCGAGCCGGTCGGTCTTTGATTCTTCACATGATTTAAGAAAGGAAGAGAGAAAGGGGAAAGAAATAGCAGACCCAAGATGAGAGAGAGAATAAGATTGGGAAACCGATAAGTCTCTCACCACGGAACTTAAGGATGGAAAACTAACAACGTCCCACACAGAAGGTAAATTTTAAATTAAATCCTTAAAACTTTTTTTTTTAATTCACAATCATCTCGAGTAATATTTTAATATAACCGTGATAGATATATAAAACATTGTTAATTACAAAAATTGACGAGTACATGTAAGAGAGACTTATCTTATTTGGTCTATAAAATTTATGAATCAAATTATATTTTATATCTTATTAACTCTTTAATCGGAATCTTTTGGCGCAACTTTATCCTAGAATTCTTAGATTCTACAAAACCACACTACTAAAAATTTTACGTGACATTTGGGTAAGATTCTTTTGGGGAGGGAGTAAGAAAGTGTAAATCACCTTGTCAACAAATAAAAATTTCAAAACATTATTTGTGCATGTTTAATGTGTTTTATCAAATATAGTTTTGATTTTTCAAAGTGATGGTGGGCTTATTTTTACACTTAGAGAGGGTTTTTTCTTTGCAATTAGGTTCATAAAGAGTTTTTTTTTTTTTTGTTCGATTCTCACGATTTTTCACATAGTAAAAATTTGGTGGTCCGTGATTCTTTCTTTCAACTTTGAGTTTCTTTCCATTAATCATCTTTTAATTCTTATATTTATGTCTATTCTTGTAGCAATAGTAATCAGCGATTTTCTTTTATCAATAGAAACAACACTGTAATGATATTTCAAAATAAATAGTAAAATATTGAATGATACAATTGAAAAATGTATTAATCTAATTTCATGGTTAAACAAAGAGACGAGAGGGCACTCTCTAAGAACACATACATCAATATTAAAATAGATATTCAAAAACTTCCATTTACAATCCAAAAGGGACTATTTATACTCTTACAAGTAAATATGAAAATATCAAAGAAATCAATTTAAATTATCAACTGAACTGAATATTAACTTTAATATACTAATTATTATCCCATCAATTCCTCTAGTCATTGTGTTAACAATGTCCATGATGATTGCTTTGCCGAAGCAATAAACTTTAGCAAGAGACTTAATATGTGAGACAATATGTATGGTTTGACCATATTAATTTTTCTCCTTGAAAGATAAATGAGTATACATACGAAAATTAGTTGAAGGAATGAGAAATTAATAAAACCTGAGATAATTGTTAATTAAACATGTTCATCAGGATAAAAATTTGTTTTACTATGAAACTTTTTAAATAATAAAATCTATATATTATAAAAATAAATAAAAAAAAATTATGTGTACAAACATTATAAAAATAAAAAATTAAACCTCTAATTTTGAAAACATTATCTTACCAACCGCATATACATATATTCATTCATAGAATCATATATATATATATATAAGAGAAAAAAGTGTAAGGACAGATGGGTATTTATAGAAATAGGTCCGAACCCCATTAGCAATAAAAGGATGTATACTAATAATAATATTTAAGCAATGATAAGAGTTAAGGTTAAAGTGGCTCCAAACTTTTTGGTCGGTGAATGTGGTGTCTAATTAATTGACTTATTTAATCTTAATTAAAAGGTGTTAGCCGCAATTAAGATAATCTAAGGAAAAGGAAAGCATATATAAAACTAATTGATGAGAAAAGTCCAAATGAAAGAGAAATACTTGACCAAATCTCATAAT
This sequence comes from Cucumis hystrix, assembly GCA_025688845.1. NCBI lineage: Eukaryota > Viridiplantae > Streptophyta > Magnoliopsida > Cucurbitales > Cucurbitaceae > Cucumis > Cucumis hystrix. The sequence goes on from CM046884.1 coordinate 26,092,950, forward strand.
GCACATATAATTAACTCCTACCCATTTGTCCAATTAAATTTTATTGCATACCAAATTCTTTTTATCACTATTGTAAAATGGTTTAGTTAGGATTAACATACATCTAAGTATTTTACTTATATTCAATTATTGATTAAAAAAAAGATTGAAACATATTTTTGTACTATTTTAGTTTTTGAACTTTTTAAATCTGTATGTCTTAGTCTTCAAATTTTTGAAAAAAACTTACTTTAGTCCCTACCGTCAGAATTCTATTAACTATTGAACGAAATGTTCACGTAGCTTTCTATATTTAGATGATTAGGTTCTAGATTTATCATATTAATTAAATTGAACTAAAAAACCAAAATTAAAAACTAATTTGGCTCTTTTTCTCCAAAACTTAAATCTCCTCACATCTCTTCCAACTCCTCATCGTTTATTTAATTTTCAGATTGAAATACATTTTGCAGCAAATCAAAAGAACAAGATTGTGTATAATAAAAAAAAAAAAAAAATAGAACCAAATATATTTATATAAAATAAACTAGAAAAATAAAATAGTTAAAAAAAAATCTCTACGAAATTGTAAACAAGTATTTGTACGGTAAATCGTATAAGCTCAAAGAAAGAAAGAAAAAAGAAAAAAACCCTCAATAAATCACAAAAATATCTCAAAACTTGAGACAGTACAAAAATGATGAAAGTGGTCATTCAATGTGAAGGTAAGAAAAAAGGGGTTGAGAAAGAGAAGCAATGTTAGGAAGGGTAGAATTGATAATATGAAGTAATGGTAGAAATAATTAATAAAGTCAAAAGAATCTGCTCGACGGAGAGTGACTGGAGGGGGTGGGTCCCTCCACGGAAACATTGGTTGCCTCTTCGATACATTGGAAAGTCAGCAGCGTCACCGGTCTACCTACGGAACAAACCCGGTTCAACTCTCTTCTCTATATATAATCAATCAATCAATCACATCTCACTACTTCTCATCTCCTTTTCATACCATTTCCCTCCAATTAATAGTATTTTAATATTTTAAATTAATCATTTTTATAGTGAACTATATTACTATTAACTAAATCTTGTGAAATTAATAGGTTTTCAAATTTATGGACTATGCCACTTCCATCAAATATAATTAAGTGTGTATACATATGTTATCAACTTATCATACATTTATTCGTAAGGATTAGAATCCCTGTACATAAATTCATTTTTTATGGCATCTCGAGAGTTTTGGATACACTCGTAAACATATATTTTCTAGATTCTTGTGTTGAGGACATTCCATATAAAAATATGGGTATTTTTTCTAATGTTGGAGTTGGAAAAAAAAAACTGTCTCAATAGTTTGTTAATAGTCCAGCCATTAGATGCAACCATTTATTTGTGGCTGTGAAGTGGCTAATTCCTAAATTCATTAGTCAAACTAAACCTATTGATATCAACTATGTTGACAATTAAAATTTTAATTTGGCATCTAGTTTGTTTCTTTTTAATAATATGTAAGGTAGAAAATGAATCTTTTGGACTTCAAATCAATATTATATATATTTTTTAATTGTTGAGTTATACGTGAGTTAACTTCCGCTTATATAAATAAAACATATAATAGATTATATCTGAAAAATCGATTATCGTGAATATGATTAATATAAATTTATCAACCGTAGATTTTATTATTAATGATAATAGAAATCTATCTCAAATAAATTTTACTACCGGTGATAAAAATTTATTACCGATATAAAAGTATCATTAATAAACTATGAAAGGCTTCAATGGAATAGTTTGGACATTTCTATAATTAAAATGTAATTTTTTTTTTTTATATTTACATATTCTTTTTAATTGTTATATCTATTATTGTTACCTTTGTAATTGTTCCATTAAAATACCTATTTATTTTTATACTTTTAGAGTTCTTCAATTTTAGTTTTTACATTGACCTTTGTATTTCTTAATTCAATATTTTCAAAACGAAACTTTTTGTAAAAAATATTGTCAACAAACTAATAATTTTTCTTTTTATTTTGGAGAAAAAATAGGGACTCAATTTTAAGTTTTATTTAAATAATATGAATTAAAATTAGACATTTTAAAAAAAATGAATAAGAATTAATTCCTAAAAATTCCTATCTTTCACAAATAGCACCATTTTTAGCAATTCATTACAAAAATGTTCTTGGTCTTACTGGGACCAAAATCATCTCTAAAATTTGAATCTTCCACAATACTTAAAGTATTGTTGGAATCGTGGTTAGGTTACTAAGATATTGTATGTAATTGTTTCCAAATTTTTATTCAATTCTCTCTATTCACGATCCAATTTAGTACAACTACATTCTAGTTTTATAAATTACGTGATTTTAAAATAAACCTTAATTACGATGTAAAATTGAATGGATCATTTGAGTTTTCAATCATGAGAGTGGACCAACAAAATGGAGAATCATCGGTAAAAGAAAGGTTTGAACTCCCCCTATTAGGATCCAATCTTTAAACTAATTCTACTCTTTCCACCTTTATGTCTACACACAAAATTTTCTTCTTCACCCCATTCTATTAATCCATCGACTTTGCAAGTTTTGTTTTGTTTTTTTCTCCTCACCCTCGTTCTAAATTTTAGGTTTTCAAACATAAAGATTAATGTTGAAAAAAAAAAGAAGGGGAAACTGGGTTAGAAATAGCACAGTTGAAGTTTTGTTCCATCCAAAACTACCTATTTGATAAATTGTTCAAACAAGTTTTCTCATCAAATTTCACTGAAATATTAAAATATTTTGACTTATTAATTGTTTGAGGGCGTTTTCATAGCATATCGCTAGAGATTCTAACAAATTTTCAAATCTTTCCCAATTTTATACTAAATCTAAACTAATTAATTTAATTATATTTTAAGAAATTTGAAGAAATTAGTTGAAACTTGAAAGATTTATATCAAAATTTCAAATTTCCTCCCCATCATTATCATTATTCTTACATAATTTCTAAATTTTTTATGACAAATTCTAAAATATCTAGAAAGATTGCATAGTATTTCAAAAAGACTACGTTCATCTTGCTATAAAATTGTATTGAGAAAATAACAAATTATCAAATTTTAGACTTTCTCAATACAATTTTGCTGACATGAATTCTTGAGTTTGATAAGATGAAAAAATCAGTTAAGATTTTTTGGTATGAGATTTGAAAATTGGTAGAATTTAGTCATCTCCACCCAAATGCTCTAGAAAACCCAAAACAATGAATAAGTTGAAGTTTTTAATTTTTTTTTTTTAGCAAATCTTGGTGTCGAGCTGATTGAAAAAAAAGTTGTTTGAACGGTTTTTTCAATAGAAAAATTATAAAATATATATCATTTGATAAATAGTTTAACTGACACATATTGTTTAGGATTCAAATATTATATAAATTTTTTTAAAACAGTTTTTATATTTTTGAAAAAACCTCTTTTCAATAACTACAATATTTTTGACAATTTCAATCAAAGAAAAAAAACATAAATCTCAATCATTTTGGCATTTTCAACTTATATGAAAAGAAAGAAACAACTATTTAAAAGATATATTCTTTTTCTGGAAATCATGAATTCCAACTGAGATTCTGGTCAGAATGCACAATATCTCACGGAGATTTTGATCGTCATTCTTCCTTTCTACCTTTTTTTTCCTTCTAATTTTACTTCCATTTATGTAATATTTATTTGTATTAAACCAAATAGTTAGCTTTTAAAATTGAATCGTTCCATTTTAATAGAAGCAAAAAAAAAAAAAAAAAAAGTTGATTGAAATAATTTTATTTAGTTGATTATGTTTTTTTCTATTGTAATTCAGATTTTTTATTAGATTTCTAGATGCTAAATTTATATCATTATCTTATTTTTTAAAAAGAAAATTGATGTATTGTGGCATCCTAGGATATATGTGTGATGTATAATAAACAAAATTAAAATTATATTGGAATGTAGAAGAATTAAATGGAAAAGAATCGAAAAGCAAAAAATAACAATAAATTGGGGAAAATGTGGTTACTTGGTGTAAGTGTTTGATGAGATAAACGTTGGTGAGGAAAATGGATGGTCAAACAAAAACACAAAAAACGCAAATATACTTAAAATCCAATCAGGTTTAGGGGTTGGGTGAGTCGTCGGGTCAAGGCAGGCTTGGACTAACTCACTCACTCACTTTCGAACGGAGGATTCAAATGACATCATCTATTGCGTGTTAACTTAGTTGGACCATAGTACCCTTCCCCCAGTGCCATGCAAGTTTGTGGTCATCCATTTCCATTAAGTCACTCTCACCATGCCAGGTGTGGCAGACCAACTAGGTCACCAAACCGCGTTCTGTTTATTGATTCCCATCCTATCTCCCTTCCTCCTAACCTCTTGGGGGCATTTACCTCATTTCTTTCTAATCTTAAACTTAATAACTATTTCTTTGCTTTTAGTTTAACCAACTATATGATTTCATCTCACGCGTATATTAAAACGATATATTTAAGACTTAACATAATTACAAACAATTTGAAAGTGACAACTAAAGATCAGTTCAAAAGATTACCCTACACATTCTTCTCTAACAAAAGCTTAATATTTTTGCGAAAATTACAATATTTGGAAGATTAAAAAATCAGCTATCTCTTGTATAATATACATAATTTAGTTTATGAAAAGAAGGGTGCAAAATGTTGAATAATGTACTGTTAATAGATAATAATATAATATAAGAGTTGGTTTAGTAGTGAGAATTGGTGGTCTGTTTAGTAATTAAGAGATGAAAAGTAATGGAGGAAGCTACCAAGTGTCTGTCCATGCTCTGTTTTGTCGCTTTCTATAGTGCCCTTTGCCTAAAAGTCGAAAATGACTACTACAATTAACGACCCTCATCCTACTCACCAAGCCTATTCTCGTCTTTCAACCACATTTTAACATAATCAATCTAATTAAAATGTATGTTCTCAAATACTTCACTCCAACAATTATTTAATTTTCACCTAAAAATATCATTAACTTTACAAAATATATTTTCCTAAAATAATACAAGGAATAAATTGGCCTAACACATGTATAAAATGAGCCTTTTTTTAGTTAAATATATATATATATCACAAGCTTTTGAAATACTAATTGGTAGGGTTAAGCAATTATTGGATAACCTAATAATCTGGTTAGCCCAATCCAATTTGTAAGGTTTGTTCCACTAATATAGATGAAACCTTTAAAGGATGATTTGATTTATGAGTTCAATGTTTTTTTAGGATAGTTATTAGTCTGTTCAGTTTATAAAACATAAAAAATTTACACCCTAATCTCTAAGATTTGAAATATATAGTTCTAAATAGTCGGTAAACTATTCTTTAATTAATAAAAAGATTGATTTAGAGTCTAAGTTGCTGACGGTATAGTGTTGAGTTTGCAGATATATTATAATGTTGAAAGTGAAATATTATTATTTTTTGTGTGATATTTCCTCTCTATCTAGCGTATTCTAAATTTTCAACTGTTTTGATTCTTAAGTACAATGAGATAAGATGAGTGTGTAGGGGCTAGTAAGGAGGACGAGCAAACAAAAGCGAAAATTTTTGCTCAATGTAAGAAGAGAATGGAGGGAACGAGAGAGAACAATCCACTTCATACTAAAATATAAAATTATATCTTTCAACTCAACGAAACACAATCAACAATTTAACCTCCACATCATTTTTTATTAATCAACTAACACTCCAAGAATTCTTTAAAATTATTTATCAAATCTCATGATCTAAATTGTACATCTTAAAACTCTAGACACCAAATAAATATTAAACACAAAACACAAAGACTAAAAATGTTTTTGTGAGCATATTTTTTTACTCCAAGTACAATTATTTATATTTTTCATGAGAAACTTTAATCTATCAAAAAATTTTCATGTCCCAATAAAAGCTAATTGTATTAAATTTATGGCCAATTAAGAATTATTGTTTTAGTAATTAAAATCTTGAAACAAATAAATGATAAGCTAAAAAATGTCACATGTATCATTTATAGCCAAATTGTTGCTTGATTGTTTAGCTGTGATTAATTTTAGATCGTGAACAATACATTTGACTAAACCAACGTTAAATTGTAAGGAAGATTAAGTCAAGTAATTTAAGCCACTCGAGCAAAAAAATCTAATAGAATTCTAATATTTGGTGGAAATTGGGTCAAATAAATATTGGACACAAATCTAACTTTAGCCCAAATTCAAGATGAGATGGGAGAATTAGAAAATAATTAACATATTTTTGTTTAAGAGTTAATGATGTCAAAATCTAGATTACCAAAAAACACATCTTATCCTTGCGCGACATCAAAAGTAAATTTGTGTTTAACACACTTTTATACTTTGATACTTTAAATGGAGAGAGTGAAAGAATATGAAAACTGGGATAGAATAGCATTGAAGTTACCTCCTACCACATATTTATTGTGGTGGGGTGGTCATTTTTGTTAGAGTTTGAGAATCAATTTAGGAATTATACAATGTATTGGGCCGAGGAGTGGGTCCACTTTTCTATTTGGCTATGGTCGGACTTGGGCCTTGGCCTTGGCCTAGGCTGAGGTTGAGACAAAACATATAAATTTGGGCTTCATCACAAACTAGCCTTCGCCTTAAGCCCATGTAAACTCCTTGACCTATCAATTACAATTACGGTGGTTAATAATCAACCATAATAGTTTTTAATATAATTAATTAATTTTAAATGACTATTTTAAAATTAATAGTTTTCCTATTTTATTTCCTTTTAAAGCTATCAATGGTCACATAGCCTTTTAAGTATCAGTAAAAACAATAAGTTTTCTCCATCTCTAGGCATGGACTTTCCGTGTTTCATCAAAATGGTATTAGACCCTTCAAAAATGAAATCTCATCCTATAGATGGGAGATTGGAGACGAGCACATCAACGGTGGACAATCGAATTTGCTTCACCTATGCATGTTCAAACCCAAAACACCTCACCCACCATCACCATTACTGGTACTACTTCCATATTCATCAACCTATCTTCATGTTCATCACCACTATATATCTTCTAGATGTTCCAACCCATCCAACCAAGCACTGCAGAAACTAAAATATGCTAATGATGAAAATAATAAGTTCAAACATTTGTATAATTTAGTTAATTAATATTAGTTTAGTTGTTAATTAAGATTTGTTAGTATTTTAGGATTAATTAGTTAATTTTTTTATTCCCTTCTAAGTAGCCACTTTAGCTTTCTAATTAGGTGTTTTTGAAATATAATATGATTAAGAACATTGTTGTTAGAAAGAGTTCTCTCAACTTCAAGGAATGATTTTTCCTTCTTTAGAAATGAACTTTGGCTTAATCTCTCATCCAGTTGCATGACAAGCCCATGTAAACTCCTTGAGAATATCTACAAAATAGATACAAGGAAAAAAAAAAGACAAACAAACCTAACTATAGTAAAACTAAAAAAAATGATACAAAATTTACACGATTGTATTGTATAAAAAACCATATAAAAAAAATTCAGAGTTGAATGTCAACGCAATAAGACTTGCATGTATAAATGAGGAAGATGGAGGAATCTTTGTGCATCTAACTCAAATTACACACCCAATAATTTAAGAAAGGATTAAAAGAATTTGGCAATGGAATGACACCTAAATAATTTTCTTATATGTATTATGATACTTCAAACTTAACTTACAATTACAGGCATGGATAGACTAGCAATGAAAGTCCATTAGTTGAAACCTTGGGAGGTTTTGAAAGCCAAATTTTAAACTAACCCTTATCCTATATATTCCTAAACAAAAATTTATTGTTATGCACATAATTTTAACTACAAATCCAACCTAACAATATGGATCAACAGCAAAGGCATTGCTCATACTTCCTTGAACAATATCTATAAATTCACGAGTTGAAAGCAATCTTTGCCTTTTCCTATTAGTGATAAAACAGTAGCTGCTACATCCTTCCAACTCAATCCTGCTTCTTGGGTTTGATCCTTCTGTGATCCATGGTCAATGTATCTGTCAGGAAGTACTAATGCCCTCCACTGCACAATTTAACCATAAATTAAATAAAATCGTAAAACACAAACAAATCATGTGAAATTAAAGATTATGTGTTTACGTTTCTTTAATACCTTGAGATTCCCGTCCAGCAATCCATTCAATCCAAGAAAGTGAGAAACATGAGAGCTAAAGCCTCCAATGGATCCTTCTTCAACAGTGAGGAGTATCTCATGTTGTCTTGCCAATTGCTTCACCAATTCTCCATCTAACGGCTTGCAAAATCGCGCATCCGCTACCGTTATTTGAATACCGTACTCTTGTAGCACATTGGCCGCAGCCAAGCAGCTTTGTACAATTGTTCCATACCCCAAAATGGCCACTCTGTTTCCTTCTCTTAAGATCCTTCCCTTCCCCACCTGTATGTAATTTGTGGGTTTATTTATTTATTTTTTAGTATTTAGTAAAGAAAGTATACGAGTTGGTTTTGACATTACCTCCAATGGAGTGCCTTTGTTGTTAAGGGGAAGAACAGAGCCAATGCCATTTCCTCTTGGGTACCTAAAGCAGCTGGGTCTGTCGTCGATGGCGGCTGCCGTGGCCACCATGTTCATTAGCTCTGCCTCGTTTGAAGGAGCCATCACTACCATATTTGGTAAACATGCCATGAAAGTTGTGTCAAATGCTCCGCAATGAGTTGGGCCATCTGCTCCAACTAGCCCTGCTCTGTCTATTGCAAACCTTACTGGAAGCTTTTGAAGATCTACATCATGAGCTACCTGCAATGCACAACATTTTCACAACACTTCATTCATCAACTCCGTACTGGTCTAAATTAGTTTCAATTTTACACTTCCCTTAAAACACCCGCAAATTGTTTATTTTTGTCCTTTAAAGATTTGGGTGCTTTTAAATGTCTTGAATTAAATATACGATATTTCGACTAGTTGACTAGTTACCTGATCATAGGCTCTTTGTAGAAAGGAAGAGTAAATGGCACAGAAAGGTTTGAGGCCTTCGGTGGCGAGGCCAGCAGCAAAGGTAACAGCATGTTGCTCCGCAATGCCGACGTCAAAACAACGATTGGGGAATTGTTTCTGGAAATAGTTGAGACCAGTTCCACCTCCCATCGCGGCATGAATTGCTACGATTTTGTCATCTCTTTCTGCCTCTGCTATCAACGAATCAGCAAAGTATTGAGTATAGGAAAGAGTTTCGGTCTTCTTCTTCATTTGTTTCCCTGACTTTGGATCGAAATTCACCACTCCTGTTACCAAAATTTAAAATTCTCATGTTACAAAAAATTAATGTGATTTCACTCTCCTTTTTTTCTTTGTTGATTCTAAACATTTATTGATTATATCAACTAATTTTTTCTTCTAGTACAATAAAAGGAATGAAGAAGTATGAAGATTTTGGATCTACAATTTCAAATATCAATTGACTTGAAAGAAATTCAAATGCTCCAATGTCATATTAATAAAAATAGAAGAGTAGAGGCAAAACATATATTTCAAACACTTGATTAAAATGCCAGGAAAAGCACAATTGAGATTATAAAAAAGTTAAACAAAGTCTTTTAGTCATTTATTTATGAATATTAAAACATTGCTTCAGAGTAAATTTAAAATTTTCAATAATATATTGCTCCACTAACATAAATCATAAAAGAGAATGAATCATAATATATTGGATGGGCCCTGTATAATTACCTCGTTTGGAATAACTAATCCAACAAAAGTAATTGGTAAAGGAAGTTGGATAATCCAGGGTGGACATCTAAGGTCACTCACTTAGTTATTATAATCAATAAGTTGTAACATTTACTAAATTGTTAATCACAAATAGTTGTTCCACTATCACTAGAGTTGGTCAACCATCAACACTTTCAAATAATCTATTTTAGGCTAACTCCAATTATTGATTTCTAGATTTTTGTTTGCTACTTATACTCAACTTTTTGACAGATAGGATGGGCCGACCAACTGTCAATATATCTACTTTGATAATTCAATGAAGTGAAATAAAATTACTAAAGTCCAAAAGTTAAAAGAGGAGAAAAGAATGAAAAACAAATACGTAGTTTATGCTGCGACACAAGAAATGGTCACATGACTTGATGCAGCAAGAGATGCATTTTTTCTTTTATATATATCTATGTATATATACAGTCTAAAAAAGGTAATTACTTGTACAACCATTGGTTTCTACTTTTTCTTTCCCAACATTAATTTGTTTCAAAAAAGATACTCAGTTGTGACTCAGTGCCTATTTTATTCAACACACTAAGTTAACAAATTAAAATTTGTGATGTGGTTTTTTTTCAATTATTCATGTTTTGGCCCAATTGTTTTTAGTAAAGGTATGGGTTTTTTTTTTGTTTAACGTTTGTTTGTGTGGTTGGATTTATTAGACTGAGAATTTTTTCGCCGATGACAGCATATAATCTTAAAAAATTGTCATCTTTGGTCCTTATGACCATACAATTGACAGTATTTTTGGTCCAATTTTGTTCACTCCTAAATAACCACTTGTTCAAAGATATGAAAAATGAAAAAGGTAGGAGGAGGGTTTCAATTTACCGTGCATTTTGTCGGCAGCAATCTCCGCAGGAGGGTATCCTTTGCCTTTCTCAGTAATAACATGAATGAGAACAGGCCCAGACGCCGGCATAGCCTTAACTTGCTTTAATATATACACAAGATCTTCCACATTGTGCCCATCCACCGGACCTATATAATATATTCCAAGCTCTTCAAATAGCGATGCTCCTGTTCCTCCCACCACTCCTCTCACACAATGCTCTACTTTTGCTGCAATTCCATGCGTCTCTCCTCCCATCTGTTTTGACACTGCCTTCGCTGCCTCCCTTAGTTGTCGAAGCTTTTTACTGGCTTGGAGCTTTGTTAGTGCCTTGTTTAGAGCACCCACCGGCGTAGCTGGACCGTCGACGGTGGCGGTTGGCAATGAAACTTGTCTGTTGTCGTTTAAAATTACGATGAGGTTTGAGTCTAGGTAGCCTGCGTTGTTAAGTGCCTCGTAAGCCATTCCCCCTGTCATCGCTCCGTCGCCTATCACCGATACTACGTGGTTGTTTTTCCCTAGTATGTCTCTACCTACTGACATCCCTGCACAACCAAAACAAAGTAATTCATTTTAATATTTTAACATGGTCTCAAAGCAAATACAATTTTTTAAATGTGTTGAACTTGAAAGCAAAATATTAAATAGATGGTTGGTAATGACTAATGATCAGTACCTAAACCAGCAGAAATGCTGGTAGAACTATGACCAACACCAAATGCATCATGAACACTCTCTTCTCTCTTGGGAAAACCAGCTAGGCCGAAGGTTTGGCGGATTGTATGCATCCTCCCCCTTCTCCCCGTCAACATCTTATGTGCATACGCCTACAAATACAAATATAAAAAAATCAGTAAGTACGTACATGACCTCTTAAATCATCTCTCTAATAATATTTGATAAATCAATCGAGATCAGTCTGTTGACTATTGAAAGTAAATTTAATATTATATATATATTTGAAATCCGCCACATGAATCCCACCTGATGACCCACATCCCAAATAATCTTGTCTTCAGGGGTGGCAAAGACATGGTGAAGTGCCACCGTGAGCTCCGCCACACCCAAGCTCGAACTCAGGTGACCACCCGTCTTGGAAACGGTGTAAACGATTTCTTCTCGAATCTCGTCGGACAATTCTTGAAGCTCTTCGATAGAAAGATTTTTCATGTGGATTGGATAGTTGATGGTATCCAAAATGGGAGTGGATGGCTTGTCTCCGGTGAATTTCAAAGCCTTCACTCCTCCTCCACCTCCTCGATGGCTGTTGTTGAGGGTCATTGAATGCTGCCTCTGTTCATCCCCAGAACAAGCAGAGACATAAAAAGAGAGCTTAATATTATTATTAGTAGTAGTAGCAGTAGTAGATTTTGTGGGTTTAGAAGAGAGGAGAGGAAGGAAAGAATTAGTGAGAAGCTGGGAAGACATTTGAATGAGAATAACAGAAGTTGAAAGAATTTAGTTTGATGTGTTAGATGCATTTTGCACTTATGACTCTCTATTGTATTTATAAGTTTCATTAATGTTGTGAGAGTGGCACGTGTGAAACTCTAATTTTGTTTGGTTTCTTTATTTAAAATATTATTTTCAAAGGTGTGGAGGAAAAGAAGGTACGAAGAATGAGTTTCACATGTATGAATATTGAAGACAATTAATTATAATTTTGTCAACATAGTTGCTTAATGAGATAAGGCCTCACGACTTGTCAAAGATTGCCCGCCCTCCCCTCCATATAATTATTATTTGGATGTATTTTATTAACAAATAATTACAGGGTTCATTTTCATAAATATAGCAAAAACACTCAAATATTTACACCAAATCAAAAGTCACATAAGATTCGTACAAAATTTTCATAAATTTCATATTTGTTCTTGAGCAAGCGCTTGTTACTTCTCTCTCTTCTTCTTTGCAATTTATTCATCTTTTCTTTCAGATTTCTTTCGTTACTCTTTTATATATTTTCTTTCTTTTTTACGGCCTCTCCTTTCAGAATATCAAGATCGTTTAAATATCACTTCGATATGATCTAAACAATGGCTTAGATTTGAACTATTTTTCTAATAGTTAAAAACAACTACACGATCGTATATCATGATCATTTAAAAGAAGAATTACATACTCACATGTGGTCGGTGTTGATACTACATACATGATCGATATCATTTTCTACACAGTCATGTATCATTTTCTACACGATCGTCGTTTAAAAGAAGAATTATATGTGCGTGTGGTCGATTAATCACGTGGTGACTGAGACTTTTTTTTTTTTTTTTTGTATTTTTCATTGTGGGGCTGTGAGTTTTTTTCATTTTCAAAATTATTTTATATAGTATAAATATTTTGACCGTTTATTATATATTTTTTTTAAAAAAAACCTAATTTGATTATAGGTCATCTGTATCTCTTCATATATTTAATGATTTTTATTTTTATATATCACATAATTTTATAAAACCGTTTGTTGATAAACTATAGAAAGAAAGAAAAAAATTAGTTTGGGATAGATTTTGCTACATCTTATTTAAGCTAGATTTGGATAAGCAACTTCAATTATTTGATATTTAAAAATGTTGTGAGAGTATAATGTATTTATTTTTACGTAATTTGTCCTCCATTTAAATGTGCGAAATTGACCTTAATTATTAATTAGTGAATATTGATTATTTTTATTTCTCTTCACACCAATAACAATAAATAAATAACGTGTGCCTCCACATCAATCTACTTATTGTGTGTATGTACTTTTTGGAATATCTTATAAAAATGTATGGATGATATTTCGATAACATCTTCTGATCATATATTTAATATTTAGAAGATGAAGAAAATGAAATCAACAACAAAACCAAACTCTATAGATATACCTATACATTGGATTTGCATATGGTTTTCTCCTGTTTCAATGCCTAGTTAATGTTCATGAAATTTTTTGGAGCTATTTAGTTTTTGAAGCAGTGATTAGGTGTTCCTTATTCCACTAACATGTAAAAAGTAGTTAAAAAATTATTTTTTAAAAATAAAAATGTTTGGAATGCACTAAGGTCGGACAAGTTGCTTAATCCCATGTCCATTTTGAACACATAGGAAAGGTTTTAAATAAAATTATGTTTTTGAAAAATAAAAACGACAATGTGGCAATTTCTTAGGATTGCACTAAGATAAGCCAAATTCGGGAGTAAAATTTTTTAGTGTTGAGTACATATATATTGTAAGTATTGAATTTTTCATACTACTAATTGCTAGAAATTTCCTAGCTCACGAAGAACCCAATTAATTTTCTTTAGTTTTTATATTTTTTTACAAAAAAAGAAAAAAAGAAAAAAAAAAGAAATTGCACAGATCACTCTCCTATGATTCATTTATTAAGGGTTTGTACCCTCATTTCTATTCGATGATCTTCAGAAAACCTGCCCCCAGTAGAGGTTCTTCTTCTTTGTTGTTATTATTTTTATGTCAGAGACAATCTATATCGTAGAAAATATTATTCTTGCATATTCTTTCTTTTAAGTAATTTTTTTTTCTCTGTAGTAAAATATCAATAAAAAAAACAGAGAAATTATTTCAAGAAAACAACCTCTAAGTTGAATTAGTCATGCTACGTCCTTTTCAGCTGTTCATTTTCTTATAGTTAATTATCAAATCCGTTACGTTGTTATATCTCCCACCCAATCTTCTGCCTTCTTCCTCCACTGTGCCCCCTGCTTAGGATCTCCAACCCTCTCCCCAGTCGCCGGCTCCGACGGCTACATTGCCAATCATATGGGAATTCAACTAACTTCCCCCTTTTAACAACTGAATCAACAACTAATATACAACACCGCCTTATTGCAACACCTAAATTAAAATTTTATGGCTGTATTTGTACCTCAACTCATAGTTGCCATGTAATTTTGTTATGTACCTTGAATTTTCTCTACTTAATCCACATAATCTAAAAAGTTCTTTGTTAAATTTATGCATTTTCTGGTTGAATTATACTTGTGTTGTGTTGCCAAAATTTATTCAACTCTTCAATTTTCATAACTCTCTTTCTATTTAATCCACCAAATTTGAAAAGTTAATGTAAATTCATGCATTTTGAAAACTTTTGAGTCAAATAAGTTGCTATGATTAACAACGTAATGTAAATCTTTATTAGTAAAAATTCAAGATATCTATGAGCTTCTATCTTTTAATCCACTAGCAATGAAGGAAGAATACATATATATCATTCTTAATTAGGAATTAGATACTAAAAATAGATAATTCTAAAAATTATAAGCTATGAAAGCTAATGAAATTATTTCAAACGGAGAAATGTTAAAAAATATAGCATAACTTCATAATTTATTAACAATAATACAGATGAATTTCTATTCGTGTCTATCACATTATAAAATAATGTTATTTTTATAAATATTTTGATTCATTTCGTTGTTATTGAAAAAGCATAAAGCTTAATGATTAAGAATCTATTAAACACCAACCTAAGTTCAACTCCCATAATTATGTATGTACCTGAGGACAAGAGAACTAAACCAATGAAAATTTTAAAGTTTTTTTTTTTTTTTAAATAGGGACGTTTGCAAACATAGCAAAACAATTTATGATAATAAGATCCATGTCACTCCATTTTCTAAATTGTAAAAGTAACAAATTTAAAAGCCAATAATCCTTTGATAGTCTTGTGATAACGATATCACTAATTTTGCTATATTTATAATATGCCAAAAAAATAAGTGTGATGAATTGTTTTTTTTTTTTTAAATGTTAAATATAAAGAGATTTGGTTTTCCATCTCAATCTCTTAAAAAAAAAGTGTAGATTTGTTATATAAAAGTAAGATCAATAAAGTTGTGACTCAATTTTAAAATAATGGGAGCAATGTGATTGATAATTTTCATGCCTTTTTTTTATTTTATGCCTTTTTCTGATTAGAGAGAGAGAGAGTTAATTGGTATATGATAACTAGTGGATAAGTAATCATTTGGTGACCATAAACTATATATTATTTTGCACACTTTGAGCCACTTAAATTTGGTCCCTATTATATATATTATTACTATTTGAGTTATAAATAATTCAAACTGTTATTTATCTGAACTGCTTTTTATTTAGTCTAAATCTATGTGCTTTTCATGCGTCCAAAAAACTATTTCTGCCTCTCGCTTTGATAACTATGAATGATATCATACTTATTATTATTATTATCATTATGGATAATTAAAAAGATGAGTACAGTACCGTATCAATCTTTGTTATCTTTCATATAGATAATGGTTTGAGTTAAAGGAGAAGAAGATTTCAAACACCAAGGGATAAACAAATCACAACTAAAATTGGAACAAACCCGTATCAATCTTTGTATATGTGTGTATGATTTTAATGTATAGATAGACTTTAAATAAGGTCAAAATTGGAACAAACTCGTATCAATCTTTGTTATCTTTTTCATAGAGATAATGATTTGAGTTAAAGGAGACGAGGATTTCAAACACCAAGGCAAAAACAAATCACAACCAAAAGTCTTAAAAAGAGTGAAGGAAAATCATATTTTATAATATAAGATTTCATCTTAAAACTAATTAAGAATAAAAAAAAAATTAAAGTAATTCGTCTATCTTTTAAATTTCATGCTTTTAACAAGAACAAAATCAACCTAAAAATAATGTCATTAAAATGCAAAAGATATATGTTTTCACCCAGTCATAATGTTTCCAATTCCAATAACTGGAGAAGACCAAAAAGAACTCGATGGGGAAGGGAATGAGAGAAAAAGGAAGTCACGCAATCATTAGCGATTCTCTAAGAATTCATCATCTCTCACTTAACTCTAGAAGAATTAGTCGTCCCAATCCTCATTGTAAAGAAGTCATGATGAGAAGTCTTTTTATTTTTCAAGTTTCGAAAAATGTACAATGTTTTTTCTTCTCTTCACCCAAGCACGATGACCTAAGACAATCCCAATAGTGTATTGGAGACCACCCAATCCCTACCACATTAAAAGAGAGGGTGATACAAGAGGGAAGGAACAGACTCCAAACTTTCCTAGAAAACTTACGAGTCCCATAGCACATGACTCGAGAAAAGAAATAATTTACTTAATACAAGTTTTTGAAAGTGTCGGTAAAACCACTTCATTTTTTTCCATATGCAAAATCATTTCGAAATAATAACTTTTATTGCTAAAAAAATTAATATTTAATATTTTTAATGTGATTTCTGTATCATCAATCAAATAATTAAGTTTACAAGTAATTTTGAGGCTGAGAAAAGTAATTCATTTATTTATTTGTCATCTTTGAAAATGACGTTAAATAAAAGGCCATTGAGTTCAATTTCCCTTTTCCTTGTAAATGCCAAGTTGATCAAATGGGGTCGTTTCTTGAAATTGATAAAGCTTTTCAACCAAAGTGGCCTCCTTTCAATCTTAATTAATATCACATCTGCATTGGATGTAGAAAGAGAGAGAATGCTGAAAATTGAAATAATGAACTTTGTTTTTTTTTTTTTCTTTCTAAACAATAGTTAAAAAATAATAATTTGTTGTTTTAAGTAGCTATTAGTCAGATATTTCTTATTTTTCATTTTCTCTCAATTTTTCTTCATTTGTACACATTTGCATGAACCGCATTAGTTTGGATTTGGAGGTCTCTAAAAACCAATTGATTGAACCATGGTAGATCTAACATTATATCAAGACAATTAACAAAATAAAGAGATAATAACACAAAATACTTGGTATTTGGTATTTAGTTCGATGAATTACATGAACGTTTACGTTCAATTGAGAAGATATATTCACTAGAGTATAAATGGATTACAAGTATGCAACTTATTTTTTAATAAACTATCTTAAAATGCAATAAGGTTATTCTAAATGATCGCCTAGGCTCCTCTCTAATAGTTGATATTTAATTGATTGTCCTATTTATAAAAGTTAGGTCGATCCCTTAAATTTGATCAACTATATCAACATAGTCAATTAGGCTCCCTCTAGATGTATATATTCAAATTTCTCAATCAATATGATGAACAATATGTCAATGACGGCTAATTAGCACTTACTTTTAGGAGTGTTCATTAAACCCGTGAAAAGCAAACGGTTTTGTAAATCCAAAACAAAGCGAAATCATAACTGAATAATACAGTTTTTAATTTGTTATAATTTGAAATCGATTTTATGTGATTTGGTTCGATTTGAAATCTAAAATAATAGTGGAACATAATTGAATTTTTTTTCAATTTTAAATATTATATATATACAGTAGCCTCGTTTTGTGTGCCAAAATTAATTTCTTTTCCTTCCTCACTTCACTCCCCACCCTTCACGTCGGATCCACCTCTCATTCTCCCTTCATTTCTTCATGTCACCGCCTCTCTCTCTCCCTTTGTTCACATCGCCGGCATCCCCCAACAGTCCAACATCCAGTCGCTCGAAGGCCCACGCTTTCAGCCACCACCGTTCTCACCTTCACCGCTCATCTCACCTCACTACCTCACCTCATGTCGTGTTCCTGTCGCAAGTTCATCTGCCTCACCTCCACCGTTTCTTCTTCTTCTTCAAGAGATTTTGAGGAATTTTCCGATACAATCCGCAGCTAAAAAAAAACCGTAAAACCAAATCAAACTGAACCGCAACAGTTCGATTTCGACTCAACTCGGTTTCAGCTTCGAACCGAACGGGATTGTAACATGAGGTGAACACAGAAGTGTAGCAGGAGGAGTGCCAAAAAATGTCTCTAGGGAATTGTGTGTTACAACCGCCAGTGAGTAGGGTAATTTAATGCAAAAACAAAGGAAGCGCGTACCCTAGGCAAACACTGCAAGGTGAAAACAATAGCATTCTATGATTCCTTTGCGTGAAAACAATAGCATTCTGTGATTGGTTTCGAAAGCACTAAAAGACAAACTAGAAAACATTGACATTTATGTTACATAATTCTTTCCCTTTTCCCTCCCCCACCACATTTTATTTTTTACCATATCTTTAAATCTATAAAAAAAAACTTTAAAACTTTATAATTTAATTTTGAAAATATATAGAAATCAATATCTTATGAGTTGCAAGAAAAAATGAGATTCAATATTTTAAAAAATATTATTTATTTAAATATTATCCTTCTCTTTCTTAAGATAAGAATTTATAGTCTAACTGATTGAATGATTTCAAATATTTTATCTTTTTAAATGAATTTTATTTAAATAATAATTTTAATGTCAACGTTCTTTTATTAGTTCTTGATTTTCGAGCTCAATTTTAGTTTTTGGTGACATTTTTTATTGGTTTTATTTAAAAATGTTTACTTTATTTCAAAAAAGATTGGTGATTACACTTTTTTTTTTTTTTTTTTTTTTTTTTTTTTTTTTTTTTTTTTTTTTTTACTATTTGCTACCATTTTTATTATTGACATTCATCACTTTTTATTATTTGCTACAATATTTACTATTTTTTTTATCAAACTAAAATAATCTATCCACTAAACACATACTATTATAACCCAACCAAAATAATTTACACCCTACCCCAAACACAAACATAAACTATTCTAATCTATCCACTAAACACATACTATTATAACCCAACCAAAATAATTTACACCCTACCCCAAACACAAACATAAACTATTCTAATTAATCAAACTATAATAATTCAATCACTATAATAATTTAATCTTTTCCCAAAACTCCCGAATGTGTAATATAGGTTCATTTAGATTCTATATTTTTAAGATATGTATTCACATTTTCTTCCAATTAAATTCTCAATTTATTTTGTACAAAAGATAGGGAGTAACATTTTTCTATGAAAGGTATAAGGGATGATTGTTGTTTTATTTTGTTTTTGTTGCATCAGTGTTTTTTATGACGCAAGTCAAATTATTTAACATAATATTTATTTTAGAACACTATTAAATTGTAGATTAATTTGTTGAGCAAAATAACATATAAAATAATTACATGAATATAAATAAATATACAACATAAGTTTCAATATATTAAGTTAAGTCTATGCATTATTAATTACAATTCTCAATGAAGCATAAACATTTATATACAAATTATATAGTTAAACGTATATAAATAATATTTATATATTGAAGGGGAAGCCTTCAATCACCTATTTATAGAATTATCATTATGTATTCATCAAATTTAATATAAAGTTCTAGTAAAACTGCATAAAACGTTTAAATCTAACAATAGTAAAACTACATAAACGTTTTATATCTAACAATAGTATAACTACATAAATCATTTAAAATGTGCTAACTCTTTATCGGTATTGGCTGTATAGCTAAATATTATTGGTCATTTTGGACGATTACATGTAATTGTAGCATCCAAACTTTATCGTTACTAGTGATTATAGAGTAAAATAAGAAATCTAAACTAAATGCAAAAGTTATGTAATGAATAATGAGTTTTGCTTTTCATAATTATTAATGGAAAATCTTAAAATCAGATTGGGATCACACAAATAACTAATTTGTAAAAGTAAGGATAAAAAGTGAGTGATAGTGAGTTCCAAGAAAATGATAGAACCTCTCAAATGGGAAGAGAAATATTAATCAGATTTCTGTTCGCAAAACTACATGAAATGCTTCGTGACATGTCCTTGTGGGATATCAACCTTCACACAAAGGACTAATTCATTTTTATCTCATCAATCAAATATCCAATTCACCAACGTACCCATTTATACTTTATCTTATATGACAATTTATTTAAACTTGTATTGTTTCATGTATTACGCATGTTTTAAAAAATAACCAACTTGAAGAACATGCACGACTATCTGTATGACCACAAATAATAATTTATAAATATAACTCTCATTCAAATTGATCTTAAGGATTTTCTTCACCATCAAACATTTTTTTTCTTTTTTTTTTTTGGTAAATTTGTACAAAATTCGATCTATTTCCATCTAGATCTTATATATGAGGTGTTGCTTCCGTAGCATGAAAAAGTTAGTTTTTGTTTTCTATGAAAGACAATTACTCATTAACTCAAAAACTAAAGTGAGTAAAATGTCTTAAAAGAACCGCACTCGAATTCTATTTGCTGTATTGAATTTCATATATTTTTTTTAATGATATTATTTATATAACAGTTTTTGTTATTAAAACAAGTGTATTTCCTAAATCCTATTCTTATATGCAAAATGATCTTAAATCCAAAAAAAAAAAACAACAAAAAATGAAAACACCTTTGATATTAAAATTACAAGTATATTTCCTAAATATTAAAAAAAATCTCAAAATTAAAGTTATAAAAGACAAATAAAAGAAATTATGTAAACCAATGGGTCAAAAATGATTAAAGAAACAAAAACTTCTTTGTAACTGATATTTTCTTTCAAAGTTATTTTTACCATTTTCACATGTAAAATATCTTCAATATTAAATGTTTCTTTCTTCTATGTCTCTTTTGCATCTCCCATCTTTGTTTTTTTTAACATCACGTACGAAAAGATTGTTTTATAAGTTTAATCTTGATAATTAAAATGGTCAATTGAAAGCAATGATATATATACTAAGTGTAAAAAAGGTGCATGATTGTCGACACCATATAGACAATTACTTGCATCGGCGTATAGTCACTTTGCAATTTTGTTTATCTCCTATTTTAGTTAATATACAATTATGTTCAGCCAAAGGATCATTAGTTTCATACATATTTTTCATGTGCTTTACTGTCAGCGATGTGAACCAAATAAAAAAATTAAACAATCTTTCACTTTAATTTAAAAGTAAAGTTGGGATGATCTTCTTCATCCTTTTTCCATCCTCACATTTTCCCCCATCTGCCCAGGTCTCTTTTTAACCTATCGATATTTTATCATTTTTTAGAAACTTCAACGATAATTAGCGTTTCGTCCATTTCTGCCATGGATGGAGTTGCATACATAGGGCACATCTTCTCAATTGAAGAACCTCAAACCCAAAAAGGCCCTTCAATCATAAAGTCCTTTATGTATCCTACTCGGCAGAACCCGACGAACTGAGCTCAGGACCTTTTTCAAATAAAGTGTCACAACACTGGGCCAACTGTATTAGTACCGCGCTTAACTACGTTGTCATCTTGAGAAACCAGCTGCCCAATTGATTGGAAAGTGGCCAAATTTCCTAATACCTCCATTTTTGATATAGTACTACGCAGTACCTTCAATAAATGTGTCACGTTAAGATGTGTGAATCAACTTTACTTATAAAATATGTCCCAAAACTTTTGATGTTTATCTAAATAATATTCATAAAGTTTCTGTTTTTACTTTTGAAAACGATAACAAAAATATATATATCTTATCTTCGAACGGATAAAGTTTTGTTTTATATTATAAATATATTTTACTTATTGAAAAAAACTTCAAAAATATTATAATTAATCCATTTTTATACCAAAATTTTTTAGCCCTCAAAATAAAAACTAAAGCTTTAAGTTAAAAGTATAGTTTTGAATTTTCATTGATACGTGAATATTTTTATTTTCATGAATTTGATATCAATAAAAGGGGTGAATCGATATTTCTATTACATGGTAGAAAAATTTATAACATCACAAAAAATAAACATGAAAATGACACTAATATAAATAATAATAGTTATGTTTACTTATTTGAAAAAAAATATTCTACTAATTAAATTTTTTTTGAATGGTTGTTTTTATAATTTTTAGAAATATCCATTAAAATAAAAGTTTTGTAAAATTAAAATTTTGATATTTCAATCGACACCGATATTTTAGACTTTGATTAAAACATAAAATTCTACAAAATCTCACGAAAATTTAAAAAAAAAATCCTTAAAACATACTAAAACAATAAAGTCGAATAAAATTTTTTTCACATCGATACATTATCAAACTATCACTGTGCCTTAATAATAACAATAGTTATTGAGATTGGTTGCATTTGCAATCTATTTTCTGTTAATAGGCAAATAAATTTAAAACCATGTCTTAACTTTAAAAATTGATTTTAATTTTAGTTGGTGAGAAAATTAATGTAAATTTTGGATCAATAAGAGTATTTAACTTTTTTTTTTAACTCAAAAGTATTTTTAAAACTTTTCAATGAACTTTTTTCTAAAATACAGTGATTTGAGAAATTATTGACAAAAATATGGTAGTTTTGGACTCAATCCCTTCTTTTTAATTATATATATATATATATATATATATATATATTATACTTGTGGGTTCCATAGTTTCTTTTTTCATTATTTATATATTAGTGGACCTTACACTTTTTCATTTTCATTATATATATTAAATATTTTAATTATAAAAATATATTTACTTATTAAGATTAATATGTTTTCAATATTAATTTATTTTTGGCTTTATATATATATATCAATATTTAATTTTCTTATTAAATTTATATTTTCTGATTTATTATTTCTTAATCAAAATTATACATATCTATTTTTTCTTCCAATTTTTAAATTTTTTTAAAAGAACACATACATTAACAAAAATATGTTATTAAAAAATACATTAAACAAAATTCTACTCCATTTTTGTTTAATAAACAATACTTTTTATTATCTCATCTAACTCTTACCTTTTTATATTTATATTTTATTTATTTTTAGCCACCTATTTTTATCCTACATATTTTTTTATTCTTTAAAGAATAATAATAGTAATAATGGCTATGGTTTTAATTTTTTAAAAAAGTAAAAATTTTGTGATAATATAAAATCTTATAATAATCAATTTTTTTATAAAAGAAATTGAAAATAAAACCTATCATTTTAGGGGGAAAATGCAAATCAATTTATATTAGACAATATCTAATTTTATTTATTTATATTATTTTAGAAAAAAGAAAATTAGTTTATTTTACACAAAATCACACGATATCTAATTTGATTTTATTCCTATTGAATTTTTGTAACAGATACAACAATAAATTCCTTGTGCAGTTTCCTAATTTGATTAGGTTAGGTTTTCTAAATTTAATTTGGAATCGAACCATAATTTCCATCAATCAGCTTTAAATTATTTCACGATTTTTGTTTTTTTTTTTCTTTTGCCATAAACATTAATTTTTTTTATTCAATTACCCACATGAGCAATGTGCATTGGTGGCTTCAATTGTTTTATTATTATTATTATTTTGAGTAAGCTTCAACTTCTCTCAATTATTATTATTACCATTTTAATTTGTTTAATATATTTGTTAATAACATATTTTGTTAATATATGTATTTTAAAAAAAAATTGAAAATTGAATAAAAAATATTTATAATTTTGATCTAGAAATAATCAAATTAAATTAGGAAAGGTGAACTTAATAAGAAAAATTGAATATTGAATATTGAGATATTCAACTTCTCTCAATTATTATTATTACCATTAACTTCTCTCAATTATTATTATTATCATTTAATTTGTTTAATATATTTTTTAATAATATATTTTGTTAATGTATGTGTCTTTTTTAAAAAATTGAAAATTAAAAAAAAAAATTATGTATAATTTTGTTCTAGAAATAATCCAATTAAATTAAGAAATGTAAATTTAATAAGAAAAATTGAATATTGAATATTGAAATATTTAATATATATATACAAATAAATTAATTAAAATTGGAAAGATATTAATTTTAATGAGTAAATATAATTTTATAATTGAAATATTTAATATATATAATAAAAAAGAAAAGGTGTAGAGTCCACTAATATATAAATAATGAAAAAAAAAAACTATGAGATCCATAAGTAATATACATATATTATATATATATATAATTAAAAAGAAGGAGTAGCCCAAAACTACCTTATTTTTGTCAATAGTTTTGGTCCAATCCCATTTTTGTCAATAATTTCTCAAATCGCTCTATTTTAGAAAAAAAAAAGTTCCTTTTCAATAGTTTAAACTATTTTTTAAACAAAAATTTTAAAATAATAGTAAAAATATTTCTTTTAACCCTCTTGTAAAGCTTAAGTACATTTATTAGGTATAATATTAAAAATTCAGTGATATTTTTACACAAACATTAAAGTTGAGATACATTTTTTTTGTAATTTAGTCTAAAATATATTTGACAGTGGTTATCACAAACATATTAGAAAGTTAAGGTTGAGAAGTGACTATTGTCATTTAAATTAACTTCATAAAAAAAAAATCATTTTCATTTAAACTCAAGGGATTTGCAAAAGTGGTACATGAACAATCATTTTCTTCTCTTTTTAACTGTTAAACTTTATGAAATTAATTTTAAATTTGAAAAGGTAATTTCTTCTAGATCCAACTATTTTTCATCTCCTTTTCTTAAAAAAAAAATCCATGATTTTCTTATATTACACACAATCTATTGAATTTTCATCTTCTCATTTTTTCTTTCATCATGATTAAATAATTTTCTCTCATTGATTCCAACTAACCTCGAACGTGTACTCATCGGAGATCATGTTGTAATTGCTTCCGAAATAGTGATTTTCTTGGACAACACTTTTTAGATCAAGATTAAACAACAATGAGCAAGATATACATTCAAAAGGGAAAACATGTGCCCCTTCAAGTGATCAAGATGTTGGATCAAAAGAGTTTCATGTTATTTCATCTTGGTTATCAAACATATTAAATAATTTTATTATTTAATATTACTTAATTTAGATGTCATATCAATGTATTTTTATTTCATTTATTACTACATCTTTTAAATGACGTCTAATATTACATCTAATAAGTGTTTTTTGAGAAGGTACAAAATAAGAAATGTATATAGAAACTTACTTCTAATCTTATATGAAATTATGCTTCCATAGCATGAAACTCTAGATTAAACTCAATAATGTCTTAGTTAGATCAATTCAGGACCCAATGCTTAAACACAAAAGTAGATTGGCTCACAAAGCATCACATGGCATCGAGCAAAACCCATGGACCAAAATTAAGAAAGTATCTAAGACAAAGCATTCAAAATAGAAGGACCCATATATTTGCAATTTGACAATGTATGTAGAAGCTAAGCCATGTTTAAATTGCGAGAGACTTTTAAGTGATGAAACAAAAGTTATGAAAATGACAAGTTTTAACTCAAATGACCTTTGTATGGTGTTAGCTCCCCCACGTTTTACACAATAATTGTACACAATCTCATGATAATAAGCAACATAACATTATTATTTAGCATATTTGGATGCTAAGAAAATTTGAACACGATATCCATCTCTCCAACCTACTTGGATGCTAAGAAACGCAACACATCTCCACATATCTTTTATCTAAATTTTACCGTGCTCTGTCTTGTTTCAGATGACTTGTTATCAACAGTGTTCTAGAAACAAGTTTAATTTTCAAATCCAACAAAAATATGATATGAACCACTTAAATATTTCATTTCAAATGGGTCTTAATCTTAAGTTCATTATCATATACACTTTCTTTTAAGAGCAATAAACTTGAAAAATTGTATCAATTTTATTCAAAACTCTTAATTTCATCCATTTAAACTCAAACTTGACATTTTGTATCAATTTTAAATCTAAATTTATTATATTATGAATTTAAACCTCAAATTTTGAATAATTGTATCAATTTATTCATTGGTTAAGTTCCATTAAGGTTAAATTTATATAATCTACAAAGTCTAAAGATTCATATTTATAAAATTGAAGGTTTGAGTTTAAAATGAATACAATCCATCCAAATTTATAGTTTAAATGGATGAAATTGAAAGTTGAATATAAAAAACAATATAACAAGTCAAATGATGCATGTTTTTTAAATTTGAGGTTCATCAAACACTACTTTGAGATAGGGGTGTTCGAATAACCCTGCAATCCAAAGGGTTGAGATGTGTTATTATTGTCGTAGGTTTGGCTTGCAGATTGGCTAAAAAGAAATATGAGTTGACCTAATCCAATACAATTACATGTATATTAATAAAGAATATATACACACACAATTTTTTTTCAAATTTGGTATTTTATATTTGAATTTAATGAATTTTAATTATTAATCATGTGTTATCGATAAACTTACGTATTTAAAATTTAAAACAAAAACTATAACCTGACAATCAAATCCAACAAACTCAAATTTGAAGGACTGAGTTAGAAATTTTATGTAGGTCTTTTGGATTGTCAACCCAACCAATTCCAAATTTATATGTAATTCGAAGTGTTATAGGTTATAACCTGACAACCAACTCAAATTTTCGGACCGCATTGATCCAAGAGACATCCTCACCTAAAGAAGATGGGATCACATTCAGAAATTTGAGTGGCTAACATGTAGTCCAAGATTTTGGATATCCACTACTTCCAATTGTGGATCACACATGAATCTCAAGCTTCATCACCACCTTTCATATTCATGATTTGAATTTCTTTTTATTGAGTTGGAGTTTGGAATAACAAACCAAACCACCTCACCATGAATTCTTCTCCATTCCTTGCTTTGTTGCTTTCACAAAGACTTCAGTTTTAGACCACGGAATTCTGTTTCCGTGAAGATATTGTTAGTTCATTCAAACCCAAACAGATTAAATAGTAGGGACAAAATTGAAATTTAGGTATGAAATGAGTGGATCAAAAAGATATATACTTATTACTGGGATATCAGGACTATATTACCCTCAAGTTATACCATTTGTTGTACCAAATTTAGGTACCATTCAAAGATTTAACATGTTCATTTCACACAAAGAATTGACATTGTATCAGGACCCAAGGCTTTTTAATGTTTCAATCATTTCAACTCAACACAAATTAGTTGTCTGTATACCATTGCTGTCTTCATCCCACAAAAGACATCTTATAGTTCCACTCTCTCCATATATATGGAGTAATTACAAGTACCGAAAAAATCCGGATTAACTCAAAAGCAGGGAAATCCCAGGAAAAAAAAAGGGTGTGCTTACACAGAAGAAAATACAAGGGTTGAGAATCATGAAATATTAGGAACAATGATGAGCTAATGTGTAAGATGTTCTAAAGATTCGGCACTGATAATAAAGAATACATGCCTGTATATTGCTGGTAAAAATTTACATGAAATTGCAGACAAGTGTATCTGCAAACAACTCATCCCAAGTTTGAGATTCTTTTTATAAAACGAAGTTATCAATCATGTGAAAAACCACATCAGCACCATCAGAATTCAACCAATAGCTCTTTACCTGAAGGGGGGATCAAATGTTTTGTTAAAATGTCAGATATGTTCACATCTAAAATGGGAAGAGATATGCAAATATCAGAAACAGAGGAACACAGAGCCGATGCTTGAGCAATAGCTGTTCAGAAGCTAACTATATACAGTCTTATGCTGTTGGTCTGAAAAATAAATGGTTATAGTTCCATTGGGCTCCTTACATTTTGCTCCTACTTAAGTCCTTGAGCTTTTAATTTTATTCCATCTCGGCCTAAGCTTCACATGTGTTTGTCCCTAAACTTAATATTAGAGAAAAACGTTTTGGTGGTTGTTGCAAGTTGTCGTCATCAATTTAGAATATTTAACATCTAAGAAGCGGACACTTCAGTTTGGATAGTGTGTCCGTGTCTGACACGTGTCGAACACTTGGTGGACATCTATTGGATGCTTACTAGTGCAACAAATGTATTAGACATACATAGAACACTCGTTAAGTAGACTAAAAAGACACATATATGACAATAATAATAACTATTGAGCATGGAATACATCAAGCTAAGTCTTTTAAGCATATAAATGCATCATTTCATTTACTATGAATTTTCTTTTACCATAAAAATGATATATATAATTTTAAAAATGAATATTTTAATAAACGTGTCCTTGCCGAGCCGTGTTCTAGATTTTTAAAATATGGTGTGTCACCATGTCCATGTTGTGTCGTATCCGTGTCCGTGCTTCTTAGTTTAATGCAATAGCATAAATTGAAACTATGTATGTTGGTTGAGGCAGGTAGTAGGGGTGGAAATTATCAAGTAACAAAATAATAGCAAAACCAAATAGTTATTTTGAAGTTCAAAAAATAAAATAAAGCTTCATTTGGAAATTAAAATAGTTGTTTTAAAATTATATTTAAAAAAGAAAAGAAAAGAAATGATGACTAAAAGAATTATTTTGTTGGCCAAAAAGGGAAGATATATAATGGAGCAAAGATACAACTTAAACAAGGATAGTCCCAGAAATTGCTCCTCTATACTTGCTTCATCTTTTTTTAAAAAGAAAAACTTCCTTCGATACTTGCCTGAATGGTACTGTGAGCAATGTATCTCTGTCTGCTTTTCTGAAAGCTAACATCCACTCGAGTCCAAGGAACTTGATTGAGACCTCTAATCATCTCCTCTACACATTGGAAGAAAAAAGTATTTCAACCACATGGCTAAACATAAGAGAAATTCAGAATTGGGCACCAAAGAACTTGCAGAAATGGTCAAGTTCGTGAAATAATGAAGCTGATGGATGGAGAATATGCACATGTTCCCGAGTTATTTGAAATGTTAAAATCATTTTTATCATCAAAATCACTTCAAAACGTGATTTTAATGACTCAAAATTAATTTAATATTTAGTTTTACACTTTGAATGCAATTTTTAAATAATCAAAATTGGTTTTGAATGATGCTTACAAGCATGTTTAAGATTTTGAAAATGATAGAAGTTATTTTAGCTATTTTAGAATCACTCCCAAACATGCCCTATGTGGTGACAAGAACAGCTGCATCCTATTGAGTTCCCACCAAATTTGGCTAATTTTTAATCTCTTCTACTGATAAAGCATACTCTTCAGTGTTCCCAAACTTAGATCTTTGAAGATATGGGGCACATAAAAAGCAAGGCTTGATCAATCCATGTTCTAGTCCCCAATGTTTGATAATGTCTGAATGTTTTTTGAAATTAGATCTTATTATTTGAAAATTTTCAATATAGTCTCTTGCATTTTAACATTTTTCAATTCAATCTCCTACTATAGTGAATGTTAAAATTGTTTGATGATAAACTTATATGGTGTAATGACCTAACTTGAACAGGATTTGTTCTATAGGTTGTACATTTGTATCTTTGAGTTCTGAAAACAAACTTATATGGTATAATATTTCGTAAATTGGTAAAATTTCATCTATGAGCGGAAAGATTCTAATTACTTCAACTTTTTAAAAAATTAAGAAAAATTTCTGAGTTTTCTTCTCTAATGAAAGAAGATGGTGCATCAGTTTCTGAATTTATTACCAAAAAGATTCATTTCCAAAATAGTTTCCTTAAAAGACGTCAGACAAACTAACAAAACAGGCAGAGGAAGAGATCTTAGAGCAGGAGCTGGGAGAGAAGGTAACCTTCTAAGTCGAGTTTTTGGTCCAGCGATGCTTTATTGCAGACATCATCATGCGTTGATTGCTCCTCGTAGACAATATGTGGGTATTTGTCATTTTTTATAAGCTCACTTGACTGGTCGCAGAATAACAATAAAAGAAACTTTTAACTTCCTCTAGAAAAAGCTAAACAACAAACATATATATGGTGAAAAACTGGTACAAAAACCTTCCAAACTGATACAAAAATCTTACCTTTGGAAGCTCATGTTGACGGCGAATAGATGATGTTCTCCACCCAACCATGTCTAATGATAAGTGAAGGTTAACATAATATAATTGTGGATATAACTCCAATGAATTCTTTTCCCACACTAGGTAGCTCTCGGGTCTACGAATTTCTATTATGTTCATAAATCATAATCACAGATTCACATCTATTGTCTGCACTCAACACCTTCTGATCAGGAAGCTTATGATACACTAATATCTCAAGCTTATCCCATGTCAACAAGTGATGAAACATTTACTGATCTCTCAAGTGTAAAAGGATATGATCATAGTTCACATTTGCATATGCCACCCGACGCTTAAATGCACGTAATGCTGAGCTAAACAACGAAAGTCCAAGGACAATATACAAAGTCAAACACCAATAACATACAAAGTATAGGCAACTTAGTATTCTTAAAGTCAATACTGACATGAACTTTAGATCTGCAGAGTCGGTAACCATTCTAAGGAGAAGAGGAGGTTTCCCATCATTTTCATCATCGGTGAGAAACAGATGTTTTCCAGACCTACCAGCAACTAAGTGTGCTGTTTGGGAGGCTCTTCTCTCCAAGAAAGGAAGACCACAAAGAACTGGAAACTGAGGACATAAAAAGTAGATGTTTCAATTGATAAATCCAGCCTCAACCTACCCTCTCTCCATCCCACCCCAATGCTACGGGAAAGTGATTGCACAAACTACGAACAAATCTTTGAATTTTTCTGCTTCATGGCTGTTTGCTGTAGTGGCTAAGTTTGTTTAAAAAATACCTCGTGAATAATGTGTGAGATGAAGAGTTAAGGTCAACAGATAATGGCCCTATGGAAAGGAAAATACACACTCATAACAACTCTTTGAACTTTCAGCTTGACGATATAATTTCTGTAGTCTAAACTTTAAAATACGTATGATAAATAGCTTAATCACCTGTTTATTTCCCCGTGAACCTAAATGTGGAGTTGCAACTGTTATGAAGTTCACAGGCTCCAATCCAGCAATTCTTTCATGATGGAATTGCTGAATATGTTGCTTCTGCTCGTCCGTAGAGAAACTTTGAGCAGCACCTGAGGATTTCAATTGAGGGATATGATCAAAAAGCCTTCCTACGGCATACCTTGCGACAAGCCCACCTAAAGAGTGGGCCACAAAGGAAATTTTCTGCAACTCTGGCCTCCGTCTTATGACACCTAACACCTGCATTGGATGGTCTAAAGTAAGGTCCTCAACAGAAATATCTATAAGGATGCTATTTTTTAACTTTTCTGAGATGGATCATAAATACACATATAGAACCAAAATACCTCTTCAGCCAGTCTTTCACCCATTGTGTCAACCCCATCAAATGTTGATCTTGAAGAATTACACTCACTGCCTGCTCAAGAAGATAATTTTAGAAGCCAAAAAATTAATATGACCTGTGCATTAAGGGTTGACATAGAGGAGTTCCCACACAATGCATTGCCAGTAAGTTCAACATTGTAAAAGGTTAAACTATGAATATCTCAGAGACCATTCTTGAAGTCAGGACGTCAGGAAAAGAGAAATGTGGATTAGAATTTGGATCAGTTACAAACATCTTTAATAAAAAAAAAAAAAAAAAAAAACAGAGACAGAAAGTACTTACTAAATCATAATTTTAAACAAAACAATCCAAGAGATATCCCTTTAGTTCTTCAGTCTTCATTTTTTGACTGAAGGGCTGTGTTCAATTTTGTTGTCTAAAATTGCACTTATAGTTAACAGATAAACCATTCGCCCTAATGACAGTGATTCACCTTCCCCATCACTTACTATTACGCAACATGGCGCCCATAGGTTAAGCAACATTGAAACAAAAAAAATTGGATCCAGATTTACCACCCAGAGGTAAGCTAGCTTCATCCACTCGTGTGATATGATTTTGTTTCACATTCAAGATTGTTTTTGAAAAAAATAAAAAATTTAGAATAATTCTTCTGTTACGCAGATTATTTGGTAAAGCATCACTATCTCCCAGCCGAAAATAGGTAATGCGATTAATCTTGGTATTGACCCAAACGTAACCCCCCTTTTGTCAAAAGCTTTTGACATTACATTATTGTAAATACACTAAAAATAACAGAACTCTTAGCATAAAATGCATACAGCCTCCTTTGAACTAGAAAAATAAGTGGAAAGTGGTAACCTATCAAAGAGACGTATATAAAATGGAGGGAATAGTAAGCACTTACGGTGTACGATAACCTTATCAGGAAGCTTCTTCACAAATTGTCCTGCCGCGTATCTCCAATCTGCAGCACTGAAGAAATGAAGAAAAAGAAAGGTCGATGGATACCGAAATCCAAATCCGATAAAAAGAAAAAAATTAATTAAATTTAAATTAAGACGGTAGTAAAATTGGAAGGAAGGAGAGAGTACCTTCCAATTAGACCATTGACCATGATGACGAGGTGTTCGGGCGGCGCCTTGGCATCGGGGTAAAAGAATTCCTCGGCAGTGAAGTCAGCGTCCACCTTGAGGCCTTTGCGGAGGCGGAAGCAACCGGTGGCGAGACGTCCGGCGAAGTCCATCCGGCGGCGGGAGAGAGAAGGATCGGGGAAGGGGATGGGAGAAAAGCGGAGGGAAAAGGGGTTGGAAGGACAATGGAGAGTGGTTGAAGGGTGGTCAAAGGGAGGCCCCGATGGCGGGGTGTGGAGGGGAGTAATGGCCGCGGCCGGGATCATGCCCGCGTCCCAGCTCGCGGGGTTTTTAAGAGAGCAGAGGCGAGGGGAATGAGTAGAGGGAAAGATGGGAACAGTTGGATTTGTGAATGAAATGCGCATCCCATTTTGACACGTGACTTCCCCTGTCCATTTTGTTTCCCACTTTTTCCTTTCATTTTTCCGGCGCCTACCTACGCCTTTTTAATTCTTCCTTTTTCTTTTTTCTTTTTATATTTACATTCACAAACGACTTCCTCCTTAATCTATCCTTCCACGCATTTCCCTTCCTCCACCCACTTCGGACATACCCAAAATTACTTTTGTTACTGCTGTGGGTCTTCTTTTTAACCAATAATCACCAGCCCATTAAATTATTCATGTCTCGTCAATCGTCATCCACCTAAACTTACATTTTCTTAATTATCTCACATAGATTGATGTTCGAACTCCACTCTATCACCATTGTAAATTAAATCATTCTTTCTACTTTTAACTTTTTTTTTTAGTCATCTTTCTTTCCTTAGATTACAAACTTATCATTGAACGTGTGTGAAGCTCATGTGAATCTTTTTCTTTTAAATATACATAAGTGATTGAGATGTTATGAATTATGGTTGGTTATTATTTTCAAAGGACTACACCAAGTATTTTACATTAGTTTTGAATTTGTTTCAACTTCTTTCAACATTAGTTGGAATACAAGTGTACCTATGCAAGACTTCATTTGAAGCGAGTTAGGCGTGACTTTCACATCATTATTGGGACAATATTTAGGGCTTCTATCGTAGAAGGGTTGTAGCAAGCATATTATGTTACACAAGATTTGAGATTCAAACTTTCATAAGAAAAAGTTGTGTTTATAAAAAAAATGTGGTGATTGTTATTCTTATAAACGAACTACATCAATCATGTTTTGAGAAATCTTGTCACGCCATCGCCTAGAATGCCTTTCTCTTGTGTTCCAAATGTGGTCGCGACTTGGGCAGTTCCAATGCCTCTAAGTGAAACGTCATAACACGTCTAAGCTTAAACTTGATTTAAGAACATGCTCGACAACAAGAAACAGTACACTTCAAACTTAGGAGTAACTTAATGACTTTATTATCTTTAAACAAACTGATACATATACAAATAACGCTTTTAAAAAACTAAAACTAAAGTTTTAGGCTCTCAACGGCTAGCACAACTCCTAACACATGTCTCAATGTCTGGCAGCTCGCCTTCTATTAGCAGCTTCCTAGCTTAGTTGAGAGAACTTAAAACATAAGTGTAATGCTTAGTGAGTAATAATTTAGGAAATCCTTTTAAAATACAAAAACACACAATAAAAACTCTCGTTTTCAAAAATGTCTTAACATCTCATTATGCATTTAAATATCACAAATCACATTAACTTTTACTAATTTCTCTTCGCTTGGACATTGAATATTCTTGAGGCATAAACTAATGTGATGACTCATCTCCATCAGTATTTCTGCAGACCCTCGTTCAATTTCAATTGCTCTGGTGATGGACTTGAACACAAACCACTCAACGTGTTCAGTCATCCTTCTACCAAGCGATCCACTCAATACAAGGCAGACTCTACTCTTATGTGCACATAATAGCTAGCTCTTGATATGAACAAAGCTAATGGTTTACTCGCATACAAGCATTATAAGAAGTTTTTACCTTAACTTGTAAATATGTTTTTCATGAAAAAAAAACAAATTATGAATAAGATTACAACATGTATTATATTATACAACATAATTATGAAAGAAAAGCTTAAGAAACTTTGCTCTTTTTCTAAGAGTCTCATAGAACTAAACAATTCCTTCCCTTCTACGTACTCCCTTCCTATCGCTTGACTTCACGATTTCCTCCTCTCACCCGAACATTCTTTTGACAGAACTTTCTTTGTAACTTTTTTTCGAGCTTATTTGTACTGATTCTAAACTAGATCAGTCATCCTTAAACTCATCCTCACTTGTCAGCTCCTTTTTATAACTCACACGATAGGTTTAATATTTTCTCTAATCATGATTAACTTTAATCCAACACGTAATTTGCTGACTAATCCAAATTAATGAGTCCTTTTAGATTTCTCAACTTCCTTTCCTCACCTAACCATTGCTCCAAACTCAGCTTTCTTCCTCACATTGCCTAGCTAAAATGCATAACTACTCTTTCCTCGTATCACATAGCTAGCATGCAACCTTTCTTTAAAATGCCTAATAAATATACTTAGTACTTACAACCTCCTTCACAACCTTTCTACTCTAGAACGCGGGTTTCACAACTCCTCTTATTCTAGATCAACCCTCACAACAGAAATAAGAATAACTTCGATTAAACAAATTGGTAAGCAACTCCAAGAAAGCCAAATAGATTTTATTGGAAAGGTTGATCAAAGATCAAAAGAAAGAAGACTTTGTTCCTAAACTTCAAGATTTCGAATACTCCAGAGTCTAATTGATCAAATTAGATTGAAGTACTAAACATGCATTTTAACACAAGAATACAAAGAAAATCATAAAGCTTGAGAGATAAAAACTCTATGAGAAATTTCATTCAAATTCAACTATATGTTGTAAAATTACGGGTCTATTTAAACTAATTGAAGAAAAACACCATAAAAATGCACAATCTTTCACCTAATTTGTCTAGGTTCATAGAAACTCTTCCAATTACCCTCGTAAATGTAAATACATAAAATTAAACAAGTACATAATTCATTAAATATGTGAATCAATCTAAATTTTAGATTCATTGTAACTTGTGAGATTCATTATGACTTTTGGATGAAACGTTATCTTTTGATGCATGAAAGAATGCAGCTCTTCAACTAATCACTACCAATTATTTGCTTATCATATTTTAACTTATGCAATGAACTATATTTGAATCCTTACAATGCTTTATCAGAAGCTCAATGTGATGTGTGCAAGGTTTTGTTAAGAGTCAGTTTGGTGATAGAAAGAAGATTCATTGGAGGAGCTAGAGAATGATGTGTATGGGCATAGACCTTGGTGGGATGGGTTTTCATGGCTTTGAAGTTTTCCACAACCAGGCTTCCGTTGGTCAATCAATGTTGGCGTCTCCTTTTATGGACTCCAAATAGCCTTCTTGGTGTAAGTCGTTATGGGTATAAACACAAGTCCCCAAAGGAGGCATCTGTGGCATCCTTGGTGTCACTCTTGGAGAGGATTGGGTAATAGAAAAGATAAGGAAATGGTGTTTCTTGGCTGCAGATGTGTGGATCTAATTTTGTATATGTAGGATCGTATGACAAAATACTAAAGGGGTGGGTAAGGTTGCTTTCATGAAATCAAAACTTTTCAAGAAATTCAAAATCAAATTAAATTAATTTAAACTAATTAATAATTAAAAACAATAAACAATTAAATTTTCACCAGGATGTGAGTTAATTTACAAAATCATTTCTCAATGAATAGTCTTAAGGTTTGTATTTCCAGAATAAACCAAATAAAAAAAAAAAAGAACATTGTTTTGTTGGAAAAATATATCATTCTATCCATCCATCAATGAGGAATCCTTTACTCCCAGTCATATAATATTAATATTACCTAATTGACAGAAGTAGATAAGAATTAGACCTTCATTTTTTCTTCTCTTTTTAAAAGATTGAACAGAAAATATGATTGTCTGCAGTTTTAATTTTTCTTTTTCTCTTGCAATTTTTCTACTTTTATATAAACCCTGTTGCAAAGCTTTTTTAAAATTAGGCAGCAATTTCATGTGTTGCTGATCCAGCATTTTAAAGAATGAATAAAGTGACCAAAAAGGATATTGTGTCTCCACTTTTAATTTTCCTTTGTCAGCTTGAAAGTTGAAACAAACTGTATATATTAATATAGCAATGAATTTGTTAATATCTACGTATTGGACAATCCCATCATACTATAAAGTAAATAAGGTAATTTATTTTCTTCCCAAAGTTTGATCTCTCCCCACATTTACTTAACTAAGAAATAAACCTTGGGTCGTGATTTTGGAAGGTTTTACACAATTGGAAACACGAAATACGGTTTTACTTGTCATGAAACCTTTATTTTCAAAATTGTTTTTATATCACTTGCTATAAGTCAATTTAATAGACTAGAAGTGTAAATTAACAAAAGAAGGATTAATATAAGTTTTAACCACATAAATTCTGCCACGTTGTGCTCTAGAATGCGCTGCAATGGCATCTTATCCTCATGAAAAAACAAGAGAGAATCACGAGCACCACATAGCCTAATTCACGAGAAGGCATTACAACTACATTGCCCATATATAATATAACATGTGTATGCTTGTGAGAGATTGTGAATCGCCATGCAAAAACCCAAAACGAAAACCACTCAATCTGTGGCCCCACTGGCTTCTCCTACATATCTCAACACTCATAGTGTATCTATATATGAAGAATCAAGCAACAATAATCACCAGCCATAGCCCCTGCATCAACAATAATAATCATAATGAATAAGCAGCTGCAACTACCTCTGTTTCTTGTCCTACTTACCATCTTTATGCCCCGAGTTCTCTCTCACAACTTTTCTCAAACACCTGGTGTGCAAGTTCAAACAAACAAGCAAAATCAAGTGGACAACGAAACCATCTACAGGGTATCGAAGCAACTGTGTTGGGGCTGCATTAGCGAGTCCATAGAGTTTCTATTTGCGCACAATCTGGTTCGAGCGGCCAAGTTTGAGCTGCCATTGGCATGGAATTTTCAGTTGGAGAAGTACGCAAGGTGGTGGGCAGGGCAGAGGAAAGGGGATTGTAAACTGCAACATTCTTTCCCTGAAGACGATTTCAAGCTGGGAGAGAACATATTTTGGGGGAGTGGATCGGCATGGAGGCCATTGGATGCGGTTACTTCGTGGGCTAGCGAAGTGAAGTATTACACATACGCCACCAATAGCTGCGAGGCTGGCCAAATGTGCGGCCATTACACACAGATTGTTTGGAGAAACACGCAAAGTATGGGCTGCGCTCGTGTCCGTTGTGACAATGGGGATATCTTCATGACTTGTAACTATGATCCGCCCGGTAACTATGTGGGTGAGCGACCCTACTAAAGCTAACAACTATGTTACAATTACACCATCAAACTTTTAATTCTAAAAATTGAGTCTCAAATTTATTAAAAGAGTTAAAATTGAACAATTAAACTTTTAAATCCCTAAAGAAGTGTTCGGGTCAAAGAGTGAGATCATGAAGTTTGAAGAATTGAAAGCTTTTGGATCTCCAATGTAAGAAGAAAGCTAGTAAAACATAAAATTGATATTTCTACACCAACTCTCTTAATCAAATAAAGAATGAAGTTCACAACTTCACTCTTTCAAACTCCTTAGTCCAAACACTCCTAAATGGTGAAAATTGAACCCAAATGAGTATGAGAACTTAATTTGTATGATTGAAAGTTTGAAAGTGTAATTATAACTATAATCATATCATATCATACTACCCTAAAAGTGTTTTTTTGCAATTTATCAAAACGAAAAAAAAAAAGATATTAATGAACTATACTCCAACAAATAATAATACTTGTCTACACATGAGTCAATAGAATATCCTACCGACTTTTCTTATGTATATTGTATTTTAATTATCTACATGCATTTAATAGATAAATAGACCCCACTAATTATTTTTCTGTGACACTAAAAATTAATGCAGTCCAATCAAGAAGTATGTAGGATATATATCTTATTGATTATGTGTAGTGACAAGTATTGCTCTTTGTTAGAAAACTCCTTAGTAAATACGATGTTGTTATTGACTTGGATTATTGAAATATATACTTGTTTAATTTGTCAATATAATAAATAGACTAATAATATAAAATAAATTAGGTGGGGAAGTTTGTACAAACTGATCCTACCTAGCGATGTGTAGTTCTCTTGTGGAATATTGGAATATTATAATATCGTTGTATTATTATAATGTATGCTCGCATGTGTTATTCTCATCTCTATGAAATAGTTTAATTAAATTAAATGACATATGATCGAATAGTATAAAATC
The DNA here is from genome assembly GCA_025688845.1 of Cucumis hystrix. NCBI lineage: Eukaryota > Viridiplantae > Streptophyta > Magnoliopsida > Cucurbitales > Cucurbitaceae > Cucumis > Cucumis hystrix. The sequence goes on from CM046884.1 coordinate 26,131,739, forward strand.
CAAGAAGGTAAAAACAAAAAATGACAGTTGCAAGATTGGTATTAGATAAATCAACCAATCAATAATTGATACTGAACAAATAATGACTTAGTCAAACTAACGTCCCTACATTGATCTTATTATTAATAATAATAATAATAATAATAATAAATTATGGTATCATTTATTTTTGTACATTGGTTTATTTAATATTCTAATAATTTGTTTTGAATGGAAGCAGTGATGAGTGATGATGGGTATGTATGAAAATGTTACCCATAAATCATAATTTATATTCCACAAGAGCAGAGGTAGGGGGAGATATAATGGTGATGGTGTATTATTGAGATAGGCCTGAACTGGGCTCAGTGTTGGACCCAATAAAAGCCCATCTGAAAAAGAATATGAATGGAATTGTGGAGCCCACAGTCAGAGCATAGGCCTAATTTTAGTTGGAAATTTAAATGAGCTGCGACAAATGCATGTTTCCACGTTCACTATTTCTCATTCTCTATGGTTGTTATTTGATTTCTAGTAATAGGATGAGTTTGTAATCTAAAGTAATTTAAAATTATTAGTGTTATTTTTTACTAATAATTTTAATTATATTTTAATTCTTTAAACATCTCCTAAACATCAGTTATTTGCATTGTTGATTTAATTTCTTTTTTAAGTTATATTTTTGTCACATTTTATTTTATTTTTTGGTGTAGCAAATGTGTATAATATAATATAACTATGGCATAGACTCAAATCAATTGAATTTTTCAGATCTCAATCATCGCCTATGTATATGTAGGCCCAACCTATTTGATTATAATTCACAATTATTGCTCATGAATCAAATTTATAATAAGATTGCAATTTGACTTGTCCTTTTAGCATGCTCATGTGATCTTCTAGAATTAATAGAATATCTATTATTAGATCATTTGCACTCCTTTTTTTCCTTCATATTTAAATTTTTATATTCAATGCCTATGACTATTGGGAATATTGAATTGTTTATCAATTTCACATTATAATTATCGATAAATAATTTCCATATATCTTAATGGAGTAGATTTCAACTAATTAGTTAATAACAATAAAATTCATCTTTTTTTGTTGAGAGATTGCTTTTCTAGCTAAGAACAAAGTTCTAATTCACTACTCATAAAAAATTTGGAATCAAGTGACTATTAATTATCACTCACATAAATTCGTACCATCAATCTTAAGGTTTTTGATATCTAAGATCTGATTATCTCACTTCATATGTTGTCAAAAAGACTAAATTACAAATTAATCTAAACTTAATAGTATACAAACTAAGCTAATATTAATTATAAAAATGTGTTTTAAGCAATAAAACTACTAAAAATATTGTTAAATATAGACATTATTATAGTCTATCAATAATAGTTCATAGTTAGTTTATCGATATTTATCAATAATATAAACAACGATAATTTAGTATATTTGTAAATATTTTAATTTATTTTTTTATATTTGAAAACCATTTTTTAAAAACTAATACTAAGTATATTAATAAATTATATACTATTTATAATCCTATTCATTAAAAAAACAGCCAAAACAAATATCCAATATTCAAGTATGGTTGAAAATAACTTTCATTTTTTTATTTTATTTTTTGAAGAAATACAATCCTACATATTGGATCCTCATTTAGATATTATTGTTTATATATGTGGCCTATTTAGCAATTTAAAAGACATAAGATAATAAGATAAGTTAATATTATGTTCACCAAATTAAATTATTGAAAAATTATAATCATTAGCAAAATTTATCGAGAATAGATTTTATGTTATTTGCAACATAATCCATTACCAATAGATTTTAACAAATTTGGTTACATTTGAAGTTTTTTTATAAAAATATTGCAATATATAATAATATATTAAATTTAATTGCTATATTTGTAACTATTTCTAGATGATAAATAATTAGCGTGCATTATTAAAGTAAGCTTATGGAATGAGCAAATAATTAAAACAATTTAATCTTTTTAAGGTGGGACAAAAATAAAGCTGCAAATGAAATATTTTACTTTTTCGTACTCCTATGTCCACAGTATTAAAAAAAAAATCATCCCAACAATAATTATTTGAAGAGATGGAGAAAAAAAGAATGAGAAAAAATCTCCAAGAGAAGCATTTTAATCCATAAACAAAAAGAAGTATACATTTAATAATGTAAAATTTATTTGGAGGGTATGGAAATATACACCACTCCTTGAATAGGACAGTACCAAAAAGAAAGAAAAAAACAATAATAAATATTAGGGATACAGCACATAAAATCAATCAATTACATGTGAAAATATGACAAAGACATGAAACAACACAGCTTTTACAAACAATTTCTTTTTTCTTCCATTTCACTCCACAAAATATATAATATACAAACTCCAAATTTAATTAACCCTTTCAAAATTAACTACAATAATTAATGCCTTTTTACTTATATATGTATATAGAGAGAGAGATTAAAGAGAGACTAATTTTAATAAGGTCTCATCCCAATGTAATTACCCGGAGGATCATAATTGCAAGTGATAAAAACGCCTTTACCGTCATTACAAGTGACTCTAGCACATCCAATCCGGCGAGTGGACCGCCACACAATTTGAGTATAATGACCACATAGTTCACCCTCAACGCAAGAATTTGCCCAATAACTGTACCATTTGCGCTCGGACACCCAATCGGCCACGGCTTGAGCCGGAGTCCAGTCATTGCCGCTACCCCAGAAGATGTTTTCGCCATAAGGACCCCCAGAATGGCGGAGGGCGCAATCCCCGCGGCGCTTGTTGGCGTACGATTGAGCGTAGCGAGCCAGTTTGGGGTCCCAAACTAAGGGGGACAATCGGAGGGCATATCGGGCAGCATTGTGAGGGCCAAGGAATTGCTTTTGGAGAATTCTGTCAGACCTGATGGAGGGAGCTGCGGCGGCGTAGGGAGTGGAGGTTAGGAGGAGGAGAATGGGGATGGGAATAATGAGAAAATATGCATGCATTTTGATTATTTGTTTATTTTTCTCCTCCTTCAAATTGAGCTCTTTGGAGCTGAATTTGATTGGGGAATTATTTTTGGAGAGGGGATGATATATACAAAGGAATGGTGTGTTTTGGGAGGTGAGTAGTTGGATAAAGGGAATTTGTGTGTCAACTATGGGGTGGCACCCATGTTCGATAATGATTACCACTTTCTTTTTTCTTTTTTTCTTTTTTCTATTACATTAATTATATATTATTGGTCATGAATCATTTTTTTTCCTAATTCATGTAATTTTATTATTTATTCAACAACATATTAACATTATTGAGACTCTTCAAAATTCAGCTTTCAATTTTATCTCCATCTCTCACTTTTTAGCTGGTTTGTTTCCTTTACATTCATTTAATAATCATTCTCTACTTTTTTTCATAAAAAAAATTGGTATATATATGTGTAGTGTTTTTACGAGAAAAAAAAAACAAACTAAAAATAAAATTTATTATACTTAATTTTTACATTAAACTAAATATTTTTTTTTATTTTTTTTTTAGATTTTTCTATTTTTTTCTTTTACAACTTTCATTTATATATTGGTTTTGTTTTATGTTTATTTTTAAAATCTAAGTCTATTTTCTTAAAAAAAAATTGTTAAGAATTTAAAGACATTTTTAAAAATAGTAAAATATTAAAACTATTTAAAAAATATAAAAAAATAGATGTTTAGACTTTAATTTTTTGATAATCAAACCTAGGACTACTTTTTTTTTTCACATATATTAATTTTATCAATATTTTTATAAACCAAGCTAAATTTTGAAAACTAAAAAATATGTAGTTTTTTAAAACCTATTTTTTTTGTTTTTGGATGGCTAAATTTTTTCTCTTTTATGCAATTAAGATGAAAACTACGTAAAAAGTATATTGACATTTTTAAATATAGTAAGATAAATTTAAAAAGTTACAAAATATAGCAAAAATTTATATTTTATCAATAATGACATTGATATTAGAATTATGAATTACTTTTCTATATTTTGTAAATACTTTTGACAATTTTATCTTTTAAAATATTTTTTCAAAAAATATACTTAAATTTGAAAAATTAAATAATTATCCAACCACGTAAATAAAAAAATAAACTTTTATCTTATGTTAGTCGAGCGTTTGGAGTGGAGGTTATTATTTCTTCAAAAGATTACTCACTTCCACACCAACTTTTATAATCCCATTGGCGACTTTTTGACAACTAGCTATCAGAAGGAGGTAGTGCACAAAAAGGAATAACTGATGATTGTTTTTTAGAAAACAATAAACATAACATCAAATAGTATAATGAAAAGTTAGATAGTAATTATGAAATTACAATGGATAAAAAGATCTCACACAATGAACGATGTATGTGAGTGAAGACACAATTAACTTGATTGGAATGAGACCTTTTGGATGGTTTTATATTATCATAGAGGTAAGTGTTGCTTTCATTATCTTTATTAGTTGGTATCAAAGTGATAGAGCAAGTAGATTTGGGTGAAGAGAGAGGAGGCTTTCAAGTAGGCTAGTAAGAGAGAGTATTGTATCTTTGTTATGGAGATCAGAGGAGATTAAGGACACAGCAGATGGTTGACATAAAGTACATTACATTCTCCATAAAATGGTACGTGATTTGTGCTCTAGAGGGGACAACTGGGGGTGGATGAATAGAACAAACTCACTGCAGTACTACCTTTCTTGAATAGATCAGGATTGTTATGTTACATGTAGTAGTTAACAAAGTTTTTAGAGAGAGGTTAAAATAGTTGTTAATTGGTTAACTGAGATGATATACGATGGACCGAAATGAGACATGTTAGAAAGTAATTAGTGTGTGTGTGTGTGTGATTGATTGAACATAAAGAAAGCACATTGGGTGTGAAAAAGTGTGGCCATCAAATCACGTTTATCAATATAAAACTCTGTTCTAATGTTCCCCTTTCAATCATTATGCATTTATTTTACAATCAGATTCTTAAATCTACCAAAAGTACTCTCTTCATTTCAATATTAAACTAAACTCAATAATGATACGTCATTGTTCACAAATTAATGCTTTTCTTTTCTCTCTGCCCAACTCATAAATATTCATTTGCAGTAATTCATAAACTATATTAATTTCTATGGATTCCAAATTTCCAATAATAATACATTACATTTCCGAAATTCTACCCTCTATTTAGCCTAGTTTTTCTTTTTAAGTGAAATTTTTATTTTTGTACTTAGAGAGAGAGAGAGAGAGAAGTGGGAACTTTATTATATAAGCTTTTTAAAACCCTAAATTTTTCTATTTTAAACGTTTTTCTAACCACTCAATTAATTAAAAAAAAATCACTTTCATAAATCTTTTAAGTAAACATTACATTTTATATATAAAAAAATGCACTTATAGTTAATCACTATACTATGCTACACTTTGTAAATGACATAATATTATTTTATTGTCGAGAAGATGTCTTGTTTTTCAAGAATGAAGTATCTTTTAAAAAAATACAAACAAGCTTGAAAGCTTGTAAGTGTTTAAAGACCATTTAGAAAAAGTAGTATAAATTTGAGAATTGAAAGTATATATATATTTAGCCTCTTCAGGTGCTATATTTACTCATTTATAGACTTATAAACATGGTTATTAAAATGATATAATTAAGTCAAGAGTAATTATCAAACCATTTTGTATTTTTCTTTTTCTTGTGGCCTTATGCGAAGAATGGGTACAAGGGGTGATATAAAGTAAAGCTTTTTAGCTTTTGAAACTTTACCAGCTATACTTATAAAAGCTTAGCTAAGATTCTAAAGCATTTTTAATTATAAGTGTTTGCCAACTGTTTGGATAATTATCCATATATTTAACAAAGTTTTTTTTGGACTACAAATAGAAAATGACTCATATTTGTTAAAAAAGAACTATAAAGTTTCATTCTAGTTTCACGACTAACTTCAATTTAAAAACTTAGATACAAATACATATATAAAAATGTGTTTGACAAATGAAATGAAAATATTTGAATGACTAGTTTTTGTGTGACAATGTAATTGTTTAGAGAATGAATTAATGAGAGAAATTTATGTAGGTAAGGGTAAGGAGTTAGGAGGAGTCAAAAATGTGAATTGGTATTGGTAGGGTGGTTGCCATTAATAGCGAAATCTACGCTACACTCATACGTCACATCCATTGACACCCATATGGGGTTCCCCTTAATTAGTGGAGATCCACTCTCACACTCTCAACTACTCTTCTCTTTTCTTTATCAATACTAATTTCATATCATTCCATTTTCCATATCTTACCCTTTTCAACTCATTCATCCTATATTAATAATATTCCCATTTTATTTTACTAATCATTTCTTCAACTTTTGTTTTTGTAAACAAATTATTTGTTTTCTTCTTTTGAATTCATACTCTTTAGTAATAGCTAAACTTAATTTTTGAAAATATTAACCACTAAATTTAAACTGAAATTGATGTTTTCAAGCTTGCTTTTTTTTTAAAAAAAAAAAAAAAAAAGACAAAAGACGTAATTGTTACTAAATATTGAGTATGGCTTAACTGGTATAAAACATGTGTGCTTGGGAGTTGGGCGTGCATCCCGATATGTGCACATCCATCTTTATACATCTAACTTTTATCATAAATACAAATAAATAGGTAAAAACACGTAGGTCAAACAAGTTCGTACATACAAATTTAATGTTTACAATAATGACAATAAATGCTTTGGAGAAAAAAAAAATATAAACCTAGTTTCAATATGACACACATGAAAACACAACTGTTGAGAAGTAATACGCAAACTAGTTAGCTCCTAGAGGTGTCCACTAAAATAATTTTGTTTGGTCGTTATGACTTTAATGAATTTCATTATTTTATGTGAAAAAGACAAAAAAAAAAAAAAAAAAAAAAAAAAAAAACTGTAACATGGTTGGATTTGGTAGAATTTCAAAAACTATATGCATAAGTTGCTTAGTTTTTTTTTTCTTTCTTGCAATGAATAAATTGGTTAGTTGAGTTGCCATAGTATACTGTAATTTTCAATTCATAAATCAAAGTTAGTAAACTTTAATTCCTGTTTTCTTGTCACTTTTCCATTCAAACATAAATAATGCAAATCAAATTTTCGAATTTCAAATCTCTTAAATTACTTTTAAAATTCTATTGATGCTAAGAATAATAGGAATCAGTAGCAATTTCTTTTATTAATAATCAGGAATATATCAACTTTTTTAAAATTATTATAAATAGAGTGAAATTTATCAATATTTTGGTCAATGTAGATATACTTTTATAAGAATATGAGATATTTGATGACAAACTCTAAAAACTATATTTAGATTTTGCTATATTCACGTACTTTTCACTAATTATATTAGAAAGTTGTAGAGATTTAATCTAGTTCACAAATCATATTTCACAAATATCCTAAAATTCTAATATATTTCATATCTAGAATTTTTATCTAATTTGCATAAAAATTTAACCTTAATATTCATTTTCTCTCCTTATTAAATTTTCAAAAATTTCACCATTTAGTTTTATTAAATTTTCAATAGAAAATTAGTTAAACATTAATAAATTTGAATTAAAAATTACGACAATATATCTTATAATTAATATTTGAGGTTATGATTTGATGAGATATTATTTCATTCTCTGACTTATATGGTATTGATCACTTCAATTTAGAAATTAAATTATCATGCTTTAACCTTAGATTTTACAAATTTTCCTAGCATTAATATTATATAATATGTGGTATATATTAACAAAATGACTAAATATACTTGGTTACATATATGACAAAATAAGTACAATAAATATTGTTTCATATATGTCTTTTTCTTTTCAATAAAAAATGCTAGAAATGAATGGGGGTGTTATGAACTTTATGTAATATTGTAGGGTATTGGATTATTCATGAAAAAATAGTGCATTAAATCATTCTTGTAATTGTGTCTATTGAATTAGTAAGAATTAAGATAGTAGGGTAGAAAGCCGATTGTTTTGTGTATATCTAAATATTTAGAGTCTGATTGGTAACCGATGGATCTCTATGGTAGTCCAACCTATTTGAGTAATGGGCCAAATGGGTTGGTGATAGAAAGCATTACCAACTGAGTGGCCAGAGGTGTGAAACTCGCCATCAGCAATTTTCAGCTTGTGGTCGGCCCATTATGGTTGTTAGTACTAAAACTCTACCATATTTATTAGAGTCGCCAAGACTTTGCCAATATTTATGTAACGTGAGCCACTTTTGCATTCAATCCCTTTTAATATAACCGTACAGTATCACACAAGCAATGTGGAAGACGAAGTAACAAATCAATCACCTTTGAACCACACCCTACATCCCTAAAATCCAATCCAAACCAAAACCACCACCCTCTACTGCCAAATGTCGGCTTCCAATAGCCAACCAACCACAAATCACGTCGCCGTTTTGGCATTCCCTTTCGGATCTCACGCTGGGCCCCTTCTCACCCTTGTACGAAAACTCTCCGACGCCGCCCCACACCTACGATTCTCGTTCCTCAGCACTGCCAAATCCAACGACTCTGTTCTCTCCTCAATTGGGGTCGATAGAGTGAAGCGCTTTGACGTCGGCGATGGGTTGCCCGAGGGTTACGTGTACGGGCCGGGGAAACAGATGGAAGTGATGGAGCTGTTCTTGGAGGGGGCGGCGGAGAGGTTTAAGAAGGGGATGGAGACGGCGGCGAGAGAGATGGGTGAGAAAATTGGGTGTTTGATTAGTGATGCGTTTTATTGGTTTGCGGGTGAAATGGCGGAGGAAATGAAAGTTGGGTGGGTGGCGCTATGGACGTCGGGGCCTCGTCCGTTACTCGTGCATCTTCGCATGGATCTCATTAGGGAACGTATCGATATCAATTCTTGTGGTACGTCCCCTTCTTTTTTTTTTTTTTCTAATCGTTTCATTTCACTCTAAAACATATACTAAAATCCTCAAATTTAATTATTTGCCTTCCTCTATCTCAAAATTTGCTGAGCTTCTTATTGAATCAAATTCATAATTAACCCATCAATCCTATTTTCAAAATATCTATATCTACAAAGAACGTAATTCGAAAAGATACCAATTTGATCACATCGTCATGTTGACGTAAGTGAAAGATGGACAACATGCACATGACACTCCCACAAACACACACAAAACAAAAAATTTACATTGAAGGGTAGTTTTTATTGATTTTCTAAAAAGTGTTGAATCCTTTTTCAATATTTAGAAACATAAAACAAACGTAGTTGGTATAAAACGTATATTTCTCAATCAAAGGATTTAAAAAGATCCATTAAGAGATTAAACTATACTTTTAAGATAATAAATTTGAAACGATTTATTTGCTACTTTTAAACATCTAACATATATATGTGAAATTAAAAGTTTATGATCTTAAACTTGCAACTTAACTCTTTATTTTTTCTTTTTGTATTTTTTCATGAAAAAAAATATCACACTTTATACTCTCTCTTGTCCTTGTTTACTTTTAATTTTGAATTTTTTGTACTCTTACTCAAAATATTATTTCATTGTTTCAAAAAAAAAAAAAAAAAACAATTTCAAGTCTAAAATATATCTACGAAGTTATTCAATTTTAATTATAACATTTTAAATGCATTCATTTCACTCTCAAATTTGGCTTAAAACATGGCTAGCGTATGGAGATGATCTTTGACCTTACAAATTCTCTCTATTGTTAATTTCAAAATTATTAAGCCAAAAGATGGCTAACATATGGAAATGGTTTTTGACCTAATAAATTATTTTTTTTAATTTCAAAATTATAAAATGAGAAATGGTTATGAATAGAAAAAAAAAATTAAAACTATTTTCACATGTAACAATTTTTTTTTTTATAAATTTTGCTATATTGTAAGATTGATTTGTTTCATTATCATATTTGAAAATGTGTATATAAAATATAGAATTTGCCAACAAGTGAGTTCGATTTCATTTCATGTACCATCTAATGAACATGTTAATATGGTTCATGCTCATAACACACATGTTACACCCACCAATCAGTTCTTAAGGAAGCTTAAATCTCTGTTCTAATATTTTGAAGAAAAAAAAATCTAACTACAAAATTTCGAACCATATTCTTTGATTCCTCGTTGAATCCACTCCCTCAAAATGATTATGGAATGTAGATACCAGATAGAATGATTAACAAAATGAACAGTTTATTATTTAGGCATTGTTTTCAATTTCCTCGTAATCCAGGGGATTTTTTTAAAGAAAAATATTAGTCCAGAACTTGGTTGTTCTACTTTTAAGTTCATTAAGAATTAACGAGAAGAATTTTCCGGCAGAATCAAGAGAAAAACCCCTGGAGTTCTTGCCGGGATTCTCATCAATTCAGGGAGCCGATTTACCTGAAGAAATCCTAGCTCCGAACCTAGACTCTCCCTTCACAAATTTGCTAAACAAAATGAGCCATCACCTTTCAAAAGCCACCTCTGTTCTCATAAACTCATTCGAACAAATAGACTCACAAATCAACGACCAACTAAACTCAACCCTGCAGAATTACCTTAACATTGGTCCACTCACCGTACTCTCACTTTCGCTGCCTCCCTCCGACGACCATAACTGCTTACTCTGGCTCGACAATCACACACCCAACTCCGTAATCTACATAAGCTTCGGTGGGTTCCTATCACTACCACCGCACGAACTAACAGCCCTAGCAGATGCCCTGCAAGAGAGTCAAATACCATTTCTATGGTCTTTTAGGGGAAACCCAGAGGAAGAATTACCAAAGCGGCTTCTCGAATCAGGTAAAGGAAAAATCGTCCCGTGGGCTCCCCAGGGGCAGATATTGATGCATTCATCGGTTGGAGCCTTTGTGACTCATGGCGGTTGGAATTCGGTGTTGGAAAGCATTGTGGGCGGCGTTCCGATGATTGGGCGGCCTTTTCTGGGGGATCAGAGGTTGAACTTAAAGACTGTGGAAAATGTCTGGGGAATTGGAGTGGGTTTAGAAGGTGGGTTTGTGACGAAAAGTGAGGCTTTGAAGGCGTTGGGATTAGTTTTGGGTAGTGAAAAGGGAAAATTTATGCGGGAGAAAGCTGGTATTATTCGGGGTTTGGCTCTTAAAGCGGCGGAATCCACCACCGGAAGTTCTTCTCGGAATTTCATCCGTTTATTGGAGATTGTAACCAGGTCAATTTAAGTTCTTCTGAAATAAGTTTAATTAATTTCCAAGGATATGGTTTGGTTCCTACAGAGCATAGTAAAAGCAGAGAAGGAAGTTTGTCTATATAAATGAGGGATCGCACTACGTTTTTTTCTCTATCGTAAATGGAAATTATAGAAGAAAAAGAAGAAGAGGTCGGTGTGATACAAAAATGGAGGATTTTCCTGGAGCTTTGAAGACCCCTCGATCTGTTGCCGTTGCTCAATTTATGGTTTGGGTGATGAAGATGGCCCCAGTTCAGGCCCCTAGTCGTGTTCTTGAGATTGTTGCTGTCTCTGTCTGTAGTTTGTTCGGTCAGTAGTGTTTTGTTTTAGGGATTTTATGAATCTGATGTTGAAATCCGTTGGGGGAGAACTTATGTTTCTAACAAAATTGGATTAACTACTACATGCATTCTCTTTCTCCCTTGTGTTTATACACATTTTTCTCTTTCGACAGTAGATTTTTTATTTATTCTTTGCTTTGCTATTTCTGCTTTTGAATTTATAGTTTGATGATTTTATTGGGGACCCCGACGAAACAGATTGTTGTACTGTTACTACAATGGTACTTCGATTGATTTGTATACTTTGGTAAACGAAAATGATGATTAATTTGGTAGTCAAGGCCAACAAAATCACATCTAAAGGTTGAATTTCTAATAATATTGTTTTTTAAAAAGACATATATTCACAATTTCTTGGAGTTAGATAGAGTGGACGTTTGATAACCGATATATAATTTGAGTTGGGTGAGTAAACAAATTTCACCACTATTAGATACATCAATAATTTAAAAGGTTTTTTTAATCTTGAAATTATTGTTAACTTATTTTTCTTTTTGTTATTTATGTTGATTTATATTTCTCATTTTTTATTTGCATAGACTCTAATCAAACATTCTTGCGATTTTTATATATCAATTTAGTAACATGGTTAATGTTTAGTTTGTGTTTTTTTTGCCATGTAAAAGGATGATGGACTCCTCATTTAATAATACCTTGTAGTAAAAATTAAGTATACAACAAAATGGAGTATTGAACAGAAGTAAGAATTTGAGTATTTATTACTTACTTTTTAAAGTTAAAGTATGGTTGATGCTTCTGCTATGCAGTTTGATTTCAGAAATGAAATTTTATACTTTCCCAAATGAGACAAATTAATGTGCTTTTTTTTTTTTGGCTCAGGTACAATTATAGTTGTCAACCGGGTCGGGATGGGAGCAAGAAAACACTTTCATCCCCGTCCCTGTGGGGATTTTTAATATAATTTTAGAAGCACAGTGATTAGGTGCAATTTATATTGTATTTAATTCCATGTTGCCTCTTTTATACAAGAAAAAAGAAACTGCAGTGGTATCAATCTCATTATTTTGTAGGCAAAAGCCCGATTGTCCCTAGAAGAAGCTCCACGATAAAGAAGTCCGACGATGAAGAAGCCCGATCGCTCCAACTAGGACGGTAGATCCGACGGCAAAAGCCCGATCGTCCCTAGAAGAAGCTCGACAAAATCATCCCTACAAACGAAAACAAAAACAAAATTAACAAAAAAAAAAAAGACAAAAAGAGAAAGGGAGAAGAAAAGTTTTCTATACCTTTCTGTTGTTGGATGAAGAATAAGTGAAGAAGATATGAGTCTATTTATAAGGTCAACAAATTCAATTCCTAAAAGAATTAGGAATGATATTTAATCATTTTTTTAAAAAAGAAAATTCCTAAAAGAAATAGGAATGATTTTAATATATATATAAAAAGAAAAGATAATCCAATTATCTTATTTTATTTTAAATTATTTCATTGTTGGGATAAATCTCGAATTAAATTTTATTTTTCTTTTTGAGAGATTTAAAATATTTAAATATTTCAACATTAAAATATATATATATATTCTCAATTTTAAAAATAAAATAAAATTTGGATTCAAAATTCAAGTCAAATTAACTTGCACATATGACCTCCCTTTTATCATAAATTTAAATCGGAGCCATAAATCCAACTTTACATCAAGATTGAGGACCTCATTTTTATCTCAAATTAAAATTGGTCATTCCAAATTCTTATGCATCCTCAAGACAAATTAAGGTATGGTAGAAACCTTATCCTTATTTCAAAATTAATATTTGGTTATGTTCCAAATTTTACTAAAAAAAAAACCATCATATTAAAATTTTTTATCCTCAAATAAAATTAAATTGCGGATAGAACTTTGAACTGTTTAAGGTTTGGCCATATTCCAACCCTTATTTTAAACTTAAATCAAACTCATGTACTAAATTCATATTTTGATTAATTTGATAAGTTGAATTGAGCAAAAAAAAAAGGCTCATATTTTGACTTCAAATTTATCTTTTTCGAGATTCATTCACCCATATACGTGCATAAATCTCGAAAAGGGGGCATTTGTTGAATAAGAAATTTTGATACCAATCACAAATTGCCACATCATTTAAATTAATGATGAAAAGCACAAATATTTAAATTTGGGACTAATTAAAATTGACATGTGCCCCAAATTAAAGAATTGAAAACATAAATTGGGCCAATTCTAATAATGCCACATGTTTTCATCTTAACCGTTGGATTAAGTTAATCATTTTGGTTCAATTAAATATTATTTACTTGGACTTCAATTAAGCTAAGAAAAAATATGCTTAATTGAGCCCAACGATTAAATATAACCTAAATCCACGTGGTTGAGTCCATGGGTCTGGTCCATGGACCAACCAGGCTCAAGCCCATAAAGCCAACCAGTGAACTCTATAAATAGAGGAGTTCTCCTCATTTGAAGAGGTTGAAAATTTTTGACTCCAGAAGGTCTAGAGAGAAGTATCCTAAGAGCTAGAAGACTTCCTAACTCCTGAAATCGACCAACCTCGAAGCTCATTTGAAGATACAAACTTTTTTCCAAGACTCCAACTTCAAGAACATCACGTGCTCCGCTTCCTCCAAATCCAAGAACATCACGTGCTTCGCTTCCTCCAAATCAAGCGCAAACATCCAGTCGAGAGAGAATCAGAGGATCAAATTCTAGAGATTGAACCGCATCGCATCAAATCAGCAAAAAATACACATTAACTCAAGTTCAACTCCACGAATCAAATTTCTCCGGAAATCTCGTGCGAACAAATTTAAACTTTAGGACTCGGGATAACATATCTATCCTATTAGGATTCAAAGGAATAATTTTTCTTTTAAATTATTATATTGATTTTAAGAGTGATTTTAAAATTAGGAGTATTTTTTAAAATAGTTAAATAAATTAAAATATTTACAAGCTATAACAAAATTTTGAATTCTATCCATAATTGCCATTGATAGATTTATACCACTATAACATATTAGTGATAAAATTTAAAAATGAAAATGACATCAAATAAAAAAAACAACATATGACACCTATTTTTTGCCTATTGTGAATATGACAAAACTAGTGATATTAGACGACTATCGAACAGTAATTATAGGGTTATATAAGGGCTATCATTCAGTAATCATAGAGCTATTAGAGAGTCATCATTTTTAATTTTGCAAGGTAGAATTTGTTAATTTTGAAAATTCTCCTTAAAATTATCGAATTTACTAAAAAAATATTCTAATTTAATAATTATTTAAGTAAAATAATTATTAAAAAATGTTTTTAAAATTTATTTAAAGAAACGTAAAAAAGAAAAATGGAACGTTTAGTTTTATACCTTATTTTTGGGAACAATTATAGAAATAAAATCCTAATTTATCCAATAGATATTTATGAGTATTACATTTTAAAGGATATTTCAAAAATAGCAAAATATTAAAACTATATTTATAAATTATATCAAAATTCATCAAACTTATCTAAGTTTTTTTTGGTTATATTTGTTAAATAGTTTCATTTTTTTAATATATAACAATTTCTCTTTGAATGGTATTACTCTTATTGCTAGACCATTATTTATCTATCTTGAAAAAAGTAAAAATAAAAGATTGATTTTTTTTTTTAAATGAACAAACGGTTAAAAATATTTTTAAATATAAAAAATTTTACTTTCTATTATTGATAAATTGTAATACATCCATGCAGATAAACATTTATTAACTTGATAGGTATCTATCTATATCTATCATAAACAAAAGTTCATTTTATGTTTAAAATACCATTTTCATATATATAGTAAGAGATTTTAAACGTCATACTTGTTTATAAGTAACTTTATGTCAATTTAGCTATACTCCAAATTAAAATAATAGCTTTCTTTAATGTTTAAATTTTTTTTAAAAAAAGTTTACTATAACATTATATCTATGCGTCAAGGGGAATATAATTTAATAACGAGTAGTGCTATCTTAAAAGGTTCGTGCTCGCCAATATTTCCCCTTTAATAGCATTTACTATTTTGATTGAGAGAAACCATAAAAACTTTGGTTGAATTTCACCGGCATGTTGGAGATTGAAAGCGAGTCAATCTAGAAAAGGAGTGGAGAAGGTTTTTCATTATCACCTCGTTAACATAAGTTTTAATTAATTAGATTAGTTGAAATTAATTACTTTCAATAATTTCCAAGAATTGAATATATATGCTACGGTTCCCAGAGAAGGAAGTAATTTCATTTTCATGGCTACATATACGAAGGATCCTCTACTCCTTATTTCTCATCTTCAATCAAAATAAGAAGAGCTGCTGATCAGTGTGAAATAGTTATACATATAATATATATTCAAAAATGGGGGATGTTGGGCTTGCTTTGAAGATGGTGGCTGATTGTGCTCCGGCAGTTGCGACGGCTTTATATGTGGTTATGACGGCTGCACCAGTGCTGACCCCTGTTGTAGCCCCTGTTATGGTTGCAGCTACCGTTGTTACGTCGGTCACCGGCGTTTTGAAGATTTTTGAAATTTGATGATTACATTGAAATTATGTGTTGGGGAAAACTAAGGTTTTTAATGAAATTGGTTTAACTATTACATGTCTTGTTTTATGATGAATCAAAATAGTTAATTTAGTTAAAATAAGCTCAGTTCAACTATTACTTACTATCTTAATTTGAATTTCATTTCTTTAACTGATCTTGATACATTGTAGTCAAGTTTTTCATTAATCAAGGGACTTTTTATACCTATGATTAAAAGTGGAAGGATCAAAATAGTTAATTTAGTCAAAATTAACTCGGTTCAACTAGCGTTTGTATGTTCATGTAACAATAGCTTTTTAGTTCAAAATTCTCCACCACAATCCAAAACAAAAGGTTAATTTAAAACCTCCTATTAAGAAATTGGGGATCAAAGGGATACTTTTTCTTTTGAATTATTATATTTGATTTTAAGAGTGATTTTAAAATTATGAATTACTAAAAAATGGTTTTTATTTAATAATTATTTAAGTAATATAAAAATAAAAATTTGAAGAACCATATATTGTATGAAAAAAACGGAAGCGTTTGGTTGTATACTTTATTTTTTAAAATATACATAGAAAGACATCGATAAGACTTTAAATCAACGTCAATATTATTAATAGACAATGATATAATTCAAATAATATTATATGAATGTATATCATATGATATAAAATCTCTTGTTATATTTTATAAATATTTTAGACAATTTTATCATTTACAATAATTCGAATAATACGAACATTTATTTTCAATTTTGGGTTACCATGTTTTCTCTACCTAATATAATTAAAATTAAACTTCAAAAGATCATAGGAGTGCCTAATAATTGGGAACTAAAATATAAGTAAACATAAAGTACACCACTATTCATATCAAAAAGAATTTATATGATATATTTATTATTTGACACGTTATTAATTATTAAATATTGATGTTAAAGTTCTCACATAATTCTTTAAATAAGAAAATTGAGATAGACATTGAATAGACCATTTTCCTCCAAATTGAAATTAAAGTTGGGATACAAAATTGAAGAAAACAATAAAATTGAAGATTTCAGAATCCAAAGTTCATTGGATTCTTTTGGAAACGAAAATAAATCGCCGCTATTAAGTAATATATAATTAAACCCTTATATTAAAAATTAAATACGCATTCCACCGTTTGAAGGTCAGATCAAAAGTCCCTCAAAACTCCAAAATTCCAAACACACCCTCTAATCAATAAATTACAATTCTCTCCTCCTTTCCCCATATAAATCCCAACTTCCAAAATCAAATTTTCTCCACATGCATACCATAAAAAAGAAGAAGAATAATTATAACCATGGGAGGAAAACGAGCAATTCATACCTCTCTGAAGTTGCCTGTTCCATTGGGCTGCAACAAGCCCAAAAAATACTCCACCAACAATCAACGTGGAGTAGAGAAGATTATAACCACTGTTAACAAATATGAGGTTGCTGGAGGATCAAGTGTAGAGTTTTCGAAGAGGCAAAAAGTGAAGGAGTTTGTGGATAAAAACACTGGACGTTTGAGTTCTAAAGAAGAGGTTACTTATAAGTGTAGTATGAAGGTTGATGATGGTGTTCATGGATTTGTTAATGAGGTTCAAGCTCAAGTGAAGTTTAAGAAAGTTCCAACCTCTACTAAGAATAGTAGTTTGATGAAAGCTACTAATAAGCATATTATGTTTGATTTCTAATTCTGTAATTTGCTGGATCATTTCTTGTTTTGGATGATGATCTTAAGACATATTTTGTACTTTTCTTTTTCTTTTATTTTTGCTCTCATTTTGAATTTCAAATTAAAACACTAGTCTTTTTATATATATTTCTATGTTCTAAGATGTTGGCGACTGAATTATTATAATATGTGACCCGAAATGGTTTGTGAAGTGCAACTCTAATCAGAATTATTTGGATTTTATTTTTGTATTCAATAAGAAGCAAAATAAATCATAAGAAACTTAGAGAAAAAAAGTTTGAGACGTGAATATATACACACTAAGTAATTGATAGACATATATTTTGTTTTTTAAATTTTGGGTTTAATTTTTGTTTGGTTCTTGTTAGTTTCAAAATATTACACTTCTAGTCCTTCGATTGTGAATCAAGTATCAATTTTCTTTTTCTTTTAAGTACAATTTGATTTCAATTTCAAAATGTTACAATTTTAGCTTGGATGATTATTTAATTTTTATTCAATTTAATTTGATTCTTATATTTCAAGATCAAATTTTGCGATTCTCTTCTACATGTGTTAGCCACCCAAATTTAACCTTACAAGTTGATTGCAAAACTTGATAAAAGTCTATTAATCAAATTAAAAGTTAGTGTAATTATAACAAAAGTCATATATATATATATAACAAACATCATGCTTTAGCAGTATTATCATTTTAAATTAATTAACAAAACATAAACATTGTGTAAATCTTGATACATGCACCTGATAACTAAATTAAAATAAAACACAAACCTTAAGAACCATTTAAAACTTGAGTTAAATAGAAATTTAACTAAAAACTTAGAGAGAATAAAATATTTCTCCCTAAAGAAATGAAACAAAAAAAAAAAAAAGCACAAACCCAAAAAGCAATAAGATAAGTACATTGGGATTTTAATCCATCAAGATCGTCCAAGGTGAAGATCTGGAATTAAACTTGATTATTCACACAAATATACAAAGCTTGAGGATACAGATTCTTAGTAAGTTTACAGCATATTACAGACGAATCCATCTTATGAGCATGACGAATCCAAAACAGCCTCCTTGTCTACACATAAAAAGGTAATATATGATTCTCCCCTAAAGATTATACCCTAACTCAAAATCTTGAAACATCAATTCCGATTGAAGAACAGAACTAGAATCCCAAGAATTAGAGGATGATGCAGCTGATCTCATATCATGCTCATTATTCTGACCCCACCAAATCAAACTATCCTTAGGACACCCACCCACTTCCTTAAACCAATCAAATTCAGCCACCTGTTCATCACTTTGTGCCATGAAACCCTCACCTTTGTTATGATCCTCAAGAAATCCATCCACCACTTGCATAAAGTTTGAAACTTGATGATGCCCAGATGATGATTCAACTTGATGATGATGATCTGAATTTTCTGGAATCTTGCAAGGAAGGGAAATAGAACTGGTGTTGGTTTGTGGGTGAATAAAGAAAGCAGTTGCCGCTTTGGGTGGATGGGGTTGTAATAATTGAGTATCAGTAGTAGTTGATTGGAGATCATTAGGGTTTTGAGTATTATTGTTGAGAGATTGGAGGGTTTGGACAATTTTTTCTTGCATGGGGTGGAGTTTGGGCCATAGCTGAGGGTGTGTGTAAAAAGAGAATGGATTTTGAAAGCCTTGAAGTTGCATATGAAGTTGAAGCCTTTCTAAGGCTGAGTTACTCAGAAGCTCTTTTGGGTCATCATTGTTACTGCTGGATGAAGATGAATTAATGCCATTATTGCTATTTGATTGTTTGCGTTTACCAAGTAATTTTTTTTTCAGCCTTGTATTCCAATAGTTTTTTATGTCATTATCTGTTCTTCCAGGCAGCTGAGCAGCAATTACAGACCACCTAAAAAGACACCACATAGAATTCCAAGACAATCAACCTCTGACAAAAGGAAACAACCAAAAAATCCCTAAAACTACCAAAGCATATAGCACAATAATGGTTTTTTTTTTTTTTTTTTTTTTTTGTTGGAACAACAAGCTAACAAATCAAAATGGATCAGCAGACACACGAACATTTCAATTAATTTGATCTGAACTTAGGACGACTCTCATCACACACCCCGAACCCAAAAACATATAAGAGTAGTACTTGAGTACATCCTACATCTTGCCCTACATACATCTTTTGCAACTTGCTCCAATCACACGATAGAAAAAACGAAAAAAAGTTGTAGAAAATGGAAAAAAGATTGTTTCGTGATAAAACTGTCAAAAAGATATGTGAAGTCTATGATACAGTTAAAGTAATATTCAACATATGAGATTGGAACCCACTCTTGTAGGGAATCAAAGGACAAAGAAAAAGGACAAGAGACCAATTCAGATCCTAGTAACATGGCTACTAAAACAAACACTCCCCAGACCAATTTCCAAAGTTTAAGATGGGAAAGTATTGGAAAGTTGTGCTTAATTAGACAAGTATGTATGGGGAAAAAAATAAAAAAGAAAGAAAACCTGCTGCCAATGCTTATATAGAGATTACAAATGATGTTGTCCTCTTCCTCAGAGAATCCACCATGTTTGATATTAGGTCTCAGATAATTCAGCCATCTCAATCTGCAACTTTTTCCACATCTCTTCAGCCCTTCATTTTTCAACCAAAAAACAAATATATCTATTTTAGAACCCTAGAAAGATGTAAACTTTTGAGAAAAAGAGAGATATTTATAATTATATACATATACCAATTTTTTGAGGAAGAGCAATCCAATTGCCTCCAGTTCCATGCTCTTCAATATAAGCTTTAAGCCTTGCATCTTCTTCAGGTGACCATGGTCCTTTCTTAACATTAGCTTTATCACAACATGGAGCTCTACCCATCTCTTCAATTTTACCTTCAAATAATTCAATCTCTTTTTTAGGGGTCTTGTTCTGAAAGCAAATGAGGAAGAAGACCATGGATTTATAGGTTGAAAAAGTGGGGAAAATCTTTTGATATATCTATTTGTTTATTTATGATTTTGGTAGGATTAAAAAAAAGAAAAAGAAAAAAGTCTTCACTCTCAACCTCTCCCCTTTACAACCTCTATATGAATTGTGGAGTCATTAGTCTCTCTCTTACTTTTTGGATTAGTTCGGTCTTGGCAATGTTTAACAATTGATCAAGCCACACAGCACAGGTTAATTTTAAAACTTACTCTTTGCTTAATTTAATTTGTTTCTTTAGTATATGTTATTAACCGTATTAATGCCCTTTTGATTTTTTTAACTCAATTAATTTAATGATGTAGGAAAGGGTGAATGCAATAGAAGCTCCTCCATATCTTGTCCATTTGTCTCCATTGTCCTCGAAAATGTTCCATCATAAATTATTTTTTTGAACTATGATATATTTTAAAACAAATTTATATTTCTCTCATTTTAACTAGAGCCCATAATGGGAATATTATGATTAAAGTTTTCAGGAAAAAACTCATAATTATTCACTTTTGCATGGCATGGCAAACTATATTGTGGAAGGACCTGGTATGGCAAACTATCTTGTTAGCATTCTTTTTGTTTCTATTATTTTTTTCAAAAATATTTTCAAATTAAATAAATAATTTGATCTACAATTTATTGGAACAAAAAAACTCGACTAGGTACTGATCAAGTAAAAGAAAAGGACTTTTCTGATGAAATAAAATAAAAAATACTTTCTTTTTATTTATAAATATTTTTATGAATCTTTAATAAATTGGTATTATTTAACAGACTTGCAAATCAAGGATGTAATTCTTTTTGACATAATTTTAAAAATTAATTATAAATCATTAATTAAGCTCATGAGTGAAGGACAAATTTATTTATATATCATTTAACAAGTAAGACTTCAATATACATATAGGAGGAGTACTTAACCACATGCTTCTATTTTGGTTAAGAATGTTAGTCATCCACACATCTCTATTTATGATTATAAATTATGTATTTCACTTTTGAAATCATCACAAATACTTGTATAGTAGAGGTGAAAGGATCCTAGAACTTTGGTTTCAAAACTTGTTAACACTTTGAGCTTGAATGTGCCGTATTTAGCTAAGTATCTCGAAGATTATTATTTGGCTAGAATGAACTCTTTTGTTGTTAATTTTGTTTGCGCATCTACTTTTCTTTTAGATTTGAGGTATGACAAGAGTGTCAGTGCATGATCTTTACTAAATTCCTATTCTCTAATTGTACTTTTAATTTAAAAAACAAAAAACAAAAAACTCCTAACATAATTTCTATTCTTGTGTTCTCTAGTTTGAAAGTTTGAGAAAATGATATGTATGGTAAAAAGCTTTCAAAGAGTGTTCTTGTGATTGAAATGGAAGAAGAAATATTTTTTACTATTTTTAAATGTTTCTTATTTTTATTGTTTTCACATAAAAGTGAGAGAATTTCTCACTAATTAATTAATGTAGACTTTAATCACATTTCCAACTAATTTTATTTTTAAAAGAAATGATGTATTTTCAATACAACAATTAAAGATTATCAAACCTTCAAACTAAAAGATTTGATCATGTCACATTACAACTAATTAGCTAAGAAATAATGAAATTTTTTTGAAAACAAATTATGAGTATACGAAAATTATTAAACATATAATAAAGAATAAGTATTACATGTTCCCATGCTTCTTCCTAATTAAACTCCTACATTGGACTTAATGATATGACCCCACAATCTTAATTAACAACAATCTTATTATGATTATATAATTATATAGTAGTTTCGTATCCTTAATCCCTTCGGGTTTAGAAAATCAAAACCCTTTTTACTCCACCTCCAATTTCATTGGTCCACGTGTGTCTTATTTTAAGTGCACGATTATTAAACATTAGCATAATTGCAATTTGTCATTCAATTAGAGGGAGGAAGAAGAGTTAGGGCAATTAATATTATTAGAAAAGCTTTGAAAGTGATGACGTTTCTCATTGACCTTTGTTTTTCATTTAATTGGAAATTGTTTAATTTATTTATGTTGATGACTTTTTGGAATTAAGAAAGAAGGAACAACACCTATTGAGAAATTACAAGTCGAAAACAAACAAACTACTAATAAATAACTCTTTTCTTTTTTTCAATATTTTGTTTTTTTAATAATTAAGTTAACCAATTTGAGTGAGATCTTTATGGAAAATTATAACATCCTTCTGCTTGTCATTCTCTTCAATCACAGAATCTAATTGCCAATTAAATGACTTTAACCTAATTTCTGTTTCATCACCCAATTAGGACCCAGCTAATTTCAAGATCACTTTTGAGTTTTTCTTTTTCTTTTTCTTTTCAATTTTTAGTTGTTATTATTATTATTATATACGAAAAAGAAACAAATTGCCTTTAGATAAGATAAGGATAAGTATGAGTACTTCTTATTCTACAAACAAATATAAAATAGAAAAATATCAATTTATCTGGAAAAAGAGTATCAATTTTAAATCAAAAGTTTAATAATTAGAACAAATAATTGTAGCAATTAAACTCTAAAAAAATATATCAATTGAGCTCTAAGTCATTACATTTTGAGATACTTCCGTGCGTCAATTATCTTAAGCTAATGGTGTGTTAACTTATTTTAGATATTAATTAGGTGGACCTCCGACGGATCTCTTTACATTTTTTTTAGAATAATGTGAAACTTATTATTGTATCAAATAAGCCCTCAAATGTCCATGAAGCAGATGAAGCAGTTTTTCTCTTGTTCGTTCATTTTATAAAAGGGAAAAACTTAGGTGCATATGAGGTAATTTTGACAAATTCTTCCTGCTTCTTTTTTAAAATGTTTATTAAATTTATTTTTTCTATGTATGTGATAAGACTGTTTTGCATAAAGATCAATGCATCTTAAAATATACTCAAGTATTGTTCTTTTATAAAATAGACATTTGAAGAATCTATACATGTTTAAGAATTAATAGGTAATTGTAATAAAAAGTCCAAATTGATTTGTGAATATTTTAGAATTCAATAGACTCAAATTATAAGTTTCACAAGATATAGAATAAATTAAAATCTAAAAGATAGATATAATTATTAGTTTAGAGTTGTAAAAGTATTTAGAGGTATAAATATTTGCCTAAAATAAAATAAAGGAATGTAAGAAAAAAAAAGAAGAGAGAAACAAGAGCTATAAACTAATTGATGTGTGGAATATTTGGTGGCATTATTATAATCATATCCTTATAACTTTTAAATTCTTAAGTTGATAAAAGTTGACTAATAAGGCTTAGGTTATTTCATATCCCAAGTTCAAACATCCTACATCACAACAAATCAAGTTTTGTTTTAGTTTCTATATTTATGTTGTTGCCCTACCAAAGTTACCAACCCCTTCTGGTTTGCTAATAATTATGCACTGTTTGGTATAATGCGTCATCAAAACAAGGATAATTAAGAATTAAGAAAAAAGGGTTTTCCCTTGTTTAAAATATTATGGTCAACACGTCTAATCGTGATTTCAGTGACTTTTAGATGTTCTCAAAGTTAATTTTAAAGATGATCGATCCCTAAACACTGATATTGTCAAACAAAGAGGGATTGTTTATTAAGAATATTTAAGTTTATGTCCCGAAGCTTCTGTAGCAATTAAGGAGTTGTTGTGTTTGAATTAAACAAACAGTCAATATATTAGTTTTGGTGCATTATTAGGATAATTTTCTTTTGTTCAAATACAATTATATATGTGTTGGCGGGAGAAAATGCATTCGTTATTGTTGTGTGGACCTCTTTTGGGATTATTTGCCAACTTGTTTCTTCTGGTTTCGCTTTTCAAATTAACATGCATGGGAATTTTTCGTATTGGTTGGGTGTAGAGTCTACCATGGACCTATTGTAAGTTAGTTATGTGTACAGATTAACTGAGTATACAAAGTTATGGTAAGATGTCTTCCTATGATAGATTACTTACTCTTTTCTAGAGTCCATCTATAGGAATGTTTATAATGTCGATTATATGATGAGATGCACATATAGTTACTTAGCTTGGTAACTTCAATAATGGTTGTGGTGCTTAAGATTGTAGGATGTCAAGCATAAGTACAGTGTCAACTTGAAACTCTAATTTTTTTTCTTTCAACATGCTTATTTTCTCATTTACCACTTCCCTGGACTTTAATCCACCCATGGGTTTTGGACTTTACCTGGTATAACTTTTACCGACATACACAAATATTGATAAATTTCCTAGTTTTCATGTGTATAGAGTATAATCAAGATTAATTATTCGTTAACTTTTAAACTTGGCGTAGTTGATTAAAAATTAAAGTAAATATAATTAGAGGATCCAAGTAGTTTAAGCTTAATTAATTAAGTATTTTGCTGTTTTGAAGTAAGAAGGAATAACAATTATCAAACCCCCTTTGTCCTGTTTGATTTGATTATCTTCAAAATTCGGTAACCAACCCAAACACTAATATATATCGAGAGTTCAAATATTACAAATGTTGTTATTTATCTCCTTTTACCACGGTAAAATAGTTTTAATCGTTTGCTATTCATAATAATTTCTCTCCATAATTGAACTATATATTCATTGTAATTTGAAAGAATTTTTTCTTTTGTAAATTTTAAACATTGCTAATTAGCTAATTCAACATAAGATTTTCAAGTATTCGGTTAGGATATTTTGTCAAATAGTTTATAATAATATTTTTTAAAAGAAAAATCTTTTTTATGAAGTTATCAAATGTTTCTATTATTTAGGAATCTTGATAAGTTTGTTTCCTTCTTTAATGGAAAAGATATCTACATAATATATTCGGGAATATATATATATATATATATATATATATATGAGTAGATTGTGTTTGTGGCGTGCAGTGCGGAAAAAGACAAGATTCGGAAAATTAGCTACAAACGCGCCTGAGGAGACTGCATCAATGTAGATTGTATGTTATTGAGGGATCAATTCACAAAGTCAGAGGAGCCTGAACTAGTCTTAAAAGAGATTCTGTAGGGGAGCCTGAGTTTACTATTAGTTATGACAGTACTATTTAATGTAACCAGTGAGATAAGTTACATATCATGAATCTGAATTCTTACCTACATTTGCCGAACTGGGTTACCAAAGTGCACCGTGTTATTTACTCTCTATGTGCTTTAATCAATTAACTCATTCTTTTTCAAATTCAATTTGAGTTTTTAATTGCTGTCATAAAGATATATATAGTTTTTTTTATACTAAAACTTGTTATTAACGATAAATTTATAGTCTGGGAGGAATAGAAAAATCAACTTGCACCATAGAAAAATCCTTGCACTTAGAGTGTAGACCACAACACTGATTAAAGAGAGCCAAATAATAGAGATTTCACAATGACAATATTTTCAACATAACTCAAATTATATCTCAAATGCTTTTGACAATGCATAAAAATAGTTTCATATAATAGGTTCTATATTTTAAATAATTAATTTGACAAAGTTCATTACTAACTTAATGATCTGGTTGTCAATCCTGCTGAATTATATTGGCCAACCTCTACACTTGTACAATATTTTTCATTCATGATCAGCACTTCATTGGAGTTGCTCTATTGCCTTCTTAACTTCGGGTAGATTTTATGTTAAACTTTCTTCTACCTAATAATTTAAGTTTTTGAATCAATTGACAATAATTTTAGATGATATCAAAGCATGCAATCTAGAAAGGTCTTGTATTCAAGTTATTGAAAAAGAGAGAGAGAGAGAGAAAGAAAAGTGTAATATTAAGGGTAGTGCACGTAGTAGCAGAGGTTGAAGTTGGAGGATTTGTTGTCACAGAGTTTGACCCTATGAATAGTACTGTAGCCAATGAAGATATGAGAGTTTTGGTAATATAGTCATTCATGATATATATATCAACCTCTCTCTCCAACCTAAAGTCACTTTTGAAAAATAACATTAAAAATGATATAGTATATGCATGGATATTCTGATATATATCTAATGTTGGGGGAGACTAGGAGTGGTTGGGATAATAATAATACATTCCATAGAGAGTCTTTTTATTTTATTTTATTTATTAACCAAAACCAACAATGGAGTAAATCAATTTGTATTTCTTTTAGTATATTATCTTCACTATTATTATTATTATTATTATTTTCCAAAAAGGATGTTTCTTACCTTAAATTGAGGTTAAAGAGATAATGATGTACCCCTTCTAATTCCATTCTACCCCTTGCACCCATAACCACTTCCTTTTTCAAGAAAAGTGATAAATCATTTTAGAAGGTTAACAATGAAGAGTTAAATAAAACAATTGAGTATAACAATATAATGTCTAAAACATTAAAGGTAAAAAAGATTGTAAATATAACTAAGTTTAAATTTAGTTTTTGAGTCTACTAAGTGGTAAACTGTAGTGAACACTAATAAGAGTTTATAATTAATATATAAAAAAAACGTCATTCATTGTAATTAAAAAAAGATAGTGGTAAATATAGCAATTATATTCAAAATAATTAGGTATGCAGTAACATTTAAAAAAACTGCAAATATTGGTCTATCATTCATAAACCATGAGAGTATCAATGATAGACGTTAATTTGCTATATTTAATTACAATTTTTTGAAAATATCATTATATAAAAATTAAAGAAAATTGTCAAAAATAGAATATTTTTGAAAAAATATTTACACTTAGTAAAAAAACCAACGATAATAAATTTTGCTTTTAGTGATTTTGTTCTATGAAATGTAAATAATTTGTTACCTTTTTCTAATTGAAAAAAAAAATCCTATAATTAATTATTATAAAATTTTGAAATAATAAGTAGTATAGTAATGAGATCATTTTGAAAAAGAGCAAAAAAAACCATTTTTTCTTTTAATTGTTAGCGAATGACTTTTTTTTTTTTTCATGTGCACGTTATTTTATAAAATACCAAAATACCCACTTTCTCTAACTGTAATTATTTCATCTTTAAATTGTAATTAATTTTTGTTATGTATTTATGAGCTTTAACTATTTTCTACTTGGTAAAGATATAACCGCTCATATCATAACTTCTTCCTAATATATCGAGAATCAACTAATTGTTCAACATTTTAACAATTTTATTCAATCTTACTAATTTCAAAATAATCAAATTGAATTGAATTTCAAAATAACAAAATTACCTTTTTCAAAACTGGTGAATCTTAATGATACATTTTAAATAAAAAAAAGCTTAATTGAATTTCAAAATAAACCAATTATTATTTTTCAAAATTAGCAATAGATTTTATATCCAAATAAATTTAATTGAATTTTAAAATAACACAATTATTATTTTCCAAAATTGGAGAATCTAATATTATCTCAAAATAACACTAATGGTTTGAATAATTTGAAATTGTGAGAATTCGATCATTAATTTTATTTTAAAATAAGCTTAACTGAATTTTTGTAACAATATTTTAAAAAATATTTACGTAGAATTGACTCTGTGTTCTTGGTCTGAATTTTGTTTATTTGTTGTGTAGTACCCGAAGTTTCTTACTGGTAGACGAGCTCACATCGTTTATGAAGGAAAGAAAACTGGCACTTTCGGCATATTAATTGTTCATCCCCAGGTAGCAACACCTCTTGGAATTAAGCTTTAAACCCCACGACCATGATATAGATAATACATATCTGCCTTGTGTAACTTAATATATAGTTGGTATTTGCATGTACCATACTAATATTGATATATCTCTCGTTTGATATCAGGTTTTGGTGAACTCTGACATTCCCGATCCATGTTCTTTAGTTGAAGTTAACATGGAGAGCTTTTCATAGCATTGATTCCACAGTCGATGAGACGAGTAAGTACACCTTGCGCTTCCTTTTTATTTTTTCAAGTAGTCTTTTTGTTTTCTTATTCAGTTTTATGTGGAGTTCATGGTGATGACTGTTTATCATAATCCAATCAATGCCTTCCTATGGGGTCCCATTCCGTCCAGTGGAAGTCATCTATTTTTGTTAGGTTGAAAATGGCATCAAACCAAATGATTCTTATAAATTTGTTATAGTGATTTTTAACACGGGTAAAATCACTTTTGTCATTTTCATCATCACTCTTAAAATATAAATAATCATTAAAAAAAGTCATTTTATTAGCATGAAAAATGCATTCTAAATTGTAAAATTAAATATCGGATTGATTTTGAGCGAATAAAAGTGTATTTCAAAAAGATTTTAAACACTTCAGAGTCACTCCCAAGCACATTACTTTCTCCCTAACCTGAAGTAGGTATGTTTACTTTGTTGCTGTAGGTTTCGAGGTTTTTCTCAGCTAACTCTCTTAGGATACTCTCCTCCAAACACCACGTGTCACGTGTCCCGTGTCCCGTGTTCCTTGTTTTGACCATGGTTGGGGTGAAGATTTTGAGTGCAGAAATGGAAATTTTCAAGCTGTATTATAAGGAAATGCAGAGGTGTTTTTTGTATTCTCAAAGACTTCAAATCTCATTTCAAAGCTTATTAGAGAAGCCTAAGCAGTGTGTGAAATAAGCATCTCTTGTAGGCTCAAATTTAATTATTACTTTAAAACTTATTCATAATATCACTAAAGTGGTATTTATTTTCAAATGTTTTTAGCACTGAAAAACAGAGAATCTTGAAAATGGTCCACTGAACTAATTTATCTCTATCTTTGCCTTTTATCTCTTCTATGTTATAGTAAAAGGGACTGCTTGAAAGAATTTTTACCTATTCCTTTGCCTCCTACATTTTTTTATTAATTCTCATATTTTTTGTCGAGTGTGGTTGTAACTTTTCAAGTCAAATCTTAAATGATTTAGTGTATTTGATGTTGATGGAATGCGACTCTTCGAGAAAACTAGGATGTATCTGTTCAAGGTAACGGTGTGTTACATTAGTGCGTACCATTTATTCTTTCAATGTATATGTGAAGTGAATGTGTACATATATTTATATTCTTAAAAAGTAATTGAAATAATGAGATCCAAACTTTGGAGAAAGCATTTAGAAAACAAAAAAGTTAATTGAATGAAAGTAATAATTAATATGATGAAATAATGCATCATTTTGAGTTTAAAAACATTCGAATAAAAATGATTGCATTATATATATGAAAATATTAGAATAAAAATTAATACATTATCTAATTTCTAATTTTATTTATTATATGTTCAAAAGTTACTATTGAAAAAAATTAATTGAAACTTGTATTTGCTAACTACTAGTCCGGTAAAAGTACAAATATCGTGATTTATACAAGCACTCAGTTTTGGTGTAAAACAAGCAATATTTTAGAAAAGAGTGTATATTAACTCTTAGCAATTTGTTTTCATTATTGTTACAATTGGCAACGTGGGAAAACCATTGACTTCGAAACAAACCCATTAAAGCACAGCAAGTAAAAGTAGTGTCCATTGGAGCACACATTTGTTAAGTTTCCATGGCTTGCAATATTACACTATACACATTTCGGGTGTATTTTGTTGAGATATAAAAGTGTTTAATTTTACTAAAAATTATTTTTTTTAAAATGGTAGTATTTGGCAAATTAAAATAATACATTTTTTAAAAATTCATTTATAAAATAATCTATTTTTGAGAAATCTTTAAAAACTAAAATTCATATATAAACACTTATAAAAATGTTTAACCAAACATTGAGTGTTTAAATTTTAAACTCATTTTCAAAAAAATGTTTAAAAGAAAATGTATTATTGAAAAACATTTTTTTTTAATTCAATCCAAACGGACCCTTCAACAACGGTTGAAAATTATTTGCGAAGTAGAAATTCTTCGAAGTTTCAAAAGAAAATTGGAACTTGAAACGGTGCATCAGTGATCTAGAACAAGTAACTATCTAACTTTTCGTCCTAAGTCACTACCACATGATTCAAGAACACGGTTTTCATTTGAGATCTTAGAATGTTTAAAACATTTTATAAAAAGTCAAAGGACATGTTTGGGAGGATGGAATGAAATGAGTTTGCAATGAGTTTTAATTTCCAAGTCCATGTTTAGATTGCCCTTTGGATCTAGTTTGTAATACAAAATCCATTCACTTTCCACAATTTGCAACCCTATTCTCTTTCTTATTGTTTTGACACCTCACGATCTCATTCTCATTTATGTCTCTGATTCTCTGCTCATTCAAACACTTCTCAATTCCCATTAATTTCATTTGCAACTTTTTACAACTTTTGAAAGTTTGAGAATATTTTTTAAACAAAAGTATAAGCTTCCAAAGTGTAATGCAAACCAAGACAATTGATGTATGAAGGATTGGGGTAACTATACTCATGGCTCATCTGCAAACTCTCAAAGGAGATTTATTGAGGATAGTCATCGATCCAAAGTGATATATCATACAAATTTGGTATAGAATATCTCACAACTGCTAAATACAGTTTAAACATTGAAGAACTGATCATAGTGACAAGTTTCGTAAGCAAGCACGATATACAGTATGATATTCAGCTTCAGAAAAGCTAAAAGCAGCTTCATTGATAATAAAGTAGCTTGAAAATCCTACCATTGTGATGGTGAGAGATGTCTCCATTTGTTTGAAACTTCTCTACTTTAGCGAGCTTGGTTTCCTACGTCCTCCTTTTCTTCGGCTTTCCTATTTTCGCACGATGCAGTTCTGATAATTTCTGAAAGAAATCAATACATGTTATAATTCTGCTTCCTACAATAATGAATAACTTTTATATACCTGCTGTTGAAGTTTTAGTACAACAAAATTTAATAACTAAATAATAAATTCTATCCAAGTGGCATTCAAAATGAAAATAGCAAGAGAAGTTGCCTTATTCACATACTGCAAAAAGCTCCTCTTTATGGAATGAACAGAAAATGAGACTATAAGAGTTTAGGGTAATATATAAAAATTAAGTGTCATTTGGAACTATTAGAGTTTGTGTCACCACGAGATATGCAAACCAGGATGATCTGCTGGAGGAGAACATTATTTGTATATTTCATTTCGAGGATACCCTTTCATGAGTGTACGTCTATAGTAGTGTGCATGTAAACCCAGGAGTAAAATTGATTTTAAGCCCATCTTAATTACCCTGGGAACATGTCATTCACAGAACTTAGCTCATATAATTGTAATGCTTCATTGAAATGACTGATATGGGAGCGAGGCAATTTACATGCTAAGTTATATAAATAGGAAACTTTTGAAAGTTATATATATATATATGTATGTATGAAGGTTTGAGATCAATATTATTAAGGGTTTATAAACATCTCAACTATCTTTTATAAACACAATAAAACTTTCCAACAAAAAAAACGATAATCAAGTCAGTACTTTCGGTCTCTAAGTAAAACGAGGCAAATAAACAATTTTTGTTCAAAGAAAATGAGAAAAGTTTTTGTTTCATAGACCTATTGTTAGGAAACGTCAAAATGCAATAAATATTATGTAAATTTTATAGCCTCTTAGTTAGGTAAATTTTACATTCTCATTTATTAGGCAAATCTTAGTCGTCATTATTAGGTCAATTTTACTGGTCATTTACTCTTACCCACCTAATTTGTTAGCTACATTTTACTCGTCATTTATTAGATAAATTTTACGTCATTTACTCATTATCAAGAAGAGTACAAAACAAAAAGACGTCAATATTTCATTTCCAACTAAAAATTTGATATGTGATTATTCGGTTACTTGAGTGAACCGATTGTTGCAATGTTCACTTCCATCACAAAAACACTTATATATATATATATATATATGCCAACAGTGTATGCCTTTTCTCTTAGCACCCACTATGCGGAGTGGCGAACGTCACCAAAAAAACATTGGTTACTTAAATCTGGTTCGAAGGTGTTACCACCTTATAACACGCATAAAAATGGTTACTAAAATTCACAAAACAAATTTTTTATTTGTTTTTTTTAATGTACCATGTTCCCAATTCAATAAAACCTAAGCATGAATTGATAATTATGAGTGACATAAAACCCATTAGAAAAATTAATTTGCACAATGTCAACCAATTCAACCCAACCGTGAATTTTTGAAGCACAGTAATTAAGTTGGCCTAAATTTAAAAAAAATTGAATAAATAGGCCAGGCCTAAATCCAATAAAATTGAAAACATACTAAAAAAACTCAATTCAAACAAATTAATATGACACTAAAACCAAAACGAAAAGATGTAGAGATTTCATTTCCAACTTAAAAATTTGATACATTATTCCATTAAATGAGTGAAAGGATTGTTACAATCTTCGCTCCCATTACAAAAACACTTATGGCAACATGGTAGGCCTTTTCTCTTGCATCCACATAGTGGAGCAGCGCACATCACCAAAAAACATTGGTATACTTAAATCTGGTTGGAAGGTGTTAAATGTACCATGTTCTCCATTCAATAAAACCTAAGCATGAATTTATAGTTATGTGTGGCATAAGAGTCATTAGAAAAATGAAGTTGGACAAACAATTCAATACAACCATGAATTTTTGAAGCAAAGTAATTAAGTTGGTCTAAATCTAAAAAAAACTTAAAACCCATAGTAAACTGGTCTGGCCTAAATTCAATAAAATTGAAAACATTCTAAAAAAACTCAATTCAAACAAATTAATCTGACAAAATACCATAAAAAATAATGCAGTAATTACCAAATCATCAACATTCAATCCGGAAAAGAAAGAGAAAATATCATTATCTTAAAAAAAAAAATCTCGTATCTCTTGGTAAAAAAAAAATCACACCTCTCACCTCTAAGAAAATCTTCCCCTTTGTTTTTATAGGGCATCATTTTCAAAGTGGAGTGAAGGTAAAGTTAGAGTATCAGGGAGAAAGTGGGAGAGTTGTGACTAGCTGAAAGGGAAAAACAAAAAACAGTGGAGAATTTGTCAAAAAAAAAAAAAATTAATTTTGTTTTTTTAAAATAAGTATATTCAAATATTAAATTCAAAATCAAATTTCTTTTAAAAATAAAATAAAGTAAATAAATTAAATGAATGAATATAAAAAATCAAAAAATGAAAGGACAAAATAAGTATCACCCACAAAGGGATTCACAAATGGTTTCTTGACAATTGCAAGAATACTCCTATTCCTCCTCTTCAAGCTCTTCATGTTCTTGTTGTTCAGGCACCTCTTCAAAGATTTCATTTTTAAGCTTCTTGTACCTTTTCTTGAGGTTCTTCCACCTTAGATCGGTGAACAATGGTTTTAGGATTAGTTTCCGACATGGTACATGAGGAGTGACCATAAGGGGTTGAGAATTTATTTATATATACGTAATAAGATAAATGCTAGAGAATATATGAACTTGTATTGATAGCTATGTCGATGATGCTCACCCGTTTGAAAATAACTAAAGGGCTCATAAATGCATAACACAAAATAATTACAGTTGAGGAATGTGACTATTTTGGTATTTTATAAAATATCATACCAAAAAAAATGTCATTTCTAAAAGCAAAAGAAAAAGGGTTTTGCTATATTTCAAAATGACCCTGAAAACATTGTTATATTCCTTATTATTCCAAAAAGCTAAGTGGTGAGTTTAGATATTAGGCCAGACGCTGTCGTTATGTGTTATGTGTAATTAACTTCTGTAAAAATAGCAAACACTTTTTTTATTCAAAAATGGCAAATCGAAAAAATAATAATAATAAGAATTTGGAAACACCAATAATACCCGGGTGATTACATGGAAAAATACACTTTCATAACCCTTTCTTCTTTCAATTTCAACATCTCTTTCTTCTTGAAAACCTCTTCTATTCTCCTACTTCTTCCGTCTAAATAAAATGGAGATGGAATAGCACCAGAACGTAAGAAGGAGAATAACCAATGTTTGGATTACATGGGCGGCGTAGACACAATCCATCGTCAAACTACTCCGACTGCCACCACTTCTCCATCTTCTTCCTCAACCCCGGATTCCTCTTCCTCATTTTTATGCAGTTCACATTCCTAGTTAATACGATTGGAAAATAAATAAATACTATTCACCATATTTATAATATATTTTTATTTAAAAAATAATAATTTAATTGGAGCATTTTTAACAATAATAAAATAAATTAAAATATTAGTGATAGAATTTGCTATAGGTTGTAAATATTTTGTAAAATTTACTATTTTTTAAAATTTCTCAATTTAATTTAACTTTTCTTATTAAAAAAGTTTTTTTTTTAATAATTTGTATTTTAATATGAATTATTATGGGATATTCAATTTGGAAAATAATAATTTAATTTAGTCTATTTTGTTAGAAAAAGATTTTGTTTCTTTTTTTAATAATTTGTATTTTAATACAAATTAAATAAACTAGATTTACTAAATATTTTATTTAAAAATAATAATTTCATTTAACTATTATGTAAATTTTAGACTCCTCGTTTACTCCAACAGAACCAAAAGATGTCAAGATTTCATTCCCAACTAAAAATTTAATATGTGATTCATTGAGTTAGATGGGATAACTCATCGTTACAATGTTCACTCCCGATACAAAAACACTTCCAATCAAGGTATGCCTTTTCTCTTGTACCTGATTCACAAATTGTTCTCTTAGCCTCCTCCTCTTCAATCTCCTAGAGGTTCTTCTTCAGACTCTTCCTCCTCGATTCTGGTTAAGCTCCTCTTCAAATATTTCATTTTCAAGCTCCTCTCCATGTTCATCTTTTATTGAGGTTCTTCCACCTCAGATCGGTTAGGAACAATGGTTCTTAGAATTAGTTTCAGACACCTTAAAATAAGGTGTCGAGAACTATTCTCTTTTATTTTATATATATGCAACAAGATAAATGCTAGAGAATATATGAACATGTATTGATAGCTCCCATTAATGGGTATTTATACAAAAACTGATTAGGAAACATAAAACTAACTACCAGTTTAACTAAAACAATTTCTTTATATCTAATACCCATTCAAGTTGGAATATACAAATTGATCATTTCCAACTTTGGACTGTATCTTGTGGGAAGAAGAATACATCGCGGTTTGGAGAACATATCAGCAAGCTGTGAAGTAGACCGAACTCGAAGTTTTAGAAAATCATTTGCAATTTTGTCCGGAATAAAATGGCAATCAAGTTCAATGAGCTTTTCTTTCATGAAACATCGAGTTATTGGCAAGATGAATAGCAGTTTGATTATCATGGTACAAAATGGAAGGTTGTATAGTTGGAATGCGAAAATCTTTGAGAAACGAATTCAACCAAATAATCTCACAAGTGGTAGAAGCAAGTGCTCTGTATTCAGTTTCAGCTGAGGATCGAGATACAACCGTTTGCTTTTTGGATTTTTGGGAAACAAAGCTTTCTCCTAGGAAGATACAAAATCCACATACAAAATCCAGAGGTGGATTTTCTTGTGTCTAAACATGATGCCCACTTAGTGTTAGCAAAAGACTTAATCTGAAACGTCTTTGTTGGAGAAATAAGAATGCCTTGACTCGATGAAGATTTGAGGTATCTTAGCAAATTATGAGCTACTGTTAGATTGCGGCTCACATGGCTTTGCCATGATCTGACTTAGCTTATTAACAACAAAGATAATATCCGGTCTTGACATAGTTGAGTATAGCAATCTGCCAATTATTTTTCTATAAGCTGAAGGATCATCTAGTACATCATCATCAGACTTCTTCAACTTAAGACAAGGATCCATTGGAACAAGAAGAGGTTTTGCAGCAAGTAGTCGTGTATCTTGAAGAATTTGTAAAGTATAATATCTCCTAGAGATAGATATTCCCTTATTAGAGCGAGCAAGTTCCAAACCCAAGAAATACTTTAGAGGACCAAGATCCTTGAGTTTGAACTTTTCATGTAATAAGAACTTGACTTGACGGATTTGTTCTTCACTTGCTCCTGTTATTACTATGTCATCTACACAGACTAGTAAAGCAATAAAATGTTCTCCTTCACCACGAACAAATAAGGAGTAATCAACCTTTGACCAAGTAAAGCCAAGGGCAATGAAAGTGTCAGAAAATTTGGCATACCACTGTCGAGAATCTTGTTTCAAGCCATAGATTGATTTCTTCAATCTACAAACAAGTTTCTAGTTGTGAACATTAGTTGTTTGTGGCTTGTAACCAAGCAACGACTCCATGAAAACTTCTTCAAAAAAATCGCTGTGCAAGAAGGCATTATTTACATCAAGTTGCAATAGTGGCCAGTTGTAAGTTACTGCCTTTGTGAGAAGAACACGAACGGTAATCAATTTTGCTACTGATGAGAACGTTTCTATGAAATCTAAGCTTTCTTGTTGTGTGTATCCCTTTACAACAAGTCTGACTTTGTATCTTTCAATTGAGCCATCAGCTTTATATTTGATCTTATATACTCATTTACATTCAATGGTATGTTTTGAAGGAGGTAGAGGAACAATATTCCAAGTGTGATTATCTTCCATAGCCTGAATTTCAAGCTTCATGGCTTCTTTTCAGTGATCATAAGGAACATCTTGGTGGTAATATTGAGGTTCATAATGGGAGGATATGGCAACTGACATGGTTTTGAAAGTGGGAGAAAGGTGACTGTTTGATATGGAAGAAGTGAGAGAGGATAACGAGTGTTGAGAGAAGGTGGATTCAAGAGATTGCAATGATAATCTTGTAGGTAAGAGGGAGGCTTTGACATTCGTTGGGATTTTATAGGAACTGGAATTGGTGAATGAGAAGTGCATGGTTCATTGGAAGATTCTGAGGAACTGGGTGTGGAAGATTGGTTAGATGGTGATGGATTTTGATTGGTAAGGTTATTTGAGACAGGTTCTGAGGTGATAGGGAATTTATTTTGGTGGCTTGGTAAAAGGCTATCTTGGTTGGAGGTTAAAGGTGATATTGGTTGGTTTTGTGGGTAAACTGTTGAGTGAGTAGGTAATGAAGGCGGTTGAATGGAGATATCAATATCAAAAGATTTGGGAAGGACAAAATTTTATAGGAAAGGTTATTGTTTATTATGATCATTGGTCTTTCATGAAAAATCACATCTCTTGATATAAACATCTCACTAGTACTAATATCAAGTAGTTTGTATGCCTTCATACCATTTGGATAGCCCATAAAAATGACTCCTGTGGCTCTTGGATCAAACTTCGTTCTTCCATTATGTAGTGTGGATGTAAAGCATAAACATCCAAAACTCTTTATCATGGAGTAATTTGTCAGTCGTCCACGTAATAATTCATGAGGAGTTTTCCAATTTAACACAGATGACAGAGTTCGATTGATGAGAAAGATAATAGTTAGTTAAAATGCATTCACTCCATAACTACAATGAAACTTGTGACGGAAAATACATTGCTCTTGCCACATTAAGGGTGAATATGCTGGTGCTTTCTTTGTACAACAGAATTTTGCTCCGGTTTTCCAACACATGAAAATTGGTGAATAACTCCGCTTTGAAGGAAAAAATTGTGTGAAAGACAACTATGATGCATTATTTGACTTGTATTGAGTTTCAATACATCACATTTATTTTTCAAAAGAAAAACCTCGTGTATCTACTGTGATCATCAACAATAGCAAGAAAATATTTATAACTAGCATGTAAAGTGGTTGAAAAAAGGCTCCAAATATAAGCATGTATGATATCAAAAATGGATGCAGCTCTATTATTATGTGACTAAAAGGATAATCTCTTATCGATATAAAAGTATAAATCATACATAAGAAAAAGTGTAAATCGCATCTAATAATCATAATAATCAAAAGTAATTAGATGGATGATTGTATTACATAATAAAAAGAAAAAGAAAAACTTTAGTCAATCTAATTTTCCCACTGGATTGGGGTTGGCCGGTTGGGTAACTCACACTCACATTTCCTAAGTTATATTTTTTGACATTTCGGAAATTAACGGTTCCGTCTCCATCCTCCACTTACCAAAATCGCTTCGAGTTCGAGCATTGTAGGATGAGGACGAGAGAGTTGGCCAACAATGTGCAGAAAAATCAGAGCTGTGGGACACACTGAGGTAGCTGCTTCATCTTCATTTCATATTCATACTCATCTACTTTTCCTCTGCTTCTCATTGTTTATGGCTATCCTACTTTCACCTCTTTCCTCTGCTCCCATCTCTTTCCCTCCATCTCCCTGACTTCAACCCCACCACCATCATGCTTCGCCTCCGCCGCAACTTCCATCTCTCC
The DNA here is from genome assembly GCA_025688845.1 of Cucumis hystrix. Taxonomy (NCBI): domain Eukaryota; kingdom Viridiplantae; phylum Streptophyta; class Magnoliopsida; order Cucurbitales; family Cucurbitaceae; genus Cucumis; species Cucumis hystrix. The sequence goes on from CM046884.1 coordinate 26,170,595, forward strand.
CGCCACTTTCTTCTCCTCAAACCCTTCTCCACCGCCGCCCCTCTGCCTCCTCTTCACCTCCCACTCTCCCATCCCACTTACATTCTTTGGGGCTCCAATACCTCCGTTGGCAAAACCTTAGTTTCCGCTGGCCTCGCCTCCTCCTTCCTCCTCTCCGATTCTCCTTCCCATTTCCTCTACCTCAAGCCCATCCAAACCGGCTTTCCTTCCGATTCCGATTCCCGTTTCGTCTTTCATAAGCTTTCCTCCCTATACCGACGCCGCCACGCCCGTCTCTCTCTTCTGGCCTCCGATCATGTTCTCAATGCCTCTCTCCCTGTTCTAAACTCCGTCTCTGGTTGCGGAGATGGGAGTGAATTGGCAATGTGCGAACTGGGTCAGTATGAAGAACGACGATTGGTGGGGGAGGAATCGGGTTTGGGTTCGAGGTTAATTTGTAAGACCATGTATGCCTGGAAAGAGGCTGTTTCTCCGCATTTGGCTGCTGAGAGGGAAAGCGGGGTGGTGGACGATGCCCTTGTGATACAGTCGCTGCAGAGTTGCTTAAATTCTGGATTGGGAGTGAGTGGGGAGAGTGAGGGTGCAGAAACCAGAGCCATGTGTCTCGTCGAGACAGCCGGTGGGGTTGCTAGTCCAGGCCCATCTGGGTCCCTTCAGTGTGATTTATACAGGTTCCAATAACATTCTGTCATTGTACCATACCACGTAGTATTGATTATTCTATTAGTAGTTAGTACTGCATAACCATCTTTCATGTTTCTTTCTATTTTTAAATTAAGGGTGGAGCACACCACATGAAGACTTTTACCGGTTGCAAAAATGGAAAAATGCCATGGCTAATTTTTGGCTTTCCGAAAGAAAATTTCACTTTAGTTAAATTTCACTACCATGGGTAATCGTCAAATGTGTAACTAATCTGAATTCGTCTCGGTTGGATTCTGGATTTTTGTAGATGTGCCAATGCCAAGTTGGAGCCTTTTGAAGATAACATTTTCTCTTAACGTGTTAGTTACTTAGTTTACAAGATCTGGACCCTCCGTTGCTCGCATTGTCTGTACACCCTGTTGTTTGTGATGAATATTCTGTATTTTCTTATCATGCAAACGACATCTTCACTGAGGTTTTTATTATGCTATTTGTTTCCTGTGCCTCTTTTTTTCCATTAAAAAACTTCTCTTTGAGTTTCCTTTATCTTGTAACCCCTTTTTGCGGCAGGGCATTTCGGTTTACTGACTTGAATACGAAATGCTAAATGTATTTTGTTTTATTCTTTATATTCTGTGACTCTGAAATCCATAGATGAACTTTAATGAGTAAGAAATCATGATAAAGAATGAGTTGTTTATATATTTTACAATTTTCTCAGAGTGATGGTGTTAAATCATGGTTTGTATATAGCATGTAAGTTTACTTGAGTCTCGAGTTTCAGATCTTCATTTCTTTCTATCAGGTCTTTTCGTTTACCCTGCCTTCTTGTCGGTGATGGCCGGCTGGGTGGTATTTCTGGGACAATTTCAGCATATGAGACCTTGAAACTTAGAGGCTACGATGTTGCTGCCATTATCTTTGCTGATAATGGCCTTGAAAATGAGGTGGTGCTAAGTTCTCATCTTCGAGATAGGTAAACTGAATTACTTCTGATTGTTAGTGTTACTTCACAGGAGGAAAGTAAACACGCAAGTATACGACATCGTGTTATTCTATGGCATTAATATTTTCTTAATAGGAAATACAAGTTTATCAAATAAAAATGGTTGCAGAAGTGGAGGGGATAATGCCTCACCCAAGCAAAGCCCTTAGAGGTATAAAATATGGCCCTCAAATGGTATTATTGAGGGGAAAAAAAAAAGAAGTGCTAGAAAGATATCAATGAGAGGAAGCCTGTAACACTAACATGTACAAAGTTGAGAAACCCATAATCTCTCTCTCTCTCTCACGCCAAATATCCTATATGAGGGTTCTACAAGCATTCAAATAAACATTTCAAGATTTGCTTTTTAAGTATATTCCTTCAAAAGATTGGATGCTAAAATCCAGTATATTTATTGGTATGCACTTGCAAGTTGCAACATGAAAAATAAACCAAAATTTCTTTTAACTTTAGGAAATTTAACTATTCAGATATACTTGACCACCCATATTTGAGTCCCCGTTGGTAGGGCCAATCGGTATTGCTGATAATCAACCAAGTTGCCTGTTACCACATTTCCGCAACGTAGTGGCTGCTAGCATGACGTCGTTTTTATTTCATTTTCACTGATAAACCATATTTTTCTCATCTACCCTTGTAATTTTCTTCACTTCAATTTATATTTCAGCTTTGAGTTGAGGTATGTTCATTTATTTTTTACTTTTAGGGTGCCAATTCTGGTGCTACCTCCCATTCCTGCTGATATAACAGACGACCTGATGGATTGGTTTGATAACTCTCAGAACGTATTTGATTCTCTGAAGGAAATAATGTTATCAGCTTATTCTAAAAGACTTAACAGATTACGAGAAATGCCAAAAAAGGCAAAGAGTATTTTTTGGTGGCCATTCACCCAGCATAAACTTGTGGCAGATGAAGCTGTTACAGTAATTGATTCTCGCTGTGGTGAGAACTTCACTGTTTTCAAGGTGCAACTCGGAAATTCTGTTACTAAATGATATATTTGCATGTGTTTTCAACTTATAATTTTACTCAGAGTTTCTCTTTTCGTTCTAGGTGCATATAGTTTAATTCTCCATGCATATATGTGGATGTCTTGAATTTGTAAATTTAATAATTTTAATATTGTTGAAATAAAATTTATCCAATAAAAATCTTATATGAGCTTACAAGTCTATATTTTGAAAATGTTATCCACTTTCCCCATTATTTTTTGTGAAGAAATTTTAATTTGTAACATCAGTTAGGAGTTGTTGTCTGAGAGATCCCTGTTGAAATACCTGTATTATTTTAACATTTTGACTTCATTTATATTAAATGTTTTAATTTGCTGACCTTGAAACTGACATTATCTTGATTCTGCGTGCATGTATGATTTTTTTACACTTTTTTTTGTTCCTCTGAGTTAATTTTATAATTGATTGGCACGTAGCATAAAAAGTTATAGTAATATATTATGTTTGCTTTGCATGTTCCATATAGGATCAGGGTAATGAATTTATGACTCAACAATTTGATGCATGTGCCAGTTGGTGGACACAGGGTCCTGATGCTTCCCTGCAGGTTAATTCTTGATTCTTATTCCCTTCATATCTCTAGGATTTGTTGCAGTTAGTGTTTTAGTTTCATTTAGTTTTCAAGCTTTGGCCAGTCTCTACCACTCACTCCTAATGATCCAAAGAGTTGGATTAGTATGCTTATCCCAGCCATTCATTCAAGAATACCAAAAACTTACTTGGAACAGCATTCGTGCTGCTATTTTATGGAAAATATGGGATAAAAGAAATGCTAGGATTTTTAACAACAGAGCCAAATCCACTGAAGAAGTCTTTCATTCATCGTTTTCAATGCTTTCTTTTTGTGTAAATCTTTACCTGCGCTATAAAGCCGTAGTTTCTCTTTACTTGGGAAACATCTTTTGTGTTCCCTATTATCATGGAAGTCCTCTGTATACCTTGAATATTTTCATTCTATCACTAAAATTGGTTCTTATCCAAAAAAGCTTTGGCTAGTCTCATCTTTAATCGAAATAATCATTATGGAAAAAAAAAAACTTATCCAGCACAAGAATGATATCCTTTTAAGAAGGTTTTATCTCTTCATCAAACAAATACCGTAATCCCCATTTCCTTATACCCTCTTTTTTGTTCTATATTTTTTCACAACTATGAATGTGCTATACCCCCTATACTTCTTGCCTATAGTAGGAAGAAAAGAGGGAAAACAGAATTCCACGTGGAACACTGGGAGAGGAATAAGAGCGGGACCAGCCCTCTGTGGGACCCACCAGTTAGTTAGGATAAATAGAAGACGATGGAGAGAGAGAAGGGGAGGAGAAAAGAAGAAGAGGCTGCATTCCCTTGCGAGGGAGAAAGGCAGATGGGTCCAGGTTTTATTGTTGGGTCTTGATTTTAGGTTTATAGTATTGTGATCGTCTTTTACGTTTTGGCTATCGTTTTGACATTGATTGCTGTCTGCTGTGAACTGGAATTTTCAAGTTATTTTTTAAGTTCTATAATGTCTGATTCTGGGATTTTATATTGTATCTGTTGAGGTAAATCAATATATATAAAGATACATTTGTAGTATCTTTACAAATTGGTATCAGAGCCTTCACCTGGGCAACCGAGCAGTCACGGCAAGGAAAGTGGAAGAGAGAATCGAAGCAGTAGAACGAGAGCTTCAACGAATGCCGATAATGGAAGAGAACTTATCGTTGATATCGAAAAGTATTCAAGAGATGAATATTCAAATCAACCAACAACATCAGCAGCAACAGTTAATTATGAAGTATGTTGAGGGCATTGTGTGTGAGGATATTTCGGCCGGAAAGAAGGCAGAAGGTGCAGTGAGTCAAGCTAAGGGTGAGGAAACGGACATTTCGGGCACATCCGATGGATCGAAGAAAGTCGGAAAGGTTGAGGAAGAAAAATCGGATCACCGGAGCAAATTTAAGAAAGTAGAAATGCCGGTTTTTAATGGAGCTGACCCTGACTCCTGATTGTTTCAGGCTGATCGATACTTCAAGATTCATGAGCTGACCGATACGGAGAAGATGACGGTGGCAGTGATAAGTTTTGATGGACCCGCCCTAGACTGGTATAGATCGAATGAAGAATTGGAACGATTCAAGAGTTGGGAGGATCTGAAACAGAGACTATTGATTCGATTCCGAACGATTCGCGATGGATCGTTAGTAGGAAGATTTTTGACGATCAAACAGGAAACAACGGTGGAGGAATACCGAAACCGATTTGATAAGTTCCTAGCACCGGTGGCGTTTCTGCAAACTATAGTTCTGGAATAGACCTTCATGAATGGGCTAAGCCCATGGTTGAAATCGGAAGTGGATGCGCTGAAACTCAAAGGATTGGCCCAAATGATGAAATTAGCCCTGAAGATCGAAAATAGAGAAATGGTCAGGAGGGAATGCGGGCTGTGTAGCGTTTTCGGAGGGAAGCATCAGTTCAAAAATCCTTGGGTAAAACCAACCACGGCAAACCCAAACGTCCCGAAACAAACGAAAGGAAGCTGGCCGATAAGGACGATTATGTTAAAGGAAATTACGGCGGAGGAAAAAAAAAGAGATGGCCCTACCAAAAGACTTTCCGACGCTGAATTTCAGTCACGACGAGAGAAGGGGCTGTGTTTCCGGTGCGAGGAAAAGTACTACGCCGGACATAGATGCAAGGCTAAGGAACAAAAAGAATTAATGATGCTGGTGGTGACAGAAAACAGGGAAGAATTAGAGATTGTGGAAGAAGACTTCTTCGACGCTGAAACAGAGGATAAGACAGTGGAAATAGGGACTGTGGAGAATCTGAACATCGAATTATCCATCAATTCGGTGGTGGGACTAACAAACCCAGAAACGATGAAGGTAAAAGGGAACATCAAAGGGATAGAAGTTGTAGTGCTTATAGATTGTGGGGCCACCCACAATTTTATTGCAGAAAATTTAGTAACATCACTCAGCCCTCCATTGAAAGAAACTTCTAATTATGGAGTAATATTGGGGTCAGGAGCGGCGGTGAAGGGCAAGGGCATCTGTGATCAAGTTGAGGTTAAGATTGGGGAGTGGACAGTTGCAGATAGCTACTTACCATTGGAGCTAGGAGGAGTAGAAGTAATTTTGGGGATGCAATGGCTGCATTCGTTGGGAGTCACTGAATTTGATTGGAAGAAACTGATCATGACATTCAAACATGAAGGGAAGAAGGTTGTCATTAAAGGGGACCCTAGCCTCACCAAAACGATGGTGAGTTTGAAGTCGATGCTCAAAACATGGAACACAGAGGACCACGGATATTTAGTGGAGTGCAGAGCCATGGAAGGGGTGATTTCAATGGAAGAGTCACATACCGAGATTTGGCAGCCGTTGACAACGTGATCCCACCCTTGTTGAAGAAATTTAATGATGTGTTCGAATGGCCTGAGACACTTCCCCCAAAGAGAGATATTCAGCATCACATACACCTCAAACAAGGAGTAGATCTAGTGAACATTAGGCCCTACGACTATGCCCACCATCAAAAGGAAGAAATGGAAAAATTAGTTGATGAGATGCTAAAGACAGGGATCATTAGACCCAGCACTAGTCCCTATTCCAGCCCAGTTCTCCTAGTGAAAAAGAAGGATGGAAGTAGGAGATTTTGCGTGGACTACCGAGCCCTAAATAACGTGACAATCCCGGATAAATTTCCCATTCCGGTGGTAGATGAGTTATTCGACGAACTGAATGGAGCCAATATGTTTTCGAAGATCGATCTCAAAGCCGGTTACCATCAGATCAGAATGCATCAGGGAGACGTGGAAAAGACAGCCTTTCGCACACATGAGGGACACTACGAGTTCTTAGTTATGCCGTTCGGACTTACCAATGCACCCTCTACATTTCAAGCGTTAATGAACCAAATATTCAGACCCTACATGAGGCGCTTTGTATTGGTATTTTTTGATGATATTTTGGTGTATAGTAAAGGAGTGGCAGAACATGTGCAACATTTGGAGATAGTGTTGGATACTCTACGTGAGAATGAGCTTTATGCCAATTTGACCAAATGCAGCTTTGCCAAGAGTAGAATCGGATACTTGGGGCATTTCATATTGGAAGAGGGTATTGAGGTGGATCCGGAAAAGATAAGAGCCATCAAGAAATGGCCAACCCCGACTAGTGTTAGAGAAGTTCGGGGATTCTTGGGACTCACGGGCTATTACAGAAAATTTGTTCAGAATTATGGGAATATTGCCGGCCCATTGACCCAGCTATTGAAGACAGGGGCATATCGTTGGACAGAAGAGGCCAATATGGCTTTTGACAAACTGAAGACAGCAATGATGACTCTACCCGTGTTAGCTATGCCAGACTTTAATCTACCATTTGAAGTGGAAACAGATGCTTCGGGTTTTGGGGTGGGGGCAGTGTTAGTGCAAGCCAAGAAACCGATAGCTTTCTTTAGTAAGACTTTGTGTATGCGAGATACAGCGCGTCCCGTGTATGAAAGAGAACTAATAGTGGTAGTGTTTGCTGTGCAGAGATGGAGACCGTACTTGTTAGGGAAGAAATTCACGGTGAAAACTGAACAAAAATCACTCAAATTCTTGCTGGAACAAAGAGTAATTCAGCCCCAATACCAAAAGTGGATAGCCAAATTATTGGGATATTTGTTCGAAGTAGTTTACAACCCAGGATTGGAGAATAAGGCAGCCGATGCTTTGTCTCGAATGGCTCCTACAGTACACCTAAACCAACTCTCCGCCCCCACTCTACTAGATTTGGCAAAGATTCAAGAAGAGATGAATAAGGATCAGCAGCTGTTAGGAATTAAAAAGAAGTTAGAGGAGCACGTGGAATTACCAAATTTCACCTTACAGCAAGGTGTGTTAAAGTACAAAGGTAGGCTGGTGCTCTCGAAGACGTCTGCGCTACTGCCCGCTATCATGCACACGTATCACAATTCAGTTTTCGGGGGTCACTCGGGATTCCTTAGAACATATAAGAGGATGACAGGCGAAATTTATTGGGAAGGGATGAAAAAAGACGTTAAAAAGTATTGCGAGGAATGTCTTACATGCCAGAAGAATAAGACACTGGCTTTGTCACCCGCGGGATTACTGCTGCCACTGGAAATTCCTAAGGAAATATGGTCAGATATTTCTATGGATTTCATAGAAGGATTGCCGAAGTCAGCAGGGAAAGAAGTAATCTTTGTAGTGGTAGATCGCTTGAGTAAGTATGCACATTTTTTAGCCATTAAACATCCTTTCACAGCCAATTCGGTAGCATCAGTTTTTGTCAAGGAAATTGTGAGACTACACGGGTATCCTCAAACAATTGTATCAGATAGGGACAAGATTTTTATCAGCCACTTCTGGAGGGAGTTGTTCAAATTAGCTAGTACTAAGTTACACCGAAGTTCGGCTTACCATCCGCAATCCGACGGCCAAACAGAGGTAGTCAACAAATGTGTAGAAGTTTATCTGAGGTGTTTTTGTGGGGAGAAACCGAAGGACTAGAGTGATTGGTTACATTGGGCGGAATACTGGTATAATACCACATATCACAGCTCAATTGGTGTCACCCCGTTTCAGGCTGTGTATGGACGGCCTCCACCACCTCTCATACAATATGGTGATATAAAGACTCCTAATTCAACACTGGAACAGCAGTTGAAAGAGAGAGATGTGACTTTAGGTGCCTTAAAAGAACACCTACGGTTGGCTCAAGAGAGAATGAAGAAATATGCTGATCGTAACAGAAGAGATGTGGAGTTTCAAGTTAATGATCTTGTTTTTTTGAAGATTAGACCATACAGACAAGTCTCCGTGAGAAGTAAGAGAAATGAGAAGCTAGCACCAAAATTTTTTGGGTCTTTTAAATTCTGCAAAAGATTGGAACCGTGGCATATCGATTGGAATTACCCAGTTCAGCCGCCATTCACCCTGTATTTCATGTGTCCCAGCTGAAGAAGGCTCTCGGAAATCACGAAAAGGTGCAGGATTTGGTCCCTTACATGAATGAAAAATATGAATGGCAGACACAACCAGAGGAGATATTTGGATACCGGAAAAATCCTAATACAAAAGAGTGGGAAGTGTTGATCGGATGGAAGGGCTTACCACCCCATGAAGCAACATGGGAGGACTGCAGAGATTTCAAACAACAATTCCCTGATTTCCACCTTGAGGACAAGGTGGCTGAAGAAGAGGAGAGTAATGCTAGACCCCCTATACTTCTTACCTATAGTAGGAAGAAAAGAGGGAAAAACAGAATTCCACGTGGAACACTGGGAGAGGAATAAGAGCGGGACCAGCCCTCTATGGGACCCACCAGTTAGTTAGGATAAATAGAAGACGATGGAGAGAGAGAAGGGGAGGAGAAAAGAAGAAGAGGCTGCATTCCCTTGCGAGGGAGAAAGGCAGATGGGTCCAGGTTTTATTGTTGGGTCTTGATTTTAGGTTTATAGTATTGTGATCGTCTTTTACGTTTTGGCTATCATTTTGACGTTGATTGCTGTCTGCTGTGAACTGGAATTTTCAAGTTATTTTTTAAGTTCTATATTGTCTGATTCTGGGATTTTATATTGTATCTGTTGAGGTAAATCAATATATATAAAGATACATTTGTAGTATCTTTACAGAATGTTGATAGAGTTTGTGGGGGTGTGTGTAAGTAGTTACCTAGTTTGTATGTCGTAATAGGAATAATGGTTTCAAATACAGTGAATCAGGAAGGGTTTGGAGGTAACTCTAGAATGATGTTATGAGTCAACTGCCTAACTCCACAACATTTGATTATCTGAAAACTCATCAAATTTTAGTATCTTAGGTAGGTAACCATCTTAGAGATTAAACTCATTTTTTCCAAGTCCATTTCAACACAAGATGGTTAAATTTTCAAGTTACTTTACACTAGTCATTCCCATTATAGATTCTTAATGTCCTTTAAGGCATTTTTGTTAAAATACTTGCCCCTTTTCATATATTTTATCATAATCTTGAAATGATAGATGTTGGAGATGTTAAGAGTTCCACATTGGAAAAACCAAGAAGACTCACACAACATATAATATAGATGGGCTACTCCTCTCATTGCCAATTGATTTTGAGATAGAATCCCATACTATCAAACAGAGATACTGTGCTTCTTTTACACTCTTATGATATATTTATTTATTTGTAGATTCCTTTGTTTTACCTCCCCATGATCTTGCTTTAACGCATCTTTTGTTTAGGTGTTTTCAGACTGAGCTAGCAAGTGATATGGGCTATGCTGCCGCAAGATTTGGGCATGTGATGTTTCCAGAGAATGTGTATGAACCAGCTTTGGAATGTGCAGAGCTTTTGCTTGCTGGTGTTGGAAAAGGTTGTTAATTCTTTGTTTTAACCTACTTTTCCATACAGCCATGTAATGTATTTATTAAATTCTGCACACATATTTCTCCATGTTCCATATAGATCAATTATATATTAGGTTTTTCGGACTCCTAGTTACCATAGTACTCCTTAACATAAAATTTGATTCAATTATTTGTCAAGTACCCATTATTGAAATAGTTGGCCACGGAATTCATATAAGATTAATCATATGCGCAGTTCAAATATGTTACGATCTCCTTAGTCAGGATAAACTTGAAGATCCTATGCTCGAATAAAAAGTTCCAACTCCATATCGTAACTGTACCTTATAAACAGACCCCTATAATTGAAAGTCAATGGATACAATAAGAAAGTAGGTAGGAGAACTGGAGGAGAAAGAGTAACGGTAGAGGTTGTTGAATGAGAGATAACATTTAATTCTTTTCTTTGATCTTATTCTTTTTTTTTTTTTTTGTTCTTTCGCCATATCTTCCTTTACTTGGGATAGGTATGTTTAGTTAAGTTATCATGTATATTATGGGCAAATAATTCTTAGAGCTTAAAAGATTATGTTGTTATTCTCATCCACTTAAACTAAAAGTTATGAGTTTGAGAGATTTGAATTTAACTTATTGGAATTAGCTTTGATTCCATTAAAAATTTCCACATCTATAATTTTTCTGGCTATGCTAATCTATTTGTTGTGCAATTGTGCTTAGCACCAGAACGATGATTAATGTGTGAAATGTCAACCCATTTACTTTTTAACTTATGGTTTGTTATATATTTTTAACTGTACACTCCAATGATGATGTGAGAGTGGCTGAATGATGAATCATTGTTCAGTCAAGAAGTGATTTGAGGTTTTTGGAATCTAGAATATGTGTTTTTTCTTCTCGATAGAAACAACTTTCATTAAGGAAAAAAATAAAAATGTAACATCGAATATGGTGATTGGTGAAGTTATGCTAAGGTATAGCTGTTCCAGAGGAGGGATGTGTTGACCTTGTCCTACTTTCTAACTGTTTCAAATAGTTTGTACTCCTGTACTTTACACCAAGGTTCCATTTTTTTCAGGTTGGGCTTCAAGGGTGTATTTCTCAGATAATGGATCTACAGCTATTGAAATTGCACTAAAGATGGCTTTTCGGAAGTTTTCTATTGATCATGGAATCCATGATGCTCAAGAATTCAATGCAGAAGCACAACATACTGAACTTATGGTAAGTTGGTGGTAACAAATCTACGAGAGAGTTTTTGATAATTTCTGTATTATTCATCTTGATCCAAGGAGTACAAAGAGCTCTCTTTAAATAGAGCTTACAAAAAACTAATTGAAAGATTATTAATGTAACAGACTTGACAGAAATAAAGATTAATCATAACAATAAATGGTTACACAAACTATCTCTAATGGGTACAACATATACGGAAAGTACACTTAGACAGTGAGTGACTATGCTGCCATCATTGTCGTGTTAGGACACCTAGTAGCATGCTCAAAAGCATCAGGATGGGCCCACTTTCACCTCCATTGCCAAGATAACCTTTGTGTAAAACGTTGAACTACTCTTTTCATTTGGGTGCAAGTTAGTTGTTGAGGAAAGACTTCTTCTAAAGAATGTTGCCCTTGGTGCAAGAGTTCCTTGATTGTAGAGGAAGTTTTCCTTTGTAGAAAAGGGAGATTATGATCGTCATTTTGTTTCAATCATATTCTATACGGAATCTTCTTGCTCTTCCTCTAGTTGACTGGGAAGTAGTCTACTCATAATAATATCAATTACAGATGTCTTCTCAATGGTCTATTATTGCAATAAACACCCTTTTTCCTATCTCATTATTTTCCCATAATCTGTTGTCAATTAAACAAAGAATGTAAGGTATTTCGGTATTACTTGCATGGCCTTACTACACAAGTTTATTAGTGTATTCCACCTGTAACTGACTGTCGCAGACAATTTTAATCATGCATGAAATTGTGGTGCAAATTTTTATTTTTTTGAAAGAAATTATAATTTATTGGTGACATTATCAAGATTTACCATTCCAGGTTTTGGCTCTCAATGGATCATATCATGGTGATACATTAGGAGCTATGGAAGCACAGGCACCCTCATGTTATACAGGCTTCCTGCAGCAACCATGGTATAAACTAGACCTATGATAGCTGTTTGGCTCATTCCAAAGAGTTTCAAAATGTTTGCTTTAATTTATTTTTTGGAGAAGAAACTTCTCATTAACTATAATGAAAGAAAGAAATTTGAAATAAAAGAGCAAGTATTTTCTTTTGAACATTTATTCTAAGATCAGGGTTTATGAGATTGGTTATCGTTGAATCTTCTCTAATAGTATCTATTTTGAACGTAAATTTTCTTGGGTTCTGCCAGCTAGAAATAATGTGACCTAACATCCATTAGTGACTTGCTGCCAAGCATAATTCATCCATAATGGATACCATGGAACTGGAAATGATTAAATTTCATTAGTATTTGTAGAAAAAATTTCTATCAATCAGTGGACGTTTGTACCTATGATCTTAAAAAACTAGATAGTTGCTTTGGAGGGTCTATATGTATATTTTAATGCACCTGGGTTTGTGGCGTTTTTAGCTACTTTTGTAATCGTTGGTTAATTATTTGCTATGTATTTTTACGACACTTGATGTGATCAAAGATCAAAATTATTAGTACCAAGCATCTGATTTTCTTCCGATCTATGAAATCAGGGCAAAAAACTTTGATGCCGCTTGTAGGCTTTCCAACATCGTTGATGCAGCTTGTCATTTAGTTCTCTTAGCTTAAGAAAAACAAGTACCTTGTGTACCTTGAAATTCTTATTGCATGAAAGCCTCTTCTTGTAGTTCTTCTGCTTTCAGTCTCTTTCCATGCTTTTTTTTAGCCCATGACTTGTACTTTTATTAGTTTAATGAAGATCCTTGGGTCCATGTTAATATCATTTTCTTCATAATCACAACAGGTATACTGGAAGAGGTATTTTTTTGGATCCTCCTACAGTCTATATGCACGGAGGCAAATGGTATCTTTCCTTGCCAGTTGGATTGCAACCGGAAACCTTGAGACTTGAGAATGCTTGTAAGTGAATATAATTCTTGCCCATTAAAGTGTATCTTGTTTTTATATTATTAACGTAGTGTTATTTCTGTCAGTTTTCGATTCACGTGATGAGGTATTTGATGAGAAAAGGGACGGTTCAGATTTGGCTGAAATCTATTCAGCATATTTGTCACAACAATTATCAAATTCTTCGAAGTCCAACTCATTGCTTGGAGCATTAATTATGGAACCAGGTAACCTAGATAATTACTATCATAAATCTTTTCCTTTGTCTCATTTTGAGAATGCCATTTCATTTGGGGTTCTCATTTAAAAAAATCAGAGGAATGAGTGATTTTCCTATAAGATAAATAATCAATGAGATAGAGAATCCCAGGTGTACTTGTTTATTTTGTGGACGAGAGATGAGATGGGTTGGGGGGGGGGCTTAAATTGTGGAGTCCTCTCCATTTTTCTTTTGAGAATGTTGATTCTTGAAGTGCATGGCTTATTGTCATTTGATTTCCAATTATTTTAAGGCTAATTCAGATGGGAAAAATGTATAATTAGTTTTTGTACCTCCGATGAGAAAGGATTTTGAAATCTGAAGTGTTTATGACTTTGGTTACATACTCTTAAGTCTAAGAAGCTTAAGTAACAACAAATGCAGTTCCTTGAACTAATTATTTTATCATCTAACCTGAGAATTGTTATACAGTAATACAAGGTGCCGGAGGAATGCATATGGTGGATCCTCTCTTCCAACGAGTACTTGTGAAAGAATGCCAAGATAAAAAGATTCCTGTCATTTTTGATGAGGTTTTTACTGGTTTTTGGCGCTTGGGTACTGAGGTACGTAGCCATTCATCATAACAAAATTTCATTATCTCGCTGGAACTAAGAACATGAAAAGGGTTAATTCAATCAATGGGTTCCTTACAGACTGCTGCGGAGCTACTTCATTGTGTGCCAGATATAGCCTGCTTCGCAAAGCTGATGACTGGTGGAATTATTCCGTTATCTGCTACATTAGCTTCAAACTCTGTATTTGAATCCTTTATTGGTGACTCTAAGGTAATTACTGCAAGGGTTGTGTCAGCTACAATGTCTCTTTGTTATCATCTGTCTATGAGACGATCATAATCTTATGACAGCTTATTTTTGTTATTTGTGTTTTTCCTGAGGCGGCACTCTTAACACCTTGTATATTAGTTTTAGTAGTTCTCAATCAAAATTTATCTGCAGACTTCTGTATGGTTATATGTAGGATTGCATTATAATCTGCTTGTGTTTCCTTCACTCTTTAATCAAATCTGAAATAAGCTTTGCTCTTACAATTTTTTGGCATCAACCAAGTGGTTAAATACCCTTTTCACGTTATTTTTATAGCTTGAGGCCCTTCTGCATGGACACTCGTATTCAGCTCATGCTTTGGGCTGCACGGCTGCTGCGAAGTCCATTAAATGGTTTAAAAATCCTCAAACAAACCTGAATATCAATGCTGAAGGGACATCTCTCAGGGAGGTATGTGCGATCTATTTAAAGTTCTCAAGTGGCTGGTTAAACAAATTTTCATGAATTTCTTTGGATTATAATGTTTGGGGCTAGTAGGATTTGGATAATATTATGCATCAGGGAAGAAGGTAGAAGAAAATGATACTTCTGAAGAAAGTTGTGATTTCATATTATATCATTTTGAATAAATAGGCATTCTCGTTAGTGATGATTAATACTTGCATTTAAAGTTGTGTTATACTTTGAAGGTCTTGCTAAAATATCTTTCTGTTGGATCCATTTGTTTTTTCAACTCTTACAGTTATGGGATGAGAATTTGGTTTACGAGATCTCATCACATCCTGCAGTGAAGAGAGTAGTAGCATTGGGAACTCTCTTTGCTCTAGAACTTCAAGCAGATGGCTCTAATGCGGGGTATGCTCGAACCTCCTCATCAACTTCAATTTCAGAAAAACATTTTCTCTATGTATATTATTTTTTAAGTTATGTGAATATTGAGCTAGCTATTTATTACCAGATAGAACAAACAGAAAGAAGGTAGCCCATTGTACTTTGGCAATTCTTTAATGAATACAGTAGTAATTAGGTAATGTACTCCATGTTTCATTCTCACCTCCACGGTGGAAGGTTTTTGCTCCGTTGCCATAGATGTCCCCAATCACCACCTGTCTTCATAATCAAAGAATTAAGAAGATAAATTAAACCAGATATTCTGTTTGCTGGTTAGAGTGTGCCAGTTTATAGTCTTCCCAAACAAATTTCATACTTCACTAGGAATTGTGATATGTTGGTAATAAATTCACATCGGAATTCTTTGTAAGCACAATTATTTTAGAGTTGATTACTGAAGTTGGTCGGTTTTGAACAGGTATGCATCCTTGTATGCAAGATCTCTTCTATTAAAGCTTAGAGAGGATGGGATTTATACGAGGCCATTAGGCAATGTCATCTACCTTATGTGTGGACCCTGCACAAAACCAGATAGCTGCAGCCAATTATTGATCAAACTGCTTAACGGATTGGATGATTTTATCAGCGAGTGCAGGGAAAACTTGGAATCCTGTCATTCATGAAAGACAGCAATCGTTATTGCTCTTTTAGCTATATTAGTGCTGTAGCAACTCATGTAACAAGTTTGATTCATAGAAATGTTTTATTGTTATATTTAGTTTTTTGTTCTTTCATTTTTGCTTGGACATGTAAAATTTGGAACTGTTTAGGTACGTTGCGAGATGAGGAATCTGCCGATCATTGTTCTGCTAAGCTTACTTTAGCCTAGTTTATGAAATTTGGTAGACAACCAAATTTACTGTTATAGAAATCAAATCAATATTTGATTTAAGAAATATTGAAAAAGCTGATCTATTTGAAATTATTTTAATATCACACTGATAATTTGAAATTTCTAGATTCATTGTGCAATCAAACAATTTTGTAACTTAAATTATATTTAAGAAAATGTTATCGAACAAATAGATGTTATGATTAAATTATGTATATAAGAAAACACGTATGAAAAATGAAATGCCAAAGAATCATATAAATATTTGATGATGTGAATTCAACTATTGATCTATTGCACATATCGAAATAAACTACTATAACAATGGAAAGAAGAGTTGATCTATTGCACATATCGAAATAAACTACTATAACAATAGAAAGAAGAGAAGAATCAAGGTACTTTCATATTGTATCTTATACAACGTTAGTACAATGAGTAACCAAAAAGATTGGAGTGAAAATAACACGAAAAAATCTATTACTTGAAATATGACACTTAGAATCATTTGTTACAAGTTAACCTTGTTTGTGAGTATTTACAAAGATTTTAAAAGAGCCCTCTAGATTTGCTTTTATTGAACATTGTGAGTGTTTGTCAAGATGTTAGGTCTAAAGTGAGAGAAGTTAATATTTCTTTTCTCATATTTACCTGCAAAAGAGACATGAAAACGTCTAAAAAGTCACCTCATCAATTTATTTTACGATAGGTAATACGCTTATGAGTTTAGGCTTTCTACCTTAATTTTGAAGGTGACAAATGAAAATGATAAAATTTAGATTGATATTTAATGTACTTAAACTTCTCTATATACAAAACAAACTTTTCAGTTATCCTTTTCATGGAGCCAAAAGTAAAAGTAATACCGTAGTGATACATGACCATAACATTTCTAAAGCTTGCAAGAGTATTTTTCCCTTTTCATCATTCAACAACCGTAGTTGATCGAACATTAATGTGTTATACATTGAGTTATCCTTAGGTTGGCAAAGCTGACAAGAACTCATCTATGCAAGATCACGACTAACTTTAGGCCTAATGTCTATCCCTTGAACGATTAGACCACTCTTAGAATAATTGCAATTAACCTCCTTAAGAAAGAACTCAACAACATCATCTCCACCATTATTGCGAAGCTCTCCCAACTCGATTTCAAACCATCCATCATGCCTCTCCTGTGGCAGTTTTGCCCTTGACATGCTATTTCCAAGTGGATTCCTTCTCAAACAGGGCGTGCGTCGACGACGCTTCGGTGGAGCATTGTCGAAAAAGGGGTCCAAACAAACTCTACTTGAGCAACATTCCCCATCAACAATGGCCACTGCTGCATCAGCAGCAACTATATCAAACCCATAATACCTTCGTTCATCCATCTTAAACACAAAATAAGCTGCATAAGTTGTTGCAGGACTCAACATTTTGCAGCTTAACTTTCCTTTAATTTCAAGCCACCAAACGTTGAGAAGAACAGCAACCTCAGCAAACCTAATTCCCACACCAAATTAAAGAACGAAAGTATTGGGAGTAGAGAAAAAAGAAACAAGATAAAAGAATGGGATTTGAGGCAATGAAATAGTGTAAAACACCTTGACTCAGGATGAGGTTCCCAAGTCCAATAGGCAGGCATATCACTCCAAATAATTGAAAGTTCCCTTGCTCCAAGCATTATGCATTTCTTACCACTCCATTTGTCCAATGAAAAGCTCTGCCAAATACAAACTGAACCCACTAAGTTTATATGCATACAAATAGATAGTGAATGGAAGGTACAGTTTTGAGCCACTTGGTTTTCTCAGTTCTTTGAGAATCAAAATAATCAAACAAGGGTGTATACAATCAAATAATCCCTACTTGAAACCTTTCCTATAGGAAGATATCAAACATGAAATAGAATACAAGAAATTGAATTTTTAGATATCAACCATTTTGGAGTGTGTTTAAACATTTTAAAATAAAATTTTAATAGTTTTTGTTGAAATCCAACTTCACTTTGAAGTTTAGACAGATAATTTGAACTTTGCACTTTGTTTGTATTTGATCTATGATGTTTTAAAATTGGCACTCTTGTCCTCTAGTTTGAATCTTATTTTTATTAGATTTGATTTGTACAACCCCATGGATCAAGTACGTTGCAAATGAATTAATAGAAAAATGACATAATAGTTACACCTTGGTCTTGATTATTGACATAATTATGAACTAACTGTGAAAATATGTATAACTTGAGGGGTTATGTTTTATTAATGGCATGAAACAACCCAAAGCATGTCATATTGATAAAATATCTAAAAGAGCACTTGAATACATTCATTGACCAGCAACACTAGTCTATGCTATTGTTTCCTCTAAACACATAAAGTAATAAGTTTTTAGCATCTTTTTTTTTATATAAAGAAATCAAATTGCCATGCGACAACTTTTAATTAGGTGCATTAGAAGGTTGCACAATAAATAGCTGCAACTTGATTGCACCTAAGTTTTCTGTTATCGACTTGCACCTTCAATTAATAATTTTGGAAATTTGAAAATCCCAAAATAGGCACAATTCCCTTTTTTAACACCATGAATATTGATTACATGAAATAATAAAAGTTAAAAGTTAAAGATAACAAAAAACACGTATTACAGTGAATTTAAAAATGATAAAAAATAATTAACCATCAACCATATTCTCAATTAGTTAAGTTACGGATAGATAAAGACTTAAAATGTGAAGTTAAATTATGAGTTAAGTTATACAAAATGCTTATTAGCCTTGTTGGAATAAGTTTTGATTATTGTGTTAAAAATAGCTATGTAATCTGACTTTAGTAACATTCTTCATGGTTGTAAATAGTTTTCCCTATACCCTCTAAAGTTTAATTTTTACACATCACAGCTAATGTCAATTTCAAATTTTTTTTTTAAAGGGTATTATTCTGAACAAAAAAATTTGATATTCAAATTAAAAATAAAAAAATAGATACAAGGTTAAGAGAAATTTTAAATTTAAATTAAGTTGTAAAATTATAATAACTAATACCATTTTATTTCCTATATCTAAAGTTAAATAATATTAAATCTTGTAATTTTGAAATCTTAATAAATCTCAAATTTCAAAAGTCAACATTTTTCTTTTGCTGCCACGGAGAACTCATGAAACTCACTTTGAATTTTAGAGAAATTAGGGGAATCGAAAAGTTTACCTTGTTGCCGTCGTCAATTATCAAAGGGGTATCGCAAAGGGAGAAAAAGATCTCCTTCTTCGAACTCGAAATTGGATCAAAATTGAGTTTGCTAGGTTTCCGACGAGAAATCAAAATCTCCCAATCGGTAGGCAGGAAGCTGTCCCACGCGATGTCCGACTGCGCCGCCGCAACGAAAGTGGTGGAAACCACAGACGATCTACAGACATCTGATGGAGTGGTCAACGACAAGATTTTAGCCACGACTCCTTCCGGCAGCGAAGAGAAATCAGAAATTCCTTCACCCTTTTCTTCCTCTTCCATCAGTTCAAACACCAAAGAATAATAATACTGAATTTGAATTTAAAAATTTTAGGGATAAAGGGATAGATAATACACACACACACATATATATATACATCTGTTTCCTTCTCAGCCTCCCAAAAATATATATATATATATAGTATATTCCATTTCCACACAATTAGTTTTGAATATTGGTTATATGGCAACTTGCTTTGGATAGCGTAGTGCCAAAACCATATTACAATTATAATGAAGTATTTTAAACATGTATCTTACTCAGATATTTTATATATTGGATGTTGTTCAATCAACCACGTTTTTATTAACTTTTATTTTACATTTTGACTTAGTAATTCATGATGGGTTCAAAATGTTAAAGAGATCAAATGTATATATTCAAGTATGCTATAAGAAATTAAATAATAGTATTGAACGGTCGTTTATAATTAAAATATAATAGTTAAATTACAAATATAATAGTATTTTGAGGATATGATGTAGTAAATATAACATATTCTTTTAAAATTTTGCAAATATGACAAAATTTTCACTTATAAAAATACTCTTCATCTTAAATTTGTTATTATTCCTAAACTATCTTTCAATAACTTACTTCTCTTTTTAATGTCTTACTCATTATTTATTTATTATTTCATTTTTTAAGGTCATAATTATTTATTTATTTTTATACGAGAAAAATTATTTATTCTTTCTATCTTAATCTTGATTTTAAAATATCAATAGCACAATAATTGCAATATGAAATATAATGGAATTGGAGTAATTTAACTTTATTTATTATTTTTTAAAAAGTTTATTTAAGGTGTATTTTAAGTTAAATCTAATTCCAATTGATTTTATTTTATGTTTTTACATTGATTTCATTTTGGTTTTACTTTGTCTCAGTTTTGTATATCAATGTTGTGATATACTTATATTATATGTATTAATTGGTTAATATACTTACTACGTGATTATTTTTTTTTCAAAATTTATGTAGTTTATTATAGTATTAGTAAGTATATAAATGATGTAACTCAGTATCATTATTAAGTATATCAACAATATATTGTTAAAGCATATCAGTAAAGTAAAGTGAATCATTATCAAGTATATGAATCAAGTTTACAAGTGTATATCAATAGTATATCAAGTATATAAGTAGGACTTCAAGCATATCAAGTGTATATTTAATCAATCAAATGTATAAGTGAAGATTATTAAGTGTATATGCAGTGCATCAAGTGTATCAAACATATCATGTACATCAAACATATCAAATTTGTTGAGTGTACCAATGAAACACACGTTTATTAGCAGTGTATCAAGTGCATCAAACTTATAAGTGAAGTCTAATTAAGTGTATCAAACTAATCAAGTGTATCAAGGTCTAAGGTGTATCAAGATGTTTTAGGTGCGTATCAAAAGGTATCGAGTGTATCAAAGAGTATCAGGTGCATCAAGTGTATCAGGTGGATCAAGAAGTATCAGGTGGATCAAGAAGTATCAGGTGTATCAAGGAGTATTAGGTGTATCAGACGTGTATAAAGTGTATCAAACGTATATTAGTAACGAGGGCATTTGTGACATTTTATCACTTGATGTGCGGGTTGAGTTTTGTTTTTGCCATTTTTGCAAATAATAAAGTATGTGTATTATAGACTTAATTATTATAACTTGTTTTGCCATTTTTGCAAGTGTCCCTTAATAATTCTTATAATCAATACATCTATTAGAAATGAAATTGAAAATTTTAAACATTAGATTAGATTGGATGTTTAGAGGATTAAAAACTTGACAACCTGTTATAATTTTTTTTAATATTAATATAAAGTAAAAGTTCAAATGCTAATTATGATACAATTAATGGCTGAAAACAAGGGTAAGGAAATCGGATTATTAAAGTGTGATACAAGTTATAACTCCAAACCAAATTGTTAGAATATAGAGAACTTCTAACACAATCTTAAAAGCTTCTATAACTATATAAACCAAATTTAAGTTAGAGCTCAAATTCTTAGAATAATAGAAAAGAAATATGTAGTTTAACCAACCATTGTTTTTTTGTCAACGTCTCAAATCTCCACTTTTAACTCTTAGAAATTCTTCTAATTTTTTCAAACCTGTCGATTTACAATGCAAGGTCTTATGTGTTTTACATTCATAATGGTAATACCAACACCATTGCTCTATTAAAGTCATCTATACCACTGGTTGGTTGGACTTAGTCCTAATTTCAATACCCTCGACAACAAGGCCAACCTTATCAGTAGAGCCCTTCACCTCCATAAGAGTCATCTCAACTTCATCAACTTCATCATCTCCATCACCAATTTCAAACTCTCCCAATTCAATTTCAAACCACCCATCATTTCTGGCCTCTTTAACCTTGATAAGCTTGGTTTTTAGTGCCAAGAATTCCCACTGTTACATCAGCAAAATCAATATTGAACCCATAGTAACTAGTTTCCCTCATCTGGAACACAAAGTAAACTGCATAAGTTGTTTTAGGAGACAACAGCAGCCTATCCTTCCACATATTTCAAGCCACCACACACAGAGTAGCATAGCTACCTCTGTAAACTTGATACCACAGGACGAAGAATTAGAATGGGGAGGAACAAGAAAGAGAATTGAGAATAGAATTTGCTCAGATCTCAGATTTCGAACCTCGAATCAAGATGGTCTTCCTAGGTCCAATAGTCAAAGTTTTCACCCCAACTGATCGAGAGATCCCTTGCTCCAAGAATCATACATTTCTTACCGCTCCATTTTTCCAATGACAAGCTCTACATCATACCAATGATTCAAACCACTCAACTCATGTTCATACAAATAAATAGCATCAAAACTTCACTGTTAATCTAACAAAAGATGTATATATATTTTTAAATGGTGACTTTTCGTTCACTTGATGGGGATTAAAAACCATGATCAACAACTGAAACTGGCGTCGATTATCTTCCATTAATTTTTGAATCATGTTCTTCTGTTGTTTCAGAATCACCAGATCCTCTTGCCACTTTGCATAAAACTGGTTAACACCTATGCCATCAGCTGAGGGAGCAGCAAGCGAAACACCACTCTTCACATCATAATCCGGTTGCTCAGGGACTACAACATTTACTTCATTCGCCCTAGCAACGCACGACCGTCCTCTTCACTGTCACTACTCGCAACTGACTCATCATCAAAAAGCGTTGTTGTAAGACTTTTCTTCTTCCTTTTCAGGAAATTTGAACACTCTGCTTGATAATGTCGCGAAGACCTCACACTATCCATCTGAAACTTCTATCCAGCTTGGGATGACCACTGTTCATACTCTTCTCACTCTCCCTCCTTCTGCCCGGAGAATTCGTGACAGAGTTAGCACTACTATAGCTGCAATGATCTTTGTTATACTAACCCCATAGTTACTAGAACGTTTATTAAACTGTCGTGCAACCTTTATGAAATATTTTGTCAGCAAGGCAATAGAGACAGCCAGATTTTCATCAACATTCCTATCCTTACCCTGATGAAGTTCTTTGTCACTCATAGAGTGAAAAGTCAAACCTTTGCCCTTCTTGTCACTCTTATCGTCAACTATTAATTCAAATGTGTGTAGGGGTCCGAACAACTGATCCAGTTTTAAGATGACGATATCATTCACTTCTTCAATTGCAATAACCTTCATGTCAAACCGTCTCGGCAAAGAGCGGAACACCTTCCTTACTAGCTTTGGTTCTGTAATCTTTTTGCCAAAAGCAAACGACTCATTCACAATATCCAGGACCCGTACATTACATTAAGCAACAGTCTCATCATCCATCATTCTGAGAGATTCAAATTTGGATGTTAGAATTTGGATACATGATATCTTCACCTTAGACGTTCCTTCATAGGCTACCTCCTGTATTCCCCATGTTTCTCTAGCATTCACCATTTTACACTTTTCATTTTAAGGGTTCACACTATTTAATTAGCGACAATTTTGTCAATAAAAGATTAACTGTTTTACTTATGACTTATTTGTTAACTAATTTTGGGTTGAGGAGAATTCTAATTTAGGTGGAGTTATATGGCTTCTTGAACATTAATATTAATAAAAAAATGTTTTCTAATATTAGATCACATAGTAGGCAATTCTATTAAATTTAAAGATACAGATTTATGCGATTCTATTCAATTTATATGAATCTTACACATTCTATATAATAAAACAAAATGACAAATTTCACGGGCATATGCATAGCATGTGTTATTTACTCGAATAACAAATAGCAACAACCAGACTAAAATCTACTGTAGAGTTTCTTTTAACTTCTCTACATACAAAATAAAACAAGGGCATTGAACGTCCTATCATGACACTAAAAGTCCTAACGAGTTTGAAGAAGTTTACTCGAGTTCATCTATTCTGGGTTGATTTTAGGCCTAATCTCAATACCTTGAACAGCGAGGCTGTTCTTGGAATCAATACACCTGACTTCCTGGAGAATGATTTCAATTTCGTCATCTCCACCATTATTACCAAACTCTCCCAACTCAGTTTCAAGCCAATCATCATGTCTCCGCCTTGGCTCTTCCAACCTTGACATGTTGTACGTTGGTAGATTGGTCCCTGTTTGTGGTACATGTTGGCGCCGTTGAAGAGGGTCATCCAAATAAGGGTCCAAACTAACAGTATTCACTGAGTGTTCACTACCAACAATTCCCACCATGGCATCAACAAAATCTACATTGAACCCAAAGTATCTACTTTCCCTCATCTTGAACACAATGTAAGCTGCATAAGTTGTTGTAGGAGACAACATTCCACTGCTTATCTTTCCACGTATTTCAAGCCACCATCCTCTTAAAATAACAACTACTTCCCCAAACCTGATTATCACCACCCAAATTAAGAGGAAAAAGTATCAGATTCCGGAGGAAAATAAACAGAAGAGAAAGAATGGGACTTGAGCCAATTGTTTAGAGTTAAAACCTTGACTCAGGATGAGATTCCCAGGTCCAGTAGACAGAGGTACCATCCCAAACAATTGAAAGGTCCCTTGCTCCAAGCATTATACATTTCTTACCACTCTGCTTGTCCAATGATAAACTCTACTACATACCAACGATTGAGTCCACTCAATTTATTAATACAAAGAGAAAGTACAGAGCGGCTACACTGATTCAATAACTGACAAAACATATGCATATGAACATAATGGCTTCTTATATAGAATTGGTAATCAAGTTATCACAAATGTGTATATAGAACTATAAATGATTTATACTTCAAAACTCAGTCACCTAAAATTGGGGCGACCAGATAACTATTTCTCGCCCAATTCAAGCTCAATAAGTCTTGAGAGCATGTTAAAGGCATATAAAAACTGAAGAATAAATTGAACCTCAGAATATATAATATACAAGTGATATTTAAATGGAATGCAATTTACAACTTTCTAGACATCAAAAGTTTAACCCCTTTTTCCATTGTACAAATTTCATATTCTACTTGATTTGTTGTCGATGGAAAGTGAAACTCTGGTATAGAACAATCCAAAATGATACACATGCACTTGATAAGTTTCTCAAACTCCATTGAAATGCAAGCACTTCTACGTATAATTTCAAAAGTTTCTGTATGAATCCGAGCATGGGTACGGTACAGTAAAAGAGGAATTATAATAAAATTAGCTTTAATGTTTATGGAATTTTATAGAAATGTATCTTATGACCCTAACCATTCAGGAAAGTATTTGTTTTGTTACACTATAACTTATAAGGAAGGGCTTACTAACGACCACTCATCCAACTCCGGCCACCATCAATTTAGAAATCGAGGGAATCGGAAAGCTTACCTTCCTGGCGTTATCAATGAGCAGCGGGCTATTGCAAAGGGAGAAAAAGATCTCCTTCTTGGAACTCGTAATTGGATCAAAATTCAGGCCACCGGGTTTGCTCCGAGAAATAAAATCGTCCAAATCGTTAGGCAGGAATGTGTCCCAGACGATATCGGACTGCGCCGCCGCATGGAAAGCCCGGGAAACCGCGGAGAACCTGCAGACATCTAAGGGAGTGGTGAGCGATAAGATGTTAGCTATTACTCCTTCCGGCAGAGAGGAGAAATGGGTTCTTCCTTCCTTACCCTCCATGCTTTTTTTTTTGGTGTCAAGGGATAGTTTGTGTATTTGACGATTATATATTATCTATATATATAATTCCGAAAGAAAGAAATTATAGATAATTTCGAAAGAAATCTTTTATTTTATGATATATTTTAAAATTAAAATAACCTACTTTTTTTAAAAAAATATATTTGTTATAATTTAAAAAAAATTGTATTAATTAAAAAAATTCAAAGATTAATATGACAAATCATTTGAAATATTACAGGCATCGTCCGTGTTAAGTATTGGTATATATAAAAGGGAGATAAATTTTATCTCTCCATTTTGCCCTTTTTATTTGAAAGGTTTACAATTTTGTAAATTGTTTTTTTATGACTTATTTGTTAACTAATTTTGGGTCGAGGAGAACTCTAATTTAGGGGGAGTTATATGGGTTATAAATATTAATATTAATAAAGGAAATTGCATTATATGACAAAAATTTAGAAAAAAGTCACCCATAGTACCTCTTTTTTGTATATTGCAAATATGATAAATATTATAAGTAATTAGATATATCTAACCTATCAGATGACTATTAGAGTGTTATACGCTTTTAAATTTGTTGGTTTTACAATTTGTAAAGTGTAGCGACATGAGCTCTATGATCATAAATTTTTTTACTATTTTTGCAAACGAACCTATTAATAATGACTATAAAAGTAAATGGAATGAGAAGAGATTATGATGAGACATTTTGATTAAATTTTTTTCATAAAAGTTAAAATTCTCAACGTTTCATAAGGTTAATAAGACCTAAAAATTAATAATTGATATTTTTAATCCATTCATTTCTATATGTTAGTCTTCCCTGCCAACCAATGCGTTTATTTATAAATTTGTAGCAGACACCATAGGCAGAGAGAAACGAGATGGAGATTGAAATTTTAGATAAAATGGTAACTTTAAGACTTCTTTTTATTTGAAACAATCTAAATATAATTTTGTCATTCTTCATTTATTAGGTTCATAGGAAAGAAAACCTAACATAAACTTCATTTATTTTTTATTTCCTAACTTTTTAATTTTATTTTTCTTTCCATGACAGGACAACCACTAAATTGGTATTTTATACCATGATTTTCTGTTTAATTTTTTTTAGTGGGGTGAAATAGATTATGACAACATGACCAACAATGAAAAGAGATTCAACTATTGAATAAGGTGATTTGTTGATGATGCCAAAAATAATTGGAGAGCTAAGGGAAAATAGAAAATTTGGGTGTTGGTAAATGCTTATCCTGAATAGATTATCTCTCTTTTTCAGATATGAGAAATGTAGAGTGTGATTTTTTATTTAATTTAATCTTTTTAACTGCATAACATAAAATCTGTTTAATTGTTATATTAACTTGTATTTGCAATTATTTATATTGTAAATTTATCTAATAATAACAAAACAAATTTTAACCAGAAGTTTGGTTGGCCAATACACTATTTATAAATATTTGTTTTCTAATATTAGATCACATAGTAGGGAATTCTATTAAATTTGAAAATACAGGTGTCAGTATTCAATTTATATAAATCTATATTTTTATATAATAAAATAAAATGACAAATTTTATTAACTAGTAAATAACAAATAGCAACAACAAGACTAAAATCTAATGTAGAGTGTCTTTTAACTTTTCTATATACAAAATAAAACAAGGGTTCTGGATGTCCTATCATGACACTAAAAGTCCTAACATGAGTTTGAAGAAGTTTACTCGAGTTCATCTATTCTGGGTTGATTTTAGGCCTAATCTCAATACCTTGAACAACGAGGCTGTTCTTGGAATCAGTACACCTGAGATCCTTGAGAATGATTTCAACTTCATCATCTCCACCATTGTTATCAAACTCCCCCAACTCAGTTTCAAACCAATCATCATGTCTCCCCTTTGGCTTTTCCAACCTTGATATGTCGTTCGTTGGTAGATTGCTCCCTGCTTGTGGTACATGTCGGCGCCGTTGAAGAGGGTCATCCAAATAAGGGTCCAAACAAACAGTCTTCACAGAGTGTTCACTTCCAACAATTCCCACCATCGCATCAACAAAATCTATATTGAACCCAAAGTATCTACGTTCCCTCATCTTGAACACAATGTAAGCTGCATAAGTTGTTGTAGGAGACAACATTCCACTGCTTATCTTTCCACGTATTTCAAGCCACCATGCCTTGAAAATAACAACTACTTCTCCAAACCTGATTCTCACACCCAAATTAAAAGGCAAAGTATCAGACTCGGGAGGGAAAGAAACAGAAGAGAAAGAATGGGACTTGAGCCAATTGTTTAGAGTTAAAACCTTGACTCAGGATGAGATTCCCAGGTCCAGTAGACAGAGGTATCATCCCAAAGAATTGAAAGGTCCCTTGCTCCAAGCATTATGCATTTCTTACCACTCTGCTTGTCCAATGATAAACTCTACTACATACCAACGATTGAGTCCACTCAATTTATTAATACAAAGAGAAAGTACAGAGCGGCTACACTGATTCAATAACTGACAAAACATATGCATATGAACATAATGGCTTCTTATATAGAATTGGTAATCAAGTTATCACAAATGTGTATATAGAACTATAAATGATTTATACTTCAAAACTCAGTCACCTAAAATTGGGGCCACCAGATAACTATTTCTCGCCCAATTC
This sequence comes from Cucumis hystrix, assembly GCA_025688845.1. Lineage (NCBI taxonomy): Eukaryota > Viridiplantae > Streptophyta > Magnoliopsida > Cucurbitales > Cucurbitaceae > Cucumis > Cucumis hystrix. The sequence goes on from CM046884.1 coordinate 26,198,708, forward strand.
AAGCTCAATAAGTCTTGAGAGCATGTTAAAGGCATATAAAAACTGAAGAATAAATTGAACCTCAGAATATATAATATACAAGTGATATTTAAATGGAATGCAATTTACAACTTTCTAGACATCAAAAGTTTAACCCCTTTTTCCATTGTACAAATTTCATATTCTACTTGATTTGTTGTCGATGGAAAGTGAAACTCTGGTATAGAACAATCCAAAATGATACACATGCACTTGATAAGTTTCTCAAACTCCATTGAAATGCAAGCACTACTACGTATAATTTCAAAAGTTTCTGTATGAATCCGAGCATGGATACGGTATAGTAAGGGAGGAATTATAATAAAATTAGCTTTAATGTTTATGGAATTTGATAGAAATGTATCTTATGACCCTAACCATTCAGGAAAGTATTTGTTTTGTTACACTATAACTTATAAGGAAGGGCTTACTAACGACCACTCATCCAACTCCGGCCACCATCAATTTAGAAATCGAGGGAATCGGAAAGCTTACCTTCCTGGCGTTATCAATGAGCAGCGGGCTATTGCAAAGGGAGAAAAAGATCTCCTTCTTGGAACTCGTAATTGGATCAAAATTCAGGCCACCGGGTTTGCTCCGAGAAATAAAATCGTCCAAATCGTTAGGCAGGAATGTGTCCCAGACGATATCGGACTGCGCCGCCGCATGGAAAGCCCGGGAAACCGCGGAGAACCTGCAGACATCTAAGGGAGTGGTGAGCGATAAGATGTTAGCTATTACTCCTTCCGGCAGAGAGGAGAAATGGGTTCTTCCTTCCTTACCCTCCATGCTTTTTTTTTTGGTGTCAAGGGATATTTTTATTTATTAAAATAACAAAATCAATCAAATTTGTATATTTCATTTAAGGTTTTAAATAAATAAAAATAGTTTCAATTTTTCAACATTCATAGCTTTTTTTTTCATTTTTAGGGAAAAAAAATTAAAGGGAGGACCTTGCTTGTGTTCATGATTCAGAGCAACCAAAATAATAGAGAGTAGCTGTAAGGAAAGTGAATTCCAATCATGTCAAATAATTTATTTAGGTAATTTTAACTTAATATGACTTAGGAAAAAAATGCTTCAATTTTAAAAAGTGTATCGTATTTAATTTTGTTTCTAAAATTTATTAGTCTATAGACATTTTATTTCATTATATGACATTCCTTTTACAAATATGATTAATACATCTTATGCAACTTCAAAAAGATATATCTTACGGCAATTTCGTTTTTTTTTTTTCCAATATGATTAATAGAAGCATCTTACAAGTTGCAAATATAAATGTTCACACTTGATAGAAGAATGAAATTGGTTTGCTAGTAAGGTGCTTGAAAATGGTCTATTTTTATTATTTCTTTTTCTTCTGTTTCTTTTTGCTACATAGGAATAAGGCTGCTCATGTGCAGTTGAAAGTTCCTCAATTCTTGCAATTTTTTTGTATCTTCCATTTTCCAATTCTGAAGTTTTGTTTAGGATTTAGGAATGTTGCTTCCCAAAGTGTGTCACATTATTAACGACAAACTTCATTCTCTGATTCCCTTTAGTGGATTTGATGAAGTTTTGATTTAGATAAAATAAAATAAACTTTGTTTTCTTGTAATGGTTTTTATAGCTTCATTTTGTTATTAGTCATTTCGTTTTGCTTCAGCTAAAAAAAATTGAATTTGTTGATGAAAGTTGACAGTGAAAACATATTAAGAACGCAAGCTTAAATTGGCGTGTCAAAAAGGTTGCAAGGAGTTCATCAAAGCAGGGCTAGTTTTAGGCCGGATATCTATCCCCACGACGACAAGGCCACTCTTGGGAGAACAACGATTGTCCTCCCTAAGAATGACCTCAACTTCATCATCTTTCCCATAAGTTTGAAACTCTCCTAACTCAATTTCGAACCAGCCATCAGATCTCCAGTTTGGCTGCTCGAACTCCAACATGTTCTGACTGCTCTCTGCCCATGGTAGAAACTGGTGCAACCAAGATGGGCTATCCAAGTCAGGGTCCAAACAAACATTCTTACTACGACATTCATCGCCAACAACTCCCAACATGGCCTCCACAGGATCAAGATTGAATCCATAGTACTTGCGTTTCTTCATCTTAAACACAAAGTAAGCTGCATAAGTTGTTGCAGGAGACAACATTCTGCAACTTATCTTTCCACTTACTTCAAGCAAACATATGTCGAGTAGCGCGACTACCTCTCCAAACCTGTTTCTCAAGCCTACATTAAAAGGGAAGGTGTTAGAAATTAGAATAGAGTAATTGAGAGTGGGGAAAACAAAATAAATAATGGGAGTTAAGCACTGATCAAATCTCATTAAACTTAAAACCTTGACCCTTGATGAGGTACCCATTTCCAATGGGAAGAGGTATCACTCCCAGAAATCGACAGGTCCCTTGCTCCGAGCATTATGCATTTCTTTCCACTCCATATGTCCAATGAAAAGCTCTGCCACATACGAATTATTGAAGAAAACAATACAAAAGAGAGAATACAGGACAACTTCAGAGCTGATTCAACAAGTGACAAAAATGTACATATAAACCAATGGCCTTTAGTCGGAATGCCTTCGACCTCCCAATGACTAACCTAATTTCTATTTGTTTATAGTTATTACAAGTTTGAACTTAGGGTTTAGAAAGGGTAGGGTATACATAAACCCTCTACTTAAAAGGCCTTTAGTCGGCCGACAAGTCATAAAACTCCGATTTTAGTTTAGAGAAATTGAGGGAATCGGGAGGTTACCTTTTTGCCGTCATCAATGAGCAGCGGAGTATCGGAAAGGGAGAAGAAAATATCCTTCTTGGAACTGGAGGTAGGATTCATCCGAGAGATTAAAAGGTGGTAATCTGAAGGAATAAACCTCTCCCAGGCAACATCAGACTGGGCCGCCGCATGAAAAGTCCAGGAAACCGCCGATAACCGGCAGTTATCCAATGGAGACGTCAGTGACAAGATGTTGGCTATTACTCCCTCCGGTAGCGAAGAGAACTCAACCATTTCTTTGCCCTCAGATTCGCTTCTCTTTTCCCACTCCCTTTCGTTTGAAATTCGCTTCTCCAATGATTCTAAACACTATTCTCTTTTACTTTTATTATTATTATTTTTTATATTAACGGATGTGAAGAAAATCCTTAGAAAATTATTTAGTGGGCAGATGACTACAAGGATGGAATCAATTACTAGACTAATAAAATTTATTTTAGATTGTAAATATTTGATAAAATTTGCTATTTTTAAAAATTCTCCTATAATATATCGTTGTTTTAAATGAGTGTGCAAATACAATATATGGTGTAATTAATCATGCTAAAAACTAAAAAGTATAAAACTATTTGTCCAAATTCTCTAATACACAAATTTTAATTTGTAGTGTATGTGTAATAACTAAGAGATATTTTGAAAACAAAATATTTGTGTTTTGTTGATAAATATTCGTTTGTAGGACTATAGTTAATAATCTTGATTGTTAGGATTTTGATTTTTTTATTTCCGTAGAAAATTATAGAACTTAATAACATTTGTTTTTGTTTAATTAGTAGTAAAATCTTTGTTGTTAGGATTTGAATATTAGATTTTTTTAATTAACTAGGTATTATGCAATTGAGAGATTCCATAAACATTAGGTAATTATAATTTATGATCATTCTATAAATAATAATTAAGTATATAGCAATATTTTTTTAAAAATTGCAAATATAACAAAATATATCGTTATAAACTCGTATGGTCTATCATTGATATAATTCAAATTTTGTTATATTTGTAAACTTTTTAAAATATTGTTATTCACTTAATTATTTTAAATTTAATTGCTAAATCTGCAACTATCCCTAAACATTAACAAGACCCATGAAAATGTCTCGAATTTGAAGATTCTTTTGTATAGCAATTTTCAGAATAATAATTAAATATATCATTTTTAAAAAACTGCAGATATAGCAAATTTTATGATAAACTTTGACAAATTTTGTTATATTTTTTTTGTCAAATTTCCAATTTTTTTTATATGTTGCTATATATGCTAATATTTTGAATCTAATTGCTTTGTTATGTAGCAACTTACAAATTATCAGATTTTGGGCTAACAATAGAAATATTAAAATAAAACATTTCATTTTATTAGAAAAATAGTAAATTGATTTTTAGAATTATCAGTCACAAATTGACAATGGACCAAAATATTCATAATTTAAAAAAAAAATCTAAAATTCAGTTCGTAGCAACCAAAATTTCACTAACAATAAAGGAAATCAAATATTTTTAAATTCTACAATTTTTACTAATTGAAAAAATCTAACATCCAAACAATCAAGATTCTCTTAATTATAATCTTAAGAAATAATATAGAAAAGTATTTTCAAACCATCAAGAACTTACTTTTGTTATCAAGATACTATTGGTTTCCAATTAATCACAGATACACTTATATTTAAAAAATAACTCAACTTTGCATATGAAAAGATAAATAATCCTTTTATGATTTTCTAACGACATTTTTTTTGCCTATTATTTTATGCAACAATATTATGAAAATAATATTTTATGTACCCAAACTTTTAAAACTATATAAACCAAATTAAAATTCAACTGAAATTTTAATTTCATGGCTGTAATATAGTCACCTATGCGTGAAGGCGGCTGAGTTTTTTAGGCCTAATCTCAATTCCCTCCACGACGAGGCCACCCTTGGAAGAAGAGCCTTTTACCTCCTTAAGGGCCATCTCAAGTTCATCGTCTCCATGGTCACCACTTATAAACTCTCCCAATTCAATTTCAAACCAGCCATCGTGTCTCTTACGTGGTCGCTCTAAAGCTGCCATGCGTTCAGACTGACGCCTACGCTGCCACTGAGTCCACTGAGGCTGGTCCAAATAAGGGTCCAAACAAACACTTTTTGGATGGTTTTCATGGCCAAGAATACCCACGGTTGCATCAGTAGGATCAATATTGAACCCATTGTAACTACTTTCCTCTATCTTGAACACAAAGTAAGCTGCATAAACTGTTTTAGGAGATAACATTCTGCAACTTAATCTTCCACGTATTTCAAACCACCACACATAGAGGAGCACAGCTACCTCTGCAAACCTGATTACATATTCACATTAAGAAAGGTAGAGAGTTATAATTGTGAGGGAAAAAAGAGAAGAAATAAGATTTGCTCAAATTTCAGACTTCGAATTACCTCGAATCAGGATGGTCTTCCCAGGACCAATAGTCAGCGTTTTCACCCCAAGTGATAGAGAGATCCCTTGCTCCAAGCATTATGCATTTCTTACCACTCCATTTTTCCAACGAAAAGCTCTACAACATAGGATTCAACCCACACAATTCCAGAAAAAAAGTGCATAAGAGTTCATTGATAATTCAATCCAACAAAAGATATATATTAAAAACGATGGCTTTTCATTCTTTTAGTTCACTAGTTGGGGGTCTAGGGACTAAAAATATTACTCTACAGCTGAAATAAGCGTCAGCAGAGGCTTAGTTCACTCCCCCCTCCATATCCCAGTTCATAGTTCTAATATCTCTTAAACTCAGCTCAATTGTTTGATAAATCTTGAAAAGAAATTAAAATTTCAAAACAACAAGAGGGGATGCAGTACAATGAGAATATATAATTTTTAACCCAGAAAAAACGCTCAAAAGTTTTCAATCACACACGAACAAGAATTTAAACATACATATGAAGTAAACCTTACAATTTCAAAGGTTTTTGTTGGAATCCAAGGTTACTTCAAAATTAAACTTAAAATGAAATTAAGTTTTGACGTTTTTGGCATTTGTTTGGATTGTATTTTAGATTCTAAAATTACATGAAAGGGTATGCATTTAGAGCGTTCTTAGAATCTGTTTGAATGTATTTATATTATACAATTACATGTCAATGCAGATGTAGAATCTACCAGAACGAATATATATATTGGACATAAAGAATATAATGGGGCCTCCAAGGTCAATTTGTAAGCCAACATTACAAGAAAGGGACTTCCGGCGAGGGTGAGCCATTTATGTTAACCGACCTCCGATCCAACAACGACAGCCACCTACAATTTAAAGAAATTGGGGGAATCGAAAAGCTTAATTACCTTGTTGCCGTCATCAATTAGCACTGGGAAGTAGAAAAGGGAGAAAAAGATATCCTTCTTCGGACTGAAAATTGGGTCAAATTTAAGGTTGTTAGGCTTACTGCGAGAAATCAAAAGTTCCCAATCGGTGGGCAGGAATTGGTTCCACACAATGTCTGACTGAGCCGCCGCATGGAAAATCTTGGAAACGGCCGACAATACGCAGGCATCCGGTGGAGTGGTGAGCGACAAGATTTTAGCTACGACTCCTTCGGGTAAGGAAGAGAAATCAGAAAGTTGTTCAGCCTCCATTGCCTTCCCGTTTAATTCTCCTTCCATGATTTCAAAAACTGAGAAGAGTATTGAATTTAAAATTGTCTATTTTCAGGGATTATATATGAGAAAATTGTACAGAGCCCCTTCATATGTGGACAAAATATGGAATTTTGTCTTTTCCTATTTAAGCACTATCTAAAATTACCATTTTCACCCGACTCTTTTAGCCTTCTTTGATTTGCAGTTTTTTTCTTCTTTTTTAGAATTTGGAAGGTATTTATTATCTATCATTTATGAAACACAAAATAGTGATGATGATACCTCCCATTCTAAAAATTAGGATAGTGATATATTTGAAGATACATTTTTTTTCTTAGAATATATGACCGTTGTCTTAAAGGATTGGTGGTTCTTAATTATATAAATAATTGTACTTTATCATAGTGCAATAGTTAGATGTAAAATGAATTCACATGTCACATTAATTTTAAAATTTTGGAAAAATATGTATGTTAGAGCTAGAAATTTTGGTCAATTAAATTCTGTCACATCATCACAGCAAATATTATGATAATTATATTTTTTTATTGGATTTGGATAATTAAATTTACTCAACCCAACTCAAGTCAAACTCAACAAACAGATGGGCCTAAGCCCAAACCCAATAAGGTAAATGGGCCTAAACCTAAGCCTATGAAGGAAATGGGTCTAGCCCGTCCATGAAGTTTTCCTATAAATAGAGACTTTTACCAGGCATCTTTTGGTTGAAAGAAGAATTGAAGCTCTGAAGAATTGAAGATTGAAACTTTTAAGTTCTCAAAACTAAAGATTGAAGACTTGAAAAATTAAACTTTCATTGAATTTCATAAGATCGAAGTTCAAATAGACTACAACATCACCGAATATCAAGAAGTTTTAAGTTTTAACTTGTATTCAAGAGAAAGCATCAAATGAGTAAATATTAGAGACTGTATCCGCTATATCAATCAATATACGAAGTTCAATTCCACGAATTACATTATTTCGAAATTTTGAGTGAACAATGTAATGTATATATTGTATTTTGAAACGTAAAAATTAAGGTTTAACTAAATAATAAAATAAAATAACAAAACTTCTTTTTTTGGCGAAAGCCACGCCATGCACAACCAAACTTGAAAGGCCCCGTTTGTTAGCTTTATCAACCTCAATACCATTTGGAAAAACGAGATGTCCTAACACAATATCATGACTAGCCTAAAGTGACATTTTTCATAGTTTAAAATTAGATTTGTTTTTATGCATTTCATGATAAGCCTAAATTATGCAAATCCAATAGGCTACCATATACCAATATACGGTAATCGTACACGGCATTGCAAAGCCAAATGACATTCTCCTAAAAGCACATGTGCTTAAGGTAGTTTTCTCTTTAAGGAAATAATAGGAAAGTTATCTTTGTTAACCTCTTTAAGCTAGAGGTATAATCAATGCACATACGTCATCCGTTTTAATTCGGGTCGGTACCATCTCTCCTTTCTCATTCTCAACTACAGTCATTTTGGTTTTTGTAGGCATCATGGCTTACACATGTGCTATGAAAAGCGAACTAGATAACATCATCAAGCTAAAGTGATAAAGTGCATACAAAGAGAAGCCTATCTCTTGAATGTAGTCTAAGATTCATTTAATTGATAGTTTTGTTTACTACATTTCCAACAAATTGGTTTTGTTTACTCTAAGCATTTCTAACAAAATTTTCATCTTTGCTTATATTTGAGATCGTTGTAGAGTCTTTAGCTCAATCCCTTGCTCGTGTGAAGAAAATAGAAGTTTCATCATCTATTAAACAAACTTTGAGGACTCTTGCTCCAAGCATTACCAATATTATTCTAATGAGAAGCTTAAACATACCCAATGATTCAATTATATCGTTTAGTCTTAATTTTGAAGGATATGAACGTATGCATGCATCAATATATCTTTCAAAGTTTCTAACTTTCTGTCCCCGCCATGCTCTTTCTCATTCTATTTTTTTTTTCTTTTTGCCAATGTTGTTCACTTGCTCTTTCTCGTTCTATTTTTGTTCATAGGTGGTTTTGTTGGTCAATGAAGAAGTAGACAGAGGAAAGAGGAAAAAAAAGAAAGAAATCAATCTAAAGAAATGACAGATTTCTAACTTTAAGCGTCCATGGTATATCAGTTACTTTTTAGAAAGGGATTATTTTTCATTTTGATTAAAAAAAATTCATGTGCTATATAACATGAAATCGATTGATGTAGCTATTAGTATTCTCTTTGAATAGAGGAAGAAATTGACTATTTGTCCTTAGAACTCATCTTCTAATTATCGACTCACCCAACATTTATAGTTAAGTATTAGAAAAATAAAGAACTTTGAAAAATAAAAATACAAATACAGTAACAAAGTTAAACCAAATTTAGTAGCTGATATTCAATGAAATCCTACTGTTGCGAGCTTAAATTTTAAATATAACTTTTTTTTAAAGTTTTACACCATAAGGCCTCAGAGATTTGCACCTTTAGTTCATCTTCCTGCCAGAAACACAAAGTTAAAACAGTTGCATAACTAAACATATTTGTTTAGACTCTCGTTGCCACTCTGCAGTGCCACGGCTTTAATAATGTCCAAGAGTGTTTAGGTCTAATCTCAAACCCCTCGACAATAAGTCCAGTCTTGGTAGAATGGCCCTTGACCTCCATAAGAGCTATCTCAACTTCATCAGCTCCATCGCCACTCTCAAACTCTCCCAACTCAATTTGAAACCAACCATCACGTCTCTCTTGTGGCCACTCTAACCCTAACATTTCTACAGATGGTCCAGGCGAAGGCAGGTAGCCCCTCCGCCACTGTCGAGGATTGTCCAAATGAGGGTCCAAACAAACGCTTCTCCTCCCATGGTTTTCAGTCCCAACAATTCCAACTGTGGCATCAGCTGGATAAAAATTGAACCCTTCATAATTACAGTTCTTCATCCTGAATACAAAGTAAACTGCATAAGTTGTCCTAGGAGACAATATCTTGCAGCTTATTCTTCCACGTAATTCAAGCCACCACGCCTTGAGGAGCACAGCCACCTCCGCAAATCTGATTTTCTCACACACCCACATTGAAAAAACAGTGTATTAGAATTCGGAAATAACAAAAAGAACGATAGTGATTTGTTCCAATCTCATAGACTTTGAACCTCGAACGCGGATGCCGATCCCAGCTCCAATATCTAGAGGTATCACCCCAAAGCAACGACAGACCCCTTGCTCCAAGCATTATGCATTTCTTACCACTCTGCCTGTCCAATGATAAACTCTGCTACAAATAAAGTGCACAATAATTGATACAAACAAAAGACACAAAAATGGGAGGAATTGGATCGGAAAGGTTACCTTGTTGCGGTCGTCAATTAGAACCGGTTTGTTGCAGAGAGAGAAAAAGATATCCTTCTTGGAACTGGAAAGTGGATCAAAAGATTTTCGGTGAGAAATCAAAACATCCCAATCGGGAGGGAGGAACCTGTCCCACACAAAATCCGATTGCGCCGCCGCATTGAATACTCGAGAAACCGCCGCTGCCGTACAGGCATCGATTGGAGTCGTGAAAGATAAGACGTTAGCAATTACTCCTTCCGGCAAAAAAGATAAATCGCCAATTTCTTGGTCTTCGCCATCACTTTCCATCCTCGATTCCTGTTCCATTGCTTTCATTCGCATTTGGGCCACAGGCAATCAACAAATATGTATGGGATTTGAAAACTATTTGCAAATTCCAACCACAAATTCTTAAAAATACATATTTGAGTGTCTTTTTTAACAACATTTTATACATGGATTGATAATTAATTGTGTTTTTTAACTACATCCAGATGGGAGATCAAGCGTTAGTTTTGGAGGTTGATGCTACAAATTTATGATAGTTGAATTAGGCTTATATTCACAACCAAGTCTTATTCATTATAATTGACTCAACATTATGTTTATGAGTTAAAAATAAAATCAATCTCATACCACATGATAATTAAAATAGATATAACTACAACACAATCTAACCACTTTTAAAATCATATAAACGAAATTAAGGTTTATCTCGAATTTAACTAAATTGAGAAATTTAGATTGCTAGAAGAAATTTATCTATACAACAAGGCAGCTGGGTTTAGGCCTAATCTCAATCTCCTCAACAGTAAGACCAATCTTTCCCAGTAGCACCCTTCACCCCTATGAGACTCATCTCAACTTCATCATCTCTGTCGCCACTGTTTCTCATTTCTCTCCTTTGGCTGCTCCAATCTTCCTATGTCTTCAAATCAAGGGATTATAATAAATGGTATACGAATTCTTTAGCATGCTTTGTCTAAGAGATCACCAGTAAAATTGTTTCAATCTACGATTGAGCTACTGAAATGAAGGTGCATCTTGTTATTATACGAGTACTTTAATATTTTTTAAAGTATTTCTTAAACTTACTTTCAGGTTCTTAGAATCTATTTCATTAAGATGTTATATCGGTTCATTCATATCTCCTCCTAAAATCAGGATGTTACACGTATCTTGCTGACTGATTAATCTTGATTAATGAGTCATTACCCTTTCTCAACTTTCTTCCTCACTCGGGTCTTTCTCGCCTATCTCAAAACGTATACCCTCCTCCGTCTAGTCAAAACACGCACTCTTCCTCAAAACGTCTAATCCTTACGCTTAGTAATTTTCAACTTCCTTCTTTGTAGTCCCCTACTTCATAATGCAACTGCACACTAGGGCAATCCACATCTTTTACATAACAAGGCTGTAAAAAAGCGCTCAAGTTCAAGATAGTACATGAACGAGCACATCTAACTGTAAGACATTACGAGAATATGATAGCGTAGAGTTAAAAAAAGTTTAAAAGAATTAAAAGTTAATAAATATACCAACAAAAGACATATCTTTCTATTTAGAAGCTCAATCATAAAAATTCCAAAAATTAATTAAGTATGCTTACTGTTTAGCTTAAAACAACCTTATATTAGACGATCTTTTAATGCATGTGAGTGAGAACAAACCATCCTAAAAAGACTTGGGTTGAGGGACGATAGTCTTCCACACTCTTAAAAAATGGATCACAATTAACTATGTCCATCCTACATTTAATTTTGTGTTAGAACAATCTGATATACAATTTTATAAATTTATATCATCACTACATGACTAGAGCGTTCTCTAGGTAGCATTTCTAGAACAACTGCATATACATGAGTGTTGAATTCAAATTAGAAATTTTATTTATTGAGTGGTCATGATCTGATCTCAATTTTACTTTTGCATAATTTTATAATTTCATCACAGACAAAAGCTTAATTTTTCTTTTTGCTTCCTTGACTTTCATCCTAAAGTTTGTTAAAGCAGAGGGTTTCGCCAAAAGTAATATAAAAAGCACAAGCAAATAATTACTTTTAAGAAAGCCTAAAGATCGGATGAGATAAATAATTAATGATGTTGAATGATATGATCTCTAAGTTTTGTATGTGCTTGTATCAAAATTTGATTTGTTTGCTTTTCCAATGTGTAAGAACATGCTTGTCATTGTAATGTGGACTTTACTCCCTACCCATCTAAACATTGTGTGGTTTGTGTTTAATTATGGAAAATTGTAATGGGTAGCAATATGAATTCAGAAATTTGCTAAAAAATACGTACAAATTCAACAATTCAAGTGATACACCTAATACACTCAATATATACTTGATACACTTGTTACACCCCAATACGCTTGATATACATATTTATATATACATAAATGTTTAAAGTGACAAAATATTTAACGTATTTAAGTAAATATGCCAATAACATTTGGATAAAATAAAACAACGTGACATCTTTGTAAATAAGTTGATCTTTATCAATAAAATGTGAAACAATTTTTTAGGAGGGGTTTAGAACAATTAGTGAGTCGTTATAGCCTAGGTTATAATAATTTGTGTATACATTATTTTAGTTTATGTTATAATCGTATGTATTTGTGCTTTATATTTTTACAACAAATATATATATCTTTCTTTTTCCAATCCTTTAACAAAAATTCAAATCGTTTTTCATAAATCCAAGTGTTTGGAATATCAAATGTGTATTGAGCGTATATTAAATGTGTATATCATGTGTATCAAGTGTGTAACAAATGTATCTCAATGATTCAAGTGTATACACCTTACATTTGATATATGTTCAGTATCAAAGATTCAGGTGTATCAAGTGGTCCAATAATTTTTTTTTTTTTTTTACAAAAGTAAATAAGTCCGTGCAAATGGGCCTAATTTTTAAAATTTGTTTTTGTTAGAAATGAAAGAAGTAGTTTAAAAGCAATTATTTTATTATGGTTCAAGTTTTTGTTATCAAATGATCTTATCCTTCTCTCCTCTAAAGGTGTGCACATAAAGTAAGAAGTGCTTTTAGCCACGCAATACACATGCAACTAAAAGTTTATAAATCAAATGCCCATGCATATTAATTGAAAGGGAAAAGGGACACTATTAGGCTAATATCAACTATACGTGCTTTAAACTTTAAACTTTAAACCTTCTTATCACTCATTTCTATATTAATAATCATAATAATATACTTCAAAAACTAAAACAAATGAAAACTTCACATAACTAATATAAACATAAATCTTGGATTAAAAGACCAACCTAAATGTAGTTTAAATTGTGTTAAACATATAAGTTAGATTAAATGGTTAGAAGCTTGAATTTCTCTTTTCCATATAACTAAAATAACTCATCGATTTATTAAAGTTTTAAGTTTTATCCTATATATATATATAGTCTTTTGGATTTTTTTTATATAGTCATTTAAATTTTCACTCTTTTTTTGTTTAGTTAAAATTAAGATAACTAATCGAATAAACGTGAATAGCAAAATATTGAAACTATTGATAAAATATAGCAAAAAAAATTAAATAAGCTATAGAGAGTTCATTTAATTTTATTATATTTTATAAATAATCTCAATATTTTGTTATCTTTTAAAATGTTCCTATTATAGATAAGGAATTAATAGAACGAATACAAATACACATGAACACTAATTAGATATATTTCAATCACATTAATAAAAATATATATATAGAGAGAGAGAGACTTTTTAAAAAAAATACTCAAATGAGTTAATTATTGACATGAGTTTTCTTTTTAAAGGTCGGAGATTTTATCTTTTACAATTGTTATATTCATTAAAAAAATACTTTAAAATTTTATTTAAATTTATCCTTATCAAACTATGATATTGTTATGAAAAGAAATATCATTTGGAAGGCATTTCTACAAAAATAACATAATGAAATAACATAAATAACAACACGTGAACTTAATGTTCAATAGAAATTAAAAAGTGTATATACATCGATCCTGTTATATAAAAAAATAAAATTATTATCACAATTCATTTTAACTTGAAAGATATTATATATTATTAACATTTTCTATAATCCCAATGGCAAAATCAATTGCCAATGTTGGGATATTCATTTACATATGTTTTATAACCACATCTTAAAATTAAAAGAAAAAAAGAAAGCAATATATAATAAAACAATTCAAGGGGTTTTTCTTTTGATAAAATATCATTACAAGAATTAATTAATAATTGCATGAAACCTTTCATGATGGATGGGCATAATCAAATCCAATTTTGTATTATGTTCATTATATTCAAACATAAATGAATTAATGACAGAGTATAAGAGAAAAGTGGAATCTACTTTGTTATATATATATATACGGGATCATTGGGTGGAATACTTAGTTGGCTTCCTCTAAAAAGGAGACAAAGTTCACATTTTAGTGTTAGATGAAACAAAGGTTGCAAATAATCCCAAACCACGAGGAGCTAAATAAATTGTTTGTTTTTGTTTGTTTTCGATTAAAAGAGGAATTGATTTGAATGCCAAATATGGCTCACAAGGATTTGTCTCGATAATTAAGCACCATCTACCTACGTGAGAGTTTTATTATTAACTAATTTAAAGTAGGAGTGAGTATCGGTAAGTTGAAGTCATTTTTCAACCAAACCGCCATCGAACCAACTTTGATAAGTTTGAGTAAAGTTTTAAAAGCACTTTTGAGAAGTAAAAGTGGGTTTGTAGGTCAATTTAACTCTTTAAAAATGTTTTTGAAATTTTTTTATTTATAATTCTCCAAAATTGACATTGATCAACTTGATTTTTCGGTTTATCATGTTAATTCCGTATTGTGAAGTATACTTCTAAAATACGCCAATAAAAGACTATCCAAATTTTGAAAAATAATTTTAATAGACTAAAAGTATTTTTATACTCCTCTGGACGAAAAAAAGGGCTTTCTAAATTTATTCTTATCTTACCTCATGTTTTTGGGATTTAATATAACTATATAAGTATTTGCATTAAAAGAATGAACAAAAGACATTTGTTTACTTCTAAAACGTTCTTATTTATTTATTTTTAAAATTAACGATGATGAACAAAATTTATGTCTTTTGATGTAATAAAGTATATAGTAACATTTTAAAAAAAATTGCAAGTATAACAAAACTTATCGATGATAATAATATTTTCAATATGGTTCATTATCAATAGACTTTGACAAATTTAGTTGCTATGTAAACTAATATTTTGAATTTAAGTTGTTATATTTATTATTATTTCTAAAATAAGTCAAATTAAATTAAAAAGAACCATTTTTATGGAGAATTGCAGGGTAGCAAATATTTACAAATCTAGCCATCTCTTTTTAGATTTTTAATATACACCAAAAAAAAAAAAATTGACTTTGACTTTTATTTATTTATTTTTATAATTATACCAAATAGGTTAATTTATATAAATGTAACAAAACTAAAAAAATATTTACGGCTGGCATAACAAAAAAATAAAAAACAAAAGTCCATGAAATTGATAAATTTTTTTTATAATTTTCAAATTTTTTCTTGAATATCGCAGACGATTCATCATTTCTCTTTCTCTTTTGCAATTTATTCACCTTCTCTTCTTTCATCATCACCATTTTTGATAAGATTTTTTAAGTTACTTCATCTTCCTCATATTAAAAAATATCAAGATGATTTAAATATCATTTTGACATGATATAAACAATCATTTACTATAGTCAACTCGATCATTTAAATTTAAATTCATTTTTCCATCATTTAAAAACAATTACACGATCCTATTAATATGATTTAAATGATTGTTTACCATAGTCAACATGATCTTTTAGCATGGTCAATATGATATTTAGATTTAAAGTTTTAAACAATCATTTACATTGGACTACATGTGAGTTTTTTTCTTTTTGTTTTTAGAATTTTTTTATAAAGTCTAAATATTTTACCAATTTGTTATGTTTTTTTAAAAAACCATTAAAACCCCTTAATTCTATATACCAATAATATATTTGGTATGTATTGTATTCATGCATCAACAATAAGATATATCAATTATGTGTGATATATTTTATATTTTCTACTCTCGTTAAGAGTTCATTATTTCATATAAAATAAAATTCTATCAACAGTAGTATATAGTTGAATTCCTATCTTTTAACGAGTATTGATATACTACTAGTCATACAATGTTGATATACTACTAGTCATACAATGTTGATATACTTAAAATGTATTTTGAATTAATTGTTTAAGACAACATTTTGTTGTATTAGTCAATGAGGAAAAAATGGTAAAAAGTCCAAATCTTAACTTTTGGTTAAAGTTTGACCTTGACTTGAATGACGAAATGACCATTTTATCTTTTGACTAAAGTTAGTAAAAAAATCTAACATTTTGTTGGATAATCCCACTAACTCTTAGTGAGTTACGTGGAAACTCATGGTGATGACTCCAACCCACTAAGAGATAATGCATTGTTGTATAGTTCTACTAACTCATTAATGGGCTAAATGAAAGCTCGTGATGATGACACCAAGCCCACTATGAGAATTAATTGAAACTATCAAATATGCAATAGTTTTTGCATGGTTTTTGTCTATTTAAAGTGTGACTTTTCAAATGAAAAAAACTTTGGACTCTTATATGTTTTTTTTTAAATTATTAATCACTAAATAATTTTCCAAAACCTTTGACACTTCTCCAAATTTCATCGCTCTCAAATCGTTTACTCAATCAAGTTCTACAACCTGGTTCTAAGTCCGAATAATAGTGCAATTAGAGTAAAATTGATCGATCGTTAATGAGACACGATATGTTAATGTAACAATATTATATGAAATTAAATTTAAAATGAGTGTAAGAATTAATTTTTTTCACTCCCAACAAAAACTACATAGTTTGTGAACAACTTAGAAATCAAATTGGAGCATTTTGAGGTAAGCTAGAGACATGTTTAGCTCCCTTTAAACACGTTTTTATTACTTAAAGCAGTTAAAATGCATTTAGTTACTAGTTCATTCACCAATTGGAAGAAGTCATTTGTATTTATAGATTCATCATTTTATGTTTAATAATGAAGAGAAAACATGTTATTATGATCCACTACACAATATTCTAACAGAATAAATGAAGTGTAAAATACATATACCTAAGTGTTACGATGTTTATTTCTTGTTATACATGCAAATTGAAATATATAAATTTACTAATTCTATATATATATATATATATATATATATATATATATATATATATATAGATATTGTAATTGGAAGAGAAAAGGGAATTTGATAAGTATTAACTTAAAATCGTAAGAAATACGTAATAGAGATTATATCACGAAAACTAAAAAGTTCGTCCAACAATCATCAACTTGATTATCCAATCAGAAAACAAAGTGTTTGACATGTGGGCCACATGTATAAATAAATAAATAAGCAAATTTGCCTTGTTTCCTATATATATTATTCAACGGTTCAGATCGCGTTTCAGCTTATCCCTTGGCCCAATCGCAAGCGGCGACCAAAATCGGAATCAGATCTGAGGACGACGAATAAGCTACAATCCACTGCTCGATACACTCACGTAAACCTCGCACAAGGATAAGCCACGTGGATGACTGACTTGTTGTTCTTAAATATCGTTGGACTAAGGAAGTACATTGCGTGGACCGCGTAGCAGGTGAATAGGTTTGATCTGGAGTTCATAGTCCGAGGGTTGAGAGTTGGATATTAGTCTGCGCAGTACAAAGCCCCAAATTAATCGCTCTCTCTCTTTACGCGCAAAATTCTCTTTTCATTTCTTTGGCTTACGATTGTTTTTCACTCTCTCTGTCTTACTCTCTTTTTGATTTTCCCGGTTAATCGGGATAATTTTGAAGCAACTAGCAAAACACTACTTGGAAATTTTACAGTAAGTACAATTTCATTTCTAGGAAATTTCCAGGATGGAGCTGGATTTTCGATACTGTACTGCTTTGAATTTTGGGGGTTTTTAAAGTTTTCTTTCTTTTTCTCTTTTATGTTTGGTTGCGTCATTCTGTTTAGGGTTTCGTTGTTGCTGGCGGCTTTTGATTTTAATCAATCCTCTTCATTGAAGTTTTGATTTGGGTGTGCAGTAGATCTGGAAAGTTGGAGCTTTTTTTTTTTTTAATCTAAAGGTTAAGGATGAGGCAGACAAGGTATATGGAGAGGACGAACTCCATGAGGGAGAAAAGGGGCTTGGAGGGTGGAGAAGATGAGCTGCCAGAGCGAAAGCGACCAGCTTTAGCTAGGTATATTGGTTATTTTTTTGCATTTCTCTTAAGAACGTGCTAATTAAAACTTTCGATTTCTTGTATTCTAATTTTAGGGGTTCTTTTCTTCGCCCCTCCTCTTTTGAACTAAATTTAGGTAGGGATGGGAAGTGAAAACATAACTCTGTATGTCGGTTGTATAAATCTGGATAGTCCTCTTGGAATCTCGAGTTGTGTATTACCTATTGATTCTTTACATTAATTATTAAGGCTTTTACTATACACGTGTCATGATGATGAAGTAGATGAGTCATGTCTGCTGCTTTCTATGAGCTTTCTGTTAGGAGGTTATAGGTTTTGGTGGGAGGGGGGTTGTTCCTTCGAATTTCTTCATTGTAATAGTTAAATTCAGGTACACGGAGCCTGCACTGTATAGTGGAAATTCCGAGATGGAAGTTTCAATGGGCAGCCTGAGCAGAAAATAAATTCATAAACTCTAATGACTGTAGCCATAATGACATGCATAATTCGTGATGCATATCTTCAATAAGTTCATTGCAATATTTTTTGGACTTCATATTGTCTAGTGTTCAAACTAAAGCCCATCGGATTTTCTTTATTTATTTGGATGGTGCAATACATTCTTATGCTCATAAGGCCTTCTATTGTTTCTATTTCCTTTGTTGTTATTTTGTCAATACCAGCTTCGTCTTCCGACTACGAGTTTAAGAGTAAAAAAATTGTTGTTAACAAG
This sequence comes from Cucumis hystrix, assembly GCA_025688845.1. Lineage (NCBI taxonomy): Eukaryota > Viridiplantae > Streptophyta > Magnoliopsida > Cucurbitales > Cucurbitaceae > Cucumis > Cucumis hystrix. The sequence continues at coordinate 26,217,451 of CM046884.1, forward strand.
TTTGCTTCATGAGAGTAATTATTATCATTATGGCTTTTGTATCTTTATGATTAATTCACATTGTTATATCAATTCATTTTCAATAAAGGTTATGCAATACAAATAATTAAGATTTTTATGGAGCTTTATGACCATGCAGTGTGATTGTAGAAGCCCTGAAGGTGGACAGTTTACAAAAGCTGTGCTCGTCATTGGAACCGATACTCCGTAGAGTGGTAAGATACGTGATTTGTAGTCTTTTTTGTCTAACTAGTGAGCATGCTTGAACGGTAGTAGTATTTAGTTGGGTTTCTGCTTGAGGGGTAGTTGTTTGCTTGGTTAACACATTATAAGTTATCTAGTTTTGTTGCTGTGATGCCGAAAATTCTACTAATTCTAATTCTAATTTACTTTTTAATTATGTGTTTTCATAGACTTGGCTGTCTGCGCTTTTATTATGTTCAAAATTTAAATGCGACAATAATCTGTTTGAAATTAGCCCAATATACAAACGGCTCAATTGAAGTTTGAAGTTATTCCCATTAAAGCTTATACTCCTTTGACTGCAATATCACTTTTTATTAATTGTAAACTTCAGTAATTTGTAGTTTTTATGATCTTCTTTTCTTAACTAATCCTATCTTCTCTTTATACTCTTCTCGTTCCTCTTTATTTCATCTTGGTTGTTACTCCATGCTTGAAAAACTATATTTTATTTTTCTTCTTCAAGTTTTTTTGTTCATATTGTATCTGATCATTGCTCACTCCTGGTGTCAAACAGGTTAGTGAGGAAGTGGAACGTGCTTTGGCTAAGATAGGTCCTGCTAGAATTTCTGGAAGGTCAACTATGAGTTGTTTTTTTTTTTCCCTTACACTTCCATTCGTTATATTTGATTTGTGCTGGACTGCTGGTAGATATTGAAAAAATATCTACAAATTATTCTTTGCTACCAGTCTACCATTTATTGAATTGCTTTTACAAGAGTTTGAATGTTTTTTGGTCCTTTCCCCTTGATGCACCCCTCAAGGGAGTTTGCTGCTTTGCAAGTAAAGTTGTTCCACTGTTGGCTGATTTGATGAATCAAAATCATTTATTACGCAGTTGCAAGCTTCACTTTGTTTGTGGGTCTAAGCTCTATGCTTTAAATGTGACCTCATCTAATAGCTCTAAGATGATAACCTTTTGCTTAAAAAGTTGTTTGATATGTGAAATTAACAATGTTGTCAACATTCCAATGGTGGGATGCTCTTCGTTTTTGAAACTTTTGTGCTAGGTAATGGGTTGTGCTTCATCTTACCCATGTTTAACTTTTCAACCACTATTTGGAAAGTGATAATGTTGCCTTCATGGAAATTGGTCAGTCATATAGGAATGGTTGGGAAGTTTACACTCTCATACTTCCCTCATTTTGCGTTTATTCTGGTGTTGAAGTTTTGTATGCTATTATCCACAGCATGTTATCACGCACCATTTATCAGACACTACTCTTCATCTGTTTCCTGATTTTACTTCTAATCCTGTTGAACTATCCAAACGGAATAAGGGTTTCTTGGTAATCAGACTTCGTTGGGTTAATAAATTCATTCTGTTGACATAGAAATAACTAATAATTATATTGTTACCATGATGTTCTGACACTTTTGCTTACAGGTCGTCTCCTAAAAGGATCGAAGGTCCTGATGGAAGAAACTTGCAACTTCACTTTAGGTCTAGATTGTCTCTTCCCCTATTCACTGGAGGGAAAGTGGAAGGTGAACAGGGTGCAGCAATTCACATCGTTCTGGTTGATGCCAACACAGGCCATGTAGTAACGTCTGGACAGGAGGCCTTGACTAAATTGGACATTGTTGTACTTGAAGGTGATTTTAATATTGAAGATGATGAAGATTGGACGGAGGAAGAATTTGAAAGTCATGTTGTTAAAGAGCGTGAAGGAAAGAGGCCTCTATTGACTGGTGACCTGCAGGTTACCCTCAAGGAAGGCATTGGAACACTAGGGGATTTGACCTTCACTGATAATTCAAGTTGGATTAGGAGCAGAAAATTCCGACTTGGGTTAAAGGTGGCTTCAGGATTTTGTGAAGGTGTACGTATTCGTGAAGCGAAAACTGAAGCTTTTACAGTTAAAGATCACCGAGGAGAATGTAGGTTCATGCTTTGTCACATTTAGTTCTGCTGTTTAATAGAAAGAGAAAAAACAAAAGAAGGAAAAGGAACATTGGGTAAATAATTTTTTAAATCTTTGTTTTGCTTGGCAGTGTATAAAAAACATTACCCACCTGCATTAAACGATGATGTGTGGAGATTGGAGAAAATTGGAAAGGATGGTTCATTTCACAAGCGTCTTAACAAAAGTGGAATATTCACTGTTGAAGACTTTCTCCGAATGGTGGTTCGAGATTCTCAAAAGTTACGAAGTGTAAGTGTTCACTTATTTTGGAACACTATTTTTATCCTTCACAATTTTTATTAAAATTTGCCCTGTTTGTAGATCCTTGGTAGTGGTATGTCAAATAAAATGTGGGAGGCTCTCCTAGAACATGCTAAGACCTGTGTCCTGAGTGGGAAGCTGTATATTTATTATCCAGAAGAAACAAGAAATGTTGGTGTTGTTTTTAACAATATCTATGAGCTCAATGGACTGATAACAGGGGAGCAATACTTTCCTGCTGATTCTCTGTCTGATAGCCAGAAGGTAAATAAACCCATGTTTGTTGTACTTTTAGTTCTAAATGTAATTTACATGAAAGACACTTACAAAGAGTTGGCTAGATCATTGCTTTGTCTAGTTGTTTCCCATTTCTGTAGTTTTAAAAATGTATAGCTGGTTTTACCTGATCGAGGTTTCTTTGATTAAAGAGTGAAATAAGGTGGTCAGGATAAGAGCTAGCAAGATTATTTCTTTAAATTGCACTCTTCTAGTCTTGAGGGAGGCTAGTTTCCAGTATGCACATTGCCAGTGGATCTTTTCCCTCCATTACTTCCTCCTTCAGCAACTTCAAATCATTTATTATATCTCTCGAGGTTGTTTTGACTGCACAAGAAAATAAAAATTCCCATAGAGGGCACCGTGATCTTGTGAAACTAAAAAACCTGTCATTATCAAAGACAGGTGTTTTTATCCTTTTGTGATTCATCCTATGATATACTTATTGATATTTAGATATTTGCTTTTATTCTGGGATTATGAATGGTTCAAGATTTTAGGTTGTAGCAATTATAGTCCTTTACCTTCTTCCCTGCGAAGAAGTTTACTCAAAGAAAAGCAGACGTTTATGATGCACAATGATTTTCTACCTTTGGAGTAGTATAACAATTGCGTATAAATTGCTGAAGGCTTTTCATCCTAGAAAACAGTTTAAGAAATATCATTCGCTTGGCAGGTTTATGTAGATACATTGGTGAATAAAGCATATGAAAATTGGAATCATGTTGTAGAGTACGATGGCAAGTCACTTTTGAGCTCTAAGCAGCCTAAGAAGTCAATTGCATCCCGAAATGACTTTCAAGGTGGTCATCTTGACCTTTCTAACACTCTAGATCACGGATCACTGGCCCGCATGCCAGTGTCAGTTCAGCCTCAACAGCCTGTTGTGGATTCAGGACTCTCAGTTGCAGGTAACCACGCACGTATCATTGTAATTAAGCTTTTGTATGGTGGCATTCAATAACTGTGGTTGGGGTTTCGTTTTGTAGTTGTCCAATTATAAGAGTAGGAGTGCGATACTTCTGTAAAAGCCACAGCTGGGGTCCTGCTACCTTTTAAATTTAGTGTCGCAAAGCATCGAGTTCAGTGCATGTAATTTGGGTTAGCTGTAGGAAGATAATAATTCTTAATGTTCCATTACTGAGATGAAATCATGAAAACACTAATATTTTACTGTTTGCGGGACATACTGTGGTTTTGTCGTAGACATTGGTTTCATTATATTGAATAACATGAATTTGCCTTACAATGTGCCTCGCCTTTCTGAGGATTGCCTCATCTATTAGAATTGGTGACTGGTGTTGTTTCGCTAACTATAATTTCTGTCTTTATATTTGGCAATGCAGGGTATAATGATAGTACAGCCACAAGATATTCAACCCAGCCTCAGTTTGTGAATTCAACTTCTCGACCACAGTTTGACAATTCTCCATATACTTCTAATGAATTGATGGGCAATTCTAACCAAGTTCATATTGCGAGAAATGACAATAGTACTTTTGGTTTGGCTCTTGGTCCTCCACAAGCATCATCTTCAGGGTTTCAGGCACTCGGTTCTTCAATGCAGGAACCTAATCTGAATTCATTTGATTGGTCTAACAATAGGGACAAGGGAGTTGACGACTTCTTTTCAGAGGATGAGATTCGTATGAGAAGTCATGAAATGCTTGAAAATGAAGATATGCAACAATTGTTGCGGATGTTTAGCATGGGAGGGCATGCATCTGTTAACGGCCATGATGAGGGTTTTTCGTTTCCATCATTCATGCCTTCACCAATGCCAAGTTTTGATGATCGTAACCGATCTGGTAAAGCTGTGGTGGGTTGGCTGAAGATAAAAGCTGCAATGAGGTGGGGATTCTTCATCAGGAAGAAAGCAGCTGAGAGACGTGCACAGATTGTTGAGTTGGACGATGAATAGAACTGGGTTAGTCGGTACAAGTTCAGCCTGTGTTATTTGAGCTTCCTCACTCACTGTATCATCCATTCTGTAGATCTTGGAATTCTTCAAGTAACTACTCGTGCGCTTTGAGTCTCGCTGGATCAACTCGAAAGGATATCTTTTGTATCTGTATAACATATTAACAGCGGAAGCTACACTTGTGTACAGATTCCTGTACAGTGACTCGTTTCTGTTTGATAGTGACTTTATTTAAGATGTTTTCCTGTCATCATTCTACCTTTGGTAGGCCAAGAATATGTTTGCGTTGGCAGGTGATAGGGTAAATTTCTTATTTCATATACCCTTTTCTTAATGTTGTTTGATTGATTAGAATCAAGGATTCCTTACAGTTTTCTGTTGCTTTGAAATATTTCCAATTACTGTATGAGAGATGGTTTAGTGACTAATGAATAATCTATGTTATTTTTAGTTGGTTGATAATGCATATAAATATAATTGTTCTTATTGTTTTGCTTACCACATGTGTTGACATCCTGAATTTAGTAACGTGAAATGCAATCTTACTTTTTTTCTAACCATTGAACTATTTAGACTTTGATTTACCTACATCATATCTATGTTTCTTTGTTACAGAAGGTGGTCTGACTTCTAAATTCTGAAGACAACTGGAGTTTCATGTTTCATTCTTGTAAGCAAGCTTAAAATAACTGATGGTGGGTATTGATCAACAATGTTGATGGGAAGAACTTGAGTTCTTACTATTAATTAAAACATGCTCTTTTACACATTTTTCTTTTAACTTTAATGGTAAAGATGACCTATCATTACTATAGAAAGAAAAAGATGTATTTTCTTTTAAGTGAGGAGAGAAACTCGAACCCTTCAAAGTTAATAGTTGCACTGAATTATGAAGTGAATTTGAAGTGAATTCTGAAGATATAATTAACATTATGCAAGTGAATTTTAAATCTAAAGACTAAACAGAATGTGATTATCAAGTTTACACATATTTTCATCTAGAAGGGCATAAACTAGAAATGTTTTGCGTTGGTTGATAAGTATTTTGTACAATTTGAAATTTGAATAGATTTCAAATCAACTCCATTATTCCTTATCACATATTTTCATGCTTTCATTGGCCATAAACAACTCCAGTTTGCAGTTTCTATCCTACTTTGTAGGCTAAATTAAAAATTAAAAAGAAAAGAAAAGAAATGAACTTTTGCTCTTTGTTTCTTTTCTTTTATGAATATCCATAGGAAGATTAAGATCTAGAAAAGAAACAGTGCAGCAGAGGCATTGACATAGAAATTCCGCTGTATAAAATTTTCCTTTCTACTCAGAACGACTCGAATCAATGAAATAATGTAAACAAGAGTGGCCACTGGATGACTTTGAAGCTAAAAAACGGTTACTTTCTTAGGTGGCAGAAGGACAAGGAGTACATTCAGGCGGTAAGCCCGGTGGAAATCTCCTGAAATCAGTGCAGTAATTATAAACCATGTAATTGTCTTGTACCCATTTCAGTCTTTTCTGATTTATTGTGTTAAGGTCTTGGGACATCCATTGGTCAGATGTGGATAAAGAAGATGAAACGGAAGTGCAAGAAGATGACTCCGAAGACCAAACACAATCACTATCAACACTGAAGTTCCTATAGGAAGCTACAAATGGGGCTTGGGTCCAATCTATCTTCACAAGCCCACCTCTCGTGGCCCAATTATCACCATTCCACAAGCTGGAGTATATCCTCATTGGTTGTTTCTTTGGAAATGGAACACCAATTGATTCTGAGTTGTTGAATTCTCTAATTGGTGTGTCATCCACTGAGAAGCTGAAGCATAAGATGCAAGATGAATGTGATGGGTGTTGGATTTTGGCAAAATGTTAGAAAGTAGTTGTTACACGTATGAAGTGTTGGATGGATTTTAAACGCTATAGAAAAGTGCTTGTCTTTAGTCTGAAATTTTAGTGTGGTTGTATTTATCTTTTTTATGGTTTGTGTTTTTTTTTCTCAAATTTCAATGTAATGTTTCTGTTTTCAATTCTATTGTTTTGGATGTTATTTTTCTGCTTGCAGAATTAGTAGGTGGCTTTTTCCAGGAGATGAAACTCGGGTTGGAATATAGCATGTTGCTTAAGCTCGCATTCTTCAATTTAATGAGTTGCATTTTTTTATGAATGAATATATCTCTTCAAATTTGAACCAACGAGAAAGGTACAAAAGTCTTTGAACGAACATGAATTAATCTATAAATATATTCATTCTTCAAATTGGTTTTGAGGTTTTTTATAAGAACTTTTATCCGTTTTCATAATTTATAAATTTCTTTAAGTTCGGTTTGTTTTCACATTGCATAGTTTGTGATTCTTGTTGGCTAGAGGTGTTGCTTTTGTAAAAAATGCAATATGTTCTATCATGAGATACAATTACTCAATTATTCATAAAATTCGATGATAACATGAATTTGTTAGGTTTTATATTTTGAGTTTTTTTTCTTTTGGATGATATTATAATTTGTTTATAAGAAGAGAAAAGAAGAAGGATTGTTGGTGTAGTGCTTACATAATTCGTTGGGGGTTCCAAAGAATAGAATAGGTATGAAAATCAGCAGTGGGATCAAACCAAAGGTAGAATTGCTGTTCTTTATCACCTTTGCCTTGGCTATAAACATTTGTGTGAAGAATGTAAGGTTCCCCACTCAAGTTACCCAAAAACTCAAAATCAATCTCATCCCACATCGACCCTTTTGATGAAAGCTGCAAACAGTAACAACAAAACAGTCAAAATGCTTCAACAAATTCAAGAAAAATAAAAGAACCCAAAATGGAGAGGTGAAGAGTGAAGTTACATAGTAGGCAGTGACAGTACCAGCAGAGTTACGAGGGACAAGCTTCAACTGCATATCAATTTTACCAAACAAATACTCACTTTTGGACTGAAAACCAGACCCAGATGCCTTATCAAGTGAGAGAGTCAAAAGCTCACCATTCTCAAGAATCTTGGCTCGCCCATCTCCCCATGTGATATCAAAGTCCTGGAAGAAGTTAGAAGCAGAGGAAAACATGATAAAGGTCAGAGAAATTAGAAAATTCAGCAAAACAGAAGTTGTCATGATGATGAAAGAATGCAGTAAGAATTAGAGTTGGGACATGGGGATTTTATATGGTGAATTTGGAGGGAAGAAAAAAATGTAATGACGTTAAATTTGTTATGGAATGCTACGAACAATCAAGTTGAAGAGTTTCACTCCTCCGTTTTATTAATTACTATGACTTTATGTTTAGAGGGGTGCACTATACAAACTATGTGACACCTTTTATTATTTTTAAACCATTCTCTCTAGTAATATAATCAACAAATTGTCAGCCACTTATATCTGTTTGTCGTTTTTTGTTTGCATTAAGTGTCGATTTGATATGAATAAAGAATCGTGGGGAACTGAGAAAGAAGAGGAAAATGGTGGGTGGAAACAAAGCCTTGGGAAGAGGTGAAGAAGCTGTAAAGGAGAAAAAAGATGCGGTTTTTGTGATGAAGGATGAAGGGTGAAGGGTTTACTGCAGACACCAGCTGTAACCTGCCCTTTGCCAAATTTGCCACTCTCTTCAACCATTGGAATTCTCAGTGTATATAATATATAGTATTACTTTATCACATACTAATTCCTACCTTTTCTGATAATTTAAAAAATATTTTGAACGCAACTATATTTTTATTTATTTCTTTCTTAAGAACTATGCTTCAAATTGTAAAAATTTGTTTATATATTAGTCAATATAATATCTTATTGACTCTTTTTATTCCAATTGACGTAGTCACATCTAAAACTACTTTCTATCAGGTAGTGTGTAAGTAGGTTTTTGTCTAGTTTTATAAAGTCATAGCAGGTTATAGAGTCAGGAGGGTAACGTCGTTAATGTTACATGCAACCGATGATTAGCCAATGAGTGAGGGTGTAAACTTTCCAATGTTATCTATATTGGTCTCAAGCTAAAAACATGTATCCATGTTGTTTTTTTTATAAATACTTAACTAGCTTTTGAATATGGTTTAATTTGTGTGACAAATTTTATGAGTTCTTGTATAGAAAAATACATTATCGTGAAAGGGAGAAGTAGCAAAACTTCTTTCCATATACATTGGCTATAGTAGTTGCTTGGATATGATCATGATGACTGTTATGGTACTTCTTTAAGTGAGAGTTGTTACATTAATATAATAGAAGATTGGAGTCAATAGTATAAATGGAATCTTTCCAAATATAATAAAAAATCACAAAATATCACTAAAGTTAAAAGATTTACAACTATATTTTTTTTGCTATTATGTTTTTTCTTTACTCTTTATTATTATTACGTATTATTTATAGACATGATCGCTTCACATAGAAAGAAATAGTTATACATGGTTATTATGATTAAATTTGCTGAATATAATTTATATTTTTCAATTAACTATTGTAAAGTATTTCAAAGGTGACATCTTCTTTATATATAGTAATGAGCTCACCATTTATCATACAAGGTAAATATGAAAACGTTAATTGGTTGGTTGTTTTATGGACCATTTTTCAAAAAGTATATCATCTTTGAAGAGATTAGGAATTCAAATTATTTGGTCTCACTTATTGAACTAGAAAGTATTGTTATTATTGCAAGTCAACTTGAACGGATAGTAAGTAACACTTTTTGAACTACATTTATTGTTTAATAATATTAAAAAAGAATTATAAATATAACCAAATCTATTAATAATATACTTTATTGTTGATAGACTACTCACTATAATCTCCACCAACCAAGAGATATTGGATCTAAAATATTTTATTATTTATAGAGATTCTTTTACTTCGTGTTATATATATTTACTACAATATTTGCAACAACACCTTCTAGATAACACCACCTTTATTAAAGTAATAGTTGTATATGTATAATTAAATGCATACCAAACACACATTACATTACATAAGTCATAACCAAAGGAAAAAAAAAAATCAATAAAATCAAATGTAGAGCAAACCCAAAAAGACAAAAGAATAAAAAGAGTAATGTAGTGTACTGTGTTGTTGGTTCATGGTTGGTCCCTATGACTACGGCAAGTTGCATTCTGTAGGGAGGCCTTGAGGAAACCTCTTGGTGTCCGTACAATAGTTGTAAATCATATAATTCTTTTGCACCCATTTTAGTCTCTCTTGACTTGCAGAGTCCATCTCTTGTGACAGCCATGAGTTGCTTGACCCCGCCGGCGAGGGGCTGCAAGAAGATTTCCCTCCGGACCAAACGCAGGCTTCGGCTTTGAAGTTTTTGTAGGAAGCAGTGAAAGGAGCCTTTGTCCAGTCCGTCTTCACCAGCCCTCCTCTTGTTGCCCAATCGTCCGCGTTCCATAAGCTCGAGTATATTCTCATTGGCTGGTCCTTCGGAAATGGCACGCCGTTCGATTCCCAGTTCTTGAATTCTCTTATCGGAGTTCCGTCCACCGAAAATCTGATAAATGCGTCAATCAGAAAAGGAAGGCGTTAAATCATTACCTATAAGCTTAATTATTAGCAATGCAATTCAATTTGTTCTTTTTTTTTTTTTTTTTTTTTTTTTTTTTTTAATAAATAAATTTATTTTTTTTAATTTTTTTTTTTAAAAATTTTATTTAATTTTTTCTTTTTTTTTTTTTTTTTTTTTTTTTACTTTACCATAAATACATTAATTTTATATAATATTTAATTCTAAAGGAGTTACTCACGCCTCATTTTTTGAACTTATTAACTGTGAGGAAAACAAGGTGCAAAGATAGGACACATCCTGCACTACGTGTTGTGATACCATGCTAAACCACAAAGTAATATAACTTATACTAAAAAATATATAACACTAATATGACGCAATCATATCAAAAAAGATAAATTATAACAAACAGTAACTATAATAATCAACTTAATGTACCTAACATAAGAATCAAACATTCATAAAAATGTTAGTCGAACAAGAGCATTGGAGAAGAGTTTATAATAGACAAAAGATAAACATAAGATGATGGGTACGAACATAATACGATTGGGGTTCCAAAGAATGGAATAGGTGTGGAAATCAGCAGTGGGGTCAAACCAAAGATGGAACTGTTGTTCTCTGTTGCCTTTCCCTTGGCTAAACACATTGGTATGAAGAGTGTAAGGGTCACCACTCAAATTCCCCAAGAACTCAATGTCAATCTCATCCCATGTAGATCCTTTTGAAGACAACTGCAACAGAAAAAAAAAATCGACATTATTAGCAATAACAAAATCACCAAGATTTATTTTGAAACTGGAAGCAACAAAATAGTGTTAATTACATAATAAGCAGTGACAGTGCCAGCAGAATTGCCAGCCACCAGCTTGAGTTGCATATCAATCTTTCCAAACAAGTACTCGTTTTGAGACTGGAAGCCAGAGCCAGAGGCCTTGTCAAGGGACAGAGTTAGAAGTTCACCATTGTTGAGAATCTTTGCTCGACCATCTCCCCAAGTGATTTGAAAATCTTGGTTGAAGTTAGCCGAAGAGATGGCAATTAGGGAAGCAGAGAAAAGAAGCGTGAGAAACAGAGTTGTGGAAGCCATTTGTGAATGAGTGAGTGAATGAATGAATGAATGATGGGGTTTTGAGTGTAATTTATAGAGCGAAAGGAAGGTGTTTTAAATGCAAAAAGCAGAGGAAGGATCCTACGAAAGTCCATTCCATTAAACTTAGACGAGGATAGGTGAGAGATATCTTCTTTTTGGTGGCACTGTCAACCACGCGGTTTTGCAATGCTCCTAAAATTGCCCACCTTCTGTTTTTATCAATTCAATAATAATTGGTGCAAGTCCTAACCATCTTCATCTATCCTTAGGAAAAAAAGATCCAAATCTTTTTCTTAACCATGATGTTTTTCCCCTTCTTTAAAGGAGTTGTTTGGTCCCGAACCTAAAGTTGGTGGAATCACCTAGTATATTTATAACTCTAAGTACAATTAATTATAGTGTTATTTGGTATTTGAAATTCCTTTACGCTACAATCTTTACTACTAGTCTCAAAATTGTTCTCAGAATTTCATCTTCTCATTTCAAAATGAGCATGAACTGTTTCCTTGAGAAACTGCGCTGGTTAATACTTGATTTTGGACACTGTTAGAATGAATAAAGAATTAAAATTTTCATTGTTTGTGTACTGGAATGAAATAGAAAAAGATGAATGGGGCGAGATAGGTTCAAATGTTAATGGAAATGAAAAGGGTTGGTCACTGTTAGATTAAGTGGAAAGTAAAGGGAAGAGGATGGCGCCATGGCGGTGCGGTAGGGACATATCTGGGAAGACAGTATTTGGGTTTGGTGAATGGGCCCAACGCCACCGTCGTGGCATAGTAGGTGACTTTGTGTAGGCCCTACTCCCAAAACTAGGCGCCTTCCTTCCTTTTCTTTATTTTCGGCCCAACCCAAATTTACATATTTGCAAATTTTTTTTTTCAAATATCAAAGAAAAGAAAGGTTAATTATAATATCTAGCTTTAGACAACTTTTATGGTTTATTAGTGATAGACCAAAATTTAAAAATAGACTTATATCGTTGATAGATAGAGTTTGACTGATTTGATTGTATTTGCAATTTTTTAAAAATTTTGTTATACACCTTATTATTTTGAATTTAATTTTTATATTTATAACTATTCCTAAGAAATATTTGAAAATATAGTAATTAGATTTAAAATATTTATCCATATAACAACATTTTAAAAACACTACAAATATAAAAAAATTGTATCCAAGTCTATCTATGATAAAAGTATGTTATGGATAGACCCGATTGAAAATATTGATCTACAAGTCTTTTACTGATACACTTTTCTATATTTACAATTTTTTTTAAAGAATATTGCTATTTACTTCATTATTATTTATAAGATTGCTACCTATTATAATTATTAAATATTAAAATATATTCATGCTTGATCATCGTATTAAATTAAGAATCTTTTTCTTAAGGTATTTTTCGAAACTTGTTTATCTAAATTTTTTTTATTAGCTCAAGCACTTTAATTATCTTTAATATAACTTTTAAAAATTAAACATGTATTCCAAACATACTGTCTTTAACACTGAGATGTTTACTACTTCTGGGGGAATATTTTCCATGTATAAAAAGATGGAGTGTTATAAAAATATTTGTAAAGGACACAAGTAACTAAGACTAGCTAGAAAGAGAATTTGGTGACCTAAATAAGGTTTTAGTTCATGAACTTTCACCTCATTTCCATCTCCATTTCTAAATTTTCAAATATTTTGAAAACAAATTTGTGAGGTATTGTTTTTAAAATCACCAAAATTGTCTAATATGAGATAATCATCCTTAACTTATATAATATGAATCTCTCTTTATCCTAGTTAACGTAGAACTTTCATGTTCTACCAACACATAGATCATCTTTGCTTCATTCATCTAATTGAGTTGTGTAAGCAACAAACTCTCAATATTTCTAAGATGGTATTAGAGTATTTACTTTGAACATAAATATTTATTAACTTTTATGAGTTTACATGGAAAAATGAAAGGTAACTATAAAATTAAAGAGAATAAATAGGACCTAGAAATGAATGGGGGGAGAAGTGGTTAAAGAGAGATGAGAAGATTATATAGAAGCAATGTAGGTAATGATAATTTGTTGCATCAAAAATGAAATTTGACTAATTGATCGTCCAAATTCCCACTTTACCGAATTGTTTAATTTCCTTAAGACCTAACACTAAAACACCAAATCTAACCTATTCTATACCTATTCTTTTACCATTCTTTCTATCATAAAAACAAACACACTACATCTATCTATTGCACAACTTTTTTATTCACTTTATTCAAAACGGTCGCGTTGTTTTAATACATAATATGAGTTATAATCATCGATAAATTTAATATAGATTAGTGTATTTGTAAAATTATCTTCAAACTGAAGTTGAAGTTTAGGTTTAGGATTATGATGTGGAGAGTGTTTTGTTTTAAACCATAAAAGGGAGGGGGCACCGACGACCGCTTTGATGATATATCATTGGAGTGCGAACCACCTCTTTGCAATTTTAAATTGAATGGAACATTCGTTCTTATCTTCTGACTTCCTATCCCATCTATCTCCTTTTTCATTTTGTTTTTCTAAGTTAATTACATCATTTAGTTCCCCTTTTACAATCCAATCATCATTTAATGGGACTTATGGGTCCTCTCTCCCAAAAATCATTATAATTTCCTCACCTCCTCTTCGTCCTCATCATACTTCTCTCTATTCATTCATTTTATTTTAACTTTTTATGTGAACATCATATGATTAATGCACCACCCAAGTTTTCTCTATTTCATGTATCTTACTCAATAAACTTTTTGTTGAGCTTCTTAAAATCTATCTTATTCTATTGAAATTACTTCAAATTATTGTTTTTAATAAATTTTAAAATAAAATTTAATTATATTAATAAATTATTAAAACAATCCAGACGTTGGATTAATTTTGAATAATCAAATAGATTTAAGGAAAATGGTCAATAAAATTGACAAAATATTTAAATAGTGTAAAGGAATCTAAAATTTAATAGATATATTTTTAAAAATATTTTAGTTCTATTTTCTTTTATATATACATCTATAAATACTTTTTGTTTTAAATGCAATTTAAGTAATTTAATTAAAAGTTTCAATAAAACTTTTTATTTTTTTTCAAATTTATCTTCACCCATTCATTTTTAACTGTAGAATGGTAAAAAATAACAAATTTGACAAAATATTTATAATATATAGTAAATTTCAAATTCTATTGATGATAAACATTGATAAATACAGAAATCTTTCTATTTGTATTATAGAAATCTATCAATTTTTATCCTTCATAAAATTTGAAATTTTATTATAATTTATAAATATTTTAATTTATTTTGCTATTTGAAAAAATACTTCTCTCTAATTTTATTAAAATTTGAGGTTGAGATCAAACTCTAGATAATTTGAATTTAGTTTCCATATATTTTTTAAAATATAAATTTGTGTTGAAGTTAGGAATATGCCCAAATCTAATAATAGAAAGAATATAGATCCAAATTTTGATTTAAATTCGGGATAAAAATCTTGGACTTTTGTGAAATTTGATTTAGGATGAAAATTTGATTATAACTAAATTAAATTTGATTCAAATTCAACATTTTATCTAACTTATGTTTTAATTTAAATTTAACTAATTGGGGAATTATAATTTGGTTAGATTCTAATTGCCCTGTGTTAAATAAAACATCTATTTCTAAACATGAATATTGTTTTTAGAGTGGAGTTTGAGATTTAACAAAAATATATATCAATATATGTACGAATTTAAATACATAATAATGTTAATTTAAACTTTTCATAACACTCAAATAGATAGATGATAATCTTAATTCAAAAGTGATAAAAAAAAAAAAAAACTATATGTGATTTGATTAGACATTTATCCATTATACCAACCAAAAGCAGCCCCCGAAAAAGAAAATTTGTCATTGTTAACTTCATTACCTTTTTGGCTCTTTCTTGTTAACTTCCCGACTTACAATGGCACAGTTGAAGATTAAAAAGAAAACATTGGATTTTGGAGAGTGGAACCCATTAAAAAGGTGTGGAGCATTCAATACACAAAAACATTTGTTTCATATTTATATATTATATATTTTTGTAATTTTGTGTCGGTGTTTGTTGGGAATAATAATTGAAATAATTTCTTTCTTTCATTTATTTTGATATGTGGAAGAGGTGAAAAGGATGAGGAAATGAGAGTCGCCACCTTCGGTTCAAATATCAACATCTATGTGTTTGTGTTTCAGACTTTGAGTAGATATGGACCATATAACAATGGCTTTGCTTACGTTTTTTTTCTTTCTTCAAATTGACTACTAATAACTAATAATCACATCACTCCTTTCTTATTCACGCATTTCTATATTTCTTATTTATTGCTCCATTTCCACCTCAATATTCGTGCCAACATTTTTCAATGTTAAAACAGAAGTAAAATTAGTATACACTGCAGTATTTGTTCATAACAGAAGATCAATCAACCCTAAATTTGTTTTATGGAGAAGAATTGCGTACAAGACGAAAGAAGGATCAAGCATCAGTGTGCGTGTTTAGTCGCACATTTTAAAAATAGTAAAATATCTAAACATCCATTATCAACCAATAACTAAGTTTGTTTATATAGGATAGTGATTCATAATTGATGCATTAGTTAATAATTGATTTTGTGAATTCAACTAAAAGATAAGAGAATCATCCTTAATATATAAGTAAGAATAACTATTTGGAGTTTCTTGTCACAGTGTCTATATAATAATAATATTAATTGATATGTTCTTATATTTGGTTTTGTAAGATATATTTACACTCTTTAGGTCTTTAGGGGTGCTTGGCCTCAAAAAATTAGATTTATGAACTCGTCCTGATTTGTACCATCTCTAACTCTAATTTCCTTGAAATTTCAATTAACATGTGTACATTGACGAGCCTTTATTATGATTCTTTAATGGGTTGATAGTGATTGTCGAGAGAGATTAGAGGGGAAGAAAGTGGAGTTTAGAGTAAGAGATAAGGAAAAAGAGAGAATTTTTTTAGGGTTATTTTTTTCAAACTCCACTCTTGTTTGGTCTAACCCCGCTACCAAAAACATCAATACCATATCAATTTGTTTCCTTTCATGGTTAAAGAGTTGGAATTCTTAAAAAAATAAACTCTAAAGTTTTCCTTATGAAATATTTCTATACTCATGTACCTTTCAAGACTATCTTCTTACAAATGGTAGATCTAATGGCCATGTATTTTATATTATGTATATATTCTTCTTATCGGCATATTAACTTTACATTAGATCATTATTGCTGTTTTTTTATCAGGAAAATTAATTTAAAAAGAATTTAAAAAAAAAAAAAAAACCTGTTGAAAAGAGCAAATTCCTCCACTGTAATAAATTAATTATGATGAGATAAGTCCCCAAAATAAATGTAGTAAAACAGTATAGGGAGAAATGAAAAATACTAGATTGATGACCATGCCCCAGTCACGTGACTCCATCTCTCCCTGACAAAATTAATTCCCCAACGTACACCTTATAATTATGTGGACACATTAAATTATATACTTTATATTTCAATGAAAAAACATTAAGTTTTTCTTTTTTGACAATTTAGTTTTATGTCCATATCCCCAATTTAATATTCCATATACTTTCATCCATAAAAATTGTTAATTATAACTTTTAATTATTACATTTAATTAAAAAATAAAATTAAACTCGGCTTGGTGTATAAATCCTTGTCCAGACTTGTCTTCAGGTGCTGTTTCATTTCTTCATGGACTTCATTTGAATTGACAACAAGATATATATATAACTCGTATTCGTGTCCTTACATAAATGTTAAAATTCGACTAAGTTAGTAGGGATATTATTGATACTGTTTATAAAATTCAATATCATCAAACATCCACCTGACAAGCATGCCTTTTAGTACATTAACGGAGAGTATTATCTTTTTGACGATACGAAACGAGTTCAACCAAACTAATCCAAACTCACATCTTTCAACTTTAAAAACTCCTGAAAACATATATAAAGCTAGATTTTATCTAACATCTGTTGTCCCTTTTAGAGCAATAAGATAAGAAACAAGAAGAGCATATCCTCATCCTCTAGTCTAAATAGAAATTTTTTAAAAGATGAAACTAAAATTCAACCCGACGTTATAAATTAACAAGAAAAAAAAGAAAAAGAAAATTGGGGAGTAATTAGTAAGAGGTGTTGGTAACAAAGAGAAAATTGGATTGGCATGGTGAACATTTCAGTACCCTTAAATTCCCAACACATCTCCTATCATCTCTGACATATTTCCCTGGATGTCTGGAGAATTTCACTTTTATTCCTTCGTATACAGTCTACATTATAATATTATATAAAACAAAATATAAGAAATTATCAATATTATCCCTATAAGCCTGCTCAAATATTCAATTAAGTGGAAAATTAATTCAAATATTATTGTATAAATAATTAAACGATAGTAAACAAATTAAGCACATCGGTGCATATAACATCTGGGATTCAAATCTCCAAATTGTACTTTAGAAAAAAGAAGCAAACAAATTAAAATAATATTCAAAACTGAATCAACCGACAAGTAGATAGAAGCAAAATTAACATTTGCCTTTGGATGACAAGAGCATCTGACAGATTATATATTATTAATTTTTCCCAAATATAGGAGTAAAAAGAAAAAAAAAAAAAGGGGAAACAAGAAAACAGAACCACGTAGACAATATAGCCATGCAAAACCAGATATACATATTGTTATATACAATAATACAACGATAAGACTAAATATATATATGATTAATTTTATTAGTAATTAATTTAATTAATTAATTAAAAGATGATGTATCCATCCAAATTTTGTACGGCAAGGCAAGGCAAGGCAAGGCAAGGCAAGGCAAGGCAAATGTGCAATGTGGGGGCATGACCAAATCTAAGAGGCAAGTGAACACTCCGGAGGGTAGCCTTGAGGGAATCTCTTGGCGTCGGTACAATAATTGTAAATCATGTAATTCCTCTGAACCCACTTCATCCTTTGTTGTCGAGTAATGTCAAGATTTTCCGACAGCCATCCTCTCCCCCCCACATTCGTTCCTGACGAACACGACGACGCTCCCCCTGACCACACACAAACGTTCGCGTTGAAGTTTCTGTACGCTGCTGTGAATGGAGCTTTTGACCAATCTGTCTTCACTAGCCCTCCTCTTGTCGCCCAGTCGTCTGCGTTCCATAGACTCGAGTACAGTCTCATCGGTTGGTTTTTTGGAAACAGAACGCCCGAGGATTCGTGGTTTTTGAACTCTCTGATCGGTGTTCCATCTACCGAGAATCTGTGCAACCAACCAAAACAAATATGGTTATCCTAGCACACCAAACAGACCACTGAAAAATTGATACACAGATTAATTTACCGGCGTGAAAAACAGTTCATGATTAAAGCGAATAATTCAAAATATGCGTCTCTAGAATTCTAGAATTATTGTAACAGATTAGATTTTTTAAACTAGTCACAATCGTAAATAACATAACAAAATTTAGCAATACTCTGTTTTTTTTTTCGAAGTGTCAAAATTTAACGATACTTTGTTTATTTTTTTTGGTGTTCAAACTGTCAGATGTAAGATTCAAGTCATTCCCACGTAAATAAACATAAATTTTAGTTATGTTTTTAACGTCTGATACCATGTTAAAAGACAATCAATCAATTGATTGGTTTGATTCTTACATGATTCCTTGAGGATTCCAGAGGATTGAATAGGTGTGGAAATCATAGGTAGGATCAAACCAAAGGTGAAACTGTTGTTCTCTGTCGCCTTTGCCTTGGGTGTAAACATTAGTATGAAGAGTATAAGGATCACCGCTGAGATTCCCCAAGAATTCAAAGTCTATTTCGTCCCACGTCGAGCCTTGGGATTTAAGCTAAAAAGAAGAAAAAAAAGAAAGCAAAATGAGGAAAGCAATCAACTAAAAGAAACATATAGATAAATACGTAACATGATCAAATGGTAATTAAAGTAACATACATAATAAGTAGTGACAGTGCCAGCAGAGTTTCCAGGGACAAGTTTAAGTTGCATATCAATTTTACCATAAAGGTAAACATTCTTAGACTGAAAGCCAGAGCCAGAGCCTCGGTCTAAAGAAAGAGTAAGAAGGTCACCATTATTGAGAATTTTGGCACGGTCATTACCCCAAGTGATTTCAAAGTCATTGTAAAAGTTACCACAAAAGACAGAGGAAACAGAGAGAAGAGATAGGAAGAGTAAGAGAGATGAGAAAAGAGGAGGAGGAGGAGCCATGGGATATGTTTGAATAATTTTAGGAAGAAGTGAAGTGGGGGTGTGAGCGTGGGGGGAATTTGAATAATATTAGAGTGTGTGTGTGTGTGTGTTTTTTTGGAGTTAGGGGAGAGGGAAAGTGGAATTATTTATAGCAAGGAATAAGGAGATAAGGGAAGGGAAGGAAGAAGGAGGGTTGCGTGTATAGAGCTAAATTGTGGGGTAGGAGAAGTAGGAAGTAAGAGCTGGACACAGATGGCAACGAGTGTGGGACTGCATGAATTTTTGAAATTTTGGATTCTCATATGTATATGACACCCTAACCTCTTCACTAAATTACACACCCCCACACATTTTTCTAAATATCACCCCTCACCTCACAACATAAATATACTATTTTCCCACTCATTTTCAGATATTACTTCTACTTTTATTTTCATGTAATATCTAATTAAAGTCGACCAAGTTTAAACTATAACCTATAGTAGAAAACCAAAATTAAGATAGACTGCCACTCTTACTAATTAGACAATTAGGTTGATGATATCTCTTGAGGGTTGCTCAAGGGAAGCCCTAAAGCTTACATGTATTAGGTTTAAACCCAAAGGATATGTATTTTGAAAGGAATATAGAAGAATATAGGTCTCAAAGAAAAAAAGTTAGTGCCTAAGAATTTGAATCACTCTAGTCAAGCCAGTAAATTAATCGCAGACAACTATTAGAAGAAGTGCATAATAAATAACACAATTACGACCTGACTTCTTGTGTATTTTATTAAACTATATATTTTCCAAACTAAATAAACATGAAAGTATGGTAATAAATTGAGTACCAATAAAAGTCTACTTACCAATGAAAAACAAGATCGTGAGAACCAATAAAACTCATGTTATGTAATACACCTAAAAAAGGCAATCAACAAGTTATTGATAATTTGGTGAAGAAGAAAAAAATGAGAGAAGAAAATGCAATGGTACCATTTTTGAATTCACATCCAAAATAGTTTATAAAGATGGAGCTTTTCCTTTTCCTTTTCTTTTTCCTTACAATTTGTTTTTAGGTTCCCACTTGTTGTTTTACCTTTTCAATTAATAATCAAATCCTTTTTATAGTGTTCTTCCCCCCATGCATCTAAAAAACCCCAACTCCCATCTTTTCTATCATCTTTCAAATTTTATAATTCACACAATTCATACTTCTGGATAACCACTTTTTCATCCACCACCCTTTTTCTTAATAAAGTACCACTTAATTACTTAACTTCTTAATTACTTTCATTTTCTTCTTAAAACTATGGCTAAAGAGTTCTCTTACCGTCACTTTCATTTGGTAAATTAATGGTTTATTACAACACAATTAGTAAGTACTTCATAAAGTCAATGAGAGGGCCCCAGAATTAGATAACTCTAATTTATTTATAACCCATCTAACTCAATAATGCTTCAGTAACTTAACTATTGAAGGTATAAAAATAGCAAAATAATAATAATACAAAAAAGTTATATCATGTATATATATATATATATATGAAAGGCTCATTCACTTGAATTATTTATTACGCAACCTAACTCAATGCTCATCCATTCACGTACATACAAAAACACACGAGGAAAATTAGAGAAATAAATAACAAAATAACAAAACCACTGCCCAATAGAAACACACAAATTATTACCTCTCTTTTTTATAATATATTTTTGTTTCCTTTTTCCTTTTTAGTACCCAACGAATTAGATTTTTCTTTTTCCTTTCCACAAAATAAAAAAAAATATCCATACTTTAATCAGAATAATACGACAGACATGAAATAACAACATATGGAAAATATCTCCCAGGAGCATGAGGTGTATGTATAATACATTATGTGTTCGACTTTATAGACTCAAATATCGTATTATACGAATGTGTGGTTATATATATATATATAGTAGCCTATTTATCTTATAAAAATAGTGTAATACGTCTTTCCAAAAAATTTTAATTGGCTATACCAATTTTCTCTATCACAATTCGAAATTTTATTTTTCTTATGTGTGTTGAGACTTGAGAGTGATAAATTGATTTCTTTCATTTTCAATTGTATATAGTTTGAAGTTAGATGTGTTAGGGAGCGAAAGAAAAAGTTAGTTCAAAGCTAGGCTACTACAATGTAAATATCAATAGACAAAATAATAGGCATTATTGGAGAAAGAAAATTGAATTGATAACAATATCTACCATTCATTGGTTGTGAGTACTTATTGCAATTTGGCCCCCTAAAAGTCATTTTCCTTTTGCCTTTCATACCCTTACCTACTTTGCAAGCTGGCTTTAGTCTGTTGTTTCATATACTATAATTTTACATCTCATCACCTTTAACTACTTTGGATTAATTTAGGAATCAAAACTTTTTTGTGTTTCCATAATATATTTAATTATATATAATTAACATTTGCTATAAAGTAGCTTTAACAAATTTGCTAATCAACAACTTCAAGGCTCTATCTCTCATCCTTTCTACGTAAATATGGATTACTTAGACAATAATTATACTAATATTTAATTAAATCTTAGATTTTATATAGTACTGATTGATTGTGAGAATATAACTAAGGTATTAAATCTCCTAAACATTGTTGATTAACTGGCAGTGTTGATGAATGAGATGTTATACATAAGACATATCGAAAGGGTAATAAATTTGCAGCAAAATTATCCAAACCTACTTCCATGGCTCAAACCCCACCCTCACGTGATCAAGTTTCTCATTATTGTTAAGTTCTTGGGGAGGTTCCCTAGGGTATTGAATTGATCATAACAGTACATATAAATTCTAGTTATTATGTAATAACTTCACTTAATAATTTCATTAACTTAAATTCAAATAAAAAACAAAGCCAGAATAATCCAACGAAGATACAGTATTACATATTAATTGTACAGTAGTTAAGTTGTTAATTTTCTTTTATTGGTTACTTTTGTGGATCACCCATTCTTACTATTGTTGGATTTAAAGAAAAGTTTAGTTGGTGGATAAATATCACACACATTCTTTTTTTTTTTTAATAAAGCTCAAACAGATAACCGATCCGATAAAATGAAATAAAAATTTGATCAAAATTGGTGTACAAATCTTTTACTTTTATGCTGAGAATAATATTTATTATGCTATATTATATGAACCAAGTATTGATGAAAGTTGAATCCAATATTAGAAAATGAAGCAAATTATCGGTTTTTAATATATATATATTCTTTAAAAAAAGTTCACAATGGCATTTTAAGAGAATAAAAAATAGAGTAATCAAAGGCAGCCCCCACTAATTTATATTGGAGGGCCAAACTAAAAATAATTGATAATATTATTTAAAAGAGGAGAATGCATTCTGACCCTATATTAAGTACATATTCAAAATTGATTTTAAAAACCATTGAAATCGCTTTTGTCATCTTTGTAGGGTTTTGTATGGATAATTTTAAAATCGTTTTAATGATTCGAAATTAATTTAGTTTCACATCAAAATTAGTTTGAAAGAATTGAAAACATATTTTTGAAAATGACAAATTTTTGACAAATATAGAGATATCTCGAATCTAGGGTTTGATGCATTATTTCAAGTTATATGAAGATGCAACAACCTGTAATTTTATTAATAATTAACTACACCATGTAAGTGAGCATTAAATTAGAGTAAGTTTATATATAATATAAAGTATGAATGTCACAGGTCTCGATGAGATAAAGAAAGCTGATGGATGAAGTATAGGGTATGAAGTTGATTTAATTTTTATTCTTATTTTAAATTTATTTGAGGTTCTAAAAGCATTATCTTTAGAGATAAACAAGCATGTCTTTGTCTATGTGTTTGGGATTTGATGTTTATCTCTCATAAATTAGCTGTCATGAAACAAATTAACTTTGATTTGATTTCCCACTTGTCAACCATTAATATCCATAGCAAATATCATTAGGCCAATATAAATTACAATTTTTATGCATCATTAAATACGTATCATATACTCTACCCCTACTAATATATTTTTATTTCTAGACATTTTGGAAATTTCTTGTCTAATCAATTTTCTCTCTCACCAAATTAAATTTAATTAGTTTTTAATTAATTAATTAATTTCTAATTTTGGTTTTAGTTTTATTTTAGAAAATTGTTTATGATAACAAAGTTGTTAAACTATTTATAAATTTAGTAAAGTAATGAAGGTTATCAATAATAATCGATATCTATGACATTTATAAACGATATTTTGTTATATTTGTAAATATATTAGTTCATTTTTGTTATATTTAAAATATTTTTTGTAAATTAAATTTATTTTATTTAAATTTTTTTACATTTCTTGATTATAAAGATTGTTTTTAGTTAAATTCTAGAACCAAAAGTAGTTTTTTTTTTTAGTTTTTATCAAAGTATTGCTAAAAAAGAAACAGATGAGGAATTAAGGAATTGTGGAGTGAAAAGTAATATTTATATGTTAATTAACTTTTTAAAAGTAGAAAATAAAATATGATTAGTTACCAAATAGATGCTAAGATATGAGCAAAATTTAATTAAATAATTAAAAGACATAAAAAAGTTTTATAAAAAGTCGAGACTAATACATGATCCAAGAACTCTCAACAACCATTTAAGTTTATAAAAAACCTTCCATTAAGAAAGCTTTAAAGCATTCAAGAGTTTGAGTATCAATGCCTATAATTATCATTAAAAAATAATTCTTATCTTTTAATTATGATTGATTTTATTTTTTTTATAACTTTTCACTTTAATAATAAAAAAAATCATATAAATTATTATTAAGTCAAGCTCACTTTCATAATTATTGACAAGTGAATCATAATATCATTTTTAAAATCTAATTAACGATTTCTCTTTTAATAACGAAATAAAAAATTAGTTAACACTTTGAAAATAAATCCAAACACATCATTTAATTATACAACTAATTTTTATTTGATAGCCTCATCCCATTCATTTTAGGAGAGATTGGAATAATTGAAGTTCCAAAAAACAAGACACTGCAAATTTTAAGTTAAATTTATCTCAAGCTCTTAAGAATATAATTTTTCTTAACCTAAAAAAATATTGCATCTCATTTAAAACTTTGTAGCTTCAAACATACAATTCATTTCAAGTTTTGAAGAATATAACTTTTTTAAATCACTTGATAAGAATATAATTTCTCTCAATCTCTCACGATTAAAAACTTTGAAGTTTTCTTAATATTGAAACTCCAAAGCTTTGAAGATATTTAAAGGTTGAAGCTTTAAGACCAATAGAACCAAACACTCACTAAAAACTTTGAAAATCAAAAGACAAACTAAATTTTAAAAGATCAACTTTTGCTCTTTTGAAGATTCAAAGACTAGAAAACTCATAAACCTTTTAGAGAAGACCAAATGGTTCCCTAGACCTCTTGAAATCAGAAACCTTAGAGATTGATACAAGCATATTAACATGCTAGAGACCGTTCTAAGTCAATCAACAAGCTAGAGGCTGATCCAAATTGATCAACAAATTAAAAGATTGCTCCAAACTAATTAACAAGTTCAAAGGTTGATCCTCCAAGAAGATTTATCATAAAATCTTAAAGACTAAAGGCTGAAGATCACTCCAAAGATGAGAGTCACTTGGCTTAAATCGAGATTGTTCTTAGGTTTTATGTTCTTTAATTGACTACTTTATAGATATCAAGCATCTAAAGGAATGGAGTTAAAATGGAGTTAAAATGAGTCAAATAATTACATCAACCAAAAAAAAGAAAACCAAAATTACGAAATTGCTCCTAGTTGATAGAGCACAATTGCGCTCATTCGACACTCATTTCACAAAGCGCGACTGCACTTGATTAAAGTAAGATAAACTTTCAAAATGTTTGAAAAGCGATTTTAAATAATGGTTGAAATACTTCAATCTTTGCCAAAAATAACTTTTAGTAAAAAAAAAAACAAAAGTTAATTTAAGACGCATTAAAGATAGCAATATAAATTTAAATTCAGGGTGCAACTCATAGAAAAGGAAGGTAAAATTTGACAAATTTTGAAAGGAAAATTAAGAAAATCTCAAAGAAAATGAGGTGGCATAGCTAATTCAATCAAATTAAAGAGTTGATGGCTACATTTGAGCTTCAATGAATGCAAATCCATGAGATGTGTGAAGTGAACTTAGATAATTTATGAGTGATGAATAGGATTATGGCCTTATGGGCATTCGGTTGATGAAGGAAGACAAGGACGAAACACACCCTCTAATGTTAAAAGCACCGAATAAACCCATCCCATCATTCGGTAAATTTTGTCACAATCTTCCCCCTATCATATATACTTTTCTTCAATACCACTCAGTTTTCCATCTTTCTCTATACAAGGTGAGGCACACGATTTGTATCTTAAACCTTTTGTCTTCCACTACATCTTAGTGTCAATTGAGCTGAACATAATAAAAAGAAAAACTAAATGCTAATGAAACTAAAGGAAGGGTTCGATTAGTTTCAATTTGAAAAAAAATACAAACCAACAATATTTTTTTTTTTACCTTTTAAAGACTTTAACTAAATGATCGACGTACTTCTCCACGATTGAAGTCGATTTGAATATTTTACTAAACCAACTATAGTCGGTTCAGTAGCAATTTTATTGAAAAATCGACTTTAACAAATCGATGTTGATCATTTCTAAAAAAATATAGCAAAATTTCATATTTTTAATAATAACACACACTAATAAACTTTTATCAATGTCATCAATAGACACTAACCAAAGTATAATGGATAAAATAAAATTGTATATAAAATATTGAAAATTGTAATATTGTCAAAGGAAGCTATAATTGTGCTTATACATTTGCTATTTAGTTGGTTGGTTTTGAAGGAGTCTCAACTCCTTTAATTTGGCGATGAAATAAATATATATAATTAAGGATAAATATGGTCTCTAATTCTAATTCAATGGGGTGATTACTACCATTGTGAGACGTTTTGTCTATTCTACTTCATGAAAACTTTCACGTTTTCTTTTCCTTTCTTACCTTCATCATAAATCTTTACTTTTTGTTTATTTTTGGCCCACTGGTAACTTTTGTTTACATTTTGTTTTTTGTATCATTCACTTCAACTTATTAATTCAAGGAAGAAACATTTTTTTAGAAAATAAATCAAATATCATTTCAAAGAAGACTTGAAATTTGCCAAGAAAAACCCGTTATCCAAGTATGAATTAATTACATTTTATTGAAATGTCTTAAGTTTGTTATAAAAAACTACTATCAATCAATTATGAGACATTGTTGGTGGGTTCACAGACTTATTTAGAACTCTTATTCAACATGGATAATTATTTATGATGACTTACAATTATGATTCTTTGGTTTAGAGAAATGTAATATAATATATATATAATCTCTCAAACTTACTTGTTTATTATGTAACACATCTGATTATCATTGAAATTTCATTGGTATACCACTCTTCAAAAGAAGAAGAAGAGGAAGAGGAAGAGTGATTCTATTTTAGAAAATAAAAAACAAGAAATTCACTAGAAGATGTTTAAGCAATGTGAATGGCAACGGCCGCTGGACCTTGATAATGAAAGAATAATTATAAACGCTCTTCGTTCTCAAGTAGACCTTATTTCTAACCCAATCAATATATAACTATAATTTTAAGTAAAAAAGAAATAAAATTTTGTGTGAAACATAAACACGATTATTCTAGGTACGAACAAACGTTAGATATAAAATTTCTAAAACAAAGAGACGGGCTTGAATTCTAGGTATGCATATATTACATATTATATATATATAAAAGCATGCAGTTGAAGTTGAAAAGGTTTGAATCCAATGATTTGAGAAAAAGAATACAAATTTTATAACAATATTGAATGGAAGGTTTATGAAAGCAGAGGGAATGGAATATGTAATAAGAAAAGTAGAAAGATAATAAGAAGTCAGAATATTTGGCCTCTATAGTGCGTGGGTTGGGTGAGTTGAGAAGTCGTATAAGGATAACAATATTGAATCGACAATTAATACAATTTAAATATTTGTTTTTTTCTAAAGAAAAAGTTAGAATAGTGATAGAGGAAATACAAATCAATAAAATAAAATTTTGGGACCAAAGGGTGGCTACACCACAAGGTGAGCTACATAATAATAACTAAAAAAATGTGACTAATTAAGGTCACATTTAGGGAAGGGTGGAGAATATATATATGTGTGTGGAAGAAATTAATCATAATTATATAGTCAAATATTTGAGGTACTTGATTCATCATCACATTTAATAATTATTATATTTGAAATTTAAATTATTTTATTAGAATATATTTGATTGTTTAATTTTTAAGGTGAGTTAAATGATCGATATGATTTTTTAGATTTTTTAGAATAATTTTAAAAGTGTAAATATTTGAGAAGTATTTTTTCTCTACTTAATTCAAACGTATCTTTAATTTAAATTATAATATTATACATTGGAGATGCAAACTAATACTCTAACAAACAAACTTTTCCTAAACTCCAACGATGAATCGCATTATAAAATGTTTAAATAAAAGGATTAAAAGAAACAAGGAGTAGGGGAAGAATAGAGTACTTTGAAGTTTGAACCTTATTTTGGTTAGAAATGATTGTAAAATGACCGTAGGAGGGCGCCGAAAGGGGAGCCATGTAACAGAATATGGGCAGGGCAGGAGGAACCCATCGCCTGCTCCATATCATCAAATTAAGGCCGGCCATCCTTTGTGTTGTTGCGCCATTCATTCATATTATAATGTTACTCTTTTTACTCTCTTCGTTTCTTTTTTCTACTGCCTATTTTCTAATTATAATGTTTTTAATGTTTTTGTGTGACTGGAATGAGTATTCTTTTATATTTTCCCTTTCCTTTTTAGCAAATGGATTAGAACCATTGTTTTTCTACATGATCTACACTTTCTATATATATATATATATAACTAAAATAGTAATAATATCTGCTGCTAGTCTAGTTATAAAACTATCTTACGGTCCTTTAGATCTAGATTCAATTCTCTTTACATTTTTTAACAAATTTTTTTGTCATTTTTTGTGATTAAAAGTATTACATGTATAAAAATGATTATGCTTAAAATATAGAAGAATATTCATAAATAACAAATTTTACAAAATATTTATAACCTATAACAAATTCTATCACAGTTATTGATATGCTAGTGATAGAAGACTATCATTGATAGAATCCAAAATTTTACTACATTTTGTAAATATTTTTATTTATTTTGCTATTTTTAAAAAATGTCCCTAAAATATACTAAAATCTCAAATTTTATTAAACTAATAATTTAATTTTTAGATTTAAAGTATTAGCATATATAGCAACATTTTAAATCACAAATATAAAAAAATCTCAAAGTTTATTAATGATAGACTAACATTAGTCTATCATTGAAAGACCACAAAAGTCAATCAACAATACAAATCTATAGTTAGTAGATTATTATATTTATAATTTTTTAAAATATCATTATATATTTTATTATTATTCTTAAAATTATTATCCATTATAATCGTCCTTAAATTTATATGTTTTAGTTAATAATAATTATACACTTTTAAATTTATAATAATTTAACCCTTCATAAAAAAACAATATTTTAATTTACGTACTTTAATTCAATAAAAAAAATAGTTTATAGCTGTAGATTATATTAATAAATTAATCCAAGATCACGCATTAGCATTCTCGATAACTCTAAATAATAAGTTATTACATAACAAATAACGAGTTGTTACATTAAAATTTATAGAATATAAATTGATGCTCATAATAAAAGATTAAAAATAAAAATATTTTTTGATAAAACAGTGTAAAAGTGTGCAAAATGATTCTTCACACAATCAACCTAATTCGTTCTTTTCTTTAAGAAAAACTCAAATTCTTTTTTCTTATTGTATGATTACATTGAAGTAGAGTTGCACAAATTAATGCCCCAAGTATTAGTTTAAGACATCAGGCAGTCAGATAATCCAGTAGAAGGTACTAGACACAAACCTCCCCATTTCCCCCCTCTATCCTCCTTTTAAAATGTTAATATATTTATTCTTGAAATATTAAAATGTTATTATTTTTAAAAGGAAAAGACAATGGCATTCTTAATTTGCCTGAAGGAAAAAAAATAAAAAAAATGATAAAAAATCACTCTTAATTAATCTATTTATTGTGGTATTTAAGAACTCAATATTGAAAGCTGGAAAGTAATAGCAACCATCATATCATATTTTAGAGGTATTAGTTTTACCATTTGAGGTGGAGGAATAGAAGGTCAAAATCCGGACGTGGGACGGAAAGGCAAAACCTAGGAGTTTCCCAAAATGATATAATGCTACATTTCGATCTCCCACCATTTCTTGTCTCCTTAATCAAAACCATTAATTCCAAATGCTTTTGGCCATCCAGCTGTTTTTCCCCACTTTACCCTCAACAACCCAAAACTTTTCAATTTCTTACAACTTTCTAACATTCTCTCGACCATCCATATGACCCCTCTATAAAAATGGCAATTCCTAAACCCTAAAATTCATTCATTCCTTACATCTGTACATTAATATATATTCCTAATAATTAATAAAATGGCTTTATTGTTCTCTTATTCAAAAAACCTAACCAATTATTACTCGATTATTTTAGTTTTGATTATTATTGTTGGAGTTTGGGCGGGAGAAGCTTCAGCTGGGAATTTCTACCAAGAAGTGGATGTCACTTGGGGTGATGGGCGAGGAAAAATCATTGAGAATGGCAATCTCATTACATTGTCACTTGATAAAGCCTCTGGCTCAGGGTTTCAATCAAAGAAACAATATTTATATGGTAAATTTGATATGAAAATTAAACTCGTTCCTGGTAACTCAGCTGGCACAGTCACAGCCTATTATGTAAGAGTTAATTATTTTTCTCTTTATTTGTTCATTTTTCTGTACGTATGTTTTATATTACTTAATTAATTTTGTGTTATATTGTATATAGTTGCGTTCTGAAGGGAGTTCATGGGATGAGATAGACTTTGAGTTCCTTGGGAATGTGAGTGGGCAACCATATGTTGTACATACAAATATTTATGTAGGAGGACAAGGGAATAAAGAGCAACAATTCTACCTTTGGTTTGATCCAACTGCTGATTTTCACACTTACTCCTTCCTTTGGAATCCTGCTCGCATTGTGTAAGTATACAAAACTCCTACACACACATATATATTATATTTGAAACAACTTTGTTTTTTTAATGTGTGTAATATGGGGGGATAGGTTTTACGTGGATGGGAGGCCAATAAGGGAGTTCAAGAACATGGAAGCCAATGGAGCACCATATCCAAAGAAGCAACCAATGAAGCTATACGCCAGTTTATGGAATGGCGAGGATTGGGCCACAAGAGGAGGCCTTATTAAAACCGACTGGACCAAAGCCCCGTTCACAGCATCCTTCAGGGCCTACAAACCCAATGGCTGCGTCTGGACCAACGCTGCGTCGTGGTGTTGTCAAAACTCAGCACCATGGCTGTCGGAGGCGCTTGATTCCGGCAACCAGAAAAAGCTACGATGGGTTCAAAAGAATTATATGATTTATAATTACTGCACCGATAAAAAGAGATTCCCTCAAGGCCTTCCTAAGGAGTGCACTGTTCCCACCACCAAGCCTAATTAAATTAGATCAATATGAATTATCCTACACACCTTCATTATTTTCTTTTTCTTTTCCTTTTCTTCTTCTTAATTTAATGTTTATGTTATTAAATAAATTAATTAAATAAAAGATTTGGATTTTCATTATTGGTGTTTTATGTTCTGATGGATATGATAATTCCACGTGGCTGGCTAATTTGAGTGGAAATGTTTTATGTCGTAGTTCTTCTTAGTTTTGTCAACTTTGGAAATTTGGTGTCCAAAGAAATAGTCAATGCTCATCTTTTGATGATTGTTAAAGAAAAAATCAAATTAAAGGCTTATCTTATAGTTTTATCCTTAAATTTCAATTATATTCATCACAACTTTCCTACAACTTATAAAATTCTCCTAAGTAAAATCTTAAATATTATCTTGTAGCTGTATATATACTCGATATATATATATATATGATTGACACAACAACGACAAATGGTGGACATTGGATTGCACCAATATTTTGCAACTTGTTATTGTCCATCTAGTAAATTTTAAGATTAAAATATGCAAAATCTTAAAATTTAGATGCTAAATTAAAATAAAATTCATCGAATCTAAAAACGAAACCAACATTTTTTAATATTTTCATTAATATTAAAATTTTAAGATTTGATTTATAGCCTTCATTATTTTTTTTAATTAAATAAGAGATTTATTTTTCATATTTGAGAAGTTATTTTGAGTGTTTAATTGAGTTATAAAATATATATCGTTAATATATACGTTGAATTAATATACAGACACAGTTAGAAAATATGGTATCAAAATATGGTATCATGATGGTGCAGTTTTTTTGCTCCTTCAATTGTACACATATAATTTTTTTTTATAACATTGAGTTAATTAATTGTACAAAAATGTATGGCATCATGTGGATTATTGAGGGTCATGTTTGCACATATTAATAATAATAGCATGGTAATAGTAAATAGTGATAAAGTATTGTGATGACGTGGTTTGAGAGTTTCAACTTTGAAAGCTATGTTTTATCATATATATATATATATATATATATATGTATTTGAGAAACAATTTTCAAAGCACTTTGATTTGGAAATAGAACAAAGAAAAA
Organism: Cucumis hystrix; assembly: GCA_025688845.1. NCBI lineage: Eukaryota > Viridiplantae > Streptophyta > Magnoliopsida > Cucurbitales > Cucurbitaceae > Cucumis > Cucumis hystrix. The sequence continues at coordinate 26,249,674 of CM046884.1, forward strand.
AAGCAAAGTCGGTGAAGCGAAGTGAAGTGGTTGAAATATGGAACTTGGAAGACGCGGCGAAAAATCGAGCCAAATCAACAGCTGTCCTCCTATGGATCCCCGGTTCTAACCTTTTTTTATTCACTACCAATTCTTTACTATTTACTATTTACTATTTACTATTTACTATTTACTATTTACTGCTTACTATTTACGCCACTTCTCTTCTCTATTCTCAAAATTTCCTATTGATGTTTAAGTTTAATTTAGGATTTTGTATATGTTTTTATTTTAGTCCTCCTATTTTTTAAATTTTAGAATTTGTTACATAGTGTTGCGTCAACCAAAGTTTAAAAATGGAAAATTCTTTTGTTCATTTTCTTTCTCAATTTTCCTTTGTTAATTTGTCATTGAGCATTTGAACGTTCTATTGGTGTTGTCTTTGGCCATCAAAATATTGCTTAGAGTGTTAGGAGTATTGGACAAGAGGAGATAGAGCTTGTTAAGGAAATACATGGTAATGATAGAGTTGGAGCATTCAATGTTTACTTACAAGTTAAGGTTCTTACAACAAGAATCTTATCCGTTGTGAAGAATCTTTAACTTTTCATGTATCAAAAGATATGTTTAAACTCATGTATTTTTATTTACGAGGAACTTGAAGAGGCGTTACATAAATTCAATCAATTAGATGGAATGATGTGACTTTTTGTAGTGTTTTTTCAATTTGTATAATGGGAAGAGTGTGGTTCATTTTCATATATTTCCTTATATGAGAGTAAGAGAGGAGTGCATTGAGAGAGTAAGAGTAAGAGCAAGAGATAGAGGAGATTGAGAGAGTGAGGAGAGCGACACACCTAGATCGAAAGATCAATCCATGCGTGTGAAGTTTTATTTTGTTAACATCACTCAAATACGACATAATCAAATTGTCAAAAAACTTTTCATGTAGACATGTTTAGTTATTGTTAAAAAAAATTAGAATTTGACAAATAATTAAAGACCAAAAGAAAGCATTTAAACACATTTTCTTATACTTTTCTATCTGTTAGTTTGATTTCTAATTTTTATAAAAGTTTTAAATAGCAAGTCATAACTCAAAAACTAAAACAAAGTAGTTTCAAAAGTTGGTATTTGTTAACCGAAACCAACCCTCATTTTGTAATATAGAATGAATGTGGTTAAATTTTGATTTTTGTAATTTAGAAGGAGTGGGGTTAAATTGTTGTTGAGTGGGTCAACAAAAGCACTTAGAAGAACAACCGCGTAGCAGGCCTTTTAAACTTTAAAAGAAGATGATTCCCCAAACCACAGCATTATGGAACCACTTTGACATAACCAGCTGTATACAACATTCCCAATGGCGGCACCCTCACGAACCTTCCTTCTCTTCCTCATCATCCCTATCTCTCCCTTCCTATATAAATCCTCCTTCCCTCTTCTTCTTCTCATCCAAACTCCACCTCCAACCTATACCAATGGCTTCTTCCTCTGTTTTCTCAACCACTCTCTTCCTTTCTCTACTCTTCACCTCTTTCTTCATCCCCTCCTCTGCTTCTAACTTCCACCAATCAACTGACATTACCTGGGGTGATGGTCGCGCTCAGATCCTCAACAATGGCGACCTTCTCACTCTTTCCCTCGACAAGGCCTCCGGCTCTGGCTTTCAGTCAAGAAATGAGTATCTCTACGGCAAAATCGATATGCAAATCAAGCTCGTTCCTGGCAATTCCGCCGGCACTGTCACTGCCTACTACGTAAGTTTTTATTTAAATCAGCTCCCCTGCTTCTACTCCTGTTTTTTGTTTTCTTGATCCTTACGGAATTTTTTGTGATTTTTTAGTTGCGGTCTGAAGGGTCAACTTGGGATGAAATCGACTTCGAGTTTTTGGGCAATCTGAGCGGCGATCCTTACACTGTTCATACCAATGTCTTCAGCCAAGGAAAAGGAAACAGAGAGCAACAGTTCCATCTATGGTTTGACCCAACTGCCGATTTCCACACCTATTCAATTCTCTGGAATCCCCAACGCATAGTGTAAGTTCAATTCCAATCATAAAATCAAACTCCCACACTCAAAATCGAAATCGAAATTGAAAATTCCTCTGTGTTTGGTTTACAGCTTCTACGTGGACGGAACACCCATAAGAGAGTTCAAGAACATGGAATCAATCGGCGTTGCCTTCCCCAAAAATCAACCAATGAGGCTTCAATCCAGTCTATGGAACGCCGACGACTGGGCAACAAGAGGTGGATTAGTTAAAACCGATTGGACTCAAGCTCCGTTCACCGCATCATACAGAAACTTCAATGAAAACGCCTGCATTTGGTCATCAGGACAGTCTTCTTGTGGCTCCAATTCCTCACCGGCCGCCAGCGACAAGCCGTGGTACTCTCAGGAGTTGGATACCGATAGCCAAGGAAAGCTGAAGTGGGTTCAAAAGAACTACATGATGTACAATTACTGCACTGACGTTAACCGATTTCCTCAGGGCTTGCCACCGGAATGCAATGCCACTGCCTAAGTTTGAGTTATTCTTAATTTATTATTCTTTTATTGTTACTTTTCTTGGGCAGTATTCATTTCTATTGTATGTAATCTGTATACACTCACCACCTTTGAATGTTGAACGTATTATTTATCGAATAATTTACGTTGAGGATTGATTTTTTCTTATAAATTTCATTTTCTATTGGGAAAATATTGTCCGAGTCTATTTTGGATTAATTTTATTAGGAGGTTAGGTTGAGTATAAATGCTTAGGTTAAGTTATTACATCTTATAAAAGGGTTTATAAAGTTTTGATATATTTATTATTAATCCTATATATCTAAAATATTTGGAAATAAGTGATGTTAGACCAATACAAATGAAAATTTTAATTAATAAAATCACAAATATTTGGTTGTAAATCTTTTTCTTTTCTTTATAAATCTTGTATTAGGTAAGAGCTATATCAAACATAATTGAAGTTTGAAGAGTCAGACAAAAGATTAAAAATTTAAGAAGCATGTAGATACATTAACAACCCCATGTAAACATAAATCTAGAAGCTCATAAATCGTCAAAACACTAAATTTGTAATTTAGATTAGTTTTCAATATTGGTAAGAAAAAGAAAATAAAGAGAATGAATTCGAATTTTGTTAATAGTGATTATATAGCTTTATTATTATTTTTTTTTTAAATAAGAGAGATCATAGAGCTATTGCTTAATTAGAGATATTTGCAGGAAAAGAAAATTTTGAGTTTGGTGAAAAGTGGAAGAAGAGATTGGGCCAGGAAGTGGTTACGGGCTTAAAATGAAATGTTTTGATCCATTAGCCTGCTATTTCCTTCCTTTCGGCCCAAAACCACTTTATTGAGATGGGCTGGGCTGATACTTGGGAACATTTTTTTTAGGGATATTTGGATATTAAATACATTGTTCAAAAACTTATTTTCGTCTAAATTTTGGAATCTTTAATTAATAAGACTTAATGTAACTTTCAAATAATATTTTCTATATTTACAACATCTTTCTAATGTTGGAGAAAGAAGCTATAAGAAACAATATTATAGTCATTTTTTTTTTCTATTTACGTTATTTTCCTCTTCAAATTACTCTTCATCTGTTTTATTTTATTATTTGAAATATACTTTCCTAATCAAGGTTAATATCACACATTTAGGCCTCCAATATACATTAGGTATAATATACCATAATGTATATTGGAGGACTAAATGTGATATATTTTTATCAACCACGCTGTAGTATTTACTGTATGTTTTTTATATATAGATAGATACCGTTTACATATGTTGATGGTGTATGATGGTCATTTCATTGAAAGAGACAATTATGTTAATTACAAATTTACTAAGATTGCATTCACAATATGACATGTGACAAACTACTATTATTTATGTTTTAAAATATTTTAATTATTTTTTAACGCACAATAAGGATAGAGAGAGATACATCCTTGGGATGCACCAAATATTGTCCCAATTTCAATATGTTATTTTGTAAGTGTGACACCCATATTTGATATTTTATTTCACAATTATTGGATAAAGGTCTTTTTTTCTTTTTTAATTTAAGTGTGTCGTTATAACGTATATCGGTAATGTATTAAGTGATATCAATTGCGATGTATGAAAAGTTTCGAAGGCACTATTTTTGTTTTAAGGTTTAAATGTATCTCATTCCTTTAAAATTTGCAAAGAAACACTCTATGTGTCTTTAAGAAGATGGCTTTTAACATTTTGAAAGTGAACATTGTCTTCCTTTATAGTTATCACTATCCAATAAAGAACGAGATTGTCTCCGTCACATTTTTCTTTGTTGTCATGCACCATTAAGCGAAGAAGAAAGAAGAGTACTATGACAACGTCGATTAACAACTACTCTCAATATATTCACCAAGAAGTAGTTAAACTACAAAGACAACTCGAAAGAGTGACAGCAGTAGTGATGAAATATTTATGAACGAAAGGATGAAGAGGAAAGAAAAGATTATATTATTTCATCCAATAAAGGATGAGCAAATCAAATATCAAAGCTGTTTCAAATTTTCAAAGACCAAGTAGTAGAGCCACTTCAAACTTTACAGATGAAGATTTGTGAGAAAAAGAGAGATTGCTCTTCATCATCAACCAAGATCCGATCATAAACAAACTGTAATTAATAATAGATTAAGCATAGGAGATGACATTATTGGATTCTCGACAAAATGTATTGAATAAAAAACCAAATACAACGAGGCTTATTTTGTCCTACTTGACTCTGTCGTGGCCATTATTCTACTACACGCTTTCAAATCTCATCATACCAACATTGTGTGGCTTTCACGTTGTCACTTCATGGCTCACAATATCTTATCCACACTACAACATTATTTATATAATACAAACACACTAAACAATTACCTCTGTTTCTTCATTTTCTAATACCTTCCTTTCCCACTTCAATCATGGAAAACAATTCATGTTCAATCTCTTCTCCTTCTTCAAAGTTAGCAATTCATGTGTTATTTGTTTGTGCTGTGTTCATCATGTTTAGCTCTTCAATGGTTTCCTCTGCCAACTTCTTGACGGACATTGGCCACACATGGGGTGGAGGTGACAGAATTCAAATACTCAACAATGGTGAAGGCATTGCTGTCTCCCTCGACGAAACCTCCTGCTCTGGATTCCAATCACGAGACCAATACCTCTTTGCCAAGATTGATTTGCAAATCAAACTTGTGCCTGGAAACTCGGCTGGTACTGTCACTGCATTTTACGTGAGTATGATAACAGTATTTATTTTGATAAGTTGATTAGTGATTTAAAATGGTAGCAAAGTATATTATATTTATAAAAGATTAGGTTTCGTGCTTTAGCTATCGTCTATAGGGGAGTTCCATGACGAAGTAGACTTCGAATTCTTGGGAAGAGTTGAGGGAGATCCTTACATTCTGCAAACAAACATGTTCATCCATGGAGTTGGTAAAAGAGAGATGCAATTTTTTCTTTGGTTTGACCCAACAGATGATTTTCACAACTACACCATTCTTTGGACGCCCCAACATATTGTGTGAGTATATGAAACCTTTTAAAACACACAAGTTCAAATGCCATTTGATTCAATTTTAAGATCTCAATTTCTACTATAAATTTTCAAGTTTTCTTAGCTCACATTAAGTGAAGTAATGAAATAATGTTTGTCGTCTAATATCTATCAATTGTGTGATAGGCAATTGGTGGACGGGATTCCGATAAGAGAGTTAAAGAATGAGAAAGGAAAGCGTGCACCATTCCCAACGATGCAACCAATGAGAATTTACGGTAGCATATGGAACGCGGACAGCTGGGCTACAAGAGGCGGTGCAGTGAAGATAGACTGGACCAAGGGTCCGTTCCGAGCATGGTTCAAGAATTTAAGAGTGGATGGTTGCCTGTGGTCCGATGAAAACTCCAAATCCAATTGCACTAAGTCTTCAACTTCATGGTTCTCCTCCACCCTTGATAATAAAAGCAAACAACGAATGAAATGGGCACACACCAAATATATGTTCTACGATTACTGCACTGACACTAAACGTTTCCCTAAGGGTCTCCCTCTCGAGTGTTAATTTTAGATCGATTTCTCTTTTCATCATTGTTTTGGGTTTAGTCATCCATTTCTAACAAACATTTGTCATTACATTACATTCTTGATTTGTATGAATAAACATGATCTTGACCACCTTTTTTTCAGCTTCATGGATCCTTAGATTCAAAAGCTCATGTTTAATCTAACCTTATAACCTACAGGTCTTCAGTATTGTTCGGGTCAAATTTGGACTAAACCAACCTCTTAAACATACAATTTAATAGCTTAATTTATAGACTTTGTTTGATATACCAAAATTGGATTGAGCTAAGAATGACCTTTTGCGTCAAGTTTGGATTTTCCATTTGAAGAGATTATTCATTTTTGTTATTAACTAATTATTTATTTTTGTTACTTTTTCAAAACTAAAAATCAGTGCGCCATATTTCAAACGAGAAAATACTTCTGTTAGTTGGTCTGGGCTTTTCTCCTTTTGGGCTTTTTGTATGGCAATTGTCTATCTTGATTGGGCTTTATAAATTTTTCTTGAGAATTTGTGCTAAACGGCCATTTAAGAGTGGCTGTTTTGAAATTACGGCCAATGAAATTCCACAATTGTTCAAGCAAATTAGTAATTCAATGGAAAGAGTAGATCAGGTAACTTTTGAATTATATATTCTTCGTAACAAACTCAGTCATTAAATGAAGATATATTAGTTAAAATAAAGAAACACGTGTAATTAACTCCATTTCATATTAAATTAAACTCAATAATAATACTTCGTGAATGAGCAACGTACAACACAAACATACGACATCAATTATTGAAAATTGAAAAGCATATACGACACACAAATACAATTCCTTCAAACAAAATAAAACTTAAAAAACTACATTCCGAGATATAATTCACTTATTTAATCATAGACTAACTTACGAATTAAGATAACCGAATTGACAACATCATCCGTTGGATGAAAAATAGATAGAATTTCAAAGCCAACTAAAACTTCAACTTCAACCACAGGATACAGAAATGCTCTTCCTCCTTTAGCACTTCTCACCAACAAAATCCCACCTCCTTTCATATATTTCCTTAAATGCCTTATAATTTTCACTTTTTCTTCCTTATTCATCCCCACGAGAGCAGCCAAAAACACACAATCATAGCCTCCAAGCTCTTCTTTTACCTCAACAATATCACTAGAGCAAAATTTCATTCTCCCCTCCAGATCAGCATCTGACCCCACGATCTTTCTCGCTACGTCATTCGCCACACTGTCTACGTCGTAGTTATCGAAATGTGTGCCCTTCATGTGTTGCATGGCCATGATAATTGAAGTTAGAGGCAAAGGACCTGATCCCACAAAAGCTACCTTCTTGGGATTGACAATTCCATTGTCATTTAGAATTTTGTTTTCAAGGTTGGCTAACTTGATGTAGTTTTGGTAATATGGAAATAAAGTGAGGTTGTTGAGAGGTTTTGGGATTTTGCTTAGCAAAGTTGAGAATTCTAACTCGAGTAAGCCTTCAGCTTGGCCACATAGAATTATGAGGCTCTCACGAATGACTTGTAAATTTGGTGGCAATGTGGAGACATCTATTGAACAAGGCAAAATGCATAAGTTCACTAGGTTGGTGAAGAGGTTGTTCACTTTCTTGCATGGCCTTAGGGTTTCAAGCTTCGAGATGCTTTCATGAAGGTCAATGATTCGATCTACCAGAAACGCTGCGGAGATTTCGGTTTCCGTGCCATGAATTTGGAGGGCTGCCATTTGGAAATGAAAGGAAGACTGGAAGTGTTAGATAATTTTTGTAGTCTCTTCTTGGTTCCTTTCTTTATGTTGATATTTAGAGGTTTAATGAATTTGAATATTTATAGGGTAATGGGCGGGAATAAATCTCAATTATAATAGTAATTAACTCATTGTTTATGTTATAAGATGCATAGATAATTCATATGTAAAATTTATTAAAATGTTACGTTGAATATTTTTATTTAATATGTACAGCAATAATATTTGTTAATATATTAGAAATACTATACTAATTCATATTTTAGTTTAATTTCTTTACTCCTTCGTTGAAATCTTCTGAGAAATAGATAATGCTCCCCTAGGACACAACTAACCTTGTATGATGCTAAGGTTATATATAAAATAATTATTTCAAAATTTTAATAAAATTAGACTTACGTTAAATTATTTAAATTTCGTTGCTTTGTAGTCAATGACTTTAGATATGAATTTTATATGTTAACTTTTCATTACAAACGTTTTGTGAAATGTTTGATTATTGCACAAATGAATTTTGTAGGAGTCGGAAAAATGCATGAAAATGAAAGAAGCAAAGATACCTAAAAGGGTTTTTATGTTCATACTTGACTTTGGAACTAAGGCGTGGAAAATGCAGACTCCTTTCATGCATTTAATTTAATGTAACAAACAATTTTAAAACAATGGCTTGAAGTACTGTACGAGTTGAGATATTGTTAATTAATAATTATTCATCCTTCACCCCTCCTAATCTCTACAGTGTAATTATTGAAAACTATTTGTTATGATATTGTTAAAAAGAATCTAAATATAAAAAAAAACTTACCGTTTTCTTACAAGATAGATGTGTTATTTCTTTCTGGATAAATTGACTTTGATAGGTAGATGGACGGCTCTTTCTATTGTTAATTGATTTATTGAGATGAAACATGATACCACGAGAACAATTTATTATTAGAGAGAAAATGATTTGAGTTAGAGAGAGATGTATCTAATATTAGAGAATTCAAATTGTTACTTCACTAAATAACTTTAGTGGTCGAGATTCAAGACATTCTCAAGACTGATCATAATATATATATAGGGTGAAAAATTGAAAATTTCTTTTAATCAAACTGCTAATGCATGCCTTAAAAACCAATTGATTAGTGGTTATGCTCAATTGGTTAACTACATAGGTCTAATCAGTAGATGATATTTTATCAATGTTGTTATTTTCAAAATTGGGAACATTTAGTGTATGAAGTTTTGGAAATAATTTTTGTGGATGCCAAATAAATGGCCAATGAAAAAACCATGAGACATTCACTTAAGAACAATGAAAATTTTGATTAGAGGGAAGAAAGAATCTGACCTGCAAAACAAAGAGAACATGCGGATGCACATTGAGGGATGAAAGAGGCCAATATATGGGTTTGGGCGAGAGGTTGGGCTTCTACAAACCGGCCCACTTTGATTGTCCTTTAGAATGAATTTTTCAGCCCTTCACCGCTATCATCTTACCTAAAAATGCTCGTTTTCCCTTTTTCCCTTACCTAAAACCCATAGTCACAAACCAACCCAAGCCCTCGAGGTTTGGGTCGACCAGTTGAAATGAAGGACAAATTGAAAAATAATTTTGTCCAGTCTAGATTGACATTCTACGACCTCGAGGGTCATTGCAGTTACACATAATAAAAAAGCCATGTGTAAATAATCAAATTCAACAACTTCAAAGGCGTGAGAGTAATTAATTTTTAAAGGAGAAACCACCCTCTTCTTTTGTACTTAACTGAGAATTAGTCACTCTTTTATTAATTCAAGCATTAGAATGCTTGATGTCATACGTGGTGTGATGAATATCTTTTACATTAGTCAATTCAAAGTATCTCGAGAGACTAGACTAATTAAGGAGAGAAGCAAACTAAACGTCTAGTCCGTAAGAGGCTCACAAGTTCACCAATTAAGATACAAGATCCCAACATCAACAAATTCAAATACAAATGTCATACCAAGATGGATATTTTTGTTGTTGAGAACAGTATTGATGAAAAGAATTAAGAGATAATTAGTATATTTGAATTAATAGTCAAATAATTTAGATTAATTAATGCTTTAATTAAAATTAATTAGTTTGTTAATTGTGTTATTTTCTTGTAAGAACATAAATGGACAATTTAGGGTGGTCAAAAAAGAAAGGTTTTGATTATCCAATAATATATTAAATATTGAACAATTGTGTTGTGTTCTTGAGACCTTTCAGGTATGGATTTTCCTTGCTTGACCATGGACATGACTCAATACCTTTTTCCGGTTTCATCAAGTAATTAGTAATAGGGTATTATCTCTCCAAGCTATATATTTGGAATGACATCCCAAAAGTTAATAGAAAAGAGAAAAATGTTATTTTGTAGAAAGATTTGTACTTATTATTCAAATAGTTTTAGTGATAAGAATGGTTCAAGGGTCGAAGTTTCAAACTTTATGTTATTGAGATGGGTTTGAAGAAATGGGAGAATTAAACTTAGATCGGTTACTAAACACACAAGGAAACAAAATCAAACCATATGTATACATACATACATGAGTTTGTTACAAACTTTGGCATTTGGGGGTTTCAATTATTAAGATTTTGACGAGAAAATGTAGGTTTGGAGAAAGGGGGATTTTAATGGCTTGGCAGCAACATTAGGCAACTCTAATTTAGAAAACTTTAATTTGGGTCCCTCACTTTGTTATTTTTATTGAATTACGTCTAAAATCAAATTCCCTTTGTGTTACTTCCTAATCGATAATAAATGAGCTTTGGGAGTTGGGGGGAAGGGGGAGTTAAGTTAAGAAGGTTTTTAGTTTGTGTTTAAAAAAGTTGAGTTTGTCAAGGGAAAGATCTTGTAATTTGGAGTTGTTATGTGCTTTGCTTACAATAGACATTATTTCCTTTCCAAACAAATTACAACTTAACACATCAATACTTAACATCTCTTCTGCCTTTCGCCCCTTGTTTTCACTTCCAATAAGTAATTCTATTTGCAACTTTGACTATTTGCTATATTGGCACCATCCAAAGTTTCACATCCACTTTATACCTTGGTATCATCTCTTCTTCATTCTACATTCTTCATTCATGTGATACCATTTGGGAGCTTTGTTTCGAACTCCAACTTAAAATTAACTCGGTGAAATGAGTTATTATAGTTCACTCCAAAATTTAATTTTGAGCGCCTTTCTAGATATACAATCCGGTTAATACTATTTATCAAAACTCTCTTTGTTAGAGTATTTAATTATTCTTGTTTTGCACTCATCCTCTCTCTATTTTCTACCTAGATTATAATAATTTGGACTCTAAACACATACTACTATAATTCAGACAACACTGATATGCATCATAAATACAAACTATTGTAATCATACTATAATAACTAACTTAACAAACTTCAAATGTCCCCTAAATGATTGGTTGACTAAAAAGTTACTTAAGTTGATGAGTGTGAAGGAAAATTTAATTTATTTCGTGTTAACATTTTAACACTACTCCTCGGTTGTGTGGATTTAGAATTTGTTGAGACAAGTGAAAATCAATATTGAAGAAATTTAAGCATAAGATTTTCTGCTTTGATTTCTTATTAAATTATCAATTGACCTAAAAGTTTAAGATGATGAATGAAGGTAAATTTAATATTACATCAATATTTTGAAAGAAAAAAAAAAGTTTATCACGTGAAAAACAATGACCGAAAAATTGAATGAAATGCATAAAGAAGATATAAGTGTAGTTTAGGATAGCTTTCATTAAACACTTAAACCAATATAAAAGTAGTTTTTAAAAAAATTGTTTCATATAAAGTTTTCACCCTCTAAATTTATATCCAACAACCATACATTTAGTAAACATATCTATAAATCAATCCAACTTCATGGATCCTCACTTGATTTTGTCTTGCATTTTAGTGGGAAAAAGTAGCATTAATGCTCTTATCTTTAATAACAATATTGAAGCATCAACAAGTCATAAAGATTAAATTGAACCCATATATATATTTTGTCAGTCATATAATAATTATATCACTTTAATTAGCTTTAAGTAAATGAAGAAATTGAAGGGGTTTTTTTTTTTTTTTTACCAAAGAGCAAATTAAAAGTTTCCATCAAATTATTATTATTTTATAAAAAGTTTGTGGAGGGAAGTATGTTTTTATGTATTCGTGATCAAAAATAGAAAAATTGTGTCCCTTTCATTTACCTCTCTCTCTCTTTCAAGTCTAAATGTAATGGACAAGCATACTATAATGAGAAAATGAGATCTCATTACTTCATATATATATAATATGCAATCCTGATTTAAGTCCTGAAATTTGCAGGTTTAAACATGAAGACAGATAGTTATTTATGTGAAAGCTTGTGAATGAGAATGACAAAGAAAATTAAAATAATCCAGCTGGGTGTCTAATTACTTTCTGAGGAAAAAGAATAGAAGTGTTTTGAAACTTTTATGGGTAGCCATAATCTACATTCAATTAGTTTTAAATAAATACAAACAATATGGTTTACTTTGTTCTAATTATATTTGATACTGACAGTCTTAATAATAACAATGCATGCATGCAATAAAAGTATATCTTTTCTAAAACAAATTAACATAAATTGAAACCACAAACTATGTTTAACAATCTCTTTAATTAATCTCCATAATGCAACTGCTAATTTTTTTGTTTGAAAAAAACATATCAAATTAGGGTTAATGAGTAGTTGCATATCAAGACATCTCTACTAAGTTACCACATCTTTAATTCCCTCATCATCTCTTATCTAATTTCATTTCAATATCAATAGATCGACAAATACAAAGGAGATAAAGAAAAAAAAAAAAAAAACAGATCATCGGACTAGAGAAAAGACCCCTAAATAAAAACAATGCATATTACACAATGCAATTAAGTTAATTAGATTTGCGGGCTAAAGAAAAGTATATGCACTATTTGTTTAACAATTAATTAGTATTCGAGGTTCTACTTGAATAGATGAAAAAATCCCACCATGCTTAAAAAGATAAATAGATTACTACTCTCATTATTGTCATGGGTTAATGAATTTAAACTTCATATTTATCAAGTATGGTATCAAATTAAAGTTGACAAAATCTAAACGAATATTCAGTCCAAAATCGATTTAATGCTTTCTGTTGAACCATAAAGGAGTATGCCATCTTAAGTGCACATGTTGATTTCTTTTTTAAAAAAATTATACTCTATATTCACTTTAGATAGATAGACAATAAATTGCTGAGAAATAAAAACTTTACAAATAAGAGAAGAACAATATAGCAAGATTAATTATCATAATTACAAAATACCTTAGATTATTTAGTGCACCGAGAAGGCAACAATAGTAATAATATATCCTCTCAAAGAAATATTCTTAATACATGAATTTTTTTTTAAAGATTCCATTGATGCCCTTTGAGTCATATCGAGATTCTCATCTTAAAAAATAAAATCAAAAGAGCTCACACACTTAAAAATATATATTTATATTTTTCTCTGTTGACCGATCAATACAAGTAGTTAGTAGGAAGAAAAAGCATATAAAACGAAACAAGACATGAAAAAAGAAGCCCAAATTAATAAAATTAGAAAAAAAGGTGTGAAGGTATGGTTTTCTTGAAGGAGAATAAGACAACAAAATATATGAAACCCACAAATGATGATATAATACTTCAAGAAATCCAAGAGAATTAACATATGATAATAATAATACTCTGATCTCCAAATTCCATCACTCTCTCCTTTAATTTAGGCTTTTTCATTGATAATAATTAGAAAAATTTATACGTAAAATAAAAAATTGAAGTAGAGAGATCTGATCGATCATAGATGAAATTTCAGAGCCTTAAAGACAAATCAAGATGGCCAATATCATGATCATCATCAGCTGGAATAATACCACGTCTTCCATTGAGTAATTGATGATGATCATCAGCTGTTGTTGTTGTTGTTGATGATGTAATTGTCTCAACATTCCATAAATTATGGCTTGAATAATTATTCATCATCATCATCATACTGTTATTATTACTATTATGATGATGTTCGTGATGATCATCTCCTGATCTGTAACCTCTAATTTCTCTGCTTTTCTTGGCCAAAGTTCTCTCCAGTTTATGAGCATTTTGGTGACCTCCCAAAGCTTGAGAGCTATAAAATTTCCTCTTGCAATAATTGCACGAGAAAACTCTAGCACCAACAACTGCCTCAAAATTTGGACTAATAGGAGCAGATGAAGAAGAGTTAGAAGAAGAAGAAGAAGGTTCAAGAAGAAGCTCAAGGTTAAGTTGTTGTTGTTGATGATGATGATGGCGGCGTTTAAACTCCATATAGATGAAGACGGTAAGTGTTAAGATGGGTATTGAAGAGAAATGGGAAATGAGAAATGGGTAATCTTGAAGAAATGAAGAATTATGGAGATATAAAAAGGGGAGTTGATGATGATTTGAGTATGTATTTTTGGGTGGCGACTAAAAATGGATGGGTTTTGGAATTATACAGAGAGACAAAAGGGTTCGATAGAATCAGTGGGGATCCAATGGTTGTCGGCTCCGGTAATGGCAGCACTCAAATTGGTTGTCGGTTTTATTTATTTAAAAAGGAGAAATGGTTACTTCCATTCCTTTTCCACTTACTCCCACATGTATCGTTAAAATGTTAATAAACAAAACATATTATCCCAAACTCTGTATTTTAGTATTATCATAATCATCGTGTCCAGACGTTTTTTTATCTCTTCAATTATTATATACACTTTCTCTGTACCTACAAGTTCAAACAAACCATACCGTATATGATATTTTTACATGACATAACAACGAAATAAGCTTTTTAAAGACGTAGAACCACTTACCTTTCGTGGTGTTATGATAATCCTTTATTTATACAAGGGTGAGCTCTAGGGTTTCTCCTTGTCCTATCGTAGATGGAACTCGAAGAAATTAGGGTTTTTTTTCTTTTTTTCTTTTTGAAAAGTTGGAGAAACTAGATTTTAGGCTCCATGATGTAGGTCAAAGGATAGGGGTTGGCTTCGAACTCAGTCGAGGCAAGCATATTTCCCTCTCTTTTCCTTAGTACTTGCTCTTCCTTCGACCTTTTTTTTCTTTCTAATTCTTTTTAAATCTTCACGTAACAGTCTCATCTCGAATTCACTTTTAAGCATCATATCCCTTCGTAGTTGGTAACTCTTAGTTCAAAATATAGCATAGCTATAACAACTCTAAACTCCTTTAATGTCTTTTCATTTCAATATCCTTGGCCAATTTTCACCAAATCATTGTCCATGTTACTGTAGATTTGTACTATACAAAAGTTTCAACAATAAAAGTTCATTAAGCTTCTAACGTTGAAACCAATGATACAAACACTTATGTCCAGTTAAGTTATGCCCATTTTAACAAGAAATTCATGTCTATAACTATAATGGAACAAAATTAAAAGAATCTCTAGCGAGCTATATATAGACACTTGATGTTGAAATTTAAAGTGGGTAGCATATTAAAAGGTCAAATTAATCACAGTTAAAATAGTTAGGCCACAAAAGTAAATAGTTGATTAAAACATACACTTAACTATTTGTTATTCCAAACCCTAATGATGGAAGGAGTTGAGAGATTACAAAATTGTGGATCCAACTTCTAATTTAAGTAATAAATGATTAAAGAAGATAAACCATCTGTTTGAGTAGACCAGACATGCAACATCTTTCAACATTTCTCCCCTTTTTTTGTTCTATCAATAATATTAATATCTTTACATTCAAAACCTATATATTTGTCCTGTGGTTCATTGAACCAACCTCCCAATACTCTTCATTAATTAAACTCATTAATTAGGGCCACTTCTAACATTCTGCCACTTGCATATATATAGAGAGAGAAAGAGAGAAAAAAAACTTTAAAATATTGAGTTGTCTAATTAAAGTATGTTTTCCACTTAGCAACATATTATATTTGTACTTTAGAATTGATTAGCAATCACTGAGCAATTAGCGACAAATACATTTTCTTTTTTCTCTTTGAGATTCGGAACTCGTTTCATTAATTGGTATATTTTATAGGCATATGCCTATTATTTAGTTATAATTACAAAATTATCTGAATTATTTGTATGAATATATAGCTTAATTATCGGCTATTTATATATATATATATATATAGACAAGAGTATGACTTGATTTACACTTTCGATTATATATATATATTACCAAAAGACACGTGTTCGGAAAATTTCTCAATTGTTATGAACTTTCTTAAATGATATTTCTTTTTAAAACTTGTAAAGTTGAAGGAAGTTTATCCAAAAATTCAAAAATCATTTCTCCAAGAAAAAATTATGGTATGCTTAATAGTTAATACTTACATCACAATATGCTCAATAAGTGCATGAACAAGTCAACATTTACAATATAGTATCATATATATTGAACAATAAGTGATGTATTTTTCAATATATTTGTAAGCACAAAAAAGATCATTATATAGTATATGTATGCACATTTACATTTTTTAGTATGATGAATATATAACTTGAGATCTCAATAAGAAGGGTGGTCAACTTCAACTAGTAAAATGAAGAAAAGATAAATTAAACGAATTATATATCCTAAAATAAAAGAATTAAACATCAATCAAATTTAATAAACATTAAAAATAAATAATAAATAAAAAAATAAACAAAGTGGAATGATGTTAGTAAGGAAGGATTAAATATTTCAAAATAATTTAGCAATAGTAAAAATGTTAAATTAATCCATAATTAAAGTTAAAAACGATGTTTATAAAATAATTAATAACTGGTTTTTCAAAGATTAGATGCTATAAAGAGAAACTGTTTCCATTTAACTTTACATTACTGTTTCCCCAAACATCACTTGTTATGGTCCAACAATTAAATTATATCCCAAGATTCCTTACTTCTTTAATTAATTAATTAAACAAATTAGAAGAAGCTAAAGAAAATTAGGACAAGTATTAAATACAAAGCAGCTGAATCTTGGCCGATTACTGATCTCTCAAATGTATTTGATTTCAGCTCTTCGATTATCTTCTCCATACTCTAATGAGAAACTTTTTTTTACGTAGAAACTATATTGTGTGTGGAGATGAATTTTAAATTTAAAAGAATTTCCTAAATTGAACTTTTGTCCTATCAAATAAGATAAATTTATTAATTAAATGCTAACACACCTATATATTATCACTCAATTAATTTCAATAAATTAGTTGGAAGCAAACTGGTCAAGCAAATGTGAAACCAACAAAAGAAAATACCCCAAACCATATCTACTAATTAAACACAAAGCCTATTTGTCTTTGATTTCAGCTTTGAAATTGGAATCCCTACACCAAATTCCATATATTATATAATTCAGAGTTAATTGCATACTACTTCGACTCTCTATTCAACTAATATAATCATTCAACTAACATAAAATATAAAATATATGTATTATAGTCAAGGGATTAAAGCTTCGAATATTCCATCACGTTTCATTATAGGGAATTAAAGAAAAAAGAACTCTCCTAATTTAACGTAACTATCTATAAAATTAGTTTCTTTTCAAACGACAATAAATAATAATAATGAACCGTTAATATGTATTACTTGACAAAGATATAGTTGGTGTGTCATTCATATCGAGTACTTTTTAGTTATCTACAATGTTGGGTTACTTCTCTAATTTCTAATTGGTTTTGAGATAGAACCTCATACTATCAACTTTGCACTAATTTGGTGTTTAGTTGTATTATGAAACTTAAACTAGCCTAATTCTGTAGGAGAGTGTACGAGTATGTCTAAATGTCAACTCAGACCTTGGTTATAGGCAAAAATCTTTTGAGCGTGGACAAGTCGACTTGATTATGCTTTATGTTAGGTTAGAAGCGACCTTTGACATTACCTTCCCTTCGTTTCAGTGTCGTTCGGGTTTAGGCACGGACAAGTGTGCTCTTGAAGTAGTGAGGCCACATGTCAAGCTGTGATTGGACCATAAAAATAACAAAAACATATTTGATTGATCTGCTAAAAAAGGTGAAGAGACCCGACCCAACACAACACCACATCAATGGCATATCCTCAGAAAGTGTTTATGGGATCTTTCCATCTCGTCAATGATGTAATAAGGCGTAGGACCCAAAATTGTATGCATCAACAACCAGACAAGACAACTTAGCCACCAATGACTGCTAATCCTTTTCACTTTTCTACTTCACACCTCACATGACTTCTCCCTAAAATTTCAATGCATTTTTTAATAAAAAACTGAACCAAGCACATGGGGTTTTACTCAAATTCTATAAACTAATGGATGTCTGACGCAATTAAATCAGACTCTGCTTTTATTTCAGACAGATAACATAGTAATTTGATCCATCAGCGACAACTAGAAATAATTAAATGTGTTTTTAGACAATGATTGAGGGATCATAATCTCAGACCTGTGGCGGTGTTTCCGGTAGTGTCTTTGAATCAGAGACCGCTTTGTTTAATTCCTCCTCAGTTCGGTCTCTAACCTGCAATGGAACACTAATTCTCTTCATCAAATCATCAGTTTACCCTAATTTGACTCACTGAAATCTGCTTGATCTTGTACTTTGAGCACCCAACCGTTATACACAAATCAAATTTCCAAGATATGGTGTGTAATTACGTACTTTTTCCTCGTACTTTCTCTTTTAATTGGGTTCAGATAATAAATACATGGAATGCGTCCTTGCTTCTAAATTAAAAAAATGGGTGAGTCAAAGTACAATGATCCGGGTCACCCAATTTCAATTCAGTCTAAGAGATTTCGTTTTTAGACACCATCTGATCACTATATATATTATATTTTGATAATTAAAAATTTTGGGGTCTCTCAACCTTACTCTTTCGAGCTTTTCTTTCCGAGAAAGTGAAATGAAGCTTCTTTCTAGTTCATTTAACTTACCCGTCTTCAGTACCTGCATTTATATAAAATATTATTATTTTTAGATTGAAGGTTTCAAGAAAACCCAAGTTCCCTTTGAGAAAGTAATGGTTACCAAACCTAGAGTGTTTACTGCTAACTGCTAAGCCATTGGTTTACTAGCTAGCTAACTGGGGGAGAGGAATTGAAAGGGATCATCACGTTGGGGAAATTGTAAAAGTTGAAATCATATGTAGACAGTAATGAAGTGGGCGGACCCTCTTCCTAATTCTGTTTCTCATTCAAGGGAATAAACTAACACAGGCAACTGAGAAAATGGTAGTGGACTTCTTGCTTGTCGTACTCGACGTTTAAGATATGAAATGTTAGTGCAATTATTTTGGAGATATTTTTTCTATTAAAGACAAGATGTTCGTCATTTTGTTCTACATCTCGTTTTTTACTGTGTCAAGCATGTATCATCTTTGGTGAAATTTGCCGAAAATATTTTTTTTTGTTATGTCTGCATAGTCTTATCGTCTGAGTGTAATTTCCTTTGCAAAAAAGATTTTGATCCATATTTGTTCTCTTGTATAAAAGAAAAACATCTATTTATTTGAGATACATAATTTAGGACAACACTAAAAAATAAATTGTGCATAAGTCTCTATAAAATTACTTATTCAATAGATAAGTACAACGTTAGAGTTTGAACTTATACTAGTGAAGTTTCCTTTCTTTGTAACATACTGCCTCTAAACGGAAATTTCCAATCTCTGTCTGTCTCCTTACTTTATTTACTTCTTATTTTGTACGTTGTTATTTATCTTCTTACAACATTAGGTGTGACTCATGAAGTTAGGGTGATAAATACACATAATCTCATTTGCTCTCGATCAAAAAATCTATGAACATGTTTCGTCATCTAAATTTGATGATATCTGCAAATTAGTTTGGTGTTGGTGATAGAATTATAAGTGAAAAAAATTCAAAAGCTTGGACTGGAACGGAGTTGATTATGAAGTGTCGTCTTAATGTTTAATCCCAACCTTTACTTTTCCATGTTTAACGTAATGTTGTTAGGATTTTGTAAAGTGAAAAAAGAGTGGAATATAGGGTCCTCGTCCAAAACGCTCATCTCTTAACACATGCCAGCACTTTCTCCGACCTTTTGAGGTTGTAAGGGTACAATTGGTGTCCATTAACTAAAGTGTGTGGATTGGATGGTTTGGCGGCATTAAAAGCTGCTGCTTGCAATTGCAATTGCAAGCAGCAACTCAACCCATTTCTGTGCCTGCATGGCCCATGCAAAAAAGTGATTTCCCCCGTGTGCTCATCATAACCAAGAATCACACATTCACTCCCCCAAAAGTACTTCCCTTATCTATCTCTCCATTTCCCTTGTGCTTCGCTTTGTGCCTGTCAAACAGCACACCGCTTTTCCAGGCACCTGTTTCAACCTGTGGAACTCATCCTTCCACATCCTACATCTGAAAATTATACCTAAACAACGTGTATATATCGCACTTGCAATACCCATCATTTCAACAAAGAAACTGAGAAAGACAACTACAAATTCTTGAAGAGGTGGTAAATCAGAAGCTCAGTCAGTAAGCAATCTTAGTAAGACTAATTAACTTATCATTGGAAATCAAATCTATCCTGACAAATTTTACATGTAGAATAGGCGTCTGTTTTGGTTGGGAAAAGGCAGAAGGAAAGAGCATAAAAACGGCTGTTGAAGTATTAGAAAGAAAAGATGGATGATATAGGCCGTCCATGTTCAGTTTCAGTCTTATCATTTTTCTTCTTTTTCTTTTCGCTTGTATTTTGCAGCGGGTGCGAACTGAGACGTAGAAAGCAAAGCAAAAGCGAGGACAAAAGGCATGGTGGGGTAAAGGAAAAAAAAAAAGGTCTCGGGAGTTCCAACTGCGGCAGACAAAAAAAGGTTGCACCGAATTGACATCAGAAATTGACACGTCGGCTTTTGGATGCTGAGTTTTCACCACTCAACTCTCAGTTCATGTAAGTGGACAGTCTAACTTTACTTATAAATAATTGGTGTTTGAAACTATTATAACCGACATTGTATTATCCTTTCAAAACTTGATAACATTAACTATTTTCAACTAATCCTCTTTGTTATGTTGTTTACTCTAAAATAGTCTACAACCGAACACATAACTCACGGATTATATAATAACTCTTATAACTCAATAAAAGTCTCTTGGACACCAAGAGAGTCATCATACATAATAAGGTAGAGAACCCATTTATGCATACAGTAAAAGTACAATGGGAACAGAGACCATCATTTCTACCTCTCCTGGACGGCACCTAAAAAGGAAACTATTACAATTTATCCTCCACACATTGAGAAGGATAAGGTTACCTCCTTTCGTAGATTTATAGGTATCATAATTTCCTTCTTCGGTTGTGTATTCCATTTCTCTCTCATTTCATTTTCAAACACATCCCACCAATATCATAACATAAGTTTAGTTAATAATAATAATGCATATGAATCCAAAAAAACAAAAAAAGATGGCCACTAAGGAATACTGTGATAGAGTTTCATCGATGGTTCTTTTTCTAAATCGTATCCATGATCCTAGAAAATGCTCATTCTAATCTTTAACTAAAAAAGTAAACTTTTTAAATTTAGATCACTAAAGTTGAGGTGTGACCCTCTCTTTAAATTTTGAAGGTTCCTTCAACACTTTGGCTCCAATCAAGCAAATGAAAGGAAGAGGTGTGGGTTGGATGTGACGTGGAAAGAAAAAGCAAGATAAACAAGAGCATTAACTTGTTTGAGATGTAAATACGATTCCTCACAAAAGAATATACTACTGAGTTCTGATATATTGAATGGGGGTGCAATAATACTTTAAACAGATGTCATCATTTCCAGAAGGAAACAAGAACTGATGAGTTTTGACCACAGATGATCCAAAGAAATGAAGTGAATTCGGTTTTCTTCAAAACCATACAAGCAGATTTTTTTCAGTAATTTTCAGCATTGGCAGGACTGGAAAAATATAGTTTTTCACTTAGTTCAATCACTTTACACACCAAATCAAGAAATCTATCTTTTTATTAAATATTGTATTTCAGTAATGTACAGGAAGAATTTAATTTGTTAACATATGATATCAAATGATTTCTTACATTCAGTCCACCACCATAAGATATGACTACCAGTGGACCCTAAACATTAAACAATGTTGTAGAAAAGGAAATGCACTCTCACCCGTACGGCACTATGCAGCCTCTTATCCATCAATGCAATCTCTGAGGCTCAATTTACACATATGGGTGCATTGCCAAATAATTCAACAATAGAAACATCTAATCTCTTAATCAAGGACATTTGTCTTAACTAGATAAGATTTAACAATAATCAGAACTTGGATTAAAGTTCTTCATAAAACTACCTGTTGTTTACATATATAAAGTTTGAAAACTAGCTGTTTTGAACTAGAGAACGACTTCCTTGCAGCCTTTGAACAGAACTTCATATAATTATAAACCACAAAGAAGTTCCTTCTCTAATTTTACATGCACACATCTGAGAAAGAGAGAGTTTAATTATTGGGAGTTGTAGGGTTTGGTCTCTAATTAAGAAATACTGGCTGCGAGCAAAGCTCTAAGTTGTCTCCTCAAGATTTTGCCAGAAGGACTTTTAGGAATGGAATCCACGAAGAAGACACGATTAATCCTCTTATAAAACACAACCTGCATCCCACATCCTCAATAATTACAATCCATGCATGTATTAAATCTCTCAGATTTCAATTAAGATTGAACTATTCAGTTTGGTTTTATTAAGGCTTTTGAACTTTCTATATTCTGCCTAAAAAGTTAAAATCAATGACAAAATTAAAAGTTCAATCAGTTATTAGAACTATATTAAATTTTATTGATCAAGACACAACTTTTCAAGTTAGGCATAGGCATAATAAAAGATTAAGAAATTATAGACAATAAAATTAAAAATAAAAAAAAATAAAAAAAATGCAGGGGCCTGCGACGAGTTATATCATAAAAGTAAGGTTACCTAATTTTACCATGAAACCGATGCTAAAATCTCCATCAATAGGTAAATTTAGAGGTCTTACCTGTTTGGAGATGAATTGCTTAATTTCATCTTCAGTGATGTTGGAGCCGTCAAATCGAACAATGAACGCAACCGGAACCTCCCCAGCAACTTCATCATTCATACTGAAATGTCACCAAATTAGTATTAACAAAAACGCAGCAGTTAATTCGAAAAGAGAAGGGTAACGTACGGTATAACAGCGGCGTCGGCGATGTGGGCGTGGGATATAAGCAGGGCTTCCAACTCCGCCGGGGCTACCTGGAAGCCTTTATATTTGATCAATTCCTTGAGACGATCGACGATGAAGAGCTCATCGTCGTCGTCGACGAAACCTATGTCGCCGGTGTGCAGCCATCCGTCTTCGTCGATTATAGCCTTCGTGGCATCTTCGTCGTTGAGGTATCCTGTTCACTTCAACCAACCAAACTTACGATTTTTATTGGGCTTGGGTTGTCTTGTGAATGAATAAGCCCATTAGGCACAATCTGGGCTTGGCCCAAATGGATACTTTCATATGGAAACAAATGAAATGACGTCTTCTGGCTTAGACGGTATTAATTAGTCAAAGTAACGGTTGCATTTTGGAATGACTAAGCGGCATTCATTAGTGACATCAACTGTCAACTCCATCATTAAATGTGATTAGTTAATTAAATCTTTTCAGTTATGGTAAAGGATACTCGTTTTTCTATTTAGTACATCTATGGTACGAGTAACGGATTCAAAGCTTTACTTCAATTAAGACAATGCATGAATGGATGAGGTAAATCATAGCTATACTAAAATTTTCATTCATGAATTTAATCTAATATCTAACCATGATTGACAAAAGACTCTTTTTAATCAAAAATTTTAACATGCACATCTCTAACTTATACCAAACAAAAGAAAATGTTTAAATCAAATAAGTAATGATAATAATAATTTAAATCTTGCAAACCACTTTGGAACCATTATGAAATTAAATAAGTTTGTTATGCATTTCAAAGTTTACTTACACGTCTTTATAAAAAGACAATGAGCATTTGCTACACCTTTGCAACTTAGCTCTTCATTTGTCATGTATATGACAAAAATATAATAATTTAACCTTTTTTTAAAAAAATCATTCTAGGATCGTTTTTAATTAAATAATTGATGGGCCATACACAAAGATAGGTCTAATATAAAATACACTTAAATTTGTTTCTTGGTAACTGAGAGTACACTATATACAAGAAAAATTCATATTATGAAGGTGTGTTTTGCAAATCTTTTTATCTATCTACTTGTTCAAGGACAACCATTAAAGTGGTATCCATTGAAATTTTAATTTCAGAAATAAAATTTTGACAGAATCGAATTGAACAAAAATATATTATTAAGAAGTAATATAAAGTTGTTGGATAAGAGTTTCGATGATTAAAGAGTTAAATTATTGATAGATTAGATGATCAGTTTAATTAATCATTGAAATGTTGATGTGAGTATTGGTATGGAGATAATCAATTCTACATGTAGATTGATGTTTAATACTAACATAATGGGTTGATTGCAAGTATTAATAAATTATAGAATACTAATAAGAGGTCATTGGTTAGCAATATTATTGTAAGATTAACCTAGAAGCCAAGGGTGGAATTATTTATCTCACTTACATAAGGTCAAAAATATAAAAATAAAAATAAAAAAGTAATCTTCTATACGATTCGTACTAAAGATAAAATAATAATCTATGTAGCCGAAGTTAGTATCTTTCTTGGACATAAATTCCAATCATATGACATGAAATTGGAAAATAAAGAAATAAACAAAGCATTATGTACCTTTCATCATTTGAGAACTTCTAATACAAATCTCCCCAGTTTGATTCCTGGGAAGAGACGCTCCCGTTTGCAGGTTTAGTATCTTCATTTCGGAATTTCTCATTATTGTTCCACAACCTCCCGATTTTATCCCGAAACCCTCCTTTACAAAGGCTAACGACATCGTCATCACTGACCCTGCCTCAGTCATTCCATATCCCTACACTCGTTTTGTTCAAACGTAACTAACAATCTTTTTTTAAAACTAACAGTAAGTCAAAGTTTAAAATTACCTGGCCAAGAATGACATGGGGAAGCTTGGCTCGAAAGGCATCTTCAAGATTCTTCCCCAATGGTGCAGCTCCCGACAACACGATACGCAAAGACGACATGTCAAAATGGTCAACAGCTGGACTTTTGGCAATTGCAAGTACAATAGGAGGCACAAACGGCGCAAAGGTGACTTTGTATTTAGAAACCAATTCTACAAGGGAATTAACGTCGAACTTCTGAACGATTAAAATCGCAGCTCCCACTCGTAACGCACACATCATGATTGAGTTCAGAGAATATATGTGAAATAAAGGAAGAAGGCATAAAACCACATCGTCGCTTCGGATATGGAGGTGTGGATTTTCACCATCCACCTGTTGTGCCACGCTGGTCACTAATCCTTTATGAGTCAGCATAACTCCTTTTGGAAGACCGGTGGTTCCAGACGAATAAGGCAACGCAACGACGTCGTCTGGACTGATTTTCACATCTCCCATTCCCAACTCCTCCTCTTTTGACACGTCCTCAATCAACGACGAAAATTGCGGAGGATCATCGTCGTCGATGAATATTACTTTAATGATCATCTCATTTTCCTGAGATATGTTTTTCACTTTTTCTGCAAAAGCAGCTTGGGTTATGATCACCTTGGCGCCAGATGACACAGCTTGTTTTGCGATTTCCGACGGCATGAAGAAAGGGTTGGCCATGGTAGCGGCGGCGCCGAGGTAGGACGCTCCGAGGAAAGCTAAAACGAACTCTGGGGTGTTTTGCAGGAGTAGCATGACGACGTCACCTTTTCCAATACCTAACTTGTGGAGACCTGCAGCCACTCGGCGGGATGTTGCTTGAACTTCGCCGTAGGTGTAGGTGTGGCCAGTGGCGGCGTTGATTAGACATGGACGGCGTTTGAATTCGGAGATATTTTCGAAACAATATGTGTGCAATGGGAGATGGGTGGAGATGGGAATTTCAGGGAGTTTTGAACGGAAAATGAATTCCGGTGAGGAAACGTCGGCGGCAGCCATTGGTGGATTTAGTTTTGGTGAGTGAAGTGAGATGAGAGGTGACGAAAGAAGATAGCAACTACCTATTTATAGAATTCGTGAAGTATAGAGTAATTATATTTATAAATTAATAAAACAAGTAAGCATTGGAATTAACACAAATTACACCAATTCTCATTTCCACCCTTGTTTTCATCTACTAATTTATGTTTTAACATTTTCTATTTTATTTATCACTTAAAAATAGTTTGGTGCAATCCAACCTACACTCTTATGTATTTCTTAAATAGGAAAAGAAAATGTTGACCATATATTAACTTTTGTGATTAGGTAATTAAGTGAATTATTGAATATATACAACTCAAAAACTCCAAAATGCATTCAAATATTATCTTCATCCAATTATTTGCTCATCACTTACGAAAGAGTTTTAATACATCTTGAAATCCTTAACTAGCCCTAAAACTGCTGCATGTTGTAATTAATAAAAAATAAATTAGTCAAAATTTTAAGTTTTCACTCTGTAAAAACTCCATCTTTTTTTTTTTCTATTGCTATGGTCGTGGAAAGAAACAACAAACAACAAACAACATGATTTTTCAGAATAAGGAAAGAACTACTTTGTAGATTTGGGATGATATTAAAATCTTATTTGGCTTTTGGACTAGTTGATATAAGTTTTTCGCAAACTATAGCACTAGTTCTATAACCATAAATCTCCATGCTTTTGTACAATTTCACTTTATCTCTCATTTAGGTTTATCTCTAGCCTTATGTACTCAAGTTCTTTATCATTAATGAAACAAAAATGATGAGAGTGAAATGAAGGTTTCTTCCTAATGGAAATGTCCACGTGCGTGATTCAAACTTATTTTTTTAAAAAAATAATAATAAATTGAGGGTGGATTCAAAAAATATGAGAATTGTCACTCTCCTCTTTTTATTGCTGAACTAAATTAAAAAAATACCAAAGAAGAGAGAATTGAATTATATTTAGATGAAATAATTGTTAATTATTTAATTTATAACGAAAATGAATTAAATATCTTGATTAAGGAAAAAAAGATGCTTAGTTTCATTTAAAGATGGATTGTTGTTTACGTTTCCTTTTTCAAAAAAAAGATGTATTGTTGTTGATTATTGTTTCATTTCTTGTGTTGTAAAAGAAACAATGAGTGTTTGTTTGTTTTCATATGTGTTGTATATATACATGAAAATTTATACACAAAAAGTTTATACTAAATTAATTATTGCAAAAATAGATAAACGTAACAAATGGCACACAGTACATGAAAAAAAGGATGTATGATGTATAATTAGTTCATATTTTGTCTTTAGTTGAAAGGTTTAATGAATACAGTTTCAATTTGACTCGTATTTATATTTATAAACGACTATACATCAATTCTTTTGTCTTTAGATGAGGCTTTCCATGGACCTTTTGTATTTTTATGCCCCATTTTCAATTCCTCCATAATATTTGCAAACAGATTTTTAGTTCATTTTAGTTTTTTGTTTCTGATCCTCTAGCCTTTAGTATATTATTCGTGAAAAACAAATTTTGATTTGGATAAAAATAAGTTTATAAACGTTGCAACAAAGTACTTTTACTATCTATGACTTGTTATATACATTTTCTTAATGTTGTTTAATTTTCTAATTCAAACATTTTCTTGATTAACAGAGTAAGAAAACCTTTATGATTCACTGGACCAAGCTTGAAAATCTTGTTGGATGGAGAATCCAATATCTGTTCTGATCTTTGCTTCACACCTACACAGTAAAAGGGGTATCATCAAATTTAACACCATTACATATGTGTTATGGTCAATATGGTTGGAGAGAAATAGCCGTATTTTCAAGAACAAAGGAAAATCGATAATTCATCTTTAAGAAGATATATGTACACTAATTTCGAAACTTCGGATTAGAAAATCCTCTATGTTTGCAAATAATTATAGTGTCTCCTCTATAGCCATCAATTTAGATACTTTCTAGTTTTTTTTTTGTATCGGGTTTATCTAGTTCCTTTTTATTGTCTTTTGTCTCTGGCTGCTATTATACTAATTCTTCCTCTATTAAAAAACGACGATGATGAAAGTGGTAAATGAATGTCTACCTAGTGGAGATGTGCATGTGTATCTGGCGATTGTATTTTTTTTTTTCAACTGGGTAAGATAACATGCAAATTTTTCAAAAGGTAAAACGCAACAAATATAAAGGTTATATCTGCAAAGTGTATTTTTTTTTTCTAAGGTGGTTGTTTTTTAAAATAACTTGGGTGTGAACTTTTTAGGGTAAATTTCTCAAAAGAAAAGAAAAAAAAATAAAGATGGTAATTAACATCCGGAAGTTTAGGTAATTTTTTTAAATTAATTTTCTGAAATGATTGGATTTTATTTTACTTTATTTTAAAATTTTGGAAGAAAAATTAATTACATCAAAGAAACAGCTGTCAGCTGGTTTTAACTTGAATGATTATTTGATAACAGAATAGGAAAATCGAAATTGAATAAGGAGAGTGAGTTTGTTTTGGAAAATTTTCTTTCTTGGATATGACTAAGGAAAAGTGAAACAAAAATAAATTAGGTTTTGAGTTAGCGTCTTCTACAGTCACCATTCTCTCCGTAAAAATCCCTCAACTACAACGCCGTCTATCTTCTTGAGTTCTAATATTTTAATTTCCCCCTTGAATTTAGGGTTTGAATTTGCTAAAATAATGGATGCTTTTGATAATCCCATTATTCCATCAGAGGCCGAAGAAGATGATCAATTTCCAATTGGTTTAAAAGTGCTTGCCATTGATGACGATATTGTTTGCCTTCGTTATCTTGTTCAACTCCTTGAAAAGTGTCAATATAAAGGTACTTCCGTCAATATTTTTTCCTATATTTTTCTTTGGGAATAATAAAAAAAACCCTAATTACCATTTTTTTTTTTTATAACATATAGTAAGTGCAACAACAAGAGCTGAGGAAGCAATAAGGTTAATAAACGATGAGAAACAAATATTTGATATTGTTATTACCAATGTTGTACGACACGATATGGATGGCTTCAAAATCCTTCAAATCATTGGCGTCGGAATGGATATTCCAGTTGTTAGTAAGTATTTCTCAAAATAATAGTAATTTTTTTTCTTAAAGAATGCCAAATTCTCAAACCCTAAAGTTATTACTTATATTGAATTGTATATATTTCAGTGATATCAGCTAATGAAGATTTGAAGATGATGAAGAGGGGACTTATGGAAGGAGCTGAGCTCTATTTACCAAAACCTGTCGGATTACAAGACTTGAAAAATATTTGGCAACTCGTTTTGCGTAAAAGATTATCTCGTAAAAGATCAAACCCTAGTCTTTTGCTATTGGAACAACCTGCAGTAGAAGAACATCGTCATTCCCTTGAAAGGGTTACAATGGATCAAGAATATTATGTGGGTGATCATATTGTTAATAAATTAGACGATGATAATGATAATAATAATATTGTTGATTCATCTTCTTGTTCAAAGAAGAAGCCACGAATAAGTTGGACAAAGGAGTTGCACGCAAAATTCATTGAAGCTTATGAGATATTAGGAGAAAAGGGTTAGCATTTTTTTTACGATGGTCAAATTGTTAATTCATCTTTAGTCTTTTGTGTGTGAATATATGTTAAGTTTTTTTTTTTTTTTTTTTCTGTTTGTTTTACAGAGAGAGTCCCAAATAACATATTGAAGCACATGAACGATCCTAGATTGACACGAGAGAATGTGGCGAGTCATCTTCAGGTTTGTCCTAGAAACATTCCTTCTAAAGCTCATATTTGTCTTAATTTTTTGTTTTTAGTTTTTGGAGAAACCATTATTATCCAATCTCAAATTTGCAAAATTGATGGTTATGTATTCAATTAAATTGCAGAAACACAGAGATACATTGAGAAAGAAGAAAGAAAGCGGAGTTGGAAAACTAGGAATTCAAAAAAAATTATATGATAAAAATCCAACAAAAACCTCGACATTATACAATTCGATGAACCATATGAACAAAGTTTCAAATTTGGGGCCTCAATTTCTAATAAGCAATGGCCAAGGGAATCAGACGTGGACGGCGGCCAGAAGTTGCTATCCGGTGCCGGAATGCAAACAGTTTAATTTTCCATCCAATAATTCAACTTCAAGAACATGTGATGATGATAATCCGTATTACTCGGGAGGATTTGATGAAGCAATCAACAATAGTTCTTATTATCGTAATTCCTTGGAAACTAATTGCGATTTCAATTCAACTTCTCAAATTTTTGTTGGACATTATGCGATTGAAAATCATACTGATGGTGGTGCAGGTACATATGTTTCCTCTGTCATTATTTAATCAATTGGTAGTTTATTAAATCAAATTAAATAGGGTTAATTAATTTATTAAATGTGTTATGTTTTTCAGGACAATGTTATCAAATGCAATTTAATGCTGGAAATCCCGTGGAAAGCTTATTAATGGATGGCGAGCTTTCTGACATTTTCAAATAAAGAGTAAAAATTTTCGAACTTTAGGAATATTTTTATCTTTTGAAAAAAGAAAAAGAAAAGTTTGGTATTGACATTATACTGATGATAATCCATGTGTTTGCAGTTTCGAAGCGTGAAGGTGTTTTTTGAGATTTGATGTTACAGAAATATGCTTCCACTTTGGAGAATTTGATTTTTGAAGACCAACTAATGAAGTTTCATGTGTCATTATTTTGAACTCGATTAGACGAGGATTTAGACTACAAACAGATAGATAGATTAGAAGTTTGATTAAGTTGTACAAAAGAAAGAAAGAAAAATCTACTGTGAGTATATATAAAAATATTTTTGTTTATGTAAGATTCTCATTAATTCTTGATCTTCTATATAATATAATGCATAACAACTAAGTTTTGATTAAGAAACTTGATTAATTTCAAAACCATAATATAAGGCAATAATTATTATAGTATTTTTCTTAATGAAGCCATCATCACATTAACTGAAGTTATACGATCAAACCAATTAAATGCAAAAACAGGATTGTAAAGTTAATTAGTGGTGTAATTGTTAGCACGGTCTGAATAATTATAAGAGAGAATTTTTCCAATATTAGGAGGATAAATTTTTTCTCATTAATTAACATGTATTTTAAAAATAAAGAATATTAATATTAACAAAATTTTATATAAGAACTAAAAAAATCAGGTTAACAAAATTAAAACAAAAACTAATTAAAAAAAATGCATTTTTAAAAATAACAAAATAAATTAAAATATTTACAAGCTATATCAAAATTTTAGATTCTATCATTAATAGTCTTTGCATATTGATAACTATCCGTGATAGAATGTAAATATTTTATAAAATTTGCTATTTTTAAAAAATTTCTTAAATAAGTGAAGAATTAGATAGGAAAGAAAAGAAAAAAATGATTATATTATTGTTAAATAGACAAATTATATAATTAACATCTATTCTTATAATTACTCAATGAGATATTTTTCAAATATGTTTTAATTAGTGAGAATGAGATATTCTCCCCTATTTTATCTTTTAATTTGAATGTTTTTTTTTGTAAATCGAGTATAATTAGGCGACTTTTCCTTTTATGAATTGAATGTTTGGAACTTGGAAGGGAGGCACTTAGTAATGAGTGAGCCTATAGCTACACTTTTTCTTGAACAAAATGATAATATAATCCATTTCAATATCTTTGGTTCGAACATGAAATACGAGATTGACTGACATGTAAAGAGCACTCGTATTATCACAATATAGTTATGGAGGTGGGAGGACTGGAATGTCAATATCTCGAAAAATAAAGCTAATCCAAGTCAGTTTTACACTAGCCATAGCTCGAAATTCTGCTTCAGAACTAGAGCAAGTGATTGTCGGTTGCTTCTTAGACAACAAAGAGATACGGTTTGATCCAAGAAAAATGCAATAGCCAATTGTGCTTCCATCGTGGTAGAGGACATCCTCCTCAATCTGCATCACACAAAAGCCATATAAGTTAGTTGTACTATGTTGGTAGAAGGTGATACCATGATCCACCGTTCCTTTAATATAGGGAAGAATTCGCTTCACAACTAGTTTTGAAGTTGTTGACACACTTGATTTACAGCTTCCACTATGTTAGGGCGAGTAAGTATGAGGTACGGAAATGATCCTGTAAAACTTATGTATTGTGTAACATCAGTGGGTTGATCATCATTGGGCAAGCCTTGTGTTGGTGTGGGTCATGGGTGTACAGTGTCTTATAGTGGTGGCACCAAGCATCTTGGACTTGTAGAGGAGGCCGTCACAAACATATTTTCCATGGCACAACATGAATCCTTTGTTTGAGGGCTTAACTTCAATTCCAAAATAATAGAGAAGTGCTCCTAGATCTTTTAATGCAAACTCACAACTTAACTTATGAATGAGTTGCTGGATATGAGCGATGATATTTTCTGTAAGTATAATATCATCAATATAAACTAACATAAGTGTTAGTATAGAGTCTTGTTTGAAGATGAAGAGGGAAGGATCAGATCTGCTTGCAAGTGAATCCTATATGAGCGATCCATGCTCTTGAAGCTTGTTTCAATCAGTAAATAGATTTCTTTAACTTACACACATGAGTAGCATACATAGTATTAATGAAACCTGGAGATTGTACCACATAATTTTTCTTTGAGATGTACAATGGAGAAACTTTTTTAACATCTAATTGTCTTATGGGTCAATTTTTACTAGTAGCTAGAGATAAGATTAACCTTATAGCGGTAGGTTTGATAACAGGACTATAAGTTTTCTAATTCGTAATCAATTCCTTCTACTTGAGAATACCCTTGAGCTATTAGGTGTGCCTTATTGCGATCAATAGTACCATCTTCCATGTGTTTTATTTTAAACACCCACTTGGCTCCTATTATGTTTGAATCATAAGGTCTAGGAACACGGGTCCATGTATGATTTCCCAAAAGAGGTGACATTTCATCATCCATTGCATTTTTCCAATGAGGTTGGGTCAAAGCTATTCGGTAGTTCTTTGGTTCAGTATGAGAGAATGTAGCTAGATACGATTGGTTATGTTCTCTAGTTTTCAAGTTGTTGATTTCGTAAGCTACTTTTGGGATCAAGAGATGGGTTGTTATCCAGTTTTCTTCTTGTGACCATTTAATGTGTGTGTGAGCATCACAATAGGTTCGTTGCATTGGTTACCAGAATCATTTGGCGATGTAGCTGTAGGTGAAGAATTCAAGTCAACATGGAGAGCATTATGCTTATATAAGGATGAGAATTTAAATCAATATGCATATTGCAGAGAGATGTGTTAATAGGGATATGAGCAACCAAATCTGCTTATTTGATGCACTGGAGTGTTCTTGTAATTGTGGTTGAGACTTCCCTATGTGTTGTTAGTTGACTCAATATTTCATTGATCATTGGGTAAGGATGTCTTCAAATGACCTTGTTGGTTTGCTAGAGCTGCTGTTATCACACTTGGAGGTACTGTCTCTGCCATTGAACTTATGGCCATAGCGGTGTGTATGATTTTGGTGTTGTTTCTGCTACTGTGGGTGTTAAATGCTCCAAAGTTTTTTCTCCAATATGATTGTCTGTATGATGCTCTTTTCTCTGTGATGCAAGGGATTTAGTAGCTAAGATTTCAACTTTATTTCTAGCTTCTGGGATGATTTCATAAAATGTTCTTTTAGTTATTGTTTGCTGCACTTTGTCAATAGTGTTGGAGTTGGAGATACAACTTATTTTATTTGATTTTCATCTTCATGAGAAGACATACTCTTTATAGAGTTGTTAGACACGCTTTCACTAAAAGGAAAATTTTCTTCAACAAACACACCTGTTTTGAAATATAAATTCGATTGGTTGAGGGATCAAGACATCTACATCCCTTATATTTCATACTAAATCCTACAAAGACAAATGGATACGTTAGTTTAGAAAATTTGTTGTTGTTTGGTTTATTTCGAAAGTAAGGAAAACAACGACAACAAAAAATTCTCATATCAGTATGGTTAGGAGTTGTTTGATAAAGCTTTTCGAAGGCGGAGAGGTTACGCCTAGTGCTTTTGTGGGCATTCTATCAAAGATCACAATGAACTTTGTCCAAGGAATTTTAAATACAAATTTCATTAGAAGTAAATGGAAGTTTGCAACTTTTTCCAAGTTGACAACTAATACAGATCAAATTCTTTTTCCAATTTGTCACATTGATGAGCTGTTTGTTGGCCAATATTTCTAGAAAATTGTCATTCAAATGCCCAATTCTTTTGTGCTAAATCGAACAAGGAACCTTATTAGTGAAAGCAACGAAATCAGATGAATGTTTAGGTAAATTTGAAGGAAAATAATTATTGGAATCAGTATAATGGTGGGCAAATGGTGTTGGACATTTTTCTGGTGTGAACTGAAGAAGATCTTCAAACTGTACAACCTTTCTTTCCTTGTCCTTCAGCTAGAATTTTCCCATGTGGATTCTATATATAACAAATTTGTCAGCAAAAAATGTGATTGAGCAATTATTATCTCTTGTTAACTTGTCTATAGAAAGCAAATTCTTTTTCATCTCAGGAACTACTAGCACATTATTAAGATCAAGGTCACCTGCTCTAGTCCTAAATGTGTGTGATATTGAGTCCTTTTCCATTTCCAACGTACATTTTATCACATGTGAGGTTGCTCCGGAATCAGCATAAATATTTGTATCATCTACTTCGTTCAAGGTGATAGCAGCAAGGGCCTCAGGAATTTCTTCTGATTGATTATATGAAGGATAAGGAGGTTTCTATAGCATAATTGTTCTGAACTCCCTACTCTGTATTTGCTCCCTAGCTCTCTTGTTATGTGGAAAACTTAAAAGCAATATATCATCCAAAGGCTTTTTCACAGCTGCAAGCTTGTCACATAAACTCTTGGAACTTTCTAAGATAATCATCTAGAGCTAATGATCCTTTCTTTAGAGTGAAAAGAGCTTCGTTTGATATGTATTCCATTTTCCTCTGTCATGGTTAATAAAAGATCTTCAAGAGACAATCTTGGCTTCTTTTGTCTTAATTTTGCAACCTCTAATCACAGGCTGACACATCCAATGTTTCTCTATATCTCATATATAAAAGGTCCTGTCCATCAACTTTTGCTAACACAATCAATTTCCCTTTTACCTTGCCTACGAGGTTGATGGATGAATTGACAAAACTAGCACATTTTTTGTTTTATATCTCAAAAGTAGTATAGCTTTTAAAAACTTATAATTTTGTTTCTTTCTGGGTCAATCTCGGCCGAGATTGATCCAAAGATTTCTTCTCAAATTTAAAAAACTCTTTGAATTAATAAAAAAAAATTTATGAATTTTCTAAAAATATACTTATTTTGAAATATAAAATAAAAATGTGCTAATTTTACCTAATATTATTATTAATGGAATCCTAAACCAGAGGAGTTTCCTAAGTATTAA
Source organism: Cucumis hystrix (assembly GCA_025688845.1). NCBI lineage: Eukaryota > Viridiplantae > Streptophyta > Magnoliopsida > Cucurbitales > Cucurbitaceae > Cucumis > Cucumis hystrix. Next base: position 26,285,015 of record CM046884.1, read on the forward strand.
TATACCTCTTTCATATTGTCATACTCTATCATTATTATATATGTATTGTTGATTCATTATTCCTTGTTTCTGTTTTCAGCCCCAAGTGGAGTATATATACATTGGTATTACACAATAATATGAGGAAAAATCTACCCCTTTTTATATGTGCTTTACATTTTAAACTTGCATATATAGTTATATTTTTGTTTGAAGCTTTGTGTTTACAGGATATTTTTCATTGATATATATCTTGTTGTGCTGAAGCAAGGTTAGGCAGAGGTGTCTTGGATGTGAGCTAGATGAAGAAGTGAACTTTTGTCATAGATGAAGAAGTGAACTTTTGTCAAAGATACTAATGGTTGATAAATTTGCATATATGTTGGTTGTTTATGATGAATGTTTATCATATATATGTGTATATATTAAGTGATTGTTGGATCAAAGAATAAACATGAACAATCTATAGGGAAATATTCAAATTAGAAAAAAAAAACTACAAATTAAACAAACTTGACATGTTAAATGTCTCAAAAACTTTTGCACTTAACATTTTATTCATGTAAAGAAGATCTACATTCTTGACATTTTTTTCGTATTAAGTAAAATTTATCTTTATGTTTTTACTTATCAAATTAAATTGTTCTCGACGTTTTTTACCTATTTCGACGACCGATATTATTATTGACATTTTTATGTTTTTAGGTAGTCGTAAAATTCGGTATTCTTGGCACCTACTTTCTTATCGTTTTTTAAACATCAGGAACAATAATTCCTAACTTTGAGTAAGCGTCAATAAACACTAGTTTTTAGTAGTGTGACGATGGGCATTGATGGGTTGATAAACAAATTATATTAATTTTTTTAGTTTGGAAAATATCTTTTTGTTGGAAATTATTAAAGGATAAAGTGAAAAAAAAGATTAGGTTTATGTTAAATTTTTAGATAGAACTCCTCAGCCGCGCGTCCTCCACAGTCTCCATTCCCTCGGTAACTCCCTCAACCACGACGCCGTCTATACAATCACCACGCACCGCCGTCTTACGGCCTAATTCAGCCGCCACCGGTGTTCTTGTAGTTTGCCGGTAAATAGGTTTGAAATTTTATGGATGTTTAATTCTTGAATGATGAATATAATCTTGATAGATATTTATTGTTTACCCATAAAATTAGGGTATTAGATTTCAATTTTAGAGTATACTTAGGGTTGAAACAAAAATAAAAACCCTCAGATCTAATCAAATATATAATTAAAATTCATGAATCTGAAATTGAAGAAAACCTTAAACAGTTTAAGGAGAATCATCCCAAATACCTAATCTGTAAAATAAACAAAAATATCAAAAGAACTACAATATAGTTAATATTTATTTATTTTCCTTTTTTCAATACTCCACCTTCTTGAGTTCTTATATTTCAATTTCTCCGTTGAATTTAGGGTTTAAATATAATGGAAGATTTTGATAATCACATTCCATTAAAGGCCGAAGAAGATGATCAATTTCCTATTGGCTTAAAAGTTCTTGCAATTGATAACAACATTGTGTGCCTTCGTTATCTTGTTCAACTCCTTAAAAAATGTCAATATAAAGGTACCTCCAGCTTTAATTTCCCTATTTTCTTTGAATTTTCCATACAATTTGAAGAACCCTAATTACCTTTTCTAATTTTCACTATATATATATAGTAACTGCAACAACGGAAGCAGCGGAAGCAATAAGACTACTAAAGGATGGAAAACAAACATTTGATATTGTTATTACCAATGTTGTCAGACAAGACATGGATGGCTTCAAGATACTTCAAATTATTGGTGTCGAGACAGATATTCCGGTTGTTAGTGAGTATTTCTCAAAATTAATTAAACTCCTTACATTATTGCTCTCGATCATCTCTCTATCTCTGTATATATTTAACTGTTGATTCTCATAACATTGAGTTATTTCAGTGGTATCCGCTAATGAAGAATTGGACACGATGATGAGGGGAGTTGTAGAGGGAGCTAAGGATTACTTAATAAAGCCTGTCAGGCTCCAAGAATTGAGAAATATTTGGCAACACGTCTTGCGCAAAAGATTAGCTCGTAAAAGCCCAAACCCTAATCTTCTTCTATTGGAAGAACAAGTTGTGTTAGAAGAAGAAGAAGATCATAACATCAGTACTGCTAAAAGGGTTGCAATTAATTATCAACAAGATTATGAACAAAGTAAAGGGATTGTTAAATTAAATGATGGTAATAATGTCGCTGATGATTCTTCTTCCAAGAAGAAGAAACGAGTAAGTTGGACAAAGGAGTTGGATGAAAAATTTATTGAAGCTTATGAACAGTTGGGAGAAAAAGGTTATCATTTTATTTTTTTTTTGCCTTAAAAGTTTGTAAATATATGTTAAGTTTTTCTCTTCCTTTTTTTGATTGATTTGTGTTTTTTCTTTCTAGAGAGAGTGCCAAATAACATATTGAAGCTCATGAACGATTCTAGGTTGACACGAGAGAACGTGGCAAGTCATCTTCAGGTTTGCCTTAATTTCCTATTTTTTTGACCAACCATTGTTATTCAATTTCGAATTGAAAACTAATGGTTATGTAATTAAATTTCAGAAACACAGAGATACATTGAAGAAGAAGAAAGCAAGTGGAGTTGGAAAATTAGGAAGCCACAGAAATTTATACGATAGAACAAATCCAACAAAAGGATCCACATTTTACAATTCGATTAATCAAATTAACAAAGTTCCAAATTTGGGGCCTCAATTTCGAATAATAAGTAATGGGCAAGGAAATCAAAACCATAAAGCGACGTGGACGGCGGCCGGAAGTTGCTTTCCGGTGCCGGAATCCAAAGGGTTTAATTTTCCATCCAATAATTGGATTTCAAAACCATGTGATGATGATAATCAGCAATACTTGGGAGGAGGATTTAATCATTCTTATTATCCTCCCTTGCAAACTAATTGCAATTTCAATTCAACCTCTCAAAATTTTGTTGGATATTATGCAATTGAAGATCATAATTATGATGGTTCAGGTACATATATATGTGTGTATGTTCTTAATTCTAGTATTTTATATGATATTTTAAATCAAATTAAATATGGTTAATTAAATGTGTAATTAACGTTTTTCAGGACAATGTTATCAAATGCAATTTAATGCTGCAAATTCCTTGGAGAGTTTATTAATGGATGACGAGCTCAGTGACATTTTCAAATAAGGTAACTAACAAATTTGTTATCTTTAGGAATATTAATTATCTATTGAAAAAAATGTTTGATAGACATTTTATTGATATATGATATATGCGATGTGGCAGTTTCAAACTGGAGGAGGCATTTTAGCTTGATGTTACATAAATTTGCTTCCACTTTGAAGAATTTGATTTTTGAAGACCAAACAAAATAGAGTTCAATGTCGTTATATATATATATATATAATCACACTTCGTATATATATATTGTACTCCTATTTGATTAAGTTGTAAGAAAAAATCATTATGCTAATTGTATAAAAGTATTTTTGTTTACATAGGATCCATGTAATTTTATTATTTTATTTTCCGTTAATTCTGATTCATTTTTCAAAATGAAAATTTAAATTAGTTTGTTATAAAATGAAACTGTTAAAAATGTGTATAAATATATACAAAGAGAGTAATATATCATAGTTTATTTTATGGTTGACTGCACTAAATACATTTTAAATAGAGAAAGTGATATATATATATAGACATTTTTAAATATATAAAAAATATTTACAAAAAGAGTATTGATATAAACTATTTATGTAGAAAATAAATAAAATAAACAAATGAAAAGTAGAATTAATAAAAACTATGGTTTTTTATTTTTGGATCCTGATCTCCTGCAATATATTACTCTATTATTCCCATAAAAAGAAAGAAAAATAAAAAAAGAAGTTTTTGTGAGAATAGGGGAAACGTTTATAAACACTTGCAATACGACTTCTACTTGTCTATGACTAATAATTTCTAAGAAGTGTTGTTTAATTATTAGTCTAACTCAAACATTTTCTTAGCAGGAAAGCCCAATTTTTTGGACTACAAAAGATCACTGAGCATACAAGACGTCACCAAACAGAGCACTGAATTGGAAAGATCAGCAAAAACAACCCTCGTGTTAGGCTTCACAAACCAAGTCTCAACTACCCTTATGTTGGCTATACATGAATTATTAACTGGGCATAGGGTTAATTCGAAAAAGGCATTTCAGTTGTTGAACAAACAGTTTTGATCAAATGTAAATAATTGCATGTATGATGAACACACAACAACCTTGCGCTAAGGTTGCCATGACTGTCTTGTATCTTTGTACAAGCAATGGAGAGGAGTTTCCTGGATATATGATGAGCTCTCGTGAAAGTTGGGTGTAGACTCTTGGTGAGTGCAGAATTATTTTATGTGAACAAGGGGCTAACATGCACTGCACACATTGGTTGCAAAAGTTAATTATTATAGCTTAATTTGTCAAGTGATGATGATGGCCTCATTTGTTCTGTGTTTGGATTCTAATAAGAGCAAAACTTTATCCATGATGGGCTCAGTCGCATATTTGTACTCACATCACGGCGGCCTATTGACTTGGTCTCGATGTATTTTTCTAAGAATAATATAAAAGACAACTGTCACCTTGTCCTTTAAGCGAAAAGACGACGCTTCCTTTTGTCATTGTTAGGTGAAAAAATGGTTTGCTTTTTCCTTTACAAACACAATATTCCCCTATTTTAATTTTTAATGTTTTTTTTTAAATGATGTTTTTAAAGGTAGAATACTTTTACAATATTTTAACAATTTATTTTACACTCTTTACTTTTCTGCTTGAGGATTTGGCTGTTGTTTAATTTGACATAGTTTTTTAAATACTTAAAATATTGTCAATTTAATTACATGATCCTGCCAATATAAATTAATAAGGTTAAATTATAAATTAGGGTTTAGGGTTTTGAAAAAGTTAAAATTTAGCTCATATATATAATTAAAAACATTTAGAATTTAGTTCGTTTTCATTTAACTCGTAGAAATTATTTTGGGTGAGTTCTATTAAATTAGAATAACTATATTTTAATTAAAAATTATTGAATAATTAACAATAATTTGAATTACAAGTAGAGCTATTTAAAAATAATTACAAGTAGAACTATGAATTTTACCTAAAAGAATAGAGCTATTTAATTCTAATTTGATAAAATTATTGTTAGATTAGGTTTGTTACATGGGATTAACTAGAAACTGATTTTTTTTTAATAATGTTATTTAAATATTTATTGTAGAAAATGAGGTGGTGGAAAAAGTATTGTAAACAATAAGATAACAAGTTTATATACCCAATACACGATTACATTAAATCATGGATTAGGAACATAAGTTGACGTTGAAATCGTGTACTCAGTTCACAACTTCGATCACATGTCTATAGTTGACTTGCCAGTAAGGCAGCGTTGACTACCAACTGTCCATCATGTACGAAGTCATGGACTGAGTATAGCTTTCTTAGTTTTTTTAATTTTTGTAAATTTTAAAATTTTCCTATAATTCTCGTAACGTTAATATAGCTTTCTAAGTTTCAAAATTGTTCAATTGAATTTTCAACTTTGATGAAATTAATTAATCTGTTTTTAAAATTAGAAAAGAAAAAAACTTGATGACATAATTAGATACGCATTGAATATTTATTTAAATTTGTGGCGTATTAAATCCAAATACAACTTAATATAGGCTTAATAATAATAATAATAATAATAATTTATAAAATCTGTTGTATAATCCCCTTGGGAGTAAAAAAACCAAATAAATAGAGCATTGCATCAGAGAAAGGAAAGGTGGCCGATCTCTAATAATTAAGCATAGATTGCAATAAAACCTACCAATTTGTCGTCTTCATAAACTCTATAGTTTGGTAGGTTCCACCTCACTTTCACTAAATACCATAATATATAATTCAGATGATCGATCATGCATTTCTATAAGAAACTCTGCTTATAAATTATTTTTCTTTACAATTAATTAAGAAGTTCCATTATAAACAAATTAAAGTGGACAAAATCCATTTTTATTTCTCTTATCAAATTCCCGTCTTCAAATTTAGTTAATTAATGAAGTGTTTGATCATGGAAAGTAAATTTGAAAGATGAAGGGTTTTGTAATAAAATTGTTTTCTCCCTCAGTACTCTACCAGTTAACCATGCAAATTTGTATATTAATTATTTATTGTTTTACATATATTTCATCTTTAATTGTCAATGACTTAATACACACTATTGATTCAATAGAAAGCTCTAATACTATCAAAAATCGAGAAATCCGTATAAAAGCAATGAATACACATAACAAACAAATATAATATAAGTAAATAATAATATTATTACATGATTCTTAATCCTAATAAAAATAATAAATGGATAATCAAAATTGAGTTTTCTTTTTCTTTTCAAATTCATCACCTTAATTATTAACACAACCCAAATTCAATGAACATAAAATAATATTACAAAAAAAAAAAAAAAAAAATCATCTTCTTGCTTAAACAAATTAAAATCTCACACATTAGGAAGGTGTTATGAAACTTCACTCAATTATAATCTCAAACAATGAAAATTATATAAAAAATATATATATATATCAAATGTTTAGTTTAAAAAATAACCAAAAAGTAATTAGCTCATACCCCACATAATCAACGAAGCAATATAAGTGATTAATCAAATTAAATAAAGACTGCATCAAACTTTTGACCTTACTCTTGTCATATCACACACGGTCTTCCAATTCTACACGCATTACTTCCTCCTTGTTTCTCAAGCTCCTACAGAAATTTCCAACCAATACCCATAACATTATTGTTAATTATATTATTCTTATTGCCGGCTATTCCCATTATAAATACCCCTAAGTTATCCCTTTCGTTTTTGTTAACGAACAAACTCCTACAACAACAACAACCAAGAGCAAGAAGAAGAAGAACAAAAAGTCAAATCAGTTGAGGAAAAAAGAAAAAATGGAGGCGATTAGCTTATTGGGTCGACTGAGGAAGACGGTGAAGAAGATTAGATTCATGATGAATTTTAGCATTCAAAGATGGCGGTTAGCGGCGATGTTAGGCCGGACTTCGTCGAGAAATCTCCGCCTTAGCTTCACCGAACGTCCAGGATTAAAGGCTTGTTCGGAAGATATTATTATGGAAGAAGAACAGTCGGTTTCTTCTTCATCTCGTGGGCTACAAAGAACCACCAGCTACGCTTCTGAAGATGATGTGGACTCCCGTGCGGAGGCTTTTATTGCTAATTTCTATCGCCAGCTCAGAATCGAACGCCAGGTGTCACTTGAGCTTCAATATTGCCGAGGAAATAGTTTTGATTAATCATCAATATAATCCCACCTATATATTATATTCTTCTCCAATTTGGTGAGGCAGATTCAATTCGATTAGTTCGAGAAGATTTGAATTTGAAGATGGGGTTACTGGGAATTGATGATCATTTGATGAATATTCATAATGGCTAAATTAATTAGCCTTGCATTTGGAGTAGTATTTGAATTTCTTGTTGTGAAAATTCAATTATTGTGTATGTGCTTTGATTAATTATCTTTTTTGGCTCTCAACAACAAGATGTCCCACCTGCTTTCATTGGATGACAAATTGAAGGCAATAATTGGGATAATTAGGGTAATTTGGTTATGAAATTTCAAGAATTTTGTTCTATTTTTTTCTTTTTTTAGTGAAAATAATGGAAAATACAATGATTTGTTTGTTCTTTATAATGTAATTACTTATTAATTGAAATTTCTCTTTCCTGTATATATTATATTGGTTGGTTCATTTGTAATGTAAATTGAATAAAGTGTCAACATCTCAATTTCTTGAAAATGCCTATAGAAATGTCGATGTATCAATGGATACTTTTTAAAAGGTTATAGCCAACAAAAGAAAAATCGTAAATATGTTTAAACTAACCAATGAACCTTATGAATAATATATAACTTTTTGTTTTAACAAATGTCACTTATAACTATTTTATTAGTTTCGTTAAAAGAAAACAAAACCAACTAAACAAATTTATTTATAAATTCTCAAGTAATTTTTCCTAAATAGTGTAAAGAAAAAAATCAAAGGAAGATTAGAGGATAAAAGAAAAACCATACATACTTAATAATTTTTAAAACAATTAGTCTAAATCGACTTCAATTTTAGTGAGGGGATATAAATTGAGATTATTTTAACTAGATATTTTGAAAAATAATATTTATTAGGAAAAAAATCATCTATGCACATAAAATTTGAAGGTTGTATTGTATTTACCAACTTGAAAATTTCAAAATTTATTTAGGACAAAATTTAATTTAAACACATTTGAGAAATGTATTTTAAAAGCATTAAAATGGAAGAAAAGTGGAAGGTTCATGTTGTATATATATTATTTACATAACGCGTGTATTTTTCTTGTAGTATTTTAACAAAGGATGGTATGAGTTGGAAAATGTTTGTGCATTACGCGTATTAATTATTGTTCCTTCAAATGTGAAGCTTAATGATTAAGAAAACAACATATAGCAAATGTGAATTACATTATTCTTACTGGATGAAGAAAATTAAATAATAATAATTTTTCATACGAGATTTCAAACAGAAATATAATTCGTAGAATTGAACTTTATATATTAATTTATAAGATAGTTAATACAATCTTTAATATTTACTTATTTGTTGTTGTTTTTTAAATACAAAATAAACTTTTTGTAACTTTTTGTTCTTTGATCTTCATAAAGTTATCGTTGCAAGTCAATTTGAATTTCAATTTTCTGAAATTTAAGGAAAGTTTAATATTTTAAGTCTTCAATCTTCTAGAAGATGATAATATCGAATGTTTTGAGAGCTTTTAGAAGTTTGAGTATCCAATTCTTTAAAACTTCAATTTTTTCTTCAACTCAAGATCTCTAAATGAATGTCAATGTTTCTATTTATAGATAATTTTCATAGGCTTGAGATGGAGCTTAGTCTCATTTGCTTGTTCGACTTGAACTTGGGATCTATGTGTTTATTGAACATGAGCTTGAGTTACTGGTTGGGTTTGGTCTTGGACTCAAGTGCTTGTTGGACTTGGGTTTAAGCTTATTGTCTTCTTTGATCCAATTTTTCTAGATGAGACTTGAATATATTGAGTTGGATAAGGGAAGGACTCTCAAGAAGAATAGCAAATTATAAGTTTTACTTTGAAAAAATAACAAAAATAATTTTAAATTGTTAGAATAGCAAAACATAAAAATTAGAAAAATAAATAAACGAAACAATTTCTTAAATACCCCTACTCAAGTTGGAAAATACAATTGTTCACCTATACCCCAAATATACTATAATTGAAATAACATATGCTATATAAAAATTTTCCCACAAAAACAAAAAGATTAGAAAACTTACGATTACTGGAAAGCTCCACCCCTGCAAAATTTAAAATTAGTGATTATTTCTTTTCTTGGACTTCGGCTAGTCACTTCCTTCTTTCATTAACCCTAAAGAAAACCATTTGAAACCTTTCATCTTCTTACATATCACTTCTGGGCAATAGTCGAACAGATCACTTCTGGGCATTCTAAATCTCTTTCCATTCGAAACCCTACAAAAAAACCATTTGAACGCATTTTTTTTTTTTTTGAGAAGTTTGAATATGGCAATTGTTGTGGCTTCTATAATTTTGGAAGCTTCAAAGAAAAGAATAGTTTGAACAAAATTTTGTTATTTTTTTATTATTTAATTATATTATATATTTAGATATAACAAACGGTTTTTTTTTGTTTTTTTTATTTTTATTATTATTATAAAATGAAATCTATAACCTTATCTTCTCCATTTTAGGAGCAAACAAAGAGATTTGGTATCTCCTCCATTTTAGGAGCAAACAAAGGGATTGGTTTGAACATTTATTATTTTACAAATATTGTAGAAAATCTAAATATAAGAACGGATAGAATATTCAAATGGTGCATAATCAACAACCACAACTAAAAATTTCGACATAACCAACATAAGCCCGTACACGTCCTTGTCATCGGCAATCCGAATAAGGTTTGAATTGTTGCATTATACAGAAAGATGGAAAATGTGTACAATAAAGTCAAACTTGCCGTAAAAGAAATTCGAATGCAAACACTAAATTATTCCTAGTAGTGAAACTAAAATAGAATATTAGTGTAATTCAAAATAAAAATGTCATACAAAAATTACTGATACAACTAAATAACTTTTTGAGATAAAAATCACACTATTATCACAATTTTTATGAGATCTTGATATTTAAAATCAAAATTTTAGTACTTTGGCGGTTTCTAATCAAAATATAAAATCAATTTTAAAATAACAAATATATAAAAAGGATATTAACAATATTATTCTACAATTTTGAAATTATGTTTGCCATTAATTTAGGAGAATTAATTTAGGAGAATCAATCATGATGTTTATGGAAGATGATTTTTTTAAAAAATAACAATATGCACGTTAAATGCATAATAATTATAAAATTGAATGATATGCAAACACACTGTATTTGTAAATTTGTGTTATGTTCCATTATTTTACTGTGCACAAATATACTGAGAAAAATGAGTTTCATTCTATGAAGGGGTAAAATCGTTTGAAAAATTGTCAAAAAAAATATCTACTTCAGGTAGTTTTGCTAAAAATCAAATTATTTTTTAGATTTGCTATTTTCAAATTGTACTCCATTGTTTTGTCATTCTTACGGATATTTCATAAGGAAGGGCAAAGTTTAATTGTCCAAACTCAATCAAATTATAATTATCACAATTTTTTATGCGATGATGTGGTGAGATTTAATTGACTAAACTTTATTAATTACCAAAAATCCGAAAAATTATGTTTAATCATCATTTTTAAAAAGGTTTCCATCGTGTAGATAAATAATCTCATTGCTTCATTCATTTCTAATTACATTGCTTAATTTCAAAATGTTCACCCTTTGCATTTTTGGCTCCTTTAGAGTTGAGACGTCTTATATTTTCGACCTTGTATACTGATTTGTTTGGTCACATTGACTATATGTTTATATCATGGTCATCTCTCCACCTTCAAAAAAATTTCAAAATCTCGACGTGCATACTAAATTTTGTGGATCGTATCAATTTAAATCCTAATAAACCTTTAACTTCGGGGTTGTCCCAATTTAAACCCCAAACTAAGTTACGTCAAATTATACATGAGGTTTTATAAAATGTATCCAAATAAAACATAGATGAAGGGTTTATTTTTATTTTTCTCTTTGCTTCTTCTTTAGATTTTTCTTGTTCTTTTTCGACTATATTATAATTGAAGAGTTTAAATTGATACACTTATGAAATTTCATGCGCCAATTTGATATTACTATTAGTTTAAAGTTTAAAAAAAAAAATCTCGATAATTTATATAAAGTGAGAAATGAAAGAAATATTGTGAGACATTGTTTTAAATGACAAAACTATTGAAATCACTAAAGAAAAAAGGGCTACAATGACATTTAAAATTTGCCATTGTTAACATTCATGACATTTATTTACGATCATTGCATCGTGTGTTTGTAAGATTATCAATGACATGTGTAAAAAAATGTCACCAATTTTAAAATGTCGTTGTGAAATATATTATGATATATAATGTCATCAATTGACTTAAAATTGGAAATTAATTTTCTATACCCAACACGTGTATTGACAACAATTATAAAATGTCAAAAAAAGACTATATTGACTTTTTTTTTTTTTTGAGAATATAGAAATCATGACATTTTATTGTCGAATATTTAAACATTGACAAATATTTTATATCAATAAATGTTATATCACAACATATATTTATTGTATGTAATTTTTATAATATATCAATATATTACATGTTTTTTATAATTATTTTACACTCATATGGAAGAAACTAATGCTTAGGTGCAATCTATATTGTACCACTCATATTCATGCAACTCCTTCAAATATTTTAAAGGAAAAATCATGTAATAATTTGTGTGATTAAACACTTAAGTTAGAATGCACAAATATAATTTACATTATGTAAGATTCAAACACAAGTAGAATGGAGTTGAAACTCATGCTACAACCAAATCAAGACAAAACAAAGTATCCAAAATAAAATAACAACACTTTATTTAATAAAACTAATTATTTAAAAACAATATAAAGTTATATCTTATATTACATTTATATTTATGTTTGTATGCAGCTCACTCGATTACATAACATTATACATAAAATATATACTTTTGAACTCTAACAAATTTACAAATATGAGACAACTTGAATTAGGAATTTAGGTTAAAAAAAATAGAATTTCTACCTCCAAATTTCTACTATAAAGTGATGATTAGATAAGCAACATATAAATTTTTGTTGTTGAACTTATGAATGCTTTGAAAAACCTACTATATTGTAAATATATCTTTTATAGTACATAATTAAAATAGAGAATTTCAAACCACAAATCTCATGGTTATTAGTACACTCATAATGTCAGTTAAGTTAAACTCTTATTTTGGTATGTCATCAATATGGTTGGTTTTTTTCGTATATCAAAATTAAAATACATAAGTAGTTTATGAGATAACAATTAAGCAAACATATTAACTTCTTTTTAGTAAATAAGGAAGCTATCAAATAATAATTAACAAACATATATTAAATTTTTTAATACATCAACCACTATCAAGCATCAATCAATAAGTTATATCAAACATAGTTCATTTCTTAGAATGTTCAATTTTTAAAATTCAAGAACTTAATTAGTTTTAAAGTAAAACGATTCAATTTTTATTGTGAATCAAAACCTTGTATACATTCTAATTTAACATCTTTTGATCCATGATTGAAGAATCTTCTTGTGTATAATTTGGAAAGAATTAACCAAAAAAATGAAAAACAAAAGTGATTTAATCGATTAAATTCACCTATGCATCAATATGGTATAGTTTCGATTGCTTCAAATTCGCAGTGACATTGAAATACGTCAAAGTACGAATCCATTTCTCCTGATTCTTCAACAGATGAACGGCGATTGTCTCCGGCCAAAGCTCGTGAGTACATCCCGTCCACGGCTCCGGATAATTGTACATCGACCACTTCGCATTGAACCGATTCTTCGCACGCCGCCCCTCTCTAATCCAGTCCCCAAATACTTTGTCCTCTGGCCCTTCCAAATGCTTCTTCGGAATCTCCGATTCTCTGATCCACTCCGCCAAATCCCATGATATCAAATATCCCATTCCCGACATGTAATGAACGAATGGATCCATACTCGGACAAGGAATTACATATCCGTAGTACAGATCTTCTCTCGGAAGTGGCCGGAGCGATTCCACCAAGCTGTTTAGTCTAATGTAAGTATCGTCGTCGGCTTTCATCACATAGTGATACGGCGGATAAGAACCCCCGCCGTCGCTGTTGTTGAAGATCTCCGGTAGACTGGAGAAGTAGGTGTAGGTTTTGCCTTTGTTCATATTCTCTTTGCAATTAAGGATAATAACGTCGTCGTACCGCATAATTTCCAAGGCGACGAGAATTTTCTGATCCTCTTTTGTTAAATTGCAGAAGACGAATTTCACGTCGATTTTAGCGCCGGAAAAGGACTGCGTGCCGTAAATTAAGCGGAGGAAGTGACGGCGATTGTACTGATCGGGAAGAGTGAGAATGCCGATGAGAATACGAATATCGGTGTGGTTGGAAACAGAGGAAGAATTTAGAAGAGAGGAGTTAAAGGAAGTAGTGGCAGCGACGACGGAGCATTGGCCAAATTTCAAAAGGGTGTCGAAACGAACTTCGTTAATGGAGGCTAAAACGCAGAGGAAAAGGATGAAGAAGAATGAAAGGAGAACAAAACGACGTCGGTTGGACTTGTTGGGGGATCTGGTAACGTCCATTTGAAAGAAATGTACAGAGGGAAATGAATTTAGCATTTTGGGAATTGAAGAATGTAATTATTAAGAAGAAAGAAAGAAGCGTTAGTTAATAAGATATCTTATAATGAAAGCATTTAAGTTGTCAATCTCGTGGTTTTAGGACTAACTCTTTTTTGACTTCTTCATATATAAGAAAAGGGAAAATCAAACCAAAACACTTCATACTTAAAAATAACAATACCAAACTTTTTATATAATAAATTTTAAATTTAATATCTCGCAGTTAATTTTAAAAAATGATTAAATAACAATTATAATGAGGATTTTAAAAAGACAAACGTTATAATAATTTGAAGGCATTGTTGTTTTGCATATTAAAAGGCAGAAAGTTCGGGGAAGGAAAGAAGCAATATGGGTGTGGAAGAAAGCGTGAGTGTAGTGGCAAAGTGGAGCGGTGGTAAATGCAAAAATGCTTTTAGATGTGTAAAGTGCTTTTGGTCAAATAAAGGTTTCGTAATTTAGGCACTTTTGCACTTAGCCGTATTATTAAATTTCTTTTTTTTGTTAAATAACGCCAACTTATTTATAAAGTAAGCAACATAGTTGACTCTTCTTCATATCATATGCCATTGATTTCACAACCATTGTTTAATACATAATTTTTAGCACTTACGAGGATTATTGTTGAAAATGTTTCCCACTACTTTATATTAATTCTACGTTCATAGTTCGTTTATATTTACCTACTTTTTTCCTTTAGATAATGAGTAACAACTTGAGTTTTATTTGTTACTTTTCCAAGTTTTATATTTTTCAAGTAATCATAAAATTTGTGAGTGAAGCTTGAATTTGACGCTTTGTTAGAGGCTACAAGTTATTGATGAATTTAGCATAGGCTCATAGCGGCTCGAGCCCCTTCTAACCTTTATGCTATTTATTGTACATATATACAAAATTCAAATAATATTAATTTTAGAAAGTATTCTATGGTAAAACTATTTCTCAATCATACTCCTTACATTTTTTTTAGGTTACTTTTTACTAATCTATAAAGGCGTCCCTCATCAATAATTTTATTTATGGATCCACCACTGGCTACAACTACTTTGACATTGTCGATCCATGTAATCATAGACTTGCATAAGAGGAATGGTATTATAAATAGGCTCGTTTGACAAAAACCTAAAGGTGAGATGAGAACCCTAACCTTACTTTATGTGATTGGCCGAAGTATACATTTTCGATACTAATTCAAGCAACGATGTGTATGTAGTTGACTCAACACCACACTAATGGGAGTACAAGTATTCTCACATAGGTTAACTAAAAAAAAAGACCAAATCGAAGAAACAGATCGACACAAACTCCACAAAAGGCATGCGTTGTGCACGGAAGTTTTCTCCGCGAACAATTCACGTGCTATTTTATTTGTTGTGATGCAGAGAATAAAGATATGAATTTAATAGTTTTGTTACTTGATTAAGCTAAATTGTTAAGTTGAGTCAATTAGTATAACAAACTTAGTATATTATGAAACAGAGAACGACGAAACATTAATGGAGAGGAATTTTAATAAGGTGCTTCCAATAAATCTAAAATGTTGTTCTTTAAAAAGTTATTTTCACTAAAATTGGTTAAATAATAAATAATAAAAGTAATTTTATGAGAAAATAATATAAGTGAATATATTTTAAAAGACCAATAAACTAATATTAAAAACTAAAATTGATATTTATTAAAAATATAGAAACTACAAAATTACAAATATGTAGACTAAAATTTATATAGAAAAAAAAAACTTAAAAATACAGGGAGGAAGAAATAAAGGAAAGGAAAGCTGGGCCGCCACCACCTTCTCCATTTCAAAGCTAATCACCACCGCCAGAATATCACTAACAATTCTAAATTAAAAACGTCCAAGTCAGCACTTTGCGTTCCCTAAGAACCAATCAGTACCTAAATAAGTGCAACGTGGCACTGTAGTGGCGAAGCAATCAATACTCAAAATTGGACGAGCGCCAACCTGGCATCCTCCTCGTCGCCCATTGCTTGATACCTCATATTCTCTAGGGCTTTCAGGACTCTGGCCTTGTCGGCGATTCCTGCTCCGAAACCCTTTTCGATTAATTTGCGGCAGGTATTTCATTTATTCTTCACTATTTTCCCATGTAATTCCTGTTTAATCAATCGCCCTATGACCGACTAATTCTTCATTTCTTTTAACCTAGACCTTTACCTTGCGTCTTGCCGCATTACTCTTCTTTTTAGGTTAAGGCGATTCTCCTTTTTGTTTGATCTTCATCCTCTTAATGTTTTCTAATTCGTATAAATCATTCGATCTCATTTTAGCGAAATCAGTCGTTCAATCCTAGAACCGGTCACCGTCCAAATGGAGATTTTAGTTCCTTTCTGTGTGAATTGAATTTGATTCAAAGGTTTCAGAACGAAACTTTATCTATTTAATACCTTGAAATGCAGAGTTTGGACTATTGATTGTAGGATGCTTCTTAGATTGATTACCTTCTCGAATTTCCTTGTTAACTTATGAATCAAAGTAGGAAAAGCCTCCTAAGAAATAGGTTAATCAACTGAGATTCATGTGCATTGCTTGAATGGAAAGATTTTCCACCTACTTGTACGTTGTGGTCTGTTGGCTTTGTAATGTAGGCTTCCAAAAAGATGTTGTCTCAAGGAACTTCTTCTTTAAAAATATTTAGGCTCTTGCTCAAGTAGGCTTAGAGAGCTAACCAATTTTTTTTGTGATGTGAGACCCTGAGTCTTTCTTCTATTCCTCAGCTTGTTGCTTCCTTGTGTTGCTACTCTACACAGTTAATGCTTTGTGCATGAAATGTCTAGTGATCAAACTTTATTGTTTTTGACTTAAGGAAATGAAAATATGGAATGGAAGTTCAACATCTGTAATTATTATGAACTTATAATAAATCTGATACACATGTTAAATATATCAGTAGCTCATTGGCATATGCAAACTAGTACGACTTTTATTCCACTTATATGGGGTTTCTTTTATTTGTAAGAGGTCCATACTTGGAGGAAATTTGGACTTTAGGTTTCCTTTTTATTTTCTTTTAATGTTTGTTTTGCGATATCAATTTTGATTGACGTTGGGTTTTTTCCTCGTTTCTCCCCTAAAATCTATGCTTGGCCTAAGTATGGTACAAAAACATACCTTTAATTGTTTTCTTTCTATTTATGTTTTCCAGGAACGTACGAACTTTGACTATTTCGTGGAATCATGGGCAGTTCTCCACCGCCATTTTCAGATATTGGCAAAAAGGCCAGAGGTACATATGTTATCTATTCTCCCTGTGCATCTGAGATGTGTATTTTGACTTGTTTCTTTTCTATTTCCTTAATTAATTTTCTCTTAATAGGTGGTTTGCTTTTTGTATTCCATGTTATTCACAAAGAAAATGTTTTACCAGTTCTTAAAATCTCGCATGAGTCATGAGTCATGACTCTAATGATTGGTCTTTCCTATTAGCACGTGTACCCATTTATTGTTTTATTCTCTTTGAAAATTGTGATAGGCTTAGCCTCAATTTATTTACTAGCAGAGGGAGAATTCGAGAGCTCCCCTTCCTCTTCAAGATCTCATATAGAAAGCAATTTCAAGTAATTTATACAAAACAGTTAATCCCACTCTCAAACCAAAAGCGTTTACATACCTCACTTCACCTACTCCTCCCCGAACCCCCTCTAACTAACAATACTCCATAGGGCCCAAACAATCTACATATTTTCCTCACACCTGTTTTCACCCCTTCTTTTCGTAGGCATGCATACATACACTATAGTAATTTGGGCACTATCTGTTTTTAGTGTGTGTGTGTATAGATTAAAATACCATAATTATATTACATATTTTCCTCACACGTGTTTTCACCCCTTTTTTTTGTAGGCATGCATACATACACTATAGTAATTTGGGACCCATATGTTTTTAGTGTGTGTATGTATTAAAATACCGTAATTATATGCTATAATTTTATTTGATGTGAATCTTGGATTTGTATGTGGTGCTCTAACTTGGCATAGTTGTAATTTCCAAAAGCTTATTTTCACTTTGATGGTGAACTTGCAGACCTCTTAACCAAAGACTACAACTTCGATCACAAGTTTACCCTGTTGCTGCCGAACTCCGATGGAATGGTATTTCTTGTTTCTAATTCATTAGATTCTTTCTTGTGATTAAATGGTCTTCCCTATTCCTACACTTCAAACGTGGTATCTGGTTTTACTCTTACAATGGTATTGATATGCTCTGTAACTTTGAAACTTTCAAGCTAATTGTCCTTATTTTGGTTGACTATAACTCTTTTTTGTGAGTTTGCGACTGATGGTAGTTTAGTAGTTGACCGATTTCATCTATGCTTTCCCGAGTGTATAGATATTAAGTTAACCGAGCAAACATGTCAAATTTATGATAACTTGTCCGTTTGTTCTCTGTGTGCCTATGTTTCCTAGCCTTATTAACTCGTTAGAATAAATACTATGAAGTGCTTATTGGAGTTTTATCCTTCATCATCAATATCAAGCATGGAAAACTTTCAAATATCTTTTTCCTCAAGATTATTTGAGTTAATTTCTTTCTAATCATATATTTTTTATTCATATTATTATATATTATTTTATTAACTGCAACTCGCTTCAAGCAGGTGATGCCTTTTTGTTGCCTCTTGCCTTCGGGCAATTAAAAAGTTTGTTGCCTTAGAGTGGCCTTGCTTTTTGAAAACACTGCTACCATTGTTCTGGTGTTTTGGATCTCTTAGCCTATAAAGTCATCATTTTTCCTCTTTTCTTTCGGCAACTTATGTTAGAAATATTTGTTAATTGAGGTCGACTGATAATTTCTTTGACACAATTGCTTTAGCACTATCAGATTGTGTTTTTGCCTTCTTTTTTCTTATTCCATGTTTAGAACTAAATACAGGAAATAGTGTACCTGTTGAATATTTAGACAAAACTTCATTCCAGAATAGGCTTCCATCCCATCTATTCTCATTCTTTTATATTTATCTAGTTTTCCTTTGTTTTAATTTAATTTTTCGGATCATTTACACTACTGATCCCCATGGTGCTCTCTTTTCATCGGTATCCATCCAAAATTTGAAGGAATATTTGTGCCTGACGACAAGATGGCATTTCTTTCTAAATGCAATTTTAGCTTTTCGCTGGCCAAATTTTGTAGACCTAATCTTCCCAAATTGAATTACATAATGCAGGGACTAACTGCAACCGGTTTGAAGCGGGATCAAATTTTTATTGGTGATATCAGTACCCTGTACAAGAGTGGAAAGACAACCGTGGATGTGAAAATTGATACGTATTCAAACGTAATGGCTAACATCTTGTCCTTGTGACTATTTTTTTAACTTTAGTTGTTGGCTTATGCTACTGTTTTTTTTTTCTTTTTATACTTAAAAATGATTGTCAAGTTTTAAGCCTAAGGGCAACGATAGTTTTACTGAATTTAACATTTTCCAGGTTTCTACAAAAGTGACCGTGACTGATATTTTACCAACTACCAAGGCCACGCTTAGCTTCAGAGTACCTGATCACAAGTCGGGCAAGGTTCGTGAAATGTATGGATATTTTTTTTTCTAATCAAAGAAGGAAATCATCACCATTGATGTTCACATTTGAGAAATTTTGAAATTGGACAATCTCTGATTATGTAGTTGAAGCAGATTAACTCCTAGACTGCAATAGCTTTTACATCTCCATGTTTGCAGTTTTGTAACATAATGACCTGGTGCTTGTAGATTAAACTATTTGATTAACTATTGCATGAAATAAATATTTGAAAATAATTTGAAAGTTGACCAATTGTTATAAACCAGTTCACTATAATAGAAGCGCGTAAAAAAATGAATAGTTTGCAAGTATTTCTTTGCATTACTAATAGATATTTTCTTTTCAATTGGTGGTTTGGGAAACGGAAACCAAACCTATATGAATTATAAAATATCACCTAAAGTAGCAGTTTCAGATGAAAACACCCTTCATTCCATGTAGTTCTCTGGTGTAACAGGACCAGTCTTGGTTTCTTGAGTTCCTGATACTCACTGATCATTGAAATTCTCCATTTACATATCAGTCTAACCTAAATTCAATTTGTGTAATATGGTGTTATTGTTTTTCAGTTCCAAACAGGATTTAGACATGTTGGCTGAGCTTGCGTCTCATTGAGTATATTTTTTCTGCATATGATCTCTGCACTTGGAATGATCTGATTTATTGACTGTAAACGGAATACTAGCTGGAGTTTCATGATAATGACTTTATGTGTGGCATTCTGCAGCTGGATGTTCAGTACTTCCACCCTCATGCAGCTATTGATTCCAGTATTGGTCTCCACCCCAGTCCACTTTTGGAATTTTCAGCTGCAATCGGTAGCAAGAATTGTAGTTTAGGTGGCGATGTGGGATTTGATACTACTTCTGCTTCATTCACAAAATACAATGCCGGAATCAGCTTGAATAAGTCAGACTTTTCTGCGGCTCTTATGCTGTAAGTTCTGCTTGATCACTAATTGTGGCTCGAACAAACTAGTTAACTTTGTGGCTTGGGCTTGAATTTGCTTTCATTTCTTTATTTCTATCTGGCTTTTGCTATTGAACTTAAAATTAAGCAATGTTGATGCAGAACTGACAAAGGACAGGCTCTGAAGGCATCTTATGTTCATTCATTGGATCCTCTTAATGAGACTATGGTAGCCGCTGAAATGACTCACAAGTTCTCCACCTCTGAAAACTCCTTTACCATTGGAAGTTCTCATGTTCTGGATCCAGTTACGCTCATGAAGACACGATTCTCCGACAAAGGAAAAGCTGCTATGCTTTTTCAGCGAGAATGGAGGCCAAAGTCTTTGGTGACCCTGTCAGCTGAGTACGACTCAAAAGCTATTGATTCATCTCCCAAGATAGGCCTTGCTATTGCTCTGAAGCCTTGAGATCTAAAGAACCAACAAGAACCATTCAAGTGAAATTGAACATCCATATCCATAACTTTGGTGTCGTTATAATTTCCCCCAAAAGTATTCAATATTCATTGTGGAATTTCACAGTTTATGTTTGGAAGAGGAGGTTTTCTTCCATGTAATTCATGAGATATTATTTCGAGGCACAACTAGGATTAGAGGAACCAATTTTGGAAAAAGAAAAAGAAAAAAAAGGGAATATTGAGGAGCAACATTTTGCTTGCTAAGTCCCATGTTGCCATTCACTTTGATATCACATAAGTGGTAAAGAGAGCGACAGTTCTCTCCAGCTTCAGGTTGCTTTCAAAACCATCAAATTTCATTTGGTTTTTGTATTATTCTTGTATCGTTCAAATTTTCATTTTATATTGTCGGGAATAATGTGAACATCCGATGGGTTCATCATCCACTTCTTCTTTTCATAATTGTGCACTACTCCACACATCACTATGGATGTTTTTCTTGGTCTCCACCTTCCAAGTTCATAGTTCCATTGTATGGTGGGGTAAAAATTAATAAAAGAATCTTGTTATGTTACTTTTTGCACACATAATAACAGTGAGCAATATTTAACTCACTTTAGCACCCTCTTCTCCTTTCGTTTGTGGATTTTATTAGTACTATGGACTTGGTCAAGGAGTTTATATACATCCTCAAATAGTGCCCCTATTGCGTCTTGCATCTAAAGTGAAATTATGGATATAACCTAAGGAGTGTTTTGGCACCATAACGGAATTGCAATGTCATGTAATCCAAAATTTCTGTTAGAGGGTTCTTAAAGATATATGATTCCATTTTTGTTAATACGTATTTTAATACCTATCTAATTTTTAATAATCTTGATTACATGAAAAACACTCGCTGAATTAAAGTTGTTTCGAGGGACAAATCTCAGTTATGAGTTTTGATTGGTTTGTTTTAGTTTTAGAATATAGAAAGTGTTGTAATCCCACATAAAATGGAGACAAATTAGGAGGTGATGAAGTTGGTTGGAAGATGAGTTTTGATTGGTTGAAAATTGAAACAAAAAGCAGTAGGGAATCGAATCGAGAGAGAGAGAAAAAGAAGTAAATAAAGTAGAGAGTGTGTTGTAGTTGTAGTGTTAGTGTAGGCATGGAAGAAGCTAGAGATTAGGGAAGAAGGACCATTCGCAACTCTTCTGCTTCTGCTTCTGCTTCTGCTTCTGCTTCCTAATAACATTAATAGAGACAGAGATAGAGATAGAGAGAGGCATTATTATTGAGAAAGATTCTCTGTATTTGTTTATTTTTCTGTCCTATGAAGCTGTGGCCTATCACTTTGTTTTGTTTGTTTCTTGTGGAGTTTACGTGTGTTTATGTATTTGACGTGGTGGGTAAGTTAAAGTTAAAGGTAAAAAAAGGGGGATTACTTGTTCCTAAATTACAAAAGCCCCTAAAAAGGGTTACTCTGTTCCATTGCACACCTCTGTCATCTGACCACTTTTCTTATCAATAAAACCTGAAAAACTCAGTGAAATAGAAAAGAGAGATAGAGAGAGAGAGATGTGATTTTTGGATTTTGGATTTTGGATTTTGGGTCGAAACCCAAAATGAATGAATGATTCGGATCTTTGCTATTTGCTTTGAACAGAGAGCTCTTCTCTTTTCTCAGAACTCTGTGGCTTTGGCAGTGGCAGTGGCAGAGGAAGAGAAACAGCAAAGGTTCATCATTTAAACCAATGAAATTAATATTAATCATCATTTCTCTTTTTTATTTGAAATAAACACAATAAAAACAAAAATGACGACACCATATTATTTATACAGATTTGATTCCCCCCATCAGTTGTGTTCTGTGTCACCCTCTTCTCTTCGTCTATTTCTTCTTTTCTTTTCATCCATTCAATTTTTTTATTTCATTTATCCAAACTTTTTTTTATACATTCTTTTAATACATAATGAACGATTATGACCATTAATGTTGAGCCCAAGTTTAGTTTGCCTATCTTTATCTATATGATTATCAACATTAATTTCAATTTTCTATGTTGAGTTACGTGCTAGAATATAGAAATATAAACTAGAATACATAGCCATATTAAACTAACATACTAACATAAATTTAGACTTATTTATGCCTCTAATGAATTTCTAGTTCATAATGAAGCTTTTGAATTTAAGCTTGTTTGTCTTATTCCTAAGTTTGTATGTATATGAAAAGCGTCTTATAATTTTTTAAATTTTCAATACAAAAAGACTCTTAATAATAATAAAACTACAACTCTGAGATGACAGAAAATTACTAAAACAAAAATTTTAAGTGCAATTATTTTGTTCCCTTCCTGATTTTTAACAATTCTATTGAAAACAAAATTGACATAACACAAATTATTGCTAAACAATTTGATGGAATAAAAAAACACCTAAGTTGTTTTACATTATGATTGATAGTTTATTAGCCATTGAATGTTTTGTTTTAATCTACATATTTACTAAACCCTAAATTAAAAGTTTGAAAACACCAATAACCTATTAGATACATTAAAATTGAATCTTAAATTACATATTAGAGAACCTATTAAACACTAATTATATATATATATATATATATATAAATATATATGTATATTAAATTTACAACATTAAAAAAAGGTTAAACTT
The DNA here is from genome assembly GCA_025688845.1 of Cucumis hystrix. Taxonomy (NCBI): domain Eukaryota; kingdom Viridiplantae; phylum Streptophyta; class Magnoliopsida; order Cucurbitales; family Cucurbitaceae; genus Cucumis; species Cucumis hystrix. The sequence continues at coordinate 26,308,518 of CM046884.1, forward strand.
AAGTTAAATAAACTTGGAAGATTAAAAACATGCTAAATATATATATAAAAAATTAAAGGATAGATTAATATTTTAAAAAGAAAAATACTTATCTTCCTATAATAACTTTAACCACTACTATAATAGCACAATATTTTTTTGGTACATGAAAGAATAAATCCAATGTAACTCTTAATTATTAACACACGTTATATATATATTAGATAAACTACATTAATTAGTTGTTGTGTATCACTTTAGATATTAAAAACAATACGATAGTTAGTGGGTAATTAAGTATTATTCTTTGAAATTTTAAATACCCATTGAAACAAAGAAAAAAAGAAAGTGTATTAACAAAATTTGTAGTCCTCAATCTTTGACCTAACACGCATTTATTTTCAAAAAATTTCCATCCCATACATAAATTTATATATATAAAAAAAAAAAGCCGAATTTTTTAATACTTAAAAACCACAATTTGGTGGTTATTATTTTAAATATTATTGTTATTGAGATAACACCACATTGATTATTTATTTGGTAATATTATGGATTTAGGTTGAAAAAATTGAGAATGAGATCGAAAGCAGAGAAAAGAAGAGTGTGTTAGTAACACACACACACACATACACTGTAGTGGTTGGAGCTTTGCATTAATCAATATTGATGTTAATCCATAGTACCTAACTCTGTTTAAAATTATAATTAACCCCTAAAGTTTATAATATAATTAAGGTTAGAAGAAAGAGAGAGGGGAGATTAGGGCATTACACGTGGCTGTCTAGGTCATTCGGGACAGCCCAACACACACATTGCCTCTTTTGGCCTTAACCCTTTCTTCATTTCTTTATTCTTTCTTCCTTTTTAGCTTCTCCTTCTTCTTTTTATTTCTCCATCTCTCTCTACTCTTTCTTTCTTTCTTTCTTTCTTTCTTTTTTTATTTAACCTTAACTAATTTCTTTTCATTTTATATATTATCTCTTTTAAAAAATTTGGACTTCTTCTTCCTTTTAAAAAATAAGGCAATATGTCTCCGAGTGTAGTGGGTTTTTGTTTTTTTAGTGAAATTCTGTTATTGAGTAGAAGAGTTTTTTTTTTCTTCTCACTTTTCAAATTTCATTCGACGAACAAGGGAGAAACGGATGTTAAACTTTAAAACACTTTTAATTTCTCTTTCTTTAGCGTAAAGAAATTTGAACCTATCGTGTTTTTGTCTAATTGATTAGTTTGGATAGCTTTTAATTTATTGAATGGGTTAATTATCTTCTAATTCACATGTGGCCACGTTTGGATTAGCTTTCAATGTGACTAATAGTAAGAAGAAAAAAACTTGAAAATATTCTTTAACTCTCCAACTTCTTAATTATTATAAATACGTGAGAAATTTGGAATTTAAATTTATCAATGAAGAATAGTTCATTGTATCAATCATGTGATTAAAAGTAAAAAAAAAACACATATGTTATTACGGTCACTAATAGATGTCTATCATTATTTATCGTAATTTTATTTATAAATATTTTGGTTCAATGTTTCTAAATCTTAAAGATAATGAAGGTGAAATTAAAGATTCAAATTAAATGTAAGTATTTTGTTTATATAAATAATATATACACAGAGGGAGAAAGATATAAATAAGATTGTGACCAAAATGTTAAATGAAGGCATAATTAAGTAATTGATTGGGAACATAATTGGGTGCCAAAAACCATCTATTTGACTTTGAAAAGAGGAATGAATGAATGAATGAATGAAGATCTCAATCTTAACCCATTCCCCCAAATGCCTTCTAAAGTTGATTCCTTATTTATTTCAACACAATCTCTAACTTACACTATGCCCCAAACATATAATATATATATGTACACATAAACCTTTAACTAACATTATTCTCTATCTCTCATCAAAGTCACTTAGTGCTCAAAGCACCTTTTCAATACACTAATCATTTTCAAATAAGTGTATTACAAGCCATTTAGATTTTGTATTATAATTCCAAAAACATAACTTAATTACACCATAATCTATTAGTAATCACAAATTCTCTACTATAAACTTCATGTAATATACACACCCCACATTGTTGTTGTTATTTAACAACATATATGTCATTTTATAATTGAAGACATTATAATCGAATGTTCTTTCTAATTTAGATATTCTCTTGGAATTGCTTTTTGAATTGGAAAAATAAAAACAATATAAATTTTCTTTTGGAAATCAAATTTATAAGTTTAAAATTAATATAATTTGTTTGTTTGTTTATGTTGTTTTGAAGTATAGACTAATACAATTTGTTGGTATATTCCCATTGCAACATTTAATTAACAATTGTTTTTGAATTAGATGCTATTCTAGAATGAACCAAGACCATGAGGTTTCTAAAAAAGCTATATATATATAATTGAACAATAGATTAAAAATGAGTATTATTATTAGAATTCTCTTATTATGCAAAAATATTCAAACTTTTTCCCATAATAATTAATCAAACCAAACCCATGATTTCCACTTGATGGAAGTTTGTTATACTTTCCAACATGTTGTTGGTATAACTTTTTTATTATTTTAACATTCTACGTTTCAAGCAAAAAAGAAAAATAAAAAATTAAACGATGCCTCTTAACTTATCGAGGAGGCAAAAACATAAGATTAATGAATATGAGAATCATCCCTTTCTCTTCTTGTGCTTCAAGAACCCAAAACGTTGTAGTTAAACTCTTTTGTGTTAAAAAATGTAAAATGTTTTTTAACCTATAGTTTTTTTTGGGTCCTTTTATATCCCTTTATTATTATTATTTTGTAATATAGTCTCAAATATTGGATAAGGGTTAAACAAAAGAGTACTTGTGCTCAGAAATGACATGTTGGATAGTTCACAATGTAGAGATTCTTAGGGACAGAGATATTTCTTTTGATTCAAACATTGTACTAACTATACATCTACATTAAAGGAAAAAATAAATATGTAAAATCAAATTAAATTAAATTGTATTTTCAACAAAATATTAGTCTGATTTATTATAAAAAAAGACAAAACAAAACCCTTTTTCTTTTGTTATTCAGTAATGGGAGTACAAAATATAACGCTCTCAAAACAATAGTAGTTTTTGTTTATAAATTTATCTTGTTGAAAACTTTCAAGTTAAATAATATATATTTATAAGATTAAACGAAAATTTTGGAAAATTATAATATAAAACAAATTAAGAGTTAAATTTATAAGAAAGGGAAATTGAAAACATTTACATATCAAATTAATTAAAAGTTGAATGAGAGAGAGAGCCAAATAATTAATTGAATCTTATAGCTTAGAATGTACACATATTTATTTTTATTTTTTTTAAAAAAATAATTTAAATATTTGGTTAGTTTAAAAAGTATTTCAATTTTTTTTAAAGAAAAACAAAAATCAAATCTAAAAAATTACGAAGGAAAAGAAAGGGACCCATCTATGATCTCTACCTATCAAAACTCCAAAAACCCTTTTTGTTTTTCCCCTCTTCTGTTGCTGTTTTCATCTGTACTTTCTTCCACTTCCTCTCTCTCTCTCTCTCTGCCATTGTCATTGCCATTGCCATTGCCAGCCAATTCCCCACATCCTCCACTCACTCTCTCTCTAAACCCCCTTCCCTTTCTCTCTCCTCTATAAATTTCTTTACCCTTTTCTTTTCTTACTTAACCTCCCTTTCTTCTTTCTTCTTCTTCTCACCCAACTATGAAGGAATACTGGTCTTCTCTGGCTTCCCTTCTTGGCGTTTTAGCCTTCTGTCAAACTCTTCTTCAAGCAATTTTCCCGCCGGAGCTCCGTTTCGCCGCCGTCAAACTCTTTAACCAACTCTTCCGTTGCTTCTCCTCCTACGTCTACTTCGACATCACTGAAATCGACGGCGTCAACACCAACGAGCTCTACAACGCCGTACAACTCTACTTAAGCTCTTCTGTTTCTATCTCCGGTAATCGCTTGAGTCTCACGCGCGCTCTCAATTCCAGCGCCATCACTTTCGGTCTCTCCAACAATGACTGCATCCTCGACTCCTTTAATGGCGTCACTGTCCAATGGGAACACATCGTCACTCAGAGACAAGCTCAAGGTTATCTGTGGCGTCCTTTGCCGGAGGAGAAAAGGGGTTTCACTCTACGAATTAAGAAGAAAGATAAACCTTTGATTTTGGATTCCTATCTTGATTTTGTTATGGATAGAGCTGAAGAAATCCGTCGTAAGAATCAAGAACGGCTTCTATATACGAATTCACGAGGTGGGTCGTTGGATTCGAGAGGGCATCCATGGGAGTCGGTGCCATTTAAACATCCTAGCACATTTGATACATTGGCTATGGACCCACTTAAGAAGCAACAGATAATGGAAGATCTTCGAGATTTCGCCAACGGCCAAACATTCTACCAACAGACAGGACGGGCATGGAAAAGGGGTTACCTACTATACGGCCCTCCTGGAACAGGTAAATCGAGTATGATCGCTGCAATGGCCAATTTTCTTGGTTACGACATTTACGATCTTGAACTTACTGAAGTTCATAACAATTCCGAACTCCGGAAACTCCTTATGAAAACCACTTCTAAATCGATAATCGTCATCGAAGACATTGATTGCTCCATCAATCTCACTGATCGGAAGAAGAAGAATCCTGTTTCCGGGATGAGAAGTTACTACGATTTGCCGGATTTCCGATGCGGCGGAGGCAACGGTGGTGGATATGGTTCAATTTCCGGCGACGACGGCGGTGGTAATTCGATTACTCTCTCTGGGTTACTCAATTTCACCGATGGGTTATGGTCTTGCTGTGGTAGTGAGAGGATTTTCGTATTCACAACGAATCACATTGAGAAACTTGACTCTGCATTGCTTCGAAGTGGGAGAATGGATATGCATATTTTCATGAGTTACTGTTCCTTCTCTGCATTGAAAATACTTCTGAAAAATTACTTAAATTACGAAGAAGACGACCTAGACTCCATTGTTTTGAACGAAATCAAAGACGTGATCGACAAGGCGAAGATGACGCCGGCGGATGTGAGTGAGCTTCTTATAAAGAATCGTCGATGTAAAAACAGAGCAGTGGCCGAGCTGTTAGAGACATTGAAATCAAAAGCAGAAAAAAATGAGAAAAATAGTGGAGAATTAAGGAAAAAAGAAATGGGTTTAGAGGAAGAAGAAGAACAAGAGAAGAGAACTTTGGATAGTCCAAAAGAAGGGTCTGAATTTGCGGAAGAAGAAGATTGCAGCAAAGAAACAGAAGAAGAAGAAGATGATGATCATGATCATGAAAAAAACAACAATTTCATTCAGTAATAAAAATTGGTAAAATTCACTTTCTATTTCCCTCCCTTTTTTCTTCCTTTTTATGACTGAAATGAAGTGAAAAGTTAAAAAGAAAGGATTTTTTTTTTTTTTACTGTGGAGAGAAAAATCAAGATCTATGAAATCAATTTAAATCCAATCCTAATTAACATGCTTACAAGATCTATTAAATAATGAAATTTATATTACGTCATCATTTATATATAAATATACATAATGCAATTTTGATATATGGATATTGCTGAATGAGTTGGTTTTTGGTGTTAGATTTGTTTGCTAGTTTATATAATTTGCCACTAAAGACTCTAGAGGAAAGGCATTGGAAGTTTGTGATTTAACACATGGATCCCAATGCAAATATGAGAAGTGGGGGGTCTCAATAATTAATACTCTTTTGTAATTTGTGCCCATATGATTGAGAATAAATGTTGATTTTTTTTTAAAAGAAACAAATTTTTATTACAAATAGCTACATAAATGAGTGAGTGAGTTGGTTATTATAATTTGAAGAAATTTGCATCTACAATTTGCTCCTTTAATTATTGGATTAATGCATAATGATTGAGAGACAAATAAAATAATATCTAATCCAATCTATTGAGATTGATGGGTAAATTGATTATTAGAATATAGACTTGAGAAGAAAAAAAAAATGAAAAGAAAAATCTTGTTTTGATTTTCTTATGTTTAGTGTTTTTAGCTATCAAATCATATAAGTAATTGGTGGTTTTGATTTTGAGCCAAAAAAGGGGAGAATAAAGGGTGGTGGATGCCTAAGTACTTTTATTCAATTAATATTGGGAAAAAAAAAAATCAATGCTATGCTTTGAAAAATGAGTCTTTCACTATAATTCCTTTTAGTTATTTTTTCATGATTTGAGAATTTGTGGAGTGTTTTTGTTTCCACGTCCCTCAAGTGTTCTTGTCGATTTGTTGTTGGTTCTTCACTTCTTTTCCTTTTTCTTTCTTATAATTATCTTACTTTATATAATACTACTAATAAGATATAGATTGGGTCATATTGATCGGAACAAAAACATTCTTAAGACCCGTAAACATCTTGTTACACTAGATACTATTTTGTACTCTTTAATTAACTACAATCAATACTATTTCAAAACTTCCATTTATTGTCGTATAATTTTTATCATTGTACATTCATTATTTGCTATAATGTTTATTATTTTATTATTAAATTAAAATAGTTTACAATCTTATAATAACTTTAGATCATAATAATTCTTTTTACCTCGAACGCATACTTAAAAGCTAAACTTAATTTAAAACTTGTGTTTTGTTTTTTGGAAATGAGCGTAAATTCAAATATTTAAAAAGATGAAAGCAATGTAAAGAGAAAACATATCATCAAAAGTAATTGTTTTTTTTTTGGTACATGGTATGCTTCGAAGTATATGATCTAATGGATAAATTAAAATACAGTCCACCTCTAATGTTGCAAACCATTCATTCGATTTTTGTTCTTAAACTTTCATAAAAGAAGCAATTTAGTCTACCATATGTATATGTTTAAGTATTAGAGACTAAATTTAGAGGGATGAATAAAAATAAAGTTGGTTAAAATTTGAGAGAGAAAGTGAGTCATAATATTTTAGATTTGAGTGACTTATGAAACAAAAGTAAAGTGAAGGTTTTAGATAATAAAAGAAAGAAAGAAAAAGGTAGAGAGTGATGTAAACATGAAAAGGCTATGTGGATGGATAAGATAGGTGAGGGGAGGGGTAATGAGGTAAATAAATAAATGTAGTGATTTAATTTGGGGGTTGAAAACTTGAAATTGAAAAGAAGAAAGTGGAGATATTGATATTGATATTGATATTGATTTTGGTGGGTAATGAAAAAGAGGGGATTTAGATGCCAAAAAACGGAGGAGTTTATTATAAGAAGAGATGAGTTGAGTTTTTATAATGAGAAAACAAAAAAGTTATTGAAAAAATGAAATGAATAAAAGGGAATTCTTTAGGTGTTGATATTGACGTTTTGAGTTAATGAGAAAAGGAAAGATTTCATGGGTTGAGTTGAGTAGATCTTCCGCCTACGTGGTGACAGCTGACATCTGACTCATCTCTCTTTGCCTTTTTCTCCCTTTTTGAGAATGCCCTTATAGGCAGGGATTAGGACAATACATTAAATATTTAAATCAAATCCATAATTAAAATGTTTCTAATTACGGTTTACATGGATGCAGCATGTGACATCTGCCACTATATTTTTATTAATACCTTTTCTACTACTCTCAAAAACACTTCTTTTTTTCTTTTTCTTTCTTTCCTTTATATATATATATATATATATACTCTTGCAATTTAACTTTTAAATTAGCTAATAATTTCTTCATGTTTTATAAACTCATAAATATTATTAATTATGATCAATTGAGTCCCACTCATTTTTCTGACTTGAGATTTTCAACCATACTCATTAGTTATGTTTAGAAAGGAAAAAAAAAAAAAACAGAAACAATAAAACCACTAATGATATTTTTTGCACAAAGGTTATACTTTTCATATATGTTATAGAATTGAGGCTATTCTACATGTGCAAAATTTCACAACCTTTTATACTCACAGCAATATTTTTAATTATATTACACATGTTCGGATAAAACTTTACCAAATGGATTGGCCTAATGGTCATTAAGAATCGCGATTTTAATAAAAGATCTCAAAGTAGGAGGAATTAAGTTCATAATCCTTGATCCATATACGTGGATCCAACAATTTACCTTTACTTCTTAATTGAGTGATTAATGATAGTCTATTTAGAATTTGTTATTTTGCTAACATCTAAATATTGTAGAAAAAGATAGGTTGTAGTTGTCCATCTACTTTAAATGTCTTATAGGTCTCCAGATTTTTTATTTTATGTTAGATTCTTATTGCTTCCATATTGAGTAGATCTATAACATAATCCATGTATGTTTTATTTTATATATAATTTAATTTTGTGTCTAGTAAATGCTCCAACTATCTAACAAAATTTATAAAACAAATATTAACACAATCATTACTTCTATTGTTAGCTATAGTTTAGTTGAGTCGGATTCACTTTTAGAGCGTTTGGAGTACCAAGGAGTTGAACAGTGAAAAATAAAGAGTTGTATGAACTATAAGAGTGTTGATATTGTTATATATATAATTGATGTGTTTTTAGTGGTGGGATCGACCTGCCAGTTTCTTGACTAGTAGAATTCACAACTTCTACTTCCATATTTCTATTTTTCTCAAATATTTGAGCCAAACACAATGTTGTTCAAGTCGTCTACTACTAACACTTTCATGGTCATTATACTATTATGTTAACTAGGTCCATAGTCTCACCCTATGCTATAGATGATATAATTGGCTTTTGGATTGCAAATAACATTATGAAAAGGGGAGGAACAGGATTTGGATAGAGAAAGATCTTATAAAATCTGAGCAGATAGCAAAAGACAGAAATCATTGTGATAAAACCAAAGAGAAAAAGAAGAGAATTGGCCCTAAAGAATAAACCGTACAAAGAAGAAGAAGAAGAAGAAAAAAAATTCATATAGTTTAGACATTGTCAAATGTAATATATATATATATATATATATATATATATATATATATATGAATATATAAAAGATAAAATTCATGTGATTTGGCAGAAGCCACGTTGCATTTTTTGAGTTCAAATGTGTGAACTAAGTCAGAAGGCGATGATAATAATAATAACAAGGTTCATTTTCATTGAGACATTAAAACAAACACTTTGTGAGAGCCACAACCATTGAAGGCCCATATGCTTTTTTCCACCAACATTTGAACCCATTTCCTTTACCTACTTCAATTATGACCTATTATTCTTCTTCTTATTAATTCAACTCATTTTCTTCTTAAAACCCCACACCACACCACACCCCCCCTAGAATCACTATCAAAGTTCTCTACTCCCTTTCTGATCTTCTCTTATTCTTATCCTTCTCATTTCTCATACTTGGGTTTGTAATTAAAAGAGTCAGTTTGGTCGCGTTCATCAATGTGTTTTTCTGTTTTTCTAATCAAGGAAAATGATTTTATATCCGTTTCTAAAATTTAGACAGGGTTTTGAAAAAGTTTGTAAAAATTAAAAAGATAAGAAATGAAAAGAAGCAAAGTAGTATTCCGTTACTTTTGTTATTTAAAATTGAAAACGAAAAATAAGAAACAACAACCTTATCAAACAAGCTTTAAAAAAAATAGCAAATTAAGACCCGTATAGTAAGACTATTTTTTATTCTCTATATTTTGTATTTCTTTAAAAAAATTCATTTTATTTTTTAGAAATCTAAATATGACGAAAATGTTAAAGATGCTGTCAACTTAATCAAGAAGTGTCTCCAAGGAGTAGCAATAGGACATTATAAACCAATAAAGAATTAAAGTTAGGATAATGGTAAGTGGTAGTTGGAAAGTGGTATTGGATTAAAGGAAAATATAGGTATGAATTTGGACAGTTTCTGTTTATATTATTATTAATTTGAGTGCTCAAAATTGACAGAACTGGACACTCTCCATTTTTAGAATCTCTAACTTTTTTTTTAAAATTATTTTTTAAAAAAGTGATAAATTAATTAATTAAAAAACAAATAATGTTTGTTGTGTTGTAATGAGATGAGAAGTGTAATTGAGACATAGACTTACACTATGGTTTGTCAAAAGGGAAAAACCCAAGTTGGAAACTTTGTTTGTTTTCTAACCCTCCAAATTCCAATATTTGGATTTGGACAATTTCTTTGTTGTTAACAGAATTTTCTAGAATTTATATAGTTTTTTTTAGAAAAGGAGACATCAAAACATCAAAAGTTTAAGTTAGTGCGTTAATACAAATTTAATTGTATATCAATAACATCTTCTTCTTTTTTTCTCACTTTTCAACTCAAGCCTCTTTCTATTTTCGTGTCATCCACAAAATTAAGAGTTTCCTTCGTTTTGGTACACCAATCAGGATAATACAAAATTAAATATCGTCATGAGAAAATGAGATACTCACTGCAATTGAGCTAGTTTACTTTAACAAATGTTATATCTGACTAAAATTCAATTAAATATGGTGAACCTAAATATTGGTGTTGTTAATTACACGTGTTTTCCATCCGCACTAACCAATAAGATCCATGTCTAAATCCATAAAAAAAAAGCCGCAATTCAATTGACGAGTGAAGGACGATCATTTTGATTGAGTATGAAAATTACATCTTACCATTAGGCTTATATGGTTACACTTTTGGAGAGAGAGAAAAAACTTGCATTCTGACACTGTTATACTTACAACTATGATTTTAGATTAACCCAAACTACAACGGTCATTGCAAATTTGACAAAATCCACAGTTTTAAGTAAACGTAACCGAAACAAAATTAAATTACGTTTGATTGCAGTTCACTGCAATTGATCTATCAATAAAATTTAATTATTGTTACACACATTTTTTATATAATAATACTTTGGTCTTGAATTAAATGAGGTGAGGGATTTGAACTATAGACTTTATAATCTTCAGCAAATGCTAATTGTGAGCTAGAAATGAAATCAAATATAAAAAAGAAAGACACTCCTTCTAACTAACACAAGAACTATGTTGAAAACCCAAGTTTTCAATCCTTGTTCCTTTCTAAACCAAAATTTCCTCCTAACAACTCTATAAAAAGCAATGTTCTTTAAAAAAAAAAAAGTATATGGTAGAAGCTCTTGAAGGAATGAATTGTGCTTTTCCTTACAACAAAACTATATATCATTGATAAAATATATTGAATCATCAAAGAGGTACAAAAAAGACCCATTAAAGGAAGTTCCCAAAAGATGTTTCCAGTTTACAATAAAGGGAAATTAAAACTATAGCTATTGAAATCTCTAGAACTTCTTTGAAGGATCTATCCATCTTTCCCATGGAAAAGGCTTGCATTTCATTCTCTTAATTTCTTCTTCAAATGCATATATAATCCTCTCATCCAAAATCAAGGAAATTTATACTACAAAATCCAATAACAACGACTTTATGATCTTGATCTTCCTCTTCGTTACATCCAAGCAAAAATAGGCCACCAATAACCATAACCAATATCTCTCCATCTTCAAAAGCTTTAACAACATGCAAGGATTTATCTCTCTTACATTTTTTCTTATGTCAAAGTCTAAAACACATACACACATCAATCTTGAATTTTAGTAATCGTATATGGTAGAATATTAACATTACATCATCGTTGTAATAAGCCCAATGAGGCCCAACTCTCAATTTGGAGAAATTGGATCCAAAATTATCGGGCTTAGCCAGGAAAAGCACGTGATACCACACTATATATAATTTAATTAAATTATAATCAAGTTTATAACTATTAAAGTATATTATAAATATTAATTCACACTATTCATATTCATAACCTATTTACGTTACAACATTCCACCATAATCTTCTCTTAAATTCCATATTGAAACATACCTCTTTTCAAGAGTGGTGTGTATTATGGTTTTATAAACTAAATTTACAAATGATTTGTGAAGTTTAACCAAAAACAATTTCGAACCTCATCTTAACATTATGAAGTACAAGACCAATTTGAACTCAATCACGTATTGCAAAGATGAATGAAAATTTAAAAACTATACAATGTGACAAAAATAGCCAAATTTACGAACGATTTATACTATTTGTCAAGCACAAGAGAATACCTAAATTAAACATAGAAGAACCACACTAAACTCTTTTTTTTTTTGCGTAGAACGTAATAGTTTGGATTTTTCTATCAAGGAATATGTCTAAATCACGAGATTATACCATTGTTAAAAATTGTTAGACATTATAGTATTAAATTAAACTTAAATTTTTATCATTTCACGTATTATGTTGTAATATCTACTTAAATTTCATCACAGATCCAAACAAGAATTAAGAGATCTTAGAAAAACAAAAAGGTGTTGAGATTGAAAAGACATGAAAAAAAGGAAATGAATATTTGTAGCTTTTTGGTAAAAGTGTGTGATTGTTATTTTGAACTCCATATTTTCATATGATTCATTATTTTATAAAGGGAAAAGGAAAGAAAAAGAAAAGATGAATAAAATAATTAGGTGACTCATTAGCGAACCCCATGAGTCACACAAAGAAAGAAAATGGGAAAATATTGAAACTTAGTTTAATAATGAATGAATTAATATAATTGAGGAAAAAAGGTGACCGTAAACTGCCCGAAAGGATAGGGCAGCTCGATCTTCGTTTCTTGTCGTCTTTTCTCTCCACCAACCGGCGCCATCTTTGATGTTTCTCTTTTTTACAGATGGATTTCCGCATCACCGCACACGGAGCTCATCCAACGGTCATGGTGAGATCAAGAAAATACAATGGCCAATTAGAATTTTACACGTCATGAGAATGGAGGAATATACGTATGGTGGAATACAGCGGCTTAAAACTTCCAACTTCTGCAAATAAGGAAGGGAAAAGGGGAGGGAAAGGAAAGGAGGAAGAAGGAATCGCTTTTACGTATCTCTTCTCTTTCTCGATTCTCTGTTTAATCTTATTAACAGAGGAGAGGGAAAGAGGGAGTGAAGATTACGATTTCGCTTCCTCTTTTTCTTTCTTTGTGTTTTTCGTTTTTGATTGATTCATCGTTCTTCTCCAACGAGCTGTGATCTTGTTGCGTTATTCGTGCTCTGTGGGTTGAGATGTCGGTTGCACGGAGTTTTGATTTGTGGCAGAAAGATGCTTTCTTTTCCGCCGCTGAGGAGGTGCAAGAATCGGCTGACATGTGAGTTTCGTTTTAGCTTCTAGGGTTTGGGCGATTTGAGCATGAATTTCTCTGTTTGTATTTTTGATTGATTTTATTTGCTTTTCAATGCCTGAAATTCTCCGTTTTTTCTTTCTTCTATCACGTGGGTATGATTGTTGATTCCGGATTTTGGGATTTTCCCTTTCAACTATGCGAAGAATTTATTAGTGGTCTTGACGTATAAAAGACGCTGGTTTTATGGCTTTTGTACCAATAAGTTTGCCAACGGTGTCCTCGTTCTCGCATTTTCTTTCCTATGTGTACTTGTTTTGATTTTATTGGTTTAGGGTTATACCTTGAAATCTGTTTGTTATGTTGTTGAGAGAGGGAAGACAGAAAGTGGAAAGGGGAAATAGGATGTGAGATAGTTTTAGTGATTTTGGTAAAACTGATGATTTGATTATAATATTTCATCAGCACAAAATGTTGGAGGGGAGGATGGTTAAGCAATTGGATACGTTGTAGACTAGCTCAAGACATTTCCTTAATGTGTTTCATCTTAGTACTGTGGGTATTTGATGTTGATAGCAGATGAAACGATGAGCACCCTGCAGAGAGAACAGATAGTCTGGTTTTTCAGATATGCCTGTGAAGGATTGTCGCTATTGAAGTTTTGTCAAAAGCCTTATCTTGTGTTTTAGGGTGGAATTGGTCTGCTTATGGATGCAGGCAGAGAATTTAAATCACGATTTGTGGTATGTCCTTTCTTATCAAGGGTTAACGTTGCTATGGCAGAGTTTGAGTCTGTATATAGTTCAGAGGTTGAGATGTGGGAAATGATGATGGAATCTCTTAAGGGTCCTCTTTCTTCCGAGGGAAAGATCGATTACTTTGGGAGATTAACTTCTTTGGCCTTTTGTGGTTTGTTTGGTTGGAAAGGGATAGGAGTACATTCGTAGGGGTTGATAAGGTGTGGGATAATATTTGGAATTTGACATATTTCAGTGCTTCTCATGGTGGCTCTTAATTTAAATTTCTTTCATAAAAATCCTTTACTTTCGATTTTAAATGTTTAAGGTTCTTTTATGTACTATCCACTCTGGTTAGACGTTTTTGGGCCTCTCTGTATTCTTTCATTTGTCTTTATCAGAGTTCCTTGTATATTTGTACCAATACACATCTCACTAATCACGATTCAAATTCTCTGAACAACACAAACTACTACAAACAAACTCAAAACATAAACGATCCTAAATTCTTAATGAGAGTATTACAAAACATAAATTATTTGCCCTGCATCTGTAAGGTTGAGTCTGATATTGGTTGCCCCTTTCTTAAAAATCACTTTGTTCGATAAAATCATGTCGTAATATTGTTAAATTCTTATTCTTTCTACTAGGATCAAATCTTGATGTTTAATTTTCTCTCTTTTCTTCTATCTAAATGCCAGATTGGAATCCACATACAGGACATGGTTAAGAGAGAAAAGAGCAAAGTCAATGGTAGAAAATTTGGATGAATTCACCAGGGAGTTGCGAACTGCACTGGGAACGGCCAAATGGCAGGTGACTAATATTCTGTACGTAAATTACTTCATTTTTGTTTTCAAAGTAGAGTATCTCAGACATTCCTACCCCTTCTGTTGACAACTATGACACAAATTTATTTTTCTTGATTTTTACTGTTCTGTATTACATTCCGGTTAAGTGATAGAGTCTGGTTTTCTCCTTTGATGTCTTAGTCCTTGTACTTTGCATTAATACTTATGCCCGTCATCTCTGGATGCAAGTTTAGTTGGAAGAGTTTGAGAAGGCTGTAAGGTTGAGCCATAGAAAACATGGGGATGCTACTAAGCTGGAAAGACACATACAATTTATTGATGCCATTGAAAATCAGATATTCTGCGTCGAGGCATCATTACGTGAATATTTTATCAAGGAAGGTAAGCAACCACTTAAATGGGTAAACCTTAATGAGGAAGAACGTGATGATTTAGCTGCATTTCTCACTGGGACAACACCTACTATACGAGGTCCAAAAGATGAACACTCGGAACCTGTATCTTCTTATGAAGAATCTATTCATGAGACTTGTAACAGAAGACGAGAAGCAAGCAGTAACCAGAGCAGCTTAGGTATTAGCGATAAAGTTGAAGAAATTCAAGATGCACAGTTTGTCATGAAACTTCAAGATAATGAAATTTCACGTTCAAGGGATGAAATTGTATGCCATACAGAAAGGACAACCAATGGTAGAAGAGTGTGGAGTTCACCTAACTTCGATACTTTGACAATTGTTATTCCTGATGAAGATGAACGGAGAAACCCAATGCCAATGGTGGAGCCCACACCTAAAGAAAAAGGATCCAGAACAAACCTCTGGAGGCAAACTGGACGGGAGTTTCTTCCAGCAAAAATTGCGGGTCATGTATGCAGTCAGGTGAATTTTTTCTTGCTTCTGGAAAAGTAATATTGCACTTAACCATGGTAGTAAATACTAAATGACAAACGTTCAAAAGCATGAAAAGTGAACATTAATAACGTTTCACCATTGGGAATAACACCCATGTGTTTTATTTGAATGTGACTGTGATGGAAAATCTCTCAACACTAATAGATCTTCATATTTTGGTTTTGCCAGCTCTATTCCAGGTTTCTGGTTCGCAGACAATTCCAGAGTTCAAGGAATATGCAGCGTGGTTGCTCAGTTCAACTTACACTTGCTCTGATGCTAACAATTTTCTTATTGGGTAAGAAGCCAGAGCATGCATCTTGAAAGTTGAGGAGTTTAATTAACATAGTGAGGATGATGAACAGATACTGTTACTAAGCATGTAAATTTTTTATATGCATAATGTGTGCGAGAAAAACCTTTCAAGAGATATGTGGAGTTTCATCGCGGTACTACAAAATCTTGATATCACTCTAGATTGCTCTTTTCAAGCTTCAGATATGGGAGTAGAATATGACCTTGAATGTGATATGTTTTATAGGTTTTAGAAATGTGTTATTGGGTTCTAAAAATGTGAGAGTGGAAGTCTCATGCATTAAATGCTTCAGGATATTAAAAAATCTTGTCAATCTAACCTAAATGAGTTTCAGATCATTTTAAGTGCAATGCATTTTAATATCACGATAGAACATTTCTATTCAGTTCATGTAAGGACATTTTGCTTATGTTTGGGGAAAATATTAAAGGACGTTCTGTCAGGCATCAACTTTGTCATTTTTCTAGTCATTTGTCTTCACTACCAACTAGTAACACAGTTTTAAGAATAATTCAGATGAACTCAGCTTGTACATGCCATATTGGGTGTCTTTTCTTTCTTTCTTCTTTTTCTGGTCAAGAGTGTATTCATATCTTATGGGTCTCTATCTTATTTACCTTTTCAATGCTATTATGGACATTGTCAATTTGAAAGTTCTTATGTTCTTTGTTTAAAGTTTTTCAAAATATAATATGAAAATTTGATGACCTTGATTTAATTGTAGTTGCATGAGCTAATTTATGTTCTCAGTTGTGGTATTTTTCTTATCTGGTTTTTCTCCTCTTGTGCAGTGCCCTTTGTACTTTATTCAACTTGACAGTTCTGTATGACACATCGACAATATAGCAGGTACCTCTTTTTGTAACTCTGTTAATATTTTTCTTGTTATTTGAGTTGGTATACGACAATGCATTGCTTGTCACCACTAGGGGATTTTCCTGGAAGTTTAATGGGATCGTCAATTCCTGGGATGATGAATTACAGAGGCCTTGGGCTGGAGTGGTTTTTTGTAAAAGAGAATTACAATGACTATTGATATCTGACTAGCTTGAACTTCTATTTCTTAAATAGTTAAACGGGAGAACTCCAACACTAAGAAGTTAGTGGTATTTGCCAGCAAAATGCTCTTAAAATGGTTTTTTTCCCAGAAAGCTTTCCCATCAACTTTTTCTTGTTTGAAACTATCAGAAATCAAACTCTCTTTTCTGGAACTCTGAAAGTAATGCTAATAATAATCCCATTTTGCGAAATCTGATAGTTCTATTTGAACTCTATAAATTGTTTGTTGTCTTCCTTGTCTCCTTTGCCTTTCAGGAAAATTTGAATACAAGTATTTTGATATGATACATTTAATCCGTCGCATTTAACAATAATGTGTTTGACCTGCCTTTTGAAAAAATATTCTTTAATTTTCTTGACTAATCCCATGGGAATATCCATCTAACTCTACAACATTTGATTGTTGAGGAAAATAGTAGGATATTAAATCAACCCTTTGTTTTGTCTTGTTCCTATAGTTTTTTTAGGATAAATTGTGTTAGCTTCAACTCTGCAGTTGGTTAGAGTTTAAAAACCTTTTGCAGAAGATCTGTCGAGCTATTTTGTCATTTTGGAAAAGGGGAAATATGTCGGTGACTTCATATGAATGATGTATCTTCATATAGTAGAGTTCAGGTCAATTTGAGTATGTTGCTACTAACTACCATGGTTGTATAACTTGGCGAGATTTCATGCTTTAGAATTTAGGATGTGTAATATTCTAGATGCCATCATGAGCTCCAATCAGTAAATGCTGTAATGAGAACTAAAACATGAAACCGAGTCAGCTCATATTTCCTTTGAAGAAACTGCATTGTTCATCTTACTGTCTTTGAATGTCTCATAATAAATCCTTTCAAAGTTTTACTATTTGAGAGACTTCTGAATTGGGGTTTTGTCTTGTATGCAGTGGTTACAACCAGATTTAGATCTCAAAGCTCTGGAGAAATGAAGGTGTTGTTTCCAGAGGATTGAATCAGGCCATTTTTATTTTTGTTGCTATAAAAAATGTGAAAGAGGCAGCAAGAATTAGGATTTAGGGTTTGTCACAAATATCAATATGTATTATAGCCAGGAATTGTGGTTTGTGTATTGTGTCTGTTGTTTCTCTATTGGGATTATTGGACGAATCAAAGATTGATGATCGACGTGTCAAAATCGTCTCGTTAAATATAATTTGTTTTACATGTATAAAATCTTCCACAGACATAATTTCATTGATTCAAAATTGAAATTATTTCTCTAGACGACTATTTTATTTGGGTAAGAGCATATTTATACTATTTTTCAAATAAATTTTAACGATATTTCTAGAGATGATGTAAATAGATGTACGATTATCTAAAGAAAAAATCAGTGAGAAAACTTGTTAGAACAACGAATAGAGCTTTTCTTCTTGAAGAAATGTCTTATTAGCTTTTTGGAAAATCAATCTTTGAGCATGATCCACCAAGTCAAATCATGAAAGAACGAATTGAACCAATGTATATCGGGTCTTGAACATGATTGAAGAGATCATATATTGAAATTCAAAATGAATATCCTCAAGTTATTAAACAAATTTATACTGCACAATACAGATTCACTAAGGAATCTCCCTCTAAATTGATTGTTTCTAGATTCAATCTTGTATTACCTTCCATTGAGTGTCACTTCCGAATTTGCATTTTTTTGGTAGGTTCTCCCTAACACAGGTGATCTCCTCACTCTTGCACACTATTCCGTTAATAACCTAGTGCACAACTCTTCACACAACACGTAGTACAATTATATAAATCAATTTATAGAGCAAGATCAACCCTTCTAATGCACCAAATTTCGTTTTAGAAAATCATGAAACAATTGAACTAGTGAGACATGACACGCTGAAATCAAAGACAAAATTGAGAGAAACAACAATATCTTTAGAGTCGCCTATTATGTACGTATTAGTTCAAAATTTGAATGTGGATGATATATATGTAGGGCAGCTCAAAGAAGCACACTTTGTGGGCTCTCTTGGTACGACGCTCCTCAGCCCAAACCAATTTCTATTCATTTCCATTTCCATTTCCATTTCCGAGTCCTCACTGACCGATCTCGCCATCAACTGCGATCTTCCTTCTTCTGCCGGAGACATCAAAGATTCAACAACCTTCAAGAAGCCGCAATTGAAGATCATCCTTATCCAAGTATGTCCTCTAATTCATTTCTTTTTCATGTTCAACCTCTAAACCCTAGAATCACAGAATTTCAATCCCCATTGAATTGAAAGCTTTGGATCAATCACCATCAGATCTGAATCCACCATTTCGCCATGTCCTGTTTAGCCCTTGCCCTGCAGCCTGCTAATGGATCTGATATCCTCCTTCAAACTCGTGAATGGTTCCCTCCTCCAAGAGCGTTAGTTGCCCTAACCTCCTTCCGCCAGACACGATTGGCCTTCGCTGCCACAAAGCATCAGAGCCACCACGCATCCACCGTCCTTGGTGATGATTCTTCTCTCGCCGACTCTATTGCCTCTCTTGGTGATGATCCTTTGGCTGCCTCTAATGGTCAGGTTATTGTCGGTGCGGAAAGCCGTTACCGAGTTGTATATCGCCTTGTCAATGGCATCTATGTCCTTGGGATTACCACTGCTGATCAAGATAATTCTGTTAATGTCTTTGAATGTATCCATATTGTAAACCAAGCCGTTAGCGTCGTTGTTACGGCCTGTCGTGGTGTTGATGTCACTCCCGAGAAGCTTAGCCGGAAATACGCTGAGATTTATATGGCGTTGGATATTGTTCTTAGGGGTGTCAGCAATATTCGGCTTGCGGCAATGCTTGCTTCGATGCACGGGGATGGTCTTGCGAAAATGGTTCATTCCGCTCTTGATACGGAGAATAAGATTCGTGGGGCTGATAATTGGAATGCTATGGAGGTTCACTCGATTGACCATCAAGCCAATGTGGAGGCATTTTCGAGTGCCCGATTTGAGTTACCCGCGGAGACTCTTGAAGCTGGGGATGAAATCGCAGCAACTCTTGCTCCTGTTACTCAGAGTGTGAATGAGCAACAGGATCAGCAGCAGCAGAAGACTGAGGAGCCCGCTGCAGAGCAGGATCCATTTGCGGCTAGTGACATGATTAACAAGCCTGAAGAGCTAGTGGGCGGGTTCAAGAAGACCAAGGATCCTTCTGCTACGGATTTGACTATGGTGTTGGCGGGTCTTGAGGTCCCAACATTGCCACCTGCAGAAGCCACTCAATCAACACATATTGGCGTGGAGGGATTCGAAGGAAACTATGGTGGTATAGAATTCAGTACTGATCAAGCTACAATGGAAGAAACGTTTGAGGGCTTCAGCGATGCTTGGGGTGGAGGATTAGATCCATCTGAGTTCGTGGGTCCTGAGAAGGTTAAAAAAACAGAAGGCCTCGGTGGCTTGGAACTCTTGCAGACCGGACCTGATGGAGCAGCGAAAGTAGCTGTTGCTGATGCTACTGGTAAAGGAACGCCACTTGAGAATTTGGTGACTAAGACTGAAATGAAGGGACCCGAAATGTATATCATAGAACAAATTAGTGCAGAGTTCAGAGAATCGCTGTTGGCAAGAGTAGGAATGATGGGAGTTGTATATTTGAAAACTTTGCCACCCAAGACTTCGGATGATAAAGAAACAGAGTTTTCATTTCGTGTTGACGATACAGCCTCAGTTAAGAGATTTGTTGTGCAGGGTTCTCGTGTTAGCAGTCTTGGAAATGGAATGTTTCACGTGCGTACAGCACCTTCAAATGAACCCATACCAATTATTAAGTATAGTTTGCTACCTAGATTAACCCCATTGCCTTTGAGAGTTCGTCTCATACAGCGCCATAGGGGGACTTTACTCTCTGTGATGATTCAATATGCTGCGAACCCTGATTTGCCGCAACCTTTGACTGATGTAACTTTTACTCTAAAACTACCAGTTGATCCTTCATTGTTGCAGGTGTCTCCAAAAGCTATATTGAATAGGTCCGAAAAAGAATTAAAATGGCATGTCCCTGAGATTTCTTTGAAGGGTTCTCCAGGTCTATTGAGAGCAAGGATGCCTGTGGATAGGAACGAGGAAGATGAAGGAGAAGAACTTGAAGTGGTTGGTTATGTGAAATTTTCAGTTCAGAGTTATAGATCACTATCCGGGATTTCTTTACGGCCAGCTACTGAGGGTAAAACGGACTTCTACGAGACAGATCACAAGTTTGAGTCTGGAGTTTTTACGTGCAACTGAAGCCTTGAGGTATTTTACCTTACACATGTTTTTATATATTTTTTTCATTGTATTTTCAGTGAGGTATGTGTTTTAGGTTTGTTTGTACCGGCTTAGCTTGTAATTTAGATTTGGGGTTCGTGAAAGTTGTCTATCATTTTTCCATTGATTTCATTTGTGAACATATGATTTTGTTTTTTCTGATATAATATGATTGTACATTACCGTATTCTTTTGGCTTCACCAATCAACTATGCTTGATTTTTCACAAGAAACGTATGTAGGGGAGGGTAGGAGTTTCTCGCAAGACTTAAAATATCGGTAATCTTTTATTGATCTCATTACGTCGTTTATTATCTAACTGATGAAGGTTCTGGGCCTTTTGAACTATACGTTGATTGTTAGACACTAGATTTTGATCTATAGTACCCATTAGACGTTTAAAAGATTGTACTTCTTTAATTGTGCCTCCTGGCCCTTGTTATTTTATGAAACTAACTATTTTTATTCCTTGCGTATAATCTTTTTTGTTGGGACAAAAGACTTTGTGTCCCTCTTCTGGAGCTTGATAGCTAGTTTAGATGTTCAACTGTAGTTATCCACTGAGGTCATGCAGGTCTCTTCTGTAATTCCCTCGGTGTTATTCTAATCGAACCCAAACCGACCCTGAATAGTTATGAAATAAGAAAGATGTAGAAGTACTAGATAATCCAAGTAAAACGAGATACTTGGACTCTCCCCCTCTTCAGTGCCCATCTCATTCACTCCTTCCATCTATGTAACTTATAACTTGCCCAATACAAATGTACCCCTACTAATGTATACTATTCGTAATCTATCAGTATAGCATTTTGTCTCATAGCATTCCTATCATCCTAAACCCCATCGACTCTTATTTCTTCTATTGGCCAAGTCATAGGTCATATAGATGATGAGTTGCAGCACTTCATTTTTTCAATTACCAATTACATTATTAAACCCTGTCAACTAAATTTCTTTGATCTTATCAAATGGTAAATTTAAAGCGTGTAAGAACTTGTCGTTGCTTTTTCCTTGTACTTCTAGGTCGATTCTTTGGTTTAGAATAAAGAATTCTTGTTCATGCCTCTCAGTATTTGCCTGGATTTTGCTAATCTTCAACATCCAATTATTTTTTTGTGACTATGCTATGGATCAAGTAGAAGGGTGGAAAAACAAAGTCTCAATTCTCCGATTCTACATTTGTCTGGTTTGTGGATGGTTTTGCCATTTTTTTTAGAGAAGGCAGTACCCAAAGCTTTCAGGTTTCATGTAGTTAAACTAGAGTTTCTATGTACTGTTTGACCATCTTTTTTTTAACCTACTAATTTATAACCATAGCTTGTATAGTTGAACTTAGAAGAGCTTTCTGAGGTTTAAAATTTTAATTTAATATACTGTGAAAAACTATCATAGATTGGTATAGTGATAAAAAAAATGAGAAAGTCTCAATAGATGACTTACAGGTTATAGGTTCAATGTATGGTGGCTACCTATCACTACCCAAAAATTAATTTTCTATGAGTCTCTTTGACATCCAAATGTTGTAGTGCCAAGTGGGTTGTTCGGTGAGATTTGTCAAAATGCGTGTTTTGACACTTCAAAACAAATTAACGTGCTTTTATTTACAATTAAAATCCTATTAACAATCGTCAACGAAAAATATAGGATGGGAGCTTGATGTATTAATGAAATGAATACTGGGTGGCACCTCTAATCTCTCCTTCAATACACCCAAGTTTAGTTTCATTATTACTGTTTTTGGTTTAGTATCTATTTCATCTTTGTGAAGGCACTTCTAATCTCTCCTTTGTTTGGTGTGGCTAGCCAAATTGTTTGTAATATCCTAAGTTTAATTGTAGGTTTAAGTTTCAAAACTTTCAAGTTTATGTCTTGTTGGGTTCTTGAATTTTAAAAATGTGTAATGTGTTTTACCCAAAAGAGCTGAAGTTGAAGTCATGGTTAAAGGAGTTCGTGAGTCCACAACTAAAAAAATATCATTTTAAATTTAAGAGTGCAGCTTTTACAACTCTTTAACTCCACCACTTTTCATTGCTTTCACTTAAACACCTCTTGAATATCTAATTAGATTCTTTCAATTTTCAATTACGTGTCTAATAGATCTTTTTGGCATATTTGAATTTAAAAATTTAATCGTTCCATTATATATAAAATTCAATCGTGAAAATCTAAACTCAAATTTTAATAGTGTTGATCAAATAGGTTAATGATTTGCTAACAAAAACAAATTCAAAATTCAAAACATATTAAACACTTAGCAGTCTAAAAAACAATCTATTAGCTTCAAAATTGAACGTTCATTTGATCATCCATCTAAAAGCACATTCTTAGATGAGATATCAACATTGAATGGCTGCACATAACTGCATAGATAAAGTACTAAAGTAAGCTATCTAAATGATTCTCCTTTCCATCAATCTGAAGCCATGATTTTATGGGCATCAATCATAACATTGAAGAAATGATTTGTTTCGTTAAACAGTGAGGACCATAAAAATTCCTCTATACGCTTCAATCAATACATTTTAATTTCACAACTCACATTATGTACATAAGAAAACTATGATGATGTCTAGTTGACATTATACTCCGCGTGAATGAAACCATATTGCCAATGCCCTATAACAATAAAGTATAATCACCAATCTTCCCCACAACATATCACATATTACGGTTCCCCCGAGGCCAACTTTTTGGACATTACAAATCAAAATTATTACAACGGAATTGAGAAGCCTTCCTCAACACTACTCCATTCCATTCTTTTCATAAAAAGTACAACTAATTACCATTCCAATTCCCTTTTCTCAAACAAACACATTTTTCCTTTTCAAAATTTACAAATATATAGATTTTATTTGTTAGGTTAGATCGAAATTGTATATATTTTTTTCCTAGAACTTACAATAAAGTTAGTAGACGATGAAGACCATCTACCAAAAATTTGGAGAGAGGGGACAAGTTGAATAAAACATGCCACTGTACTCCACATCCACGATGATGCAAACCATCAAAAGAATCACATTTTAAAATTTTCTTGTAAAGAAAAAATGTTCATACTATATTAATATTATTACCTAAATGGAACGACGAATGAAAGAATAATAAATATACTTGTGTTGGATCTTTTTCAAAGGTGAAGTGCATTTACTAAGAAATACCAAACTTGAACTTTAGAAAAATTGAGAAAAATAAAAACTATATATATCACAAAAATGCTAACAATTATGATTATGATTCGTCGGGATTCTCGTGATTCTCATTCATCTCTATGTCAATTGTCACCAACTAAATAACTCAAACTTTTTTTTTCTTTTATATATATATATATATAAATCAAAATAAATGCAAATAATAATAATAATAGAAGAAGACCGCACCATCATCAACCACGCTCCGCCACTGTACACTATCCTCCCTTGGACGTGAAGAATATTTAATATCAAATTACCAAAATAACCTTCATGCGGTACATGAATGTCACAACATCAGCGAGGGCAATATAGTAACAATGATAATGCAACTGCCACTCACGTGCTATCCACGTGAAAATATACGTTAGGCAGTTAACGACGCCGTTACATCTACACTAGCGTGGTTCTTGCAGCTAAGCGCTCGAAGTATCCTCCAAGTTGCCTCGCCGGAGCTCCAACCGCAGTGATATTTACTTTTGCTTTCGTTTGTTGGAAAAAGCGTCGACGAACTCCGGCGCACTTGTCTGCTTTTAATGTCGCTGAGCTCCATCTCCGCTGGAAACTTCACCATTCCGAACATTAACAAATACCACCGCGGCTTCGACGAGGTCCTTTTGTTCAGTGAATCAGGCTTCAGTCCGGTCTTGATCGAACAATTACGATCGATTTCAGCCGTCGGTGAGAAAATAGAATTCGTTTGACGATAGAGCCTACGGTAATCAAGCGATCGGCTATTCCGTTTGAGATTGAATTTCGCACTGTTGGATCGAGAAACAGAGCTCTGCAATCCGGACAATGATTCGGATCGTTTCCGAAATACAGTTTGTTTTCGACTAATCTCTTCCTTCCAGGAACTTTTATCGGCGGTAATACGCGTAGAGTGATCATTGTTGAGAGGTAGCAATCTACCGCAGAAGATCAAATCCTCCGCGGGAGAAATCTCGGAGGTGATGAGTCCAGCAGTGAAGAATTCGAAGAGATCGAGAGGTTCGGAGGAGGACCTACGTGAATTCTTGCGGAAGCTATCGGGATGAGTATGGGCGTCGGAGTTTTCTCTGTCCATGGGAAGATCGGAGAAGGAGAGAGATTCGTCGTCGGAATCAAAATCGTTATCGTCTTGATGTTGATTGCGTTTAGAGGTTAAGGGATTGGATTCGGAGGTGTCGTCCATGGAGATTGTGTGGAAGAAGGAGGATAAAAGGAAAAAGGGTGTGTTTGGAATTATGCAAATCTGTGACGATGAAAATGATATATAAATGCACAAAATTTAGAGATAAAGAGAGAGAGATGATATCAATGTTTCCTTTAATGTTTGGATTTTAGTATCAAAGTTTGAACTTTTTCTTGCAGATTAATTAAGGAAATAAAAACTTCTTTTGGAGTATAAAATATTTTAGGAAAATTTTTCTGTTTGGCGAAAATTTAATCTTATGACGTTTTTTTTATAATTAAGAATGCAAATATCTTACCCAAGACTGAAGATTTACTGGAGACTTAAATTATTAATCCAAATAAAATTGGAAGGTGAAATGGTAGAATTCACATTTTAAAAAGGAAAAAAGGTTAGAGTATCGGGTTCTAGGTAGACTAGCAAAACTATTAAATATATATATTATATGAAAAATAATCATGAGCTACACTTGATCTAATGCCCTATAGTCTCGAGCATCATAAAAATTCTAATACTACTAAAGTTACATGTACATTGAATTGTTAGAGAAAGTGTGTTATAAATAGCTTTGATACTAGAGCAATTTGAGAATCTTTCACATAAGTTAGTTGAATGAGCAAGACTAGATTAAGAAAATTGATTTCGAAGATCAAGACTCAAGTCCACGAAAGATCTATAATGAAAAAGACACATACAAGATTTGAACATCAAATAATAAAGTAGAATAATTCTAAATAATAAAGTAGAATAATTCTAAATGCAATTATTTTCATGCTATTAAGTATACACACATCATGTTTTTTTTTTCTTCAAACTTTATAAGCAAATTTATAAGACAAACAATGGTCACATTTTATTTTATAATAAAAATGATTTAAATGTTTAAAAGTTTTAGAAATCAAAATTAAATATATTTAAAATTTCATAACTATTAAAAAAAGGAAAACCCCTTAAAATGATTAGTTAATTAAATATTTAAGAGAAAGTTATGATTTTATTTTTTAAAAATTTAATTGAGTCTAATGAAATATTTTAAAACAGAATTATAAAATCTTATCAATAAAGTATTATGAATTGATGTTGAATTGATGTCATTCCTCCTTTAGCAAATCTCATTAGAAAAAAAAAAAAGCAAATAAAGTATCACGTCATTTCTAATTTTGTAAATCAATAGTGACAAATTAAAATAATCATCAATAAATACTCTTCTAGACAAAAATATTACAATAATGAAAAATTAAATAATTTTTTTATAAAAATTATTATAAATAATAAAAATATTAATAAAATTTAACAAAATTTAAGATTCTATCATAAAGCTTCCATCAATGTACTAATAAAAGTCTATCACCGTCTATTCATATATATTATCGATAAAAGATTGAATGTAATAAATTTTTTCTTTTATTGGTTTTTTCTCAAAATTTAAATGTAGCCTTTGTTAAAATAGGAAATTTAATTTAAATCAAACAAATCCTTTTTGATAAACCCTAAAACCAAACCGCAAAATAAAGAATTAAAAAAGGTAAAGAAATGGAAAAGGAAAGTTGAAAATTGGAGGTTACGGAAAATTGAAGTATTTTGTTTTGTTAGAAACTTATGGTTTGAGCCAATAAAAATGTAAAGCCTTCGGCAGCGATGGCTTCAACAAATTTAATTTCTAGAAGATGAGGGAAGAAAAGGAAGCATTTGCTTGAGGAGACAGAGACCTTATTTTACATAAATGCAATTTGTAGAATTTTGTGCACATTTTTCTTTTCTTTTTCTCATATTATTTATTTATTTGACCTTTTCTCTAACATTTAATTTAGGTTGTTAACTTAAACACTCTTTTATTGTTTACCATTCAAAAATAATACTTGAATTCTATATTTTAAAATTTTATGTTAAAGTTAAATCCAATAAAATATTAGGAATAACGATCCTCAACATACTTTTATCCTTATAATGAAGATAATAAGTAAAAATTTTATTATTTTTATTATAAAATAAATTTAAGAAAGAGTTTCGAACAAAAATATTTTATAGGAAAGAAATGGAATCTAAACTTGTAAGCAATTCTTAAGTTGGAAACCTAGTTTCTAATAATTGTTATTTCGAGAAAACTACGAAACTCTAAAGAACAACCTAATTCAATTTTATATATAAATACATTACTATAATTTCATATCATATAAACTTAAGCTTATGACTAATTCTTCCTTTTAGAGTTTGTTTTGACTTCAATATAATTATTTTTCTTTGTTTTTATAGGTCATTCCTTCTCTAAATTACAAATTTACAATCGTTGTCACTAGAAGATCACATGCATTACTTTTCATCTAAAATTTAACATTAACATCTTTAATCTATGGTCAAACTAACCTAATATGAAACGTCCAAGAAAGATTCTCTTCTTGCACGAAACTATCGTCATGCAAAATCTTGACTATGCGGATTGTAATAAATACATGATATGAATTCTTCAAATGAAATTATATTTTAAGAATAAGATATACATTCATAAAATTAATATAAATTAAAAAGAAGAATAGACTGCAGATACTTAATAACAATAACCAATAATATGTGGCCACATGTGTCAATGTCAGAAGTCAGAAAATAAAGGGTGATTAGTGAAACTAAAAGATGTTGACTAGGTGAGGTTGAACACATTGATTACACTTAGAAGTGTGTAATTAAATGATATTATTTTGTAAGATCAATATAGTAAACAAAAGTGTGACATATGTACCAATCAACTTTCCTTTCCTTCTACTTTACATTTGTCACCTAATAATCTCTTTCTTTTTCTTTTTTTCTTTTTTCCTTTCTTTCTATGAGTATCTTAACAAATTTCTTTTTTAAATTCTTTTTTATGACATCATTGTGTTGCCTTTTCTCTCCAATAATTTACTTTATTCAAAAAGGAAAAAAAAAAAGTGAAAATTTTGCTATTTTCATTATTTTAGAATTTT
Organism: Cucumis hystrix; assembly: GCA_025688845.1. Classification (NCBI taxonomy): domain Eukaryota; kingdom Viridiplantae; phylum Streptophyta; class Magnoliopsida; order Cucurbitales; family Cucurbitaceae; genus Cucumis; species Cucumis hystrix. The sequence continues at coordinate 26,336,934 of CM046884.1, forward strand.
AAAACGGCTATCTTCGTGTACTACCTAAATATGTGTGATTCGGAGTCGAACATATTTAAATTTAATCTATAATAATTATTATTTCTTCGATGTTATAGCATTTGCTTTAAACATCTATTTTTTAGTCAAATCACACATCATTAATATATACATATATAGTCACACTTGACTACTAGCTTTATTTATGATAAATTTGAGTTGAGTGATTTTAGTAGATGAACTACAATCTTACACTATTGTAGTATTTTGTCCGATGCTTTGATGCTTAAGTACTATTAGTGTCAAAGTGGTATTTAGTTGAAACATGTAAAAGATTGCAAAACTTGGGTGGTGGGGGTGCTTCTTTATTTATACTAGAGTGGATATTCCCTTGAGATCTATGCTAAGAGGTATTACGAGGTTAACGAGATTATTCGAGAAAGGTTAGATAACTTGTCAGTTGGTTGCTTGGGACTTGATTATCTTTTATGTGGACTAAGAGTTGTCTCAACTCATTTGTAATACTCTATGAGATGTAGATGTATATGATATTTTTCCACTTAAAACGTTCAAGTAAGTTAGACTTCTAGACTTAAGTTTGTGTGTTTTATAATGGTTCTAATAACAAATAACTTAATTAGTCAAAGACATTTCCTTTTTGTTTGTTGTATAAGATTGAGAATGCATATAAAATGTCAATGTGTATAAAGCTTTTAATGCAAAACAAATGTGATTTAGTTTATTCTTATTCATTGTATCTCTTACCTGTTCTGGATTGGATTTTGAAACTTTCAAATATATTATGTAAATACATACATATATACTCTCTCAAAAATTGATTATTTGGATTAAGGCATTTCCACTTTGTTTACTTGGGCTCAGCAAACTCTTGGGCCTCAATATAGTAACCCAAACCAAGTTTTTCCAAGTGGGCCGGTCCGGGTTATAACAAAAAGAAAAACCATAATATTTTCTCTACGAAAAATAATGAACAAAGAAAGTTAATTATAGAACAAGAAGAAAAAAAAAGCTCAAGATTTTTGGTTAAAATATACTCTTAGAACATCTTTGAGAATAGAAGTAAAAGAAAAGGTAACAATTGTTTTACTCATTATATTTGAAAGTCTTCTTTTATTTTAATAAAAGACATTATCTCGAGTGATCGAGAGAGACCGAGAAATTTCATTACCATAATGAATGAAATATATTAATATAACTTTTAAAATTGGAAAATAAAGGTTACAACGTGCTTCGGTCATTTGCTATATTCTTTAATTTCTAAATTTTTAACAAAAATTGCATATATCAGTGGTGCATTTGGTAGAGAGATAAAAAAAAATTTAATTTTTTTTTTTTAAAGAATCTCGAGCTCATTTTTTATTGAAATTGATCGAGAAAAACAAAATTAGGAGTTTTAAAAAACGTTGTTACTTTTCAAATATAAAACGAAAATAGTTGGAGTTTTGTGAATTTCCCATTTGATTCCCTCTAATAAATTGGCAAAGGCCTCAACTTTATTTTATTCTGTTGTGTTCGATGCTTCAATTTTTGCAAAGCCCCTCTTCCACTCCAACAAGACTCTTTCAACACTTAATACGTTTTCCCAATTCCAATATTTTCCATTCTTCTCAATTCCAATTCCCAAATCGCACTGCAATTACAGTTTCAATGGCCAATCTCTCCCCTGACACTTCTCCCAAAGGATCCATTACTCACGTTATCTTTGATATGGACGGACTCTTATTGGGTAAATTTCTCCGTTATTGTGTTTTCATTTCGTATTGTATTATTTCCATCTTTCAGATCTGTTCCATCATATTTCCATATCCTTCTCTGCTGCTTCTTACTTGTTTATTCTAATTTGGTTCGGCGTTAAACACTCATCCTGCATCCTACAAAGCTAAATTATGTAAATAAATTGAAAGTTTGATTTGATCACCACTTGAATAAACTGGGCCTGAATGCTTTTTCGGTATAGCATATGATGTGCTTGTTTAACTGTTCTACTAGATCTGCATAGACTTTGTGTTAAAAAATTTATGAACTAATTGGGAAGACTTTTGATGCAGATACTGAGGGGTTTTACACTGAAGTACAAGAGAAAATTCTGGCTAGGTATAATAAAATTTTTGATTGGTCACTTAAAGCAAAGATGATGGGTAGGAAAGCTATAGAAGCTGCTCGGGTCTTTGTTGAAGAGAGTGGGATTAGTGATTCTCTTAGTCCGGAGGATTTTCTTGTGGAAAGAGAAGACATGCTACGAAGCTTGTTTCCGCAAAGTGAGCTTATGCCAGGTTAGTATTAGCACTTTTGAGAATGATTGATGCTGATGATCAAGTTTCTATAATTATGTCAGATTTCACTCTGTTCGTGATAATTTTGAGAGAGATGCCAAAGCAAACCTCAACGATGTTGTGAATGAAAAATGAAAATGATATCTTACAAGGGATTTGAAATTTTCCAATGGATTTTGCCTAAATCTGAAAAATGATTCGGAGAAAAGTACATTGATTGATAGTACCTTTTATAGCGAGGCAAATTTTTATGGTGAACAGTTAGGAAATCATTTTAGAAAGCTATACATTTGGAAATGTTTTTATTTGATGATTCTCCATGCACTGTAGTAGGACTGAGTTGTGAATTACACTCTGGCTTTCCAAACAAAGGGATGTTATTTTTTGAAGAATGAGGTAAAGGTTGGATTTTTCCTATTGAAGCAGAGTCTATAAATGTTTGTTACCCTTTAGCTGTAAGTTCTACTGTAGAAAGAGGGAGTTTTCCCACTTTGAAAATAGAAATGGAATGAGACAGGTCATGTTTGGTTCCCCTTTGCCCTTACCAGTTACTGGCTTACTAGCATTCTCGCTGAAGCTTTCTCTATATGGTTGATTACTTTATTGGATACTCGAGACCCCTAATCTTTCCTGAGAACTGGTTCCACACCAATGTTTGATAGATGGGGATATAGACATACTTTAGATTTATTATGCCGTTGCACCAACAAAATAACAAGCCTCGGGTATTGTTTCAGCTGAAAATGATAGAAAGTTCTCTTCGTTTACATACCTAACTTGAACTTTAATTAGACATAGATTCTTTTCAGGATTTTTAGTTCAATAAAAGCTTCCACCTTCACAAAGTCTCATACCAAAAAGAGGAAGAAGAGGTGAGAGAAAAATGGGATTTGATTGAATGGAGGATTAAGACGAACATATACTTCAATAGGGTAGATAGTTTTATATTACTAAAAAGAAAAAAGGAACAATGATCGGAGATTTCGATCTGGGCCTCTTAGACAAGCAAATCTCACTAATTTTGCAGATTTGTTAACATTCTCCAGTTCCTACAAAAAGTTGATATAATATCTTCTACTTTTAAGGTGAGAATAGGGACTAATTAAGCTAAGCGTATATGAGAGAGACAGGTCTCCCACACATGGAAACTTGATGCTTAGCTTAAAGTCACTCCATCCTCTTTCTTAGCCACCTGACAAATTTAGCTCAATTCCTCTCACTAGATCACCTGTTCTTAGATATCTATGCTTTCTTTCCACTCACGAGCTAGCGGTACAACCTCACTTAAACAATATCTGTTCTTGTGGTTGATGTCTGAATTAATAATTTTCATTATCATGAATTGCTTTCAGTTACCACCATTTTTTCCTATTTATTGTAGGAGCTAGCCGGTTGATCAGGCATCTTCATGCAGAAGGAGTACCATTTGGCTTGGCCACCGGGTATATTTAACTTTATATAATATTTCATTGCTTGGCAGATTTTCATATCATGAATTCCAGCCATCTTGTGCAAATCGTTGTTCCTTGTCCTTTTTTATAGTGTTTGTATCTATGCCGTTATTATCTGATAATTCTCTACAGATCTCATAGACGTCATTTTCAACTAAAAACACAAAGACATGGTGAACTTTTTAAGTTGATGCATCACGTTGTTCTTGGTGATGATCCAGAGGTTAAACAAGGGAAACCATCGCCGGATATATTTCTTGCAGCTGCTAAAAGATTTGAGGTATGGCTGTAACTTCGAATTAAACTCATGGTTCACTCTTTCATTTTCTAGCATTCAAGTGCTTCCCTTTTCTTTTTCTTTTCTTTTATCATACAATTTGACGGCTATGCTACATTTTTTAAACAGGATGCTCCAGTGGATCCGGAAAGAACCCTTGTTTTTGAAGATGCCCCCTCAGGTGTTCTTGCAGCTAAAAATGCAGGAATGTAAGTTGTGGAATTTAAAGTTTTAAGCATTAAAGTATTTACTATTTTAACATTTTGACAACACCAGGAAAGTCATCCCCCAATTTGTTTAACTTTACCTCAATAGCCTTCGTAGCACCTCATGTTTTCAATTGAGTAACACTTGATCTTTGATACTACGTACCCACCTTAGTCTTCAATAGTTCCTTTGTTTTTTGGATAACCAAAGTTTTCGATGTGAAGTATATTGCTGTTCCATATTGATCCTATGGTGGAAAATTGATACTTGCGGTACCAAACCAACTCCTTTGAATTGCTCGTTTTTCCTGTCCCATATTGAATCTTGCCTCTTTTCTTCCTTCTAATTCTAATTAGTGATTTCTAATAAATCCAAACCAAACGCAATGTCAAAACTCTTCATTTCAAAATTCCATTAATTCGGGTTCTACATTATATAATGTAGGCAATTGTTAAGCCTATCAGTACTCTAGAACTCATTGCTCTGTAAGAAGTACGAAAATTTTAATTCCATTTTTTTTCTCTTTTTGGTTGATAATTTCAGTTTATAGTTGTGAAAGATTGATTTTGAGTAACTCTTGCCAATGTTTTCAGCTTTGCATATTCTGCATTTTCAAAATGGGGTTCCGTAATTTAAAACTAAAATTTTTACGTTCATGATTTTATTGTCTAAACTCAAATATGCAATTTCTTTTGAAGATGATCTGTTAGTTTCAGAATCCTTTATAGGCTTACTGGGAAAACAAATATAGTCAAAGATTGATTAAATTATACTTCTAGACCTTCAACCTTTCTCCTTTTGATACTTGTCCCTATATTCATATCAGTCCTTTGTATTCTTGTAAATGTTTCAGTTTAGTCTAACTCCAAATTATAATTGGAATCTAACATAAAATCATGTAGCAGTGAGCACCTCAACTTTCATATGCATGCATATGACATATAAAGGTGTCTCATAAGCATTTTCATAGGTTGGAATTATGACACATACCTAAATCAATATGTTTACAAAGTACCAAGACAAAAATTGAAGTAACAAGGAATAGAAAATAGAATCACAATTTGATTGTTTCAATTCTGATTATTGCAATGGAGGCTGAAAAACTTGTATTGACATTGATAATCAGGAAGGTAATTATGGTTCCTGATCCAAGGTTGGATAGTTCTCATCATGGCAATGCAAATCAGGTATTGAGTTCCCTCTTGGATTTCAACCCCAAGGAATGGGGTCTGCCTCCTTTTGAAGATTCAGAAAGCTAGGGCCTCACATTGGGTTCATGCTGCTGAGATACAAAACTCACCATTTCCAATAGAATGGTTAGATTCTTTTTCTCCACATTTCAAGAGAAAGGCTCCCATCAAGTTATTTATTAGTTTGCTTGGCCTTTCTTGCCTAAACTATGAACATTGATTACCAATTTCTATGATTGAAATGGGACTCATGTTGCAGTTTCTCCTTTTTGACTTGTTTAGCTATTGATCTTAACAGAGAGTTGAATCTCAAAATTGTTGTAATTGTTCGTCAGAATCTCACATTTATTACTATTATTGTTATTACTTTGGTCTATTTGTTCATATAATAAAACTAAATGAGCTTAGCTCAGTTTGAATTTCTCTCAATTTTTTAATTTATTTATTTAACCATTTGAATGCTGTATTTTTGTGCAAAATGTTAAACTTAAATATGAACAACATGAAATAAACAACAATGTCCTATTGATTGAATGAGAGACAAATATGAGAATATTGAGATTTAAATTAAACTAATATTTGGAGTATTGAGATTTGAACTTTCGACTATGTTGAAGTTAACGGTACGACAAAATTAATACAAAAATAGTTATAAATTGTTGAAATATATATATAAATATAGCAAAAGTCACTATCTATCGTAATATAGACGGTAGTTTTTCATTATTTGTCTTTAAAAAAAAGTTAAAGAAAACCAAAATGTCTATTCTTTAAATTACTTAGACACAGTGACATTTTGTTGCTTTCTTTCAGTGTCATTTTTATGACATAATAGAAATGTCTATTTATTCTTACATGAATGTCAACGTGTAAAATTTCTTTTATAAAACACAATGTACCAATGAAAATTTAATACAATGCTCCAAAAAATAGAAACATGGAAGATGTTATGTGTGGAAAGGGAAGGGAGCATGGTGGTAGGTGGAAGTTCCCAACTATAAAGGCAACTTGGCATTTAGGCTCTCACCTTCATTCCATCAAAACACACACCCACATAATACTCAACTAATAAACCAACGGCCAATTACACACCACGTCACCACTTACATTTCTTGGTTAGTTGTTGTGTTGAGATCTGTCCACCACATATGCACATTTTTAGTTTAACTACTTCCTTTGTATCCAACCTTACATAATCCATCCATCAAGTCATTCAAGATTTCAATCTTTCTTCTTCAAAGTTGAATTCATTTGATGTAATATACAACTTTATTCGCATAGTGTTTATACTATCAATTTCAAGGTTTGATTTCCAACCACGAATACAATATCTTTGTAGTTGAAATCACAAATTAGAGACGTACCACTCACATATCTCTTATTTAACTCATTTAGTTCGTTACATATAACACAAAATCAGAGTGGCGCAGCGGAAGCGTGGTGGGCCCATAACCCACAGGTCCCAGGATCGAAACCTGGCTCTGATAATGAGTGGCTTCTGCAGCATCATTTTTTGAATATATCACAAAACGATGGCACCCTAGTTATTAGTGGTGTATAAGTCATTTTTATGGAAGACGATGTCGTGCTTGATGTTTACATGCTCCATTTTTACAGTTTTTTACCATTAAGCTTGAATGGAAGGGAAAAACATTTCCATTCTATCTATATCTTCTATGTCAGTAAATTTCAATCATAACCAAAAAAATTTACTGTAACAACCAATCCAATTGGGAAGCCAAGCGAATTAGTACACAGAATTGTGTGTGAGTGAGTGAGTGAGTGAGTGAGAGAGAGAGAGAGAGAGCACAAAGTATGAAGACAAAAAATTGGAAATTATTTGATCCGTTTAATATTACAGCAAAGTATATATGAATTTGAAGTTTGAACCATATTGTTGGTTGTTACAATAACACTAAGAGAAACGAGAGCTCTAACTAATGACAACTACATTCTGTATTCTATAAATTACAAGAACAAAAGAATCCTTCATATTTAGCTGTAGATCAAAATGGGGAGATAGAAAAGAAGAGAATACCATAACCTTTGCCTCGCTAAGAAGAAGACCCATCAAAAGTCTCAATCCAAGTGATTGATATAGGAACCTCAATAATAATTTAATTCAACCACATTTACTTTTTCTTTATTAATTATTATGCCTTTCTGGAGATCACATGGGTTGAGCAGTTTTATCACCACACATCACGCAGATACCGTCCGCTCGTTTGTAGATTCTTCACCATGCTCTCAGCTTTCGAGCTGTCAAGAGATCCCTGAAATTGACATCCGTAGTTAGCAAATAGGCCTAACAATTGATTGTTCGAGACTACGTATAAAATATATATGACTTTATTGGTTCAGTTATGACTTGTGAAACTACCTGTTCTTGCACGATGGTGTGGAGAGTTCTGTGGACGTCTCTAGCCATTCCCTTTGCATCACCGCATACATATAAGTAAGCACCTTGTGATATCAAATTCCAGATGTCTGACGCCTGCATATTTAAAGAGAGAAAAAAAAGGCTTTTTAATATCTACCTCCATGATGAATCCAAAATCTTATAGGTCGTTAAGATTGTCTTTTCACCTTCTCTGTCATTTTATGTTGCACGTATTCCTTCGTTGGCCCTTCACGCGAGAAGGCGATAACCAACTCGGAGAGAGCACCGGTCTCGACAAAGTTGTTCAGCTCATCCTCGTATATATAATCCTTCAAAAGTAGATAAAAAGCATGAGTTTGAAAATCTATAAATAAACTATGTATTTCTTCAATAGCCGAAGTACAAGCTTGAATTAAGGAACTTGGCATACCATTGCACGGTTTCTGCATCCAAAGAACAATATGGAAGGCCCCAATTCTACTCCAGATTCTTTCAAAGCTAATCTTTCCTGAAGATAAAATATTTCTACTTGTTTATTTTCTAGAAGCGCAAAAGTTCAAGTAGAGGACAGTCAAAGGGGAGTTCGCGAGTTGAAACCTGTAAGAAACCTCTGAAAGGAGCAAATCCAGTTCCAGGACCAACCATGATAATAGGCACTTTACTATCTGAAGGAAGCTTGAAGTTTGATTGCCTCACAAAAATTGGAGCCCAACTGCACTCATGGCTTTTCTCCATGGGCACAGAATTCTGAAAAATGCAGAATAATTATTAGATTCTCATAGCCAGAAGGAGGCGATCTATGATATGAGCTGCCAATCAATAATTAATTTCTGAAACCAACGAGAAAATTGATGAACTAAATCTCTTAAAAGCACAGTCATCAGGAAACAGAATAAAATACAAATCAAAATGAGGTTAGAAACCACTGTGTGTTTGTGTCCCCACAAAAAAAAAAAAAAAAAAAAAAAAAAAACCTACACCAATTTCCCAGTGGAAACCTTCACTTGTTAACATATCAAGCAAAAAAGATAGCCGAGCTATTGTATGATGATCCCTAACGTCTGAAGTTTAACATGAATCATTTACATAATAAACATCTAAAGATGCTCAGAACTCTAAACATTCAGTACAACTGCTATTCATCTAATATTGGATAACTCTCTGAAAAATAATAGCTTCTGGATTATGTCTTTCATTTTACATACCTTCATCCAAGTAGAGCAAATTCCTTTATGAATACGTCCAGTTGGCATTTTGTCATAGACAAGAGCAGAAGTAACATGAATTCTAGATGGAGCCATCCTGTTAAAGGCACAAAGATATCAAAGATTCAGCATAAAGAGAACTTTGAAAAGGAGAGAAAGGAAGATGAAAAGAGAGATACATGGATGATAGGAAAGATGCATCGTGCAGTAATATGCCTAGACAAAATGACAATTTAGGAGAAGTGATTTCTTTCCAAAATCATTTCACCAAACAGTCGTCCATCAAATATTTATTCTAATCAACTCAGCCTAAAATCCTAACTTATATTCCCTTCCTTGCAACTTATCTTTACGAAATAATAAGCTTTTCCAAAACAATAGAAAATTTAAAAATGTTAATTTTCTAACCAACGGGAGCAGTAAGAACTTCTATACATTGCACGTTGCAAGCCTCCGTTTATGTAATGAAAATAAATATAAAGCTTCAAATTGTTTGGTTCTAATCACACAAAATTCTCTTGGATATTATATACCAAACCAGTTAAAGAAGTTTCAATAGACAATAAAAAAATGCTAAAGGAGAGGGTAGGGAAATTGTAAATACCTTGGAGATGATGATATGGAGTAGAATCGAGGCTGTAAACGTGGTGCAACAGCTGCAAAGAAGACACCAAGTGGAGGCTTGGCAGAAGGAAATTCAGCCATGACTTCAAGCAGGCTTTTCTGGCTACCAACCACAGACTGGGAATATTCATCCTACACGTTTTTTAGTTTTTAACCAAATAAGTAAGTGGGTGAGATTAGAGAAGCAGAAAGGTATCCAATTTATTTTCTGATAGAAATCAATACCTTCCCAGCAGGTGATGCAAGATATCTTAATCGGTCAGCCTCTATAGGATTTGAAGCATGTGCTGCTAATGCGAGCAATGCTGACTGAAAAGGCATAAGTAAGACTAGATTAATCACCTCAGTTGACAGATAGATCTCCCAGTGAACCAGAAGCATGAAGCAACAGCTCCAAAACATACCTTTTTGGGTGAATTTAAAAGATCTGCATATCGAGTCAATGCTGTTCTGAGGGTGCAGGATGGAAAAGGAGGTGGTAAAGAGCTTCCACCTAGTTGGGTGCCATCCTCATTATCAGTATGAATGGAGAAATACGTTTCAGGAGACAAACCCAATACATTTAGAGCCTCATCAACAGTCTCGGTTAAATTTTCACAGTAAACACCAACATGATCCCCTGTTTCATATCTGGTGAAAGAGAACAGACGTTAGAGAATGGTGTTATGCTACTAAATTATAGTACAGATATATAGAACAATCCCAACAATTAACTAGGCTACTTACTTGAGTGCAGACCCAGAAATATCAAACTCTAGATGAGTACAAGAACGATCAGACGCAGGTGTATGGAGCTCCTTCCTCACAACCACATTAGATCTTCATGCAAAAAAACAATAAGTTAGATTTTCCTTCTACTTCTTTTCCTTATTTCTAAATTTTCCAGATGAGTAAAGACGGTGTCACAACCTGAATGGATGTTGCGCGTCATGTACAGCATGACCATTTGCATTCATCCAGTTCTTTTTGTCATCCGTTACATCTGAAGGATCATGGAATACCACACGGTATTCTGATATGGCAGCTGTGTAAGGTGTAGTCACTGTTGCTGCATCATCCTCATCCCGAAGCAATTGATCCAACTCAGGCCACAATGATTCTCGCCTAAAAAAATTAGTAAACCATGAAAGTATGAGTTGACAATCTTCTTTAACAAACCTCAGCAAACAAATCAACTTTCTCCATACCAAGCAGAGAAGTCATCCTCTATGCACTGATCGTCATCTCCAAGGCCAACTTTTACAAGGCGCTTACCACCTGCAAACAAAATAAAGAATTATATTGGCAAGCGTAATAAACTTATAAAAACTATCTTCAAAGACGCATTAATCTTTGCTTAATCGTGTTCTCAAAGAATTCTTATCATTGCGGTCTCCTAATAAATGAACATCAGAAAGAAGGCAAGAGCATACCCTGAGTCTCAAGCAGCTCATCTACCACTTTTGCAATCTGTTTGTCACCATCCAAAAAAAAAAAATTGAATCTAGTTAGGATCGCAGAATCTGAATCAGACAACGGACAATCAATAATCAACAATTGAAGCCAAGAAATTTGGAAGGAACCATTGAGACCTTATTAAAATGCTCATATTGTCGGTTGCCAAGGCCAAAGACTGCATAATTGAGGTTCTGAAGACATTCCCCTCTCTCTTTACCCTACGAATATGCATATTTAGATCAGAAAAACAATTCTAATGATTTGCACAAAACCAAATATGCCGAAAGAAGTTTTACCTCCGTGAACCATTTATAGAATCTTGCGGCATTATCAGTGGGCTCTCCATCGCCATACCTGCATTCATCAACAATTAACCACTAGAAGAAACTAAAAACAGACGACTTAAACCTTGAAATAAAGATGAGGGATCCAAACAAAAGTATGAAAGTTTGCGCGTATGCTGAAACTCACGTTGCCAAGAAGAAAACAGCTACAGACTCCTTTTTCAATTTTTGTTCGTATTCATCGTCGTCAGCCCCATAATCATCCTGCTCAAGAAGTTCCAATTCGAAATGTCAGCACCATAGGTCGTCAATCAAAACTAGACTATACCAAAATGCCATCCACCAACATCACAGATACAAAACAAAAAATAGAAGCTTACCAAATCAACAACTCTAAACTTGGCCTTATCGTACCGTGCTTTCGCCTCGTCAGATAGAGCCTGAGAACAATCGCAGTCACTCGTAAGCAATAGCCAAAAAATAAAAATAAATAAATAAATAAACAAACGAACGAGCTACACAAAATTCTCAACGCCTACGAGTGTTTTCACATGCAAACCTTTGCAAAGCCTTCGGCAGTCCCAGTCTGCGTACCAAAGAATATCGTAACCTTCTTCTTCCCGTCGTCAACTTCTGGCTCTGGCTCCTTCCCAAGCAACGGCTTAGGAAGCTCTATAGTCTTAACTTTCCGATTTCCGGATCTTCGCCACAAAAGAACAACAAAGCAGCCAATCATGACAGCGATGGAGGTAGTTAAGATCGCAACCAGCTCGCGATTCTCGAAAATAACTGAGGCACCCTCGCCAGTCGATTGAAATGAAGAATTAGACGGATCCATCCTGCCCTTAATTATAGCCGACATGAAGTCAAATGGAGAAGCCTTCATAGAACTGGATTCCGATTGCATGATGGAGTCCGAATCCAAAGAAACTTAAAAAAGCTCACTGGAATCCGGTGGAGGATATGGCCAAGGAATTAAAAGACCACCGGAATCCGTTTAAGAATGGGAGAAAGTGAATGAAGTGAAAAATGTGAATAGATGCAGTGAATAATAGGCCGGAACTCCGGTGGAGGAAGGCGGTGGCAGAAGAGGTGGTGGTTGTGAGTTGGCGTTGAGAGAGAAGAAATAAAAGAAGGGGTGTGTTTATATTGGAAGGGCAAAGAAGCGCGTGAATGAACCAACGCCTACCAAACCCGACCAGTCAAACCCACCTAACACCATACTTTTAACCATGGTTAACTTAACCTTCCTCCCCTCCACATTTTTAAATTTTTTTATTAATAATTGTTCCAAACAAAATTCCAACTTCTTTTTTAATTGCCCAAAACAGTAAAGAAACAAATTAACTTCGTTTTTAGCATCACAAATACCCAAAAAGAGAGGGGAAAAAAACCTTTCATAATCCATGACTACAAAGTTTTGAATTATTATAGGTATTTGCACCAAAATAGTCTCCCATCATAAGAACTTGCAATGAATAAATAATATTGAAGTAAAGACAGTCGCAATTCCTACCCCCACATATAATTTCTAATATCCAATCTAAAAATTCAATAAATGCATTCAATAACCTACTAAATTAAACCTTTTCAAACATATTTCAACAAAATTAAAGCCTACTTTCTCATCTTTCTCTAAACCCTTAATGCATGTTTCTTTAAACCCCTAATCTATATATTTAGTATCATAATGCATATATTATTGCAATGATGACAACATTAATTCACAGTTTTGGTGTAAATGTTGTGAATATTCAACATTTTGTTTACGTTGTTGCAACTTTTGCAAACGTTGATATCTATCAATGAATGTGACTCAACTATATATTAAAAATTGTACGAACTTAAATGTCAAAATTCAATATCTCATTTTCTCTTAAGTTGAATAGGTTAAGTTGAATGTGGTCCTCCTAACATTAGCATTCTAATTCGAATCTTTTTTCGATGGCCAATTCTCATACTAATTGCACCATTAAGAATCATTCAATTACTACTCTAATTATCTTCATATCATTTAATTTTTGCTCATGATTTGATAACAAGTTACTCTATCTTCTCAACTCAATTTTCTCTCTCACTACAAAAAGTTCGGCTCAATAACAACATTCAATCGCTTGCTAATTGATTAAGAGAATGAATATAAATGAGTGAAATGCAATTGAATTCATAAATAATCTGTCACGTGGTTAACCATCAATCCAAATTCAATTGATCATGATATTATTCAACACACTAAAAGCTAAAACAATTATCTATTTATCTTCCAACAATCTAGCATATTTGTTAAGCTTTTGGCAAGATATTAGAAGTATAGTTGTGTGTCCCACGTAAAGAAAGAGTTTAGGGATAAAACATTTATGAAAGTTTGTTATGATTTATGTTCTAAACTTGTGGTTTGTAATGTGTAAACAATCCGTTTATTTAATAAATAAAGTGTTGTTTATTTCAAATTATTTAATAAAACTTACACAGTATATGGTTGACATAGTGGTGATATGACACATTTCCTAGTTGTTACAAGTGATTGGATTTAAATTGATTTGGTATAAAACCATACCACAAAATGAATTTGATTCAAATCATTTATGTAAAGACACGTGGGTGAGGGTATTCATACAATGAGATGGTATAAGGCCGAACAACGAAATATATAATATATTGTTGTAACAATCATTGACTAGAGGGATTAGTATTTCAAACAATGACACCATATGTATCTCATCGTCTCAACCCCATGTGAGTTACAAACTTCTACCTATAAGGGATCACCATTAGTTTGTTTTTTTAGGTGAGAGTAGTTGAAAGGCACGCCAACTCAACTATGCCTCATTATTTCAGGATGAAGCCAAGCGAAAAGTTGGAAACATTTGAATTCACTCATTTTCCTTCTTTTCCTTTAGGATAAACGAAAGATATTAGTTATTCCTTTAGACATTGACCCCAAGACTTGAACAATAAACCTCTCTCACTTGTTCGAAAGAGACTTTTTCTATCTCATACTTTAGGAGCGGGAGATAACTAATTATAAGGGTAAAACATTTATTATTATTTATTATTGGAGTAACTAATTCACTAATCACTAATCAATTATTGCTTATTATTGTTTATTTGTTAGAAGTTAATTATTGATTTGTGTATAGACAGTAACTAAAATTCCATCATTCCATGGATATTAGAATTCAAACCTTATGAAGAAATTTTTCCTTTCGTCGTGTTTCACGTTGCTAAAAAAAAAACTCAATTTGTAGATCCCTTTTCCCCTCAACCTCCCATTATTCCTTTTTTTAAAAAAACAATTACAACAACAACAATAATAATTAACAATCAATTAAATACTAAAAAAATCTACGGTTCTCATTTGATTTCATCACTTTTCTAATTAAACCACAACCTCTCAATATTTAGTTTTCCTAGAAATTATTAATTATAATTGAATTAGATATTTATTTGACACGTGGTAATAATATATTATATATATTTATATCTTCAAAATTCTTATATTAAAAACCTCTTCTTTCTATTGAACCATTCTCAAGTTATTATATATATAGAAAATCCTAAAATCTCAATAATTTTGACGATTCTCTTAATTTGGGTATAAATAGATTGTTTATTCAACAATGGCCTCAGCGTCATTCTTTGTTTCACCATATGTACACTGATTAAACCAATTTTCTGTTCTTCCGCCACATTAATAATCAATCAGATTCAACAATTAAATTTTGGATATGACAATGGACGACAAATTGAAATCCTCCTTGATTAAAATTTGTATTGGACAATTATATTATTTGGCTTCATCAATCATCATCCATCCCATTCCCAGTTACAAACAAAATAGCTAAAATAGCAAGATTGTGTAATATGAACTCTGGTGATTGGCTACTTAGCTTATACATTTAGAATAATGGATTGTGAACCAATTGTTATTTGACACATATGAATTGAGAGTAAATATGGAAATAACTTTAAACCTATGCGTTGTAAACTACAGCTTGTGTGTATGTCAGATTACCAAGTATCTCTCGTTAATTAGCCTGATAAATAAATTACATAACTATTATTAAATCATATATATTTTTATAAGAACCCATAAATATTAAATATAATATGGGATTAGTTTGGTTAATGAAGATTAAAAAAGAATTATATTATATTATACTAATGGAGCTTTTAATTTCTTTCACAATTTATAGTAAATGTTCCGAAAGAGGAGGTAATGGCCCTTTGCATGTAGGTTTTCTTCTAAGAAACAAAAACATGAAAAGACGTGATTTCAAAGTCGTCGTTCTACTACCAATCAATACAATTGAGATTTGTTCGTCATCGAAAGCAATAAACAAATAACATTTTTGGTAATTTTCTAAAAAAACACACATTACTAAATTATTTGTTTTTTATGTAATTCATTTTAAATTGAAATTTTAAAGTATAGATTCATTAAAAATATAAATTTAAAAACCGTTTCAAAAACATATATCCACTAAACGTGTTTCTTGAAATCGATGAATCTTAAAACAAAAAATAGAAGTTGAGTTTTGTATCAAACAAGTCCTTACAATCTATGTGGACTTTTTATTCAATTTTAAGTTAAGTTTATATTTTAGTTTTTGTTTAAATTTGTTCTATATGTTTCAATGTTTACATTTTTAACTTCTATTTTTCACTATTTTTTATTTCATTCATTTAAAATAATTATAATTAAAGTTCTCATCGCTAGTAAATCTAATTTTAAATTTTAAATTCATAACTATTTTAAATTAGTTGATATCAAGTGAATAATTAAAATAAAAAATATAAATCTTGAAATCTATAAATCAAATTGAAATAAAACTTAAATTAGTTCGAGGGTAGAATAACAACCTTTTGAAATCTATAGATACCTATAGATACTAAATATTAAATTGAAATATGAACTCAAATCATTAAAGAATAGATTCCATTTAGTAACCATTTCTATATTTTAAAAAAAGCTAAACCTATTTCATCTTCATCTTTTATCATAAATTACATATTTATTTAGTACAACAATCGAATTCTTAACCAAATTAAAAAAGATAAAAACAAATTTTAGGATATTGTGACATTTTTAATTGTAATTTCTTCAACCAATCATCTCCAAAACTCCACTTTGGACGTTACAATATAAAAAGGGTCCTAATAACAATCTATTATGTACTAAATGTTACATTTAATTAACGAAAGATTAATCTATTCTTATAGGGAATAAAAAACTCATATCTTCCATATTCTTGAATATTAATATGATATAAAACAAATTCATATCATACAATTTAGTTTTAATAATATTATAAAACACCATCACATTCACATGAATTTGTTAAATAAACTATAGAAGTATATGTATGACCTACTATTATATGTTAATTATAATATATGTACGTCAAACTTAATATGAATTTAATAATAGTCAATGCCGATGCTATATATATATATATATATACTTAATTAGCAACAATCATTGTAAATGTCTATGCTAATACTATTTTTAAATATAAACAATATCAAAATATTTTTTATATCTCCAATTAAGTTAGTGAATTTTAAATAAATGTTGAATAGACTAATAATAAAATGAACACCTAAATATCTAATTAAAGTATTAAAGACTTTATTCTAAATTGAAGGTTGAAAATTAAAAGACTAGATTTGTAAATTCACTTTATTTAATTATTTATTTTTGTAAGAATTTATTTGACCTCAAACTTTATTTGATTCTAGTTTAGACCTTAAAAAAAAGTCAGTTTTAATCTATATCTGTTTAATAAATCTTAAAGTTTAGTTATACTCTCAATTTAATTTGGTTATTTTTCAAAAAAAAATATTTGTTGTATTATTTGAACATTCTTATTATAAATCTTGAAAATACATTTATATGTTGATTTTTTTCATACAAAATTTAATTTTGTTGTTATTTAACTAATTTCGGTAAAAAATTAACTTTCAATGACTAAATTTACTACTTATTAAAAGAATAAAGAATTGATAGTACGTAGATTTAAATTAAACGTTGAAAAGTTTTAGACTAAATTGTCATTTTAATGATGAACATATATGATGTATATTCATATTAAAAAGCAAGAAAAAAAAGTACATAACTACTTGAAAACCCTCCCACATCCTTTTGGTCCATTAGTCGATTGGGTACTTATTGTCTCTTTATGATAGGGATGGATTGTTTTTGTTGAATTAGTTGACTATATTGTATTCATTTTCAAATACACTTAATTTTTAGAAACGACTTTTTATAATCTAGATTTATATTTAATTTCTAATCATTAAACGTGTAGGGTCAAATTTTTAAGTGTATGAAGATCTACATTTGTGCTCATTTGTTATTTTAACCATAAAAACTATTTAATAAGTCTTTGAATTTTTAATTCTCTTTTATTGGATTGATTTATTATAACTTTACATTAAAACATTGAGAGTGATTCCTATTAAGTTTTGTACAGGTGACCCCTTTTTAGATGTTCAAATGAAATTTTGCTCAAAATTCAAATTTGATCGAAAAATAGCCTTTGTTTATGTTAGCTACATGTGTGACAGTACCATATTATCCACAAATCGTACGTGGGGCATAGCGTTCAAACGAATTATCGTTTCTTACTTCTCATGTTTTAGCTTCTCCCTTCTAAATCTAGGTCTATTTAATAAATTTAAAACTAGATTTATTAAATATCAAACGATCGTTGATGCTATACATTTACTTACCAACAAGAATTGTAAATGTCTATGTATACTATTTTTAAATATCAAACAATACACGTAAAATATGTTTGAATTTTAAATAAAGGTTGAAAATGAACAGGTAAAAATCTAAATAAAGACTTATTATTCCTTATATTGGAAGTTTAAAATTTTATTAAATATATTTTGAAATTTTATTAAATATGAAAAATAAAAGACTAGACTTGTAAATTCGGTCATAATAAGTATAAATAAAAATGGCACATACTTCAAACTTTATTTTATTTTAGTTTAGATAACTTTTTAATTTTTTTATTTTAATTTATATGTTTTCAATAGATCTTAAATTTAATTTACACACTTAATTTATATTTTTTAAAAACATAATTGTTGTTATCTTTTAGCATTCTTACTGTAAATCTTGAAAATATATTTATATATTGCAAAATTTACTATTGGGGTTGTTTAACTAATTTCGGTAAAAAATTAACTTTCAAGATCTAAGTTTAATATTTATTAAAAGAACAAAAATTAAAATTAAACCATTGAAAGTACGTAGATTAAATCAAACGTTGAGAAGTATTTGGACTAAGATGTTATTTTTATAGACCGTTTATAAATTAAAAAGAAAAAAGAAAAAAGAGTTTGCAAAAATATATAAAAAATGTATGATAATAGAGTCAATGTCACTTACATTTTCAAATTTATAAAAATAGCAAATTGAAAAGTTAATTATCATCTGATTATCGTTATATTTATCAAATTTACAATATAAAAAAAAATCTATTTTTTTCTAAATTTTTCAATCATCTGATACAATTTCCTAACAAATAAATGTACATAACTATGGAAACCCTCCACATCATTTCAGTCCATTAGTTTGTGTACATATCTTTACAATGATAGGGATTGGTTTTTTATTGTCATTGTTGTCATATTTATTGAATTATTTTGAGTTGACATTATTATATTTATTTTCAATACACTTAATTTTTAATTTTTAGAAACTACTTTTTATTTATCTAGATTTAAATTTAATTTATAGTCATTAAGATGTGTAGGGTCGTATTTTCTAGTTTAGCATGAACATCAAGCTTTGTTTTCGTTTCGTATCTTAATTATAAAAACTATTTGAGTCTTTAAATTTTTAGTTATATTTTATCGAATTGACTTATTGTGACTATATACTAAAACATTGAGAGTGATTTCTATGAAGCTTTTGTACGAGAAAAATTACATTAGATAACAAAACAATTTAGAAAAAAAAACAGCTCATAACACCTCTTTTTTTCATATTGCCAAATTTGGCAAATATGGCGGTGATCAAACAGTAATCTGACGATAATTTGCTATTTTTGCAATTTTGAAAATGTAAGTGACATGAGCTCTATTTTCATAAAATTTTTGCTATTTTTGCAAACTCTCCTTTATATGGGGTGACCCCTTTTAGAAGTTCAAATGAAATTTGGCTCAAGATTCGAATTTGGTCGAAAAATAGCCTTTCTTTACGTCAGTTACATGTGTGAAATTATTGCAATCCACAAAATCGTGTGCGAGGGTCTAGTGCTCAAATGAATTCTTGCTTCTTCCTTCTCATGTTTTAGCTTCTCACTCCTCGTTCTAGCTCCCTTTGGACACAACTATAAATTTTTTTCATCGATAGATATATTTTTTTTTTGGTTCAGTTTCTTCCTCTAGCTTCTTGCTTCTTCCTTTTATTCCTCACGAAACGCAACTACAATTTTTTTGTGTGGGATGATGATGACACAAAAGATAAGAAGGACGTACGGATGTCTACAAAATATAGTTTTTTTTTTTTTCTTTCCAATTTGAGTGGCTCCAAAATGAAAATAAAAAGGTTAAAGAGGTGATAAAAATTTTCATTTGGACCTTTAGGAGCTCTATGTGTGATCCTTCTAATTTCTATCATCGCTGACTCAAAATAGTTATATCATTTTAGATCCTAATAATTCTTCTTATTTTATTCCATTATCACACAAACCATAAAATTCCCAATGCCTTGCTATAAGAACTTTGGATCTTAGGTTGGAAAACAGAATTAAATTTTATTTTTGCTCCTTTCTATCCATGAGTTTATTTTGTAATCTTCCTTTTTAAAAAAAATACATATCCAAAACTAAACCAAAAATGTAATAAAATTAGACCTCACTAATAACCCTTCACTATCTCTTTTTTTTAAGGTCAAAATTTGAATGTATACCAAATTCTAAATAAAACAAAGGTGTTTAAATTCTTAAAAATAAATTAGAATTTGATTTACTTTATTTAACTTATAAAAGTGATACTCACCGTTTTGTAAAACTAATTAAGAACAGAAAAAGTAGTTAAGAAAAGAAAGGTAGTAAGGAATTATTAATTAATGGCGTGATTAACATAATTTGAAGGGACTGTGACTAATCTCCCAACTTTCTCGCCCGCATTTTCTTAATCAATTCTTTAATTGCCTTAACAAACCCACCCTAATGCCCACAGTTTTCTTAAGAATAACATTCATTTTACTTATATAATTTCATTGCTTTTCCTCCATTTCATTTGAATTCAATTGAATGTTGTGTAGTCAATGCCTTACTAAATCAAACTTCCCTAATTAATTTATTTTTCCGCTCACCAAATCATTCCAAAGTTTGTGCTTGGATGGTTAGGTTATAAAATGAAGTTTTTAAGTAAATATACATACTTTTTACTATTGAAAATAACTATATTAGTTAGGATGCCTCTTATTGACCAAAAAATTAGAGGTTTGAACATCTCGGCCCAAATGTAATAAACTAGAAAGAAATACAATCTTTTTGTTAAAGTTGTACATTCTATTACCATATCTAATTAGACTATGGTTTTGAATATTTTCTAGTAAATTTTTTTATAAAGTTTATTTAGTTGGTATATATGCAATTTGTTAAGAAGGAAAAACAATCAAACAAATTCAAATTTTCATAATTAAAAAAATTAAAAATTAGCCAATAAAAACTTAATTCAACTAGCACTGACCTATAGTCAATGATTAGGGTTAGTGGAATGAATGAGTCCTCCTAAAGAAATAGGATTAAGACACCGATCATTCTGATCGCCTCTGTACCCGAAAGAGATGGGTTGCCCTACCCAGCGCGTAACCTTTCGGGGTTTGGCTTCTGCTTATGCCATTACCAATCGCGGGTAACCCCCGGCCCTGACCTAATAAGAACCATTATCCTTATGACCAAAGAAGGACCAGTTTACTGACTTCTCGAGCGAGAGTTCCACTGAGACGATTTAGGTTCAAATTCTCGGACACTATCTACATTAAAAAAATTGAAAATTAAAATTAACTTGGCGAAATAAAATGATGCAGTGAAATAGAAAAGAAAAAAGAAAGTAAGTAAAAGAAATGTGTGGGTGAGAGGAAATTGGCAGCAACTATGGTTGGGGAGTTGGTGGGAAAGTGGGTTGGTAAATGAGGGAGAAATTGGTCAATTCATACCTCTTCCATGAAATAAGAAAAATGGAGGAAAAAAGTGGTCAATTTGGTGTCCCCCCCCCCCCCCAATGCCCCTTTGAAATAGTCACAAAAATCATTCTTCATTGACAAACCAAATTCAATTCTTTATAACTACCAACCACCCTTCTCCTTCACATTTTTTTTTTCTCCTAAAGTCATAACTATAACTATTCCCCACCTCATTTTCACTTTCTTTTCTGATTCCCTAAAGTAATTTATATTTTAAACACAAACTAGTAACCCAATTTAGTAGAAAGATGTATTTATAAGAAATTACAATTTCATTTAATTTTTAAAAAATTTAATTGTATATAAAAAGGATAAAGATAAAAATAATAATAAATGAAGAGGTAGAAATTTAGAGTTGAATGAAGCGGAAAAGGGATGCACCATGCACCATGCACCATGCACCGTGCACCGTGCACCGTATGTTTCTCTTTAATTTGAGTGAATATGGCGTTAGTGTGCGTTGGATTGTAGCTGTAGGGGAACTTCACATCCACAAATTAATACGCAAACGTTGCATCCCTTCATGCAATTGCCTTTCAATTCATTTCCACCAAATGTCTTCTAAATAATTTAACGCAATTTTCAATCTTTATCTCATTTCACTACTTTTTCTTCTCTCTCTTTAAACACACAATAATTAGTTTTTGGACTTTTCTTCCCTAATGCTTTTAAGTTAAAAGATAAATTAAATCATATATATATTTTTTTATAATTTATATTACAAATCAGAGTACTTAGAGATATGTGATTTCAATGATGCCTTTACAACCAGATTCTTCTCACTTTTTTTAATTTAACCGTTTGTGAGAGCTAAAAACTCAAACCATTAATATATGTATTTCTTTCTTTCTTTCTTTCTTTTTTTTTGTTGACATTGCAAACTTTTGATTAGAATTGCATGTGTTTATTATCTTTTGATTTTTTTTAGAAAGATATGAATATCAAATATTTTGATTATTGATACACACTTTGTGTATTAGTTGAGTTACATCCATTTTAACATAAATTATCATTGAATTAATAATACACATGTTATTTTTTTCTAATTAGAATAAAAATGGGGTTCGAACTATAAACTTTTTGCTGGCTAAAACGTTACACTATGGTGGTTGCCGGTTTAGTAATACTAGTTATTTGACTACACATGTGGGTCAATGCATTGTGAAGAAAGCATTGAAATTCAAGAGTTGGGTACGACATGTCGCAATGGGAAAATAAGGGATGATACTACTGGCTGTGTAATCATTGGGCTAAGCCCATTAATCGTAAAAATTCAGAAGCCCAGATGAGCAATAGGTTCTTACAAAGCTCGGCCTTGAATTCCCATGTTTTCGTATAAAAGCCCACTTAACGCTCAAAAAGGGGAAAATGGGTTTTCAAAATACAAAAAATTGGCAAACTAAATATAAAATTTATTATACTAAAGTTTTATTACGAAGTGTAAATAATGTAAATTATTGCATCCCAGAGTAAAAATAAAAATAAAATGTATTGAATATTTCAGGTAAGAACTTTTTATCTCTCGAACTTGAAGCAATTATTTATTTGATTTTTAAAGTTTAAAACTGGAATCTGAAATTTAAATAATAATTTCTAATGATCCTTAAACACATTTTACAGTTAGTTAATTTAATATATTAACGATAATTACACGATGCAGTGAATTTGTTTAATCTATTTTTAGACAAATAATAAAATTGTAACATAGAATTTAAAAAATTAAAATAAAATGTGCATAGATTGGGAACACAACTATGATGGATATATCTTATTTTCTAGCCGCAAAAGAATCCCAACTAATCTTTTGATTATTCTTATAAACAAATGAATATGAACTCAACTAATATAGACAATAAGATCCACGAAGTGTGACAAATATAAATGCTTAACAACCATAAAGCTTCAAGTTAAGTAGAAAACTATTATTTTACATATTCTCGAGTAGGTCAATATATATATATAATGTTATGCAAATTGTATTTAGATATTGTGAATTCATCATCTTACCTTTTCTATTATACATTGAACATGACTAAATATTATTCAAGTAAGACTTTATAAACTTACTCTAATACGCCGTATTCAACTCAAAAAATAGTTTTCTATGCTCATAGTCTTTGATAATTATATTATGATTGTAATTATTTTCCTTATAGTCGATTCTAAAAAGATCATGGTTAGTTTTAAACTCGTTAACGGTTACAACACATGTTTTTTTTTTTTTTTTTTTTTGTATAAATTAGTCCATTAAAATTTCGAATATATATAATATTTAATATATAATGATCTCTTTATCTGTAAACACTACAATTGTCTCAGTAATATACCTAAATTATCAATAAAAATAATTGACTCATTTGAGTATAAGAATTAATATCAACAATTTTCAAAATTAATGCAAATTGACAAACACAACAAACACAAACATACATATAACTTTACTTATTAAAAGAACAACCTGAATAGAATTACTTATTTTGTCTTCTTATATTTGACATTATTACGTATAATCCAATCTAACACCAATTAACAATTTTGCAACTCTCTAATTTGGTCTGATTTGATGGACTTGAAGGTGTGTTAGTGTTATTATAATTGAACATGTAATAAAAAAAATATGAATTAAGGTAGTGCATGCCATGAAAGGACGCAAATGGGAAAAAAATATAAATAAAAGAGAGAAAAATGGGAAAAGGTTTTATATATAAAATTTATAATTGTATTGTAAAATTATAGTAAGTTTCAAACTTACGAAAAGAAAAAATAAAATTGCTCCATACCACTGTTTCATCAAGTGCGTGGCTGGCTTGAGATGTATAGAAGATGAGTGCATATGTGCGGCACATAATTTTTTTTATTGAAAGAAGAAAAATTACTTGCAAAATTGTATGTATCATTAAAAGTATAAGTAAATACACATATTTTTCATATTGGTGTGCACCAATTTATTATGCAGCTCCTGCTTTACTCAATCACAAATTGCCACGTGTTATTTTAAGTCTTGAAAAAAAATATTTAAACAATTTTTTTCTTTTATATAATAGAAAATAGGAAATATAAACGTAAATAAGTTAGTGTAGCCTATTGTAGTTAAGCGCACCACTTAACCTTGGTAAACAAGAAATAGAGTTGCCCACTTAGCCTTCCAATAATAAAATTTGGTGAACAAATGAGAGTATATGCTTTATCAAAATCCAACATCTTTTTTGTCGAACATAGGATCAAACTATAGGCTGACCAACCACCTCCAAGTCTCAACGGTACTTTATTTACATGTAAATAAACTATTTTAGAGCCTTCTCGCACCAAATCAAATCCATCAATCCATAAAAAATGACAATAGTTTCTAATGCGAACGGATGAGACTTAAAAATTTATTACTTATTACTTTCGTTCAATTAAATCTTTTGTTTTTTTAAAAATGTTTTCTCTAAATTTTGGATCTTATTAATTAAATTACTTTTTAAAAATATAAATGCATATATTTATTTTGTTTTCCTTTTACCCATTCATCATCTCACACAAGACATTCATTAAAAGAATAATCTAGCTAGTAATGTAATACACCTCCACTTTGGACAAATACATCCTATTTCGAAGAAATCGTCAACATCAAATACACTCAATCATATAAAATTTCACTTGAAAAGTCACGACCACTAGACGAAAAGTAATTCGAGAATTTATAAATAAAATGTAGGAATAAAAGAGACATATGAAGATTCTCCCTATAGAGTACCATCTACCATAAAAAAGTATACCCACATTAAATATATTAACTTTTCAAATCTTTCGATAACTAATATATTATATAGGTCAGCATTAATATAGAAGGCAAAATTTCTTCACAAAAATAACTATTGTTTACCAAGAGGATTACCCCTTGAAACATAAGCCAATCTACCTTTTTGCATGTTCTTTTAGTTATCTACTTATAACATGGTCAAATCATATTGCACAAATAACTAGATCACCAAATAGGTCAAAACTAATAAAGTATGCTAAATTAATGAAACTTTAATCAAATTTAACTTTATCCTTTAATTTAATTATTTCAATTTAATCTCCAATATTTGGTCCAGCTAGGCCGCCTTTAAATATATTACAACATTAAGCTCAAGCTCTTCTTGTTGACAAGAGAATAATTAAATATAATAAAGTTTGGAAAATGTCACACCTAATGACAAAGAAAGTGACGAGGTTATGATATATTATATGGTAATAATTTGACCTTATAGCTAATTAATTAATTGATTATATTATTATGATTAAGGAAGAATGGAATTGGATATTTCTTTTTTTAATTGGAAGAGTACAAAAGAAGAATCCAAATAATGATGATGTTTCTTATGAAGTGGTTATCATGGTTCTAAAAGATCAAGAGATAATGCATATACTTTATTTGACAAAACTTAAACTAATCAATTATATAGTCGTCGAAACTAAAAATAAATCAATTTTTAAAAAAATTACAAAAGTATAATTCCACTTAATTATTTAGTTAATTATACTCAGATTTGAAGTTTAATTATTTATCTCTATAGCCTCCAAACATGATTTTATAGCTATTGATATGTAAACCCTCTTTCTTATTTCACTCAATTTAGTTGTTATTTATAAGTTACAAGTTTAGTCTATGAATTTTTAAATAGGTGTCTATTAGATTTTTGAATTTATAAAAAGAAAAAAAATAAAAATTTAGAGACTAAAACCCATTTAGATTTACTCCAGAAAAAAACATCTTTTAAAAAAACTTATTTTTATTTGAATTTTTTTGGAAAGAAAATTGTTTAAAATGAAGTTCAAAAAAGTTTATTAAACACTTGAAAATATATTAGGAACTCACCCTAAACTTATATATTTAAAAGTTTATATAGACCAAATTGACTTTAACAAAATAAATATATAATTAATGTTTTTGTTTTAAAAAATATATATAACATTACAATACACATAGCGACACAATTTAAATATTTAATTATCTTAATCACATTTTTTATTAAAAGAAAAAAATCTAAACAACAACAACAGTGATTAGTTTAATTAGTGGATTCATATTCAAATTGGTGACACACTAATACATTATAATTTTAATGTTGGACTCCCTAATTAAAATTAAAAGAGTTTATGTATTATTTATGGGGACATAGTTTAGTCATATATGTATGGAAGATTACACAAATTGAAGGACTTAGAGAAAATGGTGGGAATTAAAAGATGTAAAAAGGAAGCAAAGTTAGGTGGAAAGTCTTAAAGGGTTAGGTAATTGGCAATGCAAAGCCAAAGCCCTACCTCTCTGCCCCTCAACAATGACCATTATATTTTACTTAACACGTAAGAACAAATTTCTTTCTAGTTTTTTAATTAATTCATTTCCCACTAACAAAAAAGAACAACTCCTCAATGTTCTTCCTTGTCCTTAGCACATCTAAAGATTAGATTAGATATTTTAACCTAAAGTTTATGTACAATTTAATCAACTTCCCCTAATTAATCCCATATTAATCCCCCCATTTCACTCTCTTCTTAATCCCACTTTTCAAAACCTTCCCGGCCACTATCACAAACCCCATATATATATACATTAAAGATTTGCATGAATTTTACTTTTCAAAATTTGGAGAAATTATGAAGGAGGAAAAAAACAATGAATTATTTGTTCTTCCTTTGGATAATTTTCCATCAAGAAATTCATCTATGAGTCGTTCCTCTAGATTCTACTATAGAAGAACCACTGAAGGTGTTCCATTCCAATGGGAGATGCAACCGGGAACTCCCAAGAATAATCCCCCGCTCACGGAGGTGATTCTGCCGCCGATCAGCCCTCCGCCGGCGGTGCTCAGCCTTGGTTTATCGAAGCCGGTGAGGGTTATTCAGAATAAACAACCGTTGTTTGTGTTATTTGGGCCGTGGAGGAAGCAGCCCAAGCCCAAGCCCAAGAGGAATCCCTGTCCGTTGGATCTTAATAATAACAACGAGCGGCTGAGATTTGACTCATGTGGGTCCCAGTGTGAGTTAATGGCAGAATCTTCATGCAAAGGAAAATCTTCACCGGCGGGGGGATCTTCCGGTCACTGGCGGCTGGGATGCGGTCCGTGGAGGATCAACCCCATTAAAATAGGTATGGGAAGGCGAGTTTAGTTTCGTGATATTCTCTCCTTTGTTTGTTTGTTTGTAGGTTTTGTAAATGAATAAACAAATAAATAAATATTTTCCTCTTTTTTTTTTCTCTCTCTCTATTTAGATTAAAAATAATAATAATTGACTAAAATTTGTAGTAAGTAAAAATAAGTTGTGGTAAGTAGAAGGTTGAATTTGCAAATAATAAGTAGTTGGTATTTTTGTAATGTTCAATTTAGGAGGGTTTTATTAAATAGATTAATGGGAATCTAGTCATTAATTTTCCTTATATAGTATTCAATTAAGAGGTACCATTTGTGGAGAATGAAATGGGGAAGGTAGTTCAGAAAATGTGTGGACGAACCTCCTCTCTTTCTTTCGGAGAAGTTTATAATATATATATAGTTATATGTATATAATTTTTCTTAAAAAATAAAACTTTTAAACTTTATAAGATTTATGCGAATCCCCATTCTCATTCCTTTAAATTTATTTATCTTTTACTTTTTTTTTTTGTTAGTTTTTTTTTTCTTTGAAATATCTAAGTCCGAAAAATCGAATATTTGAATTTAAGATCAATATAGTATAAGATTTATGTCGGTTGAACTATTCTAATAGAATAATCTACATCTTTATTTAAATGGTAAAGCTTTTATATTAAATTACAAGTTGAGTCCTTGAACTACTTTATGTTTGTTGAATATGTGAAACTTAATAAGTTTATAATAGAAATCTAATTATATGGATATTCAAATTGATGTATAATAGTTTTCCTATGGTTTCATGTTGAAAAGGTCAATAAAACAATAAAAATACAAGTTTTAAGGACCTATTAGATATACTAAATTGAATATTAAGTCTACTACTTATTGCTAGTATAATACTAGAAATTAGAGATTAAAATTTTTACTCTATTTATTACAAAAAAAAATTTAAAATCAAGAGTCGTGTAAGTATGAAGTACAAACATAATACATGATATGGATAGATAGGATACATAAATACGTCAAACTTCTAATAAATTAACTAGGATACTAATATGTTTGAAGATGCATTTTTTTTCTAGAACACAGATAAATTTAACATAAATATATACTGAATGTAATTCGTTGAATTCACAAAAATCCATAAAATGTCAAATTAATGATAATCGTACGAAATACAGTATAAACAATACTGAAGTGCAATACAAACTAGCAACATAAAAGATATTGAAGTATAATCATATAATGAACATAAAATATTGAAGTATAATAAGTCGGTAGAATGCAATGGAAAAGAGACATATATTGATTAGAGAAAAAGTATGAAATAGATAAACAAAGAACGTGTTCGTTAAATTGTTGAAGATATTCAATAAGGTTATATTTTACAGAGACGTTACATTGGGAACTCAAATGAGATGATGATCATTTGATTATAAGATTTAGTCTTATATTTATTTTTTTCTTTTAGTTACACACGAGGTAGTTCATCTCTCTTTTTTTTCTTTTTTATTCTAGAAAAAGGTTAACATAGAAATAGATAAGGTAAATCGCATGAAGATACATGAAAATAGATACGCCAAATAATTTTTCAAATACATATTTGAGAAGTATTTACACACTTCTACAAAATTCACTGTCTTACGTGAAAGTATTTGTGCTCCATATCACACAAAACTATACCACTAGTTTTATGTTTGATTAATTATTTAACTTGAGAAAATGTCAAATATCCTATCAACCTATTTTATGAAAAATTCAATTATCTATCTCATATACTACAATAGTTTTAGAACATATTATTATATCACACACATAATTAAAACTTTCAAAATTATTTGACACAACCAAAAGTTAAAAAGAGGATTAAAACAAAATTTTGTCCTAACAAATTAATCAGCTGCAATAGTCCTTTGCATGAGTTAGGTGAAAATCTTCCTATCTCTAAATGGTGTATAGTTGGTTGAGTTAACCCACCCAAACCCTAAACATTAGGTTAGATCCATTAAACATAAGCCAACTATAACTAAGTTATACCCATAAACCTTATATTAATTTTCATTAAAAAAGAATTGATTTGTCCTAATTATTGCATGAACTACCAATTATTTCCAATGTAATGGATAAGCATTTTCATTCCCATACAAAGATTGTTAGTTGGATTCTCTAACAATTATTAGAAAATTATATACCACCTAACCTTAATTTTTTTTTTTTTAAATATAATATTAAGTAAATGTAAAAATAAAAAGAAAAATTAAAAAAAGAAGACAAATATTTACAAAATTATAGAATACTTAATTAAAAACAACATACACAGTAAAAAAATAATTAAAAGGTAAAATAAAGAAATAAATTGAACAATTTCTTTTTATTAAAAATATAATATAATAATATTAAAATGTAAAATTTCAAATTAGGAGAGTATATCAAAGGGGGAGACATTCAAGGGATTCTAAAAAGTAAAATAAAAATACTTCCTTAATTATCTTAACAAACATCTAAAATGACTACTTTATTCACTTCCCATTTACATCCCAAACTCTCCTCATTATTTACCCTCAAATTTTTACTTTCAAAATATTCCCAACACAAAAAGCCATGGCAGCAAAAGATCACACTCTTCTTCGTCTCTCTGAAAAACCCTTCTCATTACTCCAAGCAAATCAATTATTTGTCCACAAAATCCTTTCCAGAAACTCCTCATTTGGCCGCTCTGCCCGTCTCCCTGCCTGTGGCCTCCCCGGTCAAGTCCCTTTCAATTGGGAAGCCCAGCCCGGCCTCCCTAAAAACCAACCTTCGGATAATCCCCCGCCAGCCGAACTTCCTCCGCCCTCATCCTCCGCCTTGGGCCTCTCCAAAACTCCTCATGTAGTCCCTAAGCAAGCGCCGGTTAAGATTTGGTTTTGGAATAAGCAGAGGAGAAAATCGAGGCGTGCAGTTAAGAAAAGCGGTGCGCTTGGATCGTCCTCACCGAGACGGCATGTCGATCGTCATCAGAGTGAGTTTTGTAGAAAAAAATCAAACGACGAGTCGTCGTCGTCTTTGTCATGTATTTCTTATTCCTTGTCTTCGAATTCTTCTTCGGCTTCGTCATCAGATCGTTACAACAACCGACGGCGCTCCAAACTCGGTAGCCTTGCTAAAGAGTTCATACGGTGGGCCTTTTAATTAAGATTATTATCATTACTATTACTATTATCATTATCATCATCATTATAAATTTCTCAAGTTCTTATCTTCGGAATAATGTAATTTAATTTTTGTGTATTCTTGTCGAATGGAAATTTTTGTATTGGCTTTTGTATTTTTCGTAATTTTGTGAAACGGTGGATTTCCTTCCATTTCGCTTACATATCAAAGTTTTCGTTCTTTTTTTTTTTTGTTATATTGTTGAGATTTATTTTTCTAATTGTTGGATTTTATTTCATTTCTAACAGCTTTTAGGTTTATATATTATTGGTTCTTATTCTTTTAATTCCGTTTTATTTGAGATTTTTTCAACCTTGATCCATTTTGATCCATTTTCTAAAGAGTGACTTTTGTTTTAATTCTCAAAAAATGAAAATGAAACAATCAACCAAAGCTAAAAGTAAATGATAAACCAAACCTAATAATAAACTAAACATAATTGTGTGTATCATTTTGTAGATAGTATTGATTATTTTGTACTAATTCAAATTAATTATCAATTTAAAGAAATTTTAAAATATGAAATGTTCTCGTGATTAAGGATGGTTAAAATTGGAAAGTGGTTGAATCATTTGTTAGCATTGATTTGGTATATATATATATATATGTATATGTATGTATGTATATCCCAATCAATCAATCATTTCTTAGGTTTAACTTTGAACCATGAATAAATTCAACAATATGATTTGATTAAAATCCTCATTTGTTTCCAATTGAGATCAAATTACCCTTTTAAAATGGCTACGAAATTATTATTCTCATCATATGTATTTATGATGTCTAAGAAATTGGAAAATACATTCGGACTTAAAAAGGTAATTATGGTTTTTTAAAAGCTAAAAGCTATTTTAATTAAATTTTTTATTACTCTTAGCTATACGTCCATATTCCATGGAAATATATGTGAATTGTTAGCAAAGTAATAAATATCATTTTGAATTTTTTTGTAAACATTAATACTACTTTTAGGTTATTTAAAATTAAATTAGTTATAATTCATGACACTTGCAAATTTGATCTCTTTAATGAAATTCTATTAGAGAAAAAAAAATCACCACCCATTGAACTTCCAGCCTAAAAATAGATATTATATGTTCTTCTATTATATTCTTAGGTTGATTTGATTCATTGTAATTTAATTTATGTATGAATATTATTATATTATTTTACATTAAAAGTGTGGTATTACATCTATAGATATATAGAAAACTGTAATTTTGTATTCCATTTCATTTTTTTCTGATAATTAATCGTGGTTTTTATATTCGTATAATTGAGTATTAAATTTTGGAGTCCCTTTGATGTGAATTAGTTAAATGATCCATTAGAAAATCAATGGAGCATTTTTAATATAGCAAATAAGTGAAACTATTTATATAATGATGGAGTAAAATCTATTCTATTCTCTATAATCTAATTATTATTTTTCTTTGTTATATTTTGTAAGTAGTTTCAATGTTTTTGCTATTCATAAGAATTTCTCAAAAACAATTCCCTATTTCCTTTTCACGTTTATCTGTTTGCTTATTTCAAATAATTCCAATTTTATAAAAATTGGGATGCTCCATTTTCTTCTTGTGATAGTAAATTTATTTCTTATGATGATAAATTTTAAAGGCTTTTTCATAGCAAGATTGAGAAGTATACGATGAAGAGAATAAAATTAATTCCAATATTAAATATTTGAGACGTGTTATAGAGGAGAAGTTTTGTATTTCTCTTATATACACATTAAAAAAAATTCTCTTGTTCACACCAACGAGCCATAACAAATTTGATGCTCATCAATATTATTGCTAACTTGATTTTAAAGAGATAAAAGAGTTGGAGAGAGAAAACAAAAGGTGGGAGCATAGTATGCACAAAACATTGGTTCTTAGTAATTAAAAATAGAAAAGTTTTCTATCAAAGATAAGTTGGTAAAAAAATCAAATAATTTGATTTTCATTGTTATATATCAATGAAGAGCCCATTTTGTTTGCCACTCTTCAAATATCTATTATATTTTTTTTATGTTTTTGACGGGTGTAAATAGAAACAATATTTACTTGATTTAGTTACGGATAAATTTTACGCTTGATCAATAATTTATTTTGTATTTATCATATATATTATTTTAAATTAAAATGGGCTCCTATCAACCATAAAATGATTTTTTTTACATGCTACACATTATTTCCAAATATATGTATATATATTGGGGTTTTTCAATAATAATAATAAAAATGCAAACTATTTACACTTTATGATAAAAAAATCATTAAAAGACAATATTTCTAAAAATAATTGAAATTGAAATCTAATAATGTATAACTTAAAAACTCTTTATTCTCGGGAACAAATAATTAAAAAATATTGCAAAAAATTTTATTAAATAATATTTCTTTAGTACTTAATAACTATGGTTCTTATAAAGAGAAAAGATAGTCGGCTTAAAAAACTAAGTTTGCATTTATTTTCATACTTTAAATACGATTATAAAATTATATTTTACGTGTCCCGCCCCTCACTTGTCTTGAATGGTACTTCTTAAAAATTGTAATTTGATTATGTTCACCTATATTTGAATAATTAAAAAAAGAAATTTTACCTTTAAAAATAGCAATAAATCATTATTTAAGAGTTAAGAAAAAGTACATCAAAGAAATTGAGCAATAGTTATGAATAGAAAAAAAATTGAAACTATTTTTTTAAAAAAACATAAATTTACTAACATAAATAGTTACAATTTTCTATTCATATATGTTTCATAAATATACCTACGTCGTGACTGAAATCTTCAAAATCAAATTACCTGAAAAAAAAAAAGCATTATTTTATTTATTAGTATTTTTTATAAGCAAATAAAAAGAGACAAGACGACGCTTAAAAAATATTTACAAAATATATCGTTATTTTTACCGACCTTAAATAGACTAATGAATGGTCTAACTTGGTATTTAATTATATTTTTTCAATGATATTTTTAAAAGGTTTTTCTTCTTTATTTAAAATAATTTTCCGCTTAAAAATATATAAATAAACAAACAAGGTTATTAAAAATGGCGGGAGGTAAGGTGAAGTGGGATTTCTAGGTTTTACCAAAACAAAATTTCATTTCTCAAACTGCTCTTCGAACTGTTCTCCATCACTCACTTTGATTCTCTTGTAGGGTTCCCATATTCTTCACTCCTACCGTTACACAGGAAGAACGATGTATGCAAGTCAATTCGACGGCAACGCTGCCTTCTCCGGTGGTGGATTTATGCCATCTCAGACCACCCAGGCCCCTGATCATTCATTTTCTCCGGCCAAAGTACGTTCTATCTTCATATATAAATTTTATATCTCTTTCCGATTCCTCTTACTTCCTTGTTGATGACTAGTTTCCGCTATTTGAATTTAGCACATGCGTTTTGAAGTATTTTCTGACTGAAATTGTTACAGCAGTTTCAAAATGATTCATACTTTGATTGCTAATTAGTTGAATAATAGTTCATTTATTGTTTGGATTGAAGTCTGTTTGGTATTTGTGTTCCCCCCCCATGTTTTCGCGGTTATGGCGTTTTTCTTTCGTTCTTTTTTGCCTTTAGTATATCCTTTTAGAGTTTTGATTATTAACGAAATGATGACTTATATATGTGTGTGTAATTTGCAGAATCGGGATGTCCAGGCATTGCTTCCATTAACAGTGAAACAGATAAACGACGCATTTCTGTCTAGTGATGATAAATCAAATTTTGTTATTGATGGTGTTGATGTTAACAATGTTAGTTTTGGACTTGTATGTTTTGTTTATTTTATGTATTGAGTTGCTTGTTGAGCTGCATTATGTTCAGGTTAAGCTTGTAGGGATGGTGCGGAATAGAGCAGAAAGAATTACTGATGTGACTTTTGCACTGGACGATGGCACTGGACGGATTGACTGTAGCAAATGGTTTGTTCTTCCCCCCACACCCACACCTCTACAAGATGTAGAAAAGTTCAGATTTGTTTCTTATTGATATTGTTCCTTTTTAAAACAAATGTGTCTACAGGGTCAATGAAGCTGCAGATTCAAACGAAGTTGAGGGAATATTGTAATGTTCTTTCTACTCTGTCTTTAATAACTTTTAAAATATTCCCCAAGGATCGTAGTACTTCTGTTGCTGTTATAATATAAAATGTTCATGATTGATTTTTCAACGTTGCCTACCAGAATCTCTTGTGAATTAGGATAGAACTTGTGGAACACACCATGTTGTAGACGTGGAGTTATACTGTTGTTCTGCAGTTTGAGAAAAATGAACTATATATCTGTAGCCTGTGCTACTACAGGGCATACAAATGCCTCGTGTTTGTCTCAGATATCAAGTATTGATGGAAAGTAGATCCTGCTTGATTTCGAGAAGATGGTCGGTTGGTTTTTGTTGGGTAGAAAGGAAGTCAAGACGGAGTTGCAGAATTTTGTGGTTGGTAGTTGCTTAGGAGGAGAGATCCCAGCTCTCTTGATAGCTGAAGACTTATTACTGTTTTTCTATTCGGTTTTTTTCCTGAATTCGAACTTTGTTGCAAGTTTATAAATATAAAAAGTGAGGTTCTTGCGTATTTACTGGTTTGAATGCTGTTTATTGAAAATAACAGGTCTCCATCAACTTGCAATTATCATTCATTGAGATGTCACTTGTGGCTCTTCTGGATTATTTTCCCTGTTTAACCTGAAATTAAATCTCTGAAACGATCATTTGGGGGACGACTCTACTTATTTGGACTAATGATGCATTTAATCATCTCTCAAATTTATCCCCTTTCAGCTCATGTCGTTTAAAAGTTTTCATGCTTCAGGGATGGCATCTATGTCCGGGTCCATGGCCACTTAAAGAGCTTCCAGGGTAAAAGAACTTTAAATGTCTTTTCTATCAGGTAGTGTATACTTTTCCCTTGGTTCTTTTTGGGGATTTCTTGGTTTTGTCATTTCTTAGGGATTTGAGTTGTGAGTGCATAAACGGTACGAATGCTGTTCTTGAACTATAGTGGACATTAGTTTATTTTATATTTTTAGCAATTGAATTGGATGAGGTACATGAGCAGTTTTTTCAACGAAATGAAACCTTTGCGGTGCTTGTTCTCTGCAACTTATGTGCATGAATTCTATACCATTGTGGCTTTGGGATTTTGATATGAAGTATTTGGCTTACAGGCCAGTGACGGACTATAATGAGATCACAAATCACTTCATCGAATCCATATATGTTCATTTTTACAATACCAGATTGCGGGTATTAATCCAGTCATTTCAAATTTGTAGTGATATCTTGATTAGGAAAAGTAATATTTCTTGCCTTACCGGCTTCTCCTTTTGGGTTATTGTTTGTGCTGTGCTGATAGAAACAACAAAGTAGT
The DNA here is from genome assembly GCA_025688845.1 of Cucumis hystrix. Lineage (NCBI taxonomy): Eukaryota > Viridiplantae > Streptophyta > Magnoliopsida > Cucurbitales > Cucurbitaceae > Cucumis > Cucumis hystrix. The sequence goes on from CM046884.1 coordinate 26,373,138, forward strand.
AGTGTGACTACTCAGCCACAGATGACAAATCTATCTAATACGCCCATGAAAGTATATCAAGCTCCCATTGCAAATCAAGTAAGATCCTTATTCAATTCACGTGTGCTGGGCTACGGTTTACTTATGCAACCTTCTAATGAGCTGTTTTCAGTACACTGGTCAAGCAGGCGGTGAGAGTTGGAAGAGCCTTGAGCAGATGGTCTTAGATTTTCTACAACTTCCGTCATGCGAGTAAGTCCCTTTTTAACAATGACGCAAATCTTTTCATTTCATCCTCCCTATTTTCATTTTCGTGCTTTTTTTCTTGAATTTGTAATCTAGATGCATAGTTAAGAAAATAGATGGTCTCTAAGTTGTTTTCTTTCCCTCATATATGTCTATCTTTTTGGTTTTGATGGCCGATGAATGTTTTTTTTTTCTCATCCGTTTTTCTCTCTTTCATGAATTGATCACTAGCTTCTTGAGACTTGACCTCCATAGCTTAGTGAATTGTTGATTATACTTGTTAGGATCCTTAAATGACTCCAAGCACCAACAGGAAAAGGTTTATCCTGGATGAGAATTATTCGGAAGAGCTGTAGTCCTAATCTAATAAATTGGTTTTTCCTTTTTCTGGAGTAGAGGAGCAGTATATATAACTAAGTATAGGATTGTACAACATAAACAAAGTCTAGAACGCTTCTCTCACTAGTTTCTTTCCCTGCTCATCGATTTCTTAGTTTAGATTTATTGGCAGTCTATACATTTATTTTGTATGTAGTTCTGAAAGGGGCGCACACCGTGATGTCATTGCTCAACAGCTCAAAGTTCCACTAGAGAAGCTCATGTATTACTCTCTTTCTCACCTCTACTCGACAGTAAAACTCATCTTGCAAGTAAGGATTGTAACTTAAAATTTACCATTTTGGTTATTATTTTGCAGTCCGGCGATGAAAAATCTAGAAGAGGAAGGCCTAATTTACTCAACAACTGATGATTTCCACTTCAAATCAACCGCCAACGGTTGACGTTTTTGTTATGGTAACTAATGAATCAAAGGGAAGTTTTTTTCCTGCCGTTGTTTTGTTTCATCTATAGTTTAAGTTGGGTAAATCACTGTAGTCAAAACATGATCCTGAAACATCTGTTTTAGCCTTTATAACAGCGATCCAAAATCCCACATGGCTATGCCTTGTTTATAGTTGATGCTATTATTGTGATGTTTGTTTGTATTGTTCAACATATTTAAAGTGTGCTAATACAGCACAGGGTGCCAGCAGCCTGGAGAGGTGGATTTGGCTGACTCCAGGACTTCTGTCCAATCCGCAAACAGTAACTTTTTTCCCTTGCGACGTTAGAGGATAGAACACTGTTCATTTTTACATGCATTGCCAACCAACTCAAAACTTTTAAACCAATGGGTAAATTATAGCAAAAAACATAATTTAGGAAATAAACTAAAAATTTAGCACAAGGATAAAATCTTTGTTAAAATAACAAATATTGATTAGTTCACTAGTACTTTTTTAAAAAATGTCAAGTCTACCCTTCAGTTGCTATCATTAATAGAAGCTATTGTTGATAGTCGATATTAATGATAGCATCGGATGATAAATTTATCAAATCAATTGCTATTATCAATAGTTGCTTCAATGTAATAAGCACTTGTGATAGTGATAAATAGAAAGTTATCATTTATTGATAGTAATTATATTTGATAGAATCTATCAAGGATAGCTTCTAAATAGAGAATTTTGGAAAAAAGCGTCCAAACGGATTATTGTAAGTAAGTTTTTTAGTATTTTTCTAATTTTTGTATTATATATGTAACTATTTTATTATGTTTTACTTAAATGTCACTTGCACCACTCTTATTTTATCTAACGTGGTTTCACAAATTGAAACCTGCTAGAACCATGATCCTTATGATCTGAGAAATATCCTTTTTATGTTGGGTTCTAAAATATGGGTTCTTTGCTGGATAAACGTTTGCCACAAGTGCCTCCATCCCTTATTAGTAACCCTTGGAACCCGTTTTTTAGGTACCGTTTCGTATAATCATTTGCCTTTTGGTTTTAATAATTTTAGTCTACAAACATATCTCACTTCTAAATATTTTGCATGGTTATCTACTTTTCGTCAATGTTTTCACAATGTAAGTCAATTTTTTAATACTAAAATAGCTAGTTTTTAATAACTTAGTTTGTTGGAATTTGATTAAGAAATTAAGAAGAAATAGGCTTAATTTTCAAAATTTCAAAACCCAAAACAAAATGGTCACCATACCAGCCTTTTGACCATTAATTTTTTGTTTAATTAATTTCAAAAAATTTCATCCATTGAAATTGGTTAGATAATAATTATTATTTTCAAGAAAGAAAAGTCGATGTTGAGTTCACATATTTAAAATTTACATTAAAATGGCTAATACAGCTCAAATGTTTGTTCTTTTTTAAAAAAGAAGTCAACTAAACTAAAGTGAAATGGGAATGAACCAAAATGGTGTGTACAAATCTTGAATCCAAAGAAAAATTCTTATAAAGATAATGTTTCTAACTTATCTTGAGTGATAAAATTAGAATCAGAAAAGTAGGAAGTTTTTATCTATAATCTACAAATGTAAACTGTAATTACAAACAACTTTACGAAAATGGTTTAGATTCCAAATTTCATTCAATGCTACCCCACCCTACATAAGTTGTATGTGGAAAAAAACTTTAAAGTAAGAAAATAAAACAAATGCAGATAAACCCTAATCAAAATATTCAATAAAATACATTAAAAAGGCATGTGAAAATCGATGATAAACAAATTAAAAAAAAAAAAAAAAAAAAAAAAAAAAAAAAAAAAAAAAACAGTAACGTGAAGAATCACTCCATCCACATAACTTTTTATTTCATATTTTGACCATAATACAAACATTATTATTTATCCCTTTCTTTTTCCCCTCTTTCTCAATCTGGAATTTAGCTTCAAGTTCACATTATAAAAAAAATAAGAAAATAATAATAATAATAAAAAAAAAAAAAAAAGGAATCATAAAAAGCAAATTCAAACACTGCCCCGCCGAACTCTCTGCCAATCCTCTTTTTCCTCTTCGCTTTTGGTATACACAAAAAGACAACCTCTTCATTTAATTCCCAATTTTAATTTATAATCTTTTGATTTAAATTTAAAAATAGGATAGCCTTCCCATTTCTTTATTCCTTTATGCATCTTTCTTCTTTTAGACAACCATTCTATGTCTAAAATCATTCATTGTTTGTCTCCACGTTTCACTTCTTGTTTCTCTTCTTTATTTATTCCTTTTACAATTCTAAAAGAAAGAAAGAAAAAAAAAAAAAAAAAACATTATCAAACATCATATTTATGTATATAACATCCACCCTCCATTTATAGAAATCATTGTATCCTTTTTAAAATTCAACCATGTCGGCCAATTTTGTATACATTATCTTCAAGAAAAGAGAGGTTGATTCTTCATTTGTTACACATGTTCATGACATCATGTGAAAATTTGGGTTAGGTGTACAATTAAAATAAGGCCCGAGTCTTCATGGAGCTCTAATAGATTTTCGTTCGATTTTGATTGTTTGGAGGTGGTAAAACGAATAAATGAGATTGTGTCGTTGACTTCACTTAAACTAGAATAGTTATAATGTAAATCTTTGAAATGACTTTAAAAGTGATTGTTGCATTTACAACTGTTCTTTTCTTGGTCTTTGTCGAGAGTTTTTTCTAGCAATGTAAAAAACGTTGACAGAAATATGATGTGCTTACGTAATTTCGCTGCGTGGACAAAAATTTGCATGATTTTAAGAAAAAATTGTAAGTTATGTGTGAATAGATATTTAAATATTTATCGGCATAATTTACGTAATATTGTGGACACGTTTTAATCAAGAAAAGGATTGTATGAAAGAGTTTGAAAGAGTTTCATTTACACCAAGTGGTTTTCTTTGATTTAATGCACATTATGATTTGGGTATTCTTATTAGAGCAGAATAATATCCTTTAATGATATTATTTCATGCTCTCATACTTTCAATACTAATGATCGTTGGATTATATACCAGTGATTACTTTATGTATTTCCAAAGGATTTTGGATGTGTGTTTTGATTTTTTCTCTCTCTTTTGTTTTGGATTTGATTTCATCACATCTAGAATTTGAGATTACTTAATGAGTGGGGGTTTTATATATTGAGTAAACAGAAAAGATTATCTTTAAAGTTGTTCAGTGAATTTATGTCAGTTTTTGTCTGTCAAGTCATAGCTTAAGATGTCATATTGTATGATATAATAATATAAATTAATTGGAGCATTCTAGACGTTAAACCATACCTTTTAAATCTACTAAATTTATTCTCACTTATAGTTTTCTTGTTCTACCTCGTAGTATTGATAAATTGTTACGTTGGAAATGTAAAATATTTTTTAATATAGTAAAAAAAAAAAGAAACCAGAAAGTTATTTTAATTGAGTGAAAACATTTTACCATTTTAATTATATTGGTAAATAAGTTTGGCAATTTTGTAATGTGTGAAAACAACCTCAAAAAGAAATTTTTATGTTACTTCTTAAAGTGATTGTATGAAAATGTAGTTGATATACCTTCGTGAATCTATCGTTATTGTTTTAAAAGTTAAATATTTGTGTGAAATTTTATTTATTATGATGTCTATTATTTTATCATTTTATAAATTACTAAATTTATGATTAACCATGATCAAGTTTATATTTTTTTTTTTAATAAAAAATAATATAGATAACAATTCAAGCATGAACCCATAAAATATTTTTTAATTTTTTTTTTACAAAATAGTAGGCAATTCAAATAACTCTTGTGTTCGAAAATAAAAAAGAAAGTTTTTATTAAAAACATATAAAATCAGAGAGGAAAGTAATAAAAACATTTTTATTAAATGTTAACACTTTGAAGTTTACTGATTAAATAATTGCATAAATGATTGTGTTATTAAGTTTCATAATAATAATAGCAAATATATTCAACTTACTTGCTATTTGTATTTTTAAAATTATTAAAAGCTAGAAAAAAAATTTATAATAAAAATAAAAATAAGAAAAATTATATATATATATAAGCAAAATAGATAAAATGTGTTAAAATATAAAAAAAAACAAAACAAAATAAAAGACAAAAGATAGAGAAATGTTTATATATATATGAATGCATGCAAGCTCTGACATCCTTCAACCTGACACCGACACGTGTTCAATTACTAAAAGAGTAATGGGTAAAATTAATGTCCACGTGTCCTGAGACTAACATGCACTCATGTGGATACCATTACCTAATCATAACTCATACCCATCCATCTCTCTGTCTTCTACCTTTTTCCTCTTTTCCTCTCTCCTTATTTATTTCTTTTTTCTATTTTTATTTTTCTTTTTTACAATTTTTTTGTTTTTTCTTATCTTTCATTTTTGTCAATTTTTAGACATTATTTTTATTGACCTACTTAAACCTATACATCAATTATATTTAAACTAGCTAGACTGAAATAAATATCAGACATTTATATATTTAAAGTTAGGATTTAAATAATTTTTAATTGGTTAATATATCCATAAATTAGAGGGTTGGATGATAATACAAACATTAATGTAACATCTTTATAAATATACATAAAATACAACTATATCGTTTCTAAAACTGTACAGTTATTTATTTTGATTTATATATATAATTAAAATATCAAGATTAATACTTTTATTTTATGTAGTTATAAAAAATTAATGAGCTTGACTTGGGATCATAGCATTAAATTACTTTTTTAAGGTTAGATATTTGATACTCTATTTTACAATTATGAATTATCAAATAAACAAAGATTGGGATATATTTATTAATTGAAATCAATTTATTCCCCTGAAATTTGAAAATGGTCAAATTAAAAGTAATTTAAATCTTTACATAACTACCTTGGCTTATAACTTATAACAAAGCTTAGCAATAACAAATTAAAATTTGCCACAATATCTTTTTAACCGTTCAATTATGGTCACGTTATTAATATATCCTAATTAGAAGAAGTATATGTATAGTATTTTTAGTTTTAATGTTTAAGGTGAATTTTAGAAGAGAGTCAATACTTACTATTAAAAAACATTGACAATAGAAGCGATAAATTGTAGAGTTGTTTTCCTTCCATGGGGCACTACAAGAAATTGACCTTTTCGTCGATGAAAAAATTTGTCAGTGTATTTCGAAAAATGCGTCGACTTATCTTATATCGACAAAATGTAGTCGTTATTGGTGCAAACCGTAGGTGTAGGTCCATCAAAAGGGAGCCTCTGACGATGGAGAAAAAAGAGAACTTCGATGTATAATGGAACTATCCACAAAAGTGAGAAAATGAAATTACTTTGCCAATGCTAGAAATCAGTCGTCAACAAAAGATATATTCATCGATGAAAAAAAATGTATCGTGGCAAGTTATTATGTTAACGGTGTAGGAATATCGTTGGCGTTGGCATATTCGTGTATTGTCATTAACATTTATTGTTGATGGTGTATGTCTACTACGCCAACAGTACTTGCAAATTTTAGTCGGTATATCTATGAAATATGTCAACGCCTTAAAATAGTGGTGACTTAAAGAAAACAAAGTGATGAGCGGATAAGAAGAGAAGAGGGTGATGTATTTGTCGATGATGTGGCAACACAGTAAGGAAATTGGAGGAATAGTTTGGTGTGACGATGTTTGTTAGAATCAGTGGGAACTTGGACGGTCGATTCAGTGAAGAAAATAGGGTTAGAAAGTTACGAAGAAAGCTGCGAAAAAAACAAAAAAAAAAACAAAATGATATGTTAGAACTGCTGACAGTCTACAATAATCTGTCGGCATTGGTCCACTTAAACCATATGGTAATAATAAACCAGCAGGTAGATGTCTACCCATGCCGATGGTACAAAATAAGTCGTCCACAAAGACCCATCTATGCCACCGCTCTAAATATTACCGTCAGTTATGTGATTTATTGCCGACAATTAAACAACTCGTTAACAAATACGAGGCAAAATTTATTGTTGTGAGACTTAGGGTTGCATTCTTGTGATCTAGTGTTGTGGCAAATTTGATGGTGTTTGAGATGTCAGTGTCATCTAAGATAGTACAAATTCTTCCATTATTCCTTGACATTGTTCTTTCAAAATGATGCTTCCTCTTTGATAGTTGATTATCGCTATATGGATAATGAGTCTACAACTTTTGGTGAACCTCTAAGATCCCATTGACTTGTGAAAGGTTTTCAAATATAATTTTCTTTGTTGTGATTTTGATGGTTTCTTCCTACTCAAGATGTGAGTTTTGTATTTTTTTTTTTTTTTTTTTTTTACAATTTGTTTTGGTTGTAAGCTCTAACTCTTCTACATTCGTTGGTCTATTTAAATTCATATATTTTACCTCTACTTAAGAAGTTTTCTTTTGCAATATTATATCACCTTTTTTTAAAAGAAGAAAGCTGATGAATTTAAACATATGAGCTCCCAACCATTTCGTTCATTTAGTCCATTTCCATAGATTTGATTTAGAGAAGTTAGTAAGTCGAAGGTATAAATGGAACTAAAAATAACAATAATATAAATGCAATTAAATACACATATATATTTTTAACTCATACCGTTTTGTTAATAAATTTCAAATAATTTAATAACTGAGGTAAAAAGTACCAAAATTTACCTTCATAATTACATTATATTAATTTAACTTTGAATTTTGTAATGATATTTTAAAATCAAATTTCAACCATAGAATAAATGTAGAGGACAATTGGAAATTAATAATTAAAAGTAGATAAGTAAATTAAAGCATGAACTAAAAAGTAAGGTTTTCTTTTTACTATAGTTAATTTTATAAGGAAGACTAAAAAATATAAGTTGGGAAAAAAAGAGAGAAAGAAAGAAAAGGAAAAAAAAGTAAGGATGAGAAAGCGAAAGAAAAAGAGGCGGGAATTGTCTTATGCGGGGAAGTGAGTCAAAAGAAATGACTACACCTTCCCTACTCCCTAATCAACACTTATTACCCCAAAACAAAATTAAATATAAATATTGAATTTCTTTTTTTCTTTTCCTCCCCCAAGTATTGGCTTTTTAATTTCAATTTCATCCCAGAATTCCATAATGTTATTCATTTAAATTTAAATCAGAGTGCAATTTGATTTTTAAAGAAACTAATGAAAATTAATTAATTATAAATTTTAATAGAAATTAGCAATGAAATTAAGAAGTGGTTATAAAATTCAAATTTATGAATATAGAATTATAATATTTAAAAACTTACGAATTAAATCGAAACAAATACAATACCACAATTTCAATGCAAGGGTTGAATATAAACTAAATTCAAAATCTATGAAAAGAATAAATTTTCCTAAGAGAAAAGTGAATAGCTAAAAAAATAAATAATTTGGTGACGAGGTCAACTTTAGTATAATTTAAATAGTATAAAATATGTAATATCCATAATAAGTGAAGGATTTAATTTCTTTTATTTTTTAAGAAAATCAAACCTATTTACAAAATTGATTATTTATAACTTATTTAAGGTTTTTTTTTCTATACTTTGTAAATAGTTATGGACAAACATCGAGAAATTAGTTTATGATGAATAGATTTTGAAAACTTAATTGTATTTTAATTCAAAACTAAAAATATTGGGGATTTGACTGAGAAAAAAAAATAAAAGGGTTGGGGGAGGTTGTTCCCTTTGATGCACTCTTGCTTCCCCACTTTGATACACACATTACATTCTTCACATTCTGCCCATCTCTCTCTCTCTATTTTCTTTTCTTTTCTTTTTCTTTTATTTTTCTTTTGTCTTTTAATTGAATAAAGTAAATACTTTATTTTCTTTTGTCAATTTAATACATTTTTATATCAAAATAGATAAATAAAATACCCACACCGTTTTCTCATCCCATCCTACTCTTCCACTTGGCTTTTTTTCCCCCTCACTCTCTTTCTACATTATTACCTATTTATTATTTCTCTAAATTATTCATTTTAATATTCATATAAATCCATTAGAGTTATCACATCATATTCATAGGCAAACATCCATTCACATCAATTTAACTGCTGCCCATTTCATTCTAAATACAACCTTTTAAAATATATATATATATAAAGAAGAGTTAGTTTATTTATAAATATAATAAAATATCACTATAATATTATTTTCACTTGGCTACTTTAATTATTTTCTTCTTTTTAGTTAATATAAACTTTATTTTTGCCAAACTATTTGTTAATGAGATTTCCCATTTTCACCCATTAATTTTATTGGGAGAGAAAATAATAATAATAATTTGTTACACTTGGAATGGGCAATATGAGTAAGTTTAGTGAGAGTATTTATTTTAATTAGCGAGAAAGTACATTTATTTGGCTCAAGAAGGAACTTGAATTTGAAAAAATATGATTTATATGTGTACTCAAATCAACATTGTTCCCTTTGCCATAAAAAAAAAATCAGCATTTAGTTCATAAATTGTTTTCTATCAATTCAAAATGCTCTTCCTAAAACTTCCTATTTTTTTATTGTTTTTTGAAGACAACATAAATAGTGTAATTATAATAGGTCGGAACTTTCACGATAATAATAAAGTAAAATAATTTTTTAAAAAATGGTAAATATAGCAAAGCCTATTTAATGTCCAACTCTATGATTAGTGATAGACCAATATGTTGCAATATAACATTTAAGTGATATATTTATATTATTGATCGATTCTTGTAGATTTTGCTATATTTATAATTTTTTAAAATGTTATAATATATGTTGATATTTTTAATCAAATTACTATATTTGCAACGAACTCATGGCCATGAGTGCAAAGTTTGTTAAATGAAATGGTTTAAGATGGTAAATAGAATAATACTTATTATATATATCAAATATACACTCATATTCATGCATCTCACTCTATTCGTGTAAAAGAAAAAGAACATTTAATCATACAACTGCACGTGTGTAAAATTAGTGTTAATTAAACAATTAAGTTATATAATGTGTCTATGAAAACCTCAAAGTTCATTTTTAATTTAAATTTTGATTTACAGACAAAATGAATTAAAATATTTACAAAAGATAGTAATTTTTTTTTAGATTCTATCAACTTAATTTTCAAGAGTAATTTACAACAAATTTTGTAAATATAATTTTTAAATAAAAAATGAAAAAAATACTTATAAATATAATAAAATAGCAATAAGAGAAATAAGTCACTATCATCCATCATTAATAAATAACTATTAGCGTATAATATATAGACTATAAAATATAGTTGTATTCGTAAATATTTTTATATAAAAATAAGATAATTTAGGGTTATGAATAAACATTTTTCTTTCCAAGTATATTAAAATGTTTGAATCAATAAGATATTAATGAAAAGATCAAAATATAAAAGAATTAGTTTAGGTGAGTTGAAGTGAAGAATTTGGATAGGTAATAATATAAATAATAATAAGAATTAAGGCCTCGAAGAATGTGCAAAACCCTATTTTCATTATTTTCTCTTTCTTCATCCACCTCTATATCTGTGTCCATTTCTCCTTCCCAAACTCTTTCATTCACAGAGAAAAAAAAAAAGAGAAAAACTTCACTCTCCCACTTTCCTTTTTACTCTCTCTTTCCTATTTCCAAAGCTTCTCTCTCTATTTTTTTTTTTTTAAAAATGAATAACTCTTCTTCTTCTTCTTCTTCTCCACCTTCTTCTTCAAATTGGCTTGCCTTTTCTCTTTCTAATCATCCCGACTCTCTTTCTCTCTTCCATCCTAATCCTAATCCTAATCCTAATCCTAATCCTATTCCTACTGATCTTTCTATCTACTCCCCCACCGTCCCTAAGCTTGAGCACTTTCTCCGGCCACCGCCGCCATCTCACTTCTCTCCTCATCATTCTCAGATTTGTGATTCTGATCTCAAAACCATAGCTGCCAGTTTTCTCCGTGGACCTCCCACCTCTCATTTCCCTGACCAACACTTTCAACATCTCCACGCGCCGCCCCCGCCCCCGCCGCCTACTCAACCCGATACCCCTCCGCCCCCTCCCCCTAAGAAGGCTGTTGATACTTTTGGCCAACGCACTTCTATTTACCGTGGTGTCACTAGGTAAGATCATAACTACCTTTCAAATTACCAAAATACCCCCACGATAAACCCCTTTTATTCTTTTAAAAACAAAACAAAAACTATTTTTTTTAAAAATGAAAATTTAATCTACACACACACACACACATATATTTATTTTGTTGTTATTGTGGTTTAGGCATAGATGGACTGGACGATATGAAGCCCATTTGTGGGATAATAGTTGCAGAAGAGAAGGTCAGAGTAGAAAAGGAAGACAAGGTATTTTTATTTTCATTTTTATTTTGTACTTTTATTACTGTTGTTTTTTTATTTAATTTCTAGGGTTTCCAAATGTGGAATTTAAGCAGAGTAAAATAGGTTTTTTTTTTTTGGGTGAGTTTCTGATGTGGGTTTCTCTCTCTCTCTCTCTCTCTCTCTCTCTCTTTTGTTTTGATGATCGGACGTGATTATGATCGTTGGCGCTATCGATATATATAATTTCTCCTCAGTTTACTTGGGTGAGTTACTTTCTTCTTCTTCTATTTATTTATTTGATTTGTTAATATATTTTTTCAAAAAAAGATGTTGTGTTTGATTTTTATTTATGGAAATGTATGATTGAGTCATCAAAAAGAACACAGATCAGACAGGGCGTCTGTCTGGGTTTGAACAGTTCCAAGATTCTCTTTCAAGATTTATTTGAATCATTTTTAACTTTAATTTTTTTCACCTTCATTTATTGATTTTAATTATTATATATTTATGTTTACTTTTTTTTTTTTTTAAATTTCTGATTAGGTGGTTATGACAAAGAAGAAAAAGCAGCCAGAGCTTATGATCTCGCCGCTCTCAAGTACTGGGGTCCGACCACCACCACTAACTTTCCGGTGTGTTTTTTTAAAAAAAGATATTTTTTTATTTTTTATTTTAAATCTTTTCTTTATTTTTTAAAACTTTTTATTAATCTTCATATAAAAGGTGTCCAACTACGAAAAAGAACTAGAGGATATGAAGAATATGACCAGACAAGAATTCGTAGCTTCGTTAAGAAGGTAGTTTTATTTTTTATTTCTTATTTATGTAATAACCAACCCTTAATTTGAATAATGTTTATTTTCATCATTACATATAATATATGTTTTCTTCTTTATATAAATATAGGAGAAGCAGTGGTTTTTCTAGAGGTGCTTCTATCTACAGAGGTGTAACTAGGTATAATTAATTAACTCATTTTGTTTGTTTTTTTTTTCCTTCCTTTGTAAAAAATGATTGAAAACGGTATCGTTTTGTTCAGGCACCATCAACATGGCAGATGGCAAGCAAGAATCGGTAGGGTTGCTGGAAATAAAGATCTCTATCTTGGAACATTCAGTGAGCTCTCTAATATTTCTATTTCATTATTCAAACTATCAAAATATTATTGTCCAGTTAGTTACTTTTTAATGGATTATTGATGTCACATTCTAAAGTTTTTGTATCTAATAATGATTTTAACATTTTTATTATAATAGGCACACAAGAAGAAGCAGCCGAGGCCTATGATATAGCAGCCATAAAATTCCGAGGGCTAAACGCGGTCACAAACTTCGACATTAGTCGTTACGACGTTAAAAGCATTGCTAGTAGCAACCTTCCCATAGGAGGGATGTCTGGCGCCAAATCCAAAACCACCTCTGATTCTGCTGCTTCCGATGGTGGCAGCCGATCGACCGACGAACGTGACGTCCACCATTCTCCTCCATCTTCAAGTACCTCAACTTTCATCTCCTCATCATCACAGCCAAACAACAACTCCTCGAGTACTCTAAGCTTCACAATGCCGATCAAACAAGACCCATCGGATCAATACTGGTCCATCCTCAGCTATAACCCCGATGCCTTCAATGCAAATCTCCCCAAACCCCACGATAATAATGTTCCACCATTGACGTCGTCATCAATGTTTCAACAACCTGAATCCACAATGTTTCCCGCCATCACGGAGCTAGGATCGAGCGGGTCCGGGATGACGGAAGGCGGGATGTATGTACAACAACAACAACAGTATGTAACGCCAATGGCATTTGCAAAAGCAAGTTTTTTTCAGACACCAATTTTTGGTATGGAATGAAGAAAAAGAGGTTTGAAAATTGAAGGAAGAGGTTTGGGGGGGGGGGTTTGACCAAGGATCCAACTTAGAATTATAGACTCAAAAAAAGGATCTAGTGGACTGACATTTTAGGAATAGCTATTAGCTAAGCTGACTCTAGTTATGAAATTGTACTGACTTTTTTTTTTTTTTTTTTTTAGACTGTATGTTTGAAATTAAGTCCATTTGAGTTTTTCTTTTTTCTGCATTTTCTTTATGGTCAATCACTGACTATATTTTGTCTTTATTATGGGGGAAAATTCTAAAAAAAATGGTTTTTTTTTCAGTGTAATCTTTCTTCTCGTTTAGATTCTTGTAAATAGTGGTTAATGGTATTGGAATTTCCTATTTCACTTGACACTCTCATCGGTGCACAGTCTTTAGTAAAAAAATCTATTCTAACGTAACAACAATTTTGGAGCCTTTATAGTCCATGTTTAATTAGGAGACTATAACCTCAATGAGTTTTAGTTTTAAGTTCATGTTTTTGATTGAATATTTTGGATCTCGTACGTTATACACTTTTCAACTCTGGATTCTGCACTCATTATTACAACACTCGTCAGATTTCAATAATCTTCGTGACATTTTAGCTTTCTAATTAACTCCAAAGAGATTACGAGAATAATTTGATAGTACGAACTACTATTAAACTGAGATATGATAGATTTGAAACATGAAGAAAAAAGAAAAGATGAAAAATGAAAAAGAAAAGAAAGAAAAGGTGAAAGATTGCGAATCTAGTGAGGTGGGGGTTGGGTTTGCATGCTTTTGAGGAGTTGGTGTGGATTTGAAGTGGCAGAGAGAGGTCTTACTCACTCACTCACTCAATTTTACTTTTCTTTTTCTTTTTTTAAGATTCTTTTTCAATTAATATTTTATCCACCAATGTACCTTCTCTGTACAACAACTACAAATATATCATGTTTCTTTTTCTTCTTAACTTTTATAAGTGTGATAATATACAATGTTTCTCTAATATTTTCTTTTTTGCAATGTCAAGATTTACTATTTTATGCTATGTATTAAAGAACAAACCATTGATAATCAATGCAAATATTTACCATAAAGAAAATCAAAAGGCTAATTATTCATAATAATCAAATTACAATCTTAACAAAGTCATCACAGTTATATAGCTTTCAAATTTAGTTAATTAGTTATCTACTCCATTTTTATAAGTTCAATAATGAGCTGAGAATTAAAATCTACCCTTGAACTTTTGAGATTAATAATGTTGATTATTAGTTGAACATGGTTCAACGATAATTAACTTAATATTTTTCTTATAGAAAGTAAAAAAATTGATCATTTCCTTTAACATGCTAAAAGAATAATGATCTCCAAAAGGATTGGAAAAAATAATGGTTTAAAAAAGTAGTTCTAATTTATTTTAGTTAAAAAGCACATAAACATATATTTTACATGCAAAGTAGACTTAAAATAAAAATTCAACTCCCCCTTATCTAAGTTTCATATATCAATACTTGAATTAATGATCATAAATACATATACACCTATATATAATAAAAATATAGATGTTTTTGGTGTTATATTTTGTCCTTTGTTCTAAGTAAGAGGTAGGCAAAAGGCATACATTAAGGAACAAATAAGAAATAAATAAATAGAAAGAAAGAAAGAAAGAAATAAATAAAGAAAAGTGAAATATAAAGCAAAAACCAAAAAAATGACTGATCATAATTCACCCACATATATATTCAAAACACACTTAAAAAGAAGGTCAAGCCAACACTTTTTCTTTTTCCCCTCCTTCATCTTGACCAAACCAAAAAGGTTTTTTCTTTTCTTTTTCTTTTTTTATTGGGAGAGAAATTAATAAAGATAGTTTTGAATTTTTTTAAAAAAATTAAGAGCTTTTATGATCTGATTTCTTTTTTCTTTTTGATTTTTCTCCTTAGAGAAAATAATAATAATGGATGTGATTATAATAATTTAGATGATGGATAAGTCCTTTTTGTACCTTTCGGCGGATAAATATATATATATTACATTACTTCTTATTCTACCTCGAATAATTCTTTTGACCTTTATTTATTATTGCTTTTTTGCTTTTATTAGCCTTTTTAATTAACAATCTATATATCTATTAATTCCACTATAACTACAAACCCTATTCCCCTTATCATGCACTCTATAATCACTTGTGTGATGATCATAATTTTGATAGTTTTAGTCTTAATTAAGTTATTCGCTTTCGAGTTATATGTTATCCATTTATACTATTCATATTCACTCTTATCATTTGTTTTTGTTTTGCTCAATAAGTAGAGTTGTGAGCTTTGAAAAACTAAGAAATTTAAGAAGTTTGTGAATTTCTTGACCTAACAATTATATAAAGAGTTAATAAGATGTAAAATTGATGTCTTTTAGTCGTTGTGAATTCATAAGTAACTACGTTTATATCGTTTGAATTCGACTCCCCTTGGTCCAACACCCATTTCGGTTTTCATAATTTTAAAGATGTGTATTATATTATGGTTATGATTGTTTTGTAAATATTAATAACGAGAGGAGAATAAATAAGTTCATCCCTATCTTAAAATTTAGTGCTACGACCAAAAACTCTTACTGACTTGGGCATAAGAGGTGTTGTGGCAATCAATTACTTATATTCTCCTTAGATATTTTGCAAATCAGGTATTGTTTGAATTATAAATTTTACTTTATTGTCATACGAAGATGAGATGCATTTTTTCCAATTTAAATTTTGATATCTTATAACGTATTATAAAATTAAAAACGTTGGTTCAATCTTAGATACTTGTAAATCTTAATACAACTTTTATGTTCAACAAAGTTTATTTTAATATAAAGTTATGACAAAATTTCAACTTTTAGATTTTGTTTTACGTTTTCACATTAACAAACAATTAAGCGAATATATGTTTGGTAGACAATCTAGATTTTGGTTTAAAAAATTAATTTTGATTTTTATTTTGAAAGCAAGTTTTTATATTTTTAATGTTGGATTCAATATTTTAAAATGCATGGTTTTATTAAAAAGGATAAAAACAATCATAAATGTAATATTTTATTTTATAAACTCAATTGTCTTTGTCAAGTTAAAACATGCATATAATAAATTATTAACATAAAACAATTTCATAAATCAATTTGTAATTTATAGTTATATTTAACGTTGTAATTAATGTTTAACTATAATTATACATTTTTGTAATATAAATATTTTTAAACATATTTTATAAATGTATGTAATATGAAATACGAACAACTTTATCTAACAAGATAGAAATATTTAATTTTCCACATTTTAATTGTACCAAAAAAAAAGTCACTTCGTATTTACTTTCATACGAAGAATGAATTATTAAATTTTCAATCTACATTCGTTTCTTAAATTAAATTCCACTATCTACAAGTACACTCTTACAGGTTGGTAGGTGGGAAAACACATATAAATGCTATTATGATAAAAATGTCATAGAAACTTTTAAAATTAAAATACACATAGCTCCTTTATTATTATTGTTATTATTAAATTTTGACCATAGAAATAATATAAAAAAAATACTCTAAAAAATTGCAATGTAAATGAGAATAGGGAAGAAAAATAAAGAGAGAAAGAAAGGAGAGTGCGACATGTCGTTGGGCACATGGCATTTTTCTGAAAAAGGTAACATTTTGAAGAAACTCAACAACCCAATCTTAGTCAAATGTAATTACTATACTCTGCTGTTAAAAATATGTCACATTTTCTTTTTATCAAGGTTGAGAATTAAGAAGTCTTCGGTTCAAATTTTTTATTATCAATTTATGTTACGTCTAGTACATTTTATAAGAGATGGGTACAACTCGACAATAAAAAAAGATTGAGTACAAATCGATACCAGCTATGACTTTTTTTGGTATATAAAACATATGCTTTAAAAAGAGAAGTGGGATTATTGAGAGGTCCTTTTGATTTACATACAAACAAAGTTGTGTCGGCCACAATGTTCTCCTCTTCCTCTACTTCTTCTTCTTCCTCCTTTTTCTATTCCAATTATAATTATTATTACTATCTTTACCTTTTTCTTTTTTATATTCCCCCTTTTTCTATCCTCGTTTTGCTTTGACTAAGGATTTCAAATTTCCCCTTTTTCTTTTTCAATTTTTTTTTAATTGAAATTAAGCTTCTACTTTGAAGAAAATTGTTTTATATCAACGTCTAATAATAAAACTGGGTAGGATGCTACAGACATTGGTCTGAACCTATGACAAAACGAGAAAAATTCATCATTTCAACGAAAGAATAATGTACTCTAAAATACAATGTTCTATAGTCAAATGATATTCTTTTAAGTTGTAAGTAGACTATACTTTTAATATACAAGCAACATTATAAATTTGGTCATTCTTGACGCATGCAAATTTTGATTTTTTGATGGTCATGGCAAAGAACCATCAAGAAAAATATTTTTCTTGATACAATGTTTATCTTGACGGTCATGTACGTCAAGAAAAGTTTTCTTATTTTTTTTTGAAGAAATACGAAAAAACGTAAAAGAAATGTGGATTATTGATTTCCTTGATAGGCAAAGTTTCCTTAGTTTTGTTGATGGTCTACAAACGTCAAGAAACGGAGAACAAATGATAATAGATTAGTTGACTGGCAATGCCCATCAAGTTAGTTAGGTTTTCTTGATGGACTAGATCCATCAAGGGATATATTTTCTTGATTTGCAATGGTCATCATCGAAAAAAGGTTAATATATTTGTTTTGGATTTCTTGATGGGTTTACGGTTTCTTGATGGACAAATACCAAAAAAAGATCATGGGCAAGATCCATAAATAAAAATGATATCTTGATGGACATTGCTTATCAAGAATTTTTTTTTTTATCATTTTAGGTTCATGATAAGATCATGGGAAGGCCCATCAAGAAAAATGATATCTTGATGGGCATTGAAGCACGAAATTTGGACTCTCGTTAACGGGCTCAGGAAATACGATATTCATCAATAATATTCTTAAATCTTTACTATTTTTTTCCAATTATTATTTTCTATTAATCAATAATACAATTTTACTTTTTTAAGACAATTGTTGTAATTATAATTAGATTCAAATAAGTGACTTTATCAAAATCAAATTAGTTATTGTGTCCAACCTTTAATAGGTTGAATTGAAAGTTTGTAATTTAGAGTTTTTAAATTTTGTAGAAGCTGACAACATGAGTTTATCTCAACTAACACCTGTGTATGTATCTGTGGACAAGAGGTACCATGTTCAAATCCTCACTTGTGTTTCTTAGTACAAGAATGATCCCGTGTTCAAATCCTCATACAAGAATCCTTGAGGAGCTAAGGTGGGTGTGAGAAAAGACTTTTCAGTTTCCTTTATGGGCAAACATCAAAGCCTCCTTTCTACTGTCAATGTAGATATTTTTTGACATGTTTTGCACATCATCGGTTACATCGAATTAAAGAAACTCATTCTTAAACTCATCATTTTCTCGACTTAGATTTTCATTTCTATATTTATGATCTTGAACGAGTGGATGTATACATTGATTGAATCAATTTTTCTCATTGATTCATCTCGTAAACTATATTAGGTTTTGGACTTCAAATGGTCCAAACCTATTTGTTAAATTTAGTTTCAATTTTACTATATACTCAAATTTCATGTAGCTTTTCATGTTGTAATTAGTGATGTTCTTTTGTTTCCTATATTTGAATTACCTTCTTAGTTAGACTATGGATACTAAGTGTAAAACTGGTTTAAGATAAAACATGATTAATGATAGAATAAGAATTTTGAAGTTCAAGTTTCTAATCTACACATATATTGTTCTTGAATTAAACAACTATAGAGAAATTATTTTAAATGAGATTTTTTAAAAAAATATCTACCAATATAATCAAATACCTTAATTTATATGTACGATAAAAAAAAAAAAGAAGTACTATTCCATCGTGATCTATCTAGTCTTTCCTATTTTACTCTTTTGTTTAAAACACAATTTTTTATTTATTTGCAATTTCATTGGGCTATTGGAAATTGTTTGGGTCGAGAAATGTGGCACATAAATAAATTACCAATGGTTCCATATAAAGAAATTGGTTTTTATTTACTTTTTAACTAGATAAATATGTAGTGCAATCATTTCCTTAGCTTTGTATGGTTGGTTGTTGGAGTTATTATTACAACAATGATGTGGCAATGAGGTCGCACGTGCTACCTGACTTCTGTCATTTTGCCCATGCGTGTGATAATATTACTCTTTAAAATCCTCTCTCCCGTGCCAAATTTAATGAACATCGTTTTAAAAAAAAATAGTAAAATATTAAAACTATTTATAAAATATAAAATTAAATTTATTTAAAAAATTGGTAAATAGTTTTATTTTCGTAATTTATAGATAATAATTATATAATGTCTCAATTTTTTTAATTTAAATGTAAAATTTTAAAAGGTTAAATCTATGTATTGTGAACACAACAAATGGGATGGTTTGAATTACTGAACCATATTTCTTTGTGGGTATTGATTTTCAAGAAGAATTTGGGCTATCTTAGAAATTTTCGTTAATGTTTGGGCCTATAGGCCCATAAAAAGAATCATTTCTTTGCAGGCCAGATTTTAATATTGTTCAATGGGCTTGGGTTATTTCCTAGCGGCTCAGCCCATATGTAACATATGTTGGATGGGCTCTAGGAGGCCCAAGTTGTATTGCACCCCTAACCTCAACACGCGGTTGCCATTCTTTTCTAAGCTTTTTCTTCATCTTCTTCTCCGACGTGCGACCAAACCGGTCGCCGGATTCTTCCAATCTTCCAATTAGACCGATCGCCGAAGAGCGAGATTGAGTGCCCAAATGGCATACTGCTCAGCTTTCATAACGGCGATGTCAATGGCATACGGCTCTTCATCCTTTACCACATCCACTTCTCCTCTGGTCCCATATTTTCCGTCTAATTCTACTTTGTCCATGATGACTACCTTTTCACATATCCCTTTGCGTTTCAATCGTCGTCGTTCAGTTCGAATTGCAACAGCTTCTCTCTCCGCAGTCAATTCTCCGTCTACTAGTTTCTCTGACAGTCAGAAGAGTCTTTTGCTGGAAGTTCAGGATTTGACTGCTGTAATTGCAGAAACCAAGCAAGAGATTCTCAAGGGTGTTAATCTTGTTGTTTACGAAGGAGAGGTTAGCTCAAAATTAATCTTTAGTATTGTTTTAGGAGTGGATTCTCACAAGGTTTTGAAATTTTCATTGATTTTTTGTTCATTTGGAATTATTTTTTCTGACCCTAGTAGGTTCACGCCATCATGGGCAAGAATGGTTCTGGAAAGAGCACATTTGCAAAGGTCAGTATTGTTTGTGTTCATTTCTCTAATTCTCATCAAGAAAAAAAGGATTTCTGGCGTTTTTTACCAGTAATGAGCTTTGACCTTAGAAAGTTTATTAGTTTCCTTTGCTTCAATTTGTACTTGGAATAGAATTTTTTTCATCTTTGTTTTAACTTTTAGTATAGTCCATAAAGCTCAATTACTATGGTCAAATGAGTTAAAGCTTTGTCATCATATATTATTATCATCCAAAGCCGAAGTACTATGGTGTCAAATACAATTTAAGCTTTGATATAAAAAATTTGGTTGGAGCATAACCAGAGCTTTACAAGTTTATCGATTGGTTTCATCGTTTTGGTTCAGCTCGTCTTCTAGCTTCCTCATGGTGTTCACAATCCAAGTTTTTTGCTGATTATTCCATAGAGGATATTTGTCTAAACTAGAGTGCTTTTATTTCTGCGGTTAAATTATGTCATTTTGTATTTTAATTTTATTAATCGTGTCTTGGATCGTGAGCTCAGTCTCTCTTCATTATGCCAAGGAAAAATATCGTTTCCTAATAAAAAAAAGAAAGTACAGTGGGTGAAGCTCCTCCAATTTCGCCGGAAACGACTACTTTTAAATTCTACATCTGTCCTGGATTGGATTTTTCCTTTCGTAGACAAAGGAAAGAACACATATATACTTAGTCATTGAAATGCGTTATAATAGCCTCCCTGTTGTTGTTAATCTGATTGGAGATTGGATTCTTCTGTTTTGTCCACTAAATTTAAGTGACGATTTGTGGATTAAGGTACTTGTTGGGCACCCAGACTATGAGGTTACAGGCGGTAGTATTGTGTTTAAAGGAAGTGATTTGCTTGAAATGGAACCAGAAGAAAGGTCACTTGCAGGGTTATTTATGAGTTTTCAGTCACCGGTAGAGATTCCAGGTGTCAGCAATATTGACTTTCTAAATATGGCTTACAATGCACGAAGAAGAAAACTTGGTCTGGCAGAGCTGGGGCCAATTGAGGTATGCATTTTCAATGGAGGCACCCTTTTCTTGCTTTATCCATTTTCAGTTAAATGCGTACACAATGGAGTAAGAATTCACATATAAATTCCTTTTGCATCTAACATTTAGTGAAATGCTGTTTTTTCTTTATTTTTTTTAATTTCATGCTATACAATCTTTCTTTTGATTAGTGAAAATTTAG
This sequence comes from Cucumis hystrix, assembly GCA_025688845.1. Classification (NCBI taxonomy): domain Eukaryota; kingdom Viridiplantae; phylum Streptophyta; class Magnoliopsida; order Cucurbitales; family Cucurbitaceae; genus Cucumis; species Cucumis hystrix. The sequence continues at coordinate 26,394,860 of CM046884.1, forward strand.
AAGATGATTTGGTGTAAACTAATTCTCGGAGAAATTTCTTATTATTGAATTTCTCGGAAACAGGTTGTGAATACACATATTTGTAGGCTGTACAGCAGCATTTTACCAAGCAATAGCAAACCAAACTGTCAAATCCTAGGATCTGAACTTTAACTACAGAAAAACAACGTTTAACCAAGACTAAAGAAGTTAACAAAGACCAGCCAAGAAACTACAAAGACCCAAGAAGCCTCGGAAGAAATTCAGGAAGGCTCTAAAGAAGTACACCCTAAACTTCCTACCTCAAGATTACACAAAAAGTGGTGCAGAAGCCCACAGGGAGTACAAAACAAAAAACTAGAATTTGCTTTTATTAAAATTAATAAAAGTTACAAGATATGTTTGAATACCCATGTGTGCTTATGCATAGGCATCATGCAATCAATCAGCCTGCGTTTTGATGTGAATCCAACCATTGATACATTGCATGCACTTGAAGTAGCAATTTCAAGGAGCAAAGCACAGCAAATTCAAGAGGAATTCACATTGCATCTTTAAAAACTAGCTAATACATAAGAAGAGAAATAATTTTGAGCCAAATTTTTTGTATAATGTTAGTTTAATAAATCAATAAGAGAATTGAGTTTAGATGCATGAGACTTTTCGAAGATGGCGTGGAGGACAAAAAACTGTGCAGATTTTGTGAAGAAAGTGCTGTTATGTGTGCACTACATTGGAATTGTGATGTCAAACCTAGTCAAATGTGCACATCACCTTCTAGAGAGTTATCTAAGACAATTTGAAGACTTTCTACATTTTAGTTTTGCATTTTGACTTATTAATTAGTATGCAATTAAGTTTTAGTTTCCCAGGTCTTATTTTCTACAATATGCATATACTTGTATTTGCCTTTTAAGTTCTTAGGCCTTTGCACGACCTTTTACACTTTATAATATGGCTTTATTGCTCTTCAAAACTCAAATTAATGATATTTAAACCTTTTTATTTATTCAACAATCAACCTCTTTGTTGGTTGTGGTGGTGTTTTTTTTTTTTCTCCCTTCAAATCTTGCTTTAGATTTGATGTTTCATTAGTCTTGATCAAGCTAATTTTAGAGTGAGTTGTCTTTGGATCTAGATCTAGGAGTGACTATCATAGATTCTAGGTTCAATCTAAAAGTGCTTCAGTCTTCTAAGCTCCTGGTTGGAAACAATCGTTAAATTAACTTTATTTGTGAGTGTTCGCAAGGATCCTGGAAGGACATCTAGCTTTGCATTAATCAAGCATTGATGGCGCTTATCACGTTTGTGTAATTTTTTTCCCCTCTGGCCATTGTTCTCCAAGCCATTTAGATATCAGCATGGGTTTTATCTCATCAATTGGAAACACACAGAACTGACAAAATCCCATGCAGTAAAGAATTAAAAAACAAAATTGAAACCTCACTATTCTTCAAATATCCTTGCACTCTATTAGGTTTTGATGAAACCAAGTAAACAGTCATGTCAAAAATAGAACAAACCCATGCGGCAAAGCACGGTTAGACGACAATGGCTGGGTTGATGGTGTCAACAAGTGGCCACTTTAAGTTGGTGACTCAAACTTCAAACCCTAGCCCCATTTGACAGAGAAGTGTTAGGTATCTCCTCCACCTGTGAATATGAAACCTCAACAAGAACTAACAGCATAGGGAAACATTCCCTGTTTTACTATTACAATAACACTACAATCTAGATAAGCCTCATTGTATTTCAAAATAGAAAAACATATATATAGTTTAACAAGAGAACCTTAATTTAAAGGAAAGTACAGTGACAGTAAAAGACAACTAGACAAAATAATATATATTATAGCATTAATTTTTATTGGTGCATGCATGTGTCTATGACTAGAATAAATTCTTCTGGCAATATAGTTTGAATGATGACCTTTTGTTCAATCAAATTCCAAATTTCTGTTCAGATTCGTAGAAATCAATTATCACTTTTCATTGTGTTTCATTCTTTATTGGAATATCTAATTTCACGTTGATTACTCTACCTCTTGTAAATTGTAATTATTTAGTAATTTAAACTTTAGGCTGGTTGATTCACTTCTTCATTATGCTTCCAGTTTTATGCATACATATTCCCCAAACTTGATCTTGTGAACATGAAGACGGATTTTCTCAATCGAAATGTCAATGAAGGGTTTAGTGGTGGAGAAAGAAAGCGTAATGAGATCTTGCAACTTGCTGTAAGTTTACTATTTTTTCCTACCTTCCAGTGCTGTTTTTATTTTTACTGGAACTAATGTTTCTAATGTAAGTATACTGAGTGGCATAGTACATATTATTTGTGTATTTATTATTATGATTGTCGATGATCCTGATGCTGAATCTGAAGTTTGTTGGTGTGGAATTTGTCATTGTCTATGTAGAGTTATATTGATAATACTGGCATGGAAGATTCTCTCAGTGATGATTTGAGTGCCAATGTTTCATTATTCCAAAAACGTGATAATACCTTTTTTCATTCTCCTCCATCCGTGCATGGAAAATTTGATGTAGCCTAAGTAGTCTTAAAGAGTAAGCTTGTTAATGTATGAAACTTGAAAGAAAGAGGGGTATCAAGAAATTCGGATAGTAGGAGGGGTCTAACTGAAGATTACGAGATGTGTAGGACCAACTGAAGGGTTTTGGATTCAGTGTGGGGGTGGGAATGTTTTGGGTGTGATAGCTCGTTGGAAAGAGAGAGGGCTCTCTAGAATGGTCGACCGGTTCTTATGTTTTCTTGTTATTTTCCTTATCTTTTGTTTGCTCTGATGGGACATTTTGCAATGTTTTGGCGTGTGACTGTTGAACTTTTGTGGTTTTTGGTGATGAATTATTAGAAGCGGTAAAAGAAGATAGACACCGAGTTATGTGGAAACCCGAGTACTGGGAGAAAAACCACGATCTGACTTTTTTATTATTATTTCTTATGAACAAAAGATACAAAGGAGAAAAATAAATAGACAACAAGCTTATGACAAAAAAGAAAGAAAATTAGGGTAAATCTTTCATTGGACTAAGCCCACTAATTCTAACATGTATTAATAATAGAACACTGGGAGGTTGATATCCCCTGTTTTGGTGGAGTTTGGGTGTCCTTTTGGAAGTGTGTGTGTATTTTCTGTGTGCAGCGTGTTTTGATACGTCCAACACTGGGACGAAAAGGGGAGGGAGAGAACTGTGTTCTGCGGTTGGTAAGACTTAATTATGTACAAGAATCAAGAGTATTATTGTTTCTCAAATTGTCGATGTCTTTGCAGGTTTTGGGTGCTGAGATGGCTATATTAGACGAAATAGATTCTGGATTGGATGTTGATGCACTTCGTGATGTAGCAAAAGCGGTGAACGGGCTTTTGACACCAAAGAATTCAGTGTTAATGATTACTCATTATCTACGACTTTTGGAATTTATCGAACCTTCTCGCATTCATGTCATGGTAAGTATTTTGCACATTGGGAAAATATTCAGTCAATATGATTGCTTTTGAAGATGGACAGAGATATATTCAATCTTTCTTCTTTTTCTGATTCTCTTCATTATAATAAGAACAATATGTAAAATGAAATGGAATAAAGAATCAATGCTGAAGTAGAAAACGAAAGAGATATGATACACACTGATAGAAACAGATAGTAATACGTTAATACAGTGATGGGGTTTACTATATGTAAAGTTTCGGTTACATTTGTCATAATCACTTAAATTCCATATGTTTCAAGTTTGTTCTGACAACACTGGGTTTCTTCTTATTTCTTGCTTTTATCCCACATTTCCGTTTGCTTTCTGTGTGTGAAATTTGGATTTTTCTCGAGTAAATTGCCTTTTACGCACCATTGAAATTCAATACTGGTGATTGACTGAGTAGTTCTACATTTGATTTTTCAGGAGGATGGGAAAATTGTGAAAACTGGAGACATCTCTGTAGCGAAACTCCTCGAGAAGGAAGGATACAAAGCAATTTCTACTTCATAATTGTAAGAACATTCTCCCTTCTTAACGTTCTCTTTTACTTATGAAAGTACTTTCTTTTACATAAAATTTTCCGTCAAATTTTTCTGTCTCAATTTTGGCATCTTAAATGTGCAACATCTATAATGTAAGGTTTTAAATGTTTGATGTCGAGGTCTGACTGGAGTATCGAGTTTTCAACAAAATTTTCGATATTGATGTATGTGTCTTGTATAATTATAAATATAAAACTTCATAAAATAGTATTTAAATTAACAAATAAGCATTTCGCTCCTTTTTAAATCACTATACATTTCTCATTAGTTAGATGCACATAGATGATATTTTGTTGAGAGTTTATTTACATTCTATAGATTTTTTATAATATAATACAAACGTTGATTTATTCCTCATATCGATACCAAACCTACGAATAAATGTAAATATCAACAAAAGTTTTGATATGTTGACAAAGTTTAGAAGTCTAGTAACAAAGGCTGGCATGGTTAGCAATTCAAACTTGCATAACTGTTGGGGGTAATTTGGTACAAGGGTGTAGTAGCAACTTTTCAAAGGAATCAAGGATGAGAGGAAAAACATCCACCCTTCCTAACAAGCTAATATCCTTGCTTAGTAAGTATCACCTTCAAATAATACATCTCCTCACATAAGACGAGACGAGGGGTAACCAAAACCTGTATCTAAAAGATCTTAGGTAGGTGGTCATCATCTACGTATCTACGTTTTATCAAGTGATATATTCTCAACTAAAGAAAATTAGGAAAGAAGGAGATTGGTCTATGTGGGAATGAATCTTTTCCACAGACATAATGAATAGTAAGAAATAGAAAAATAAAACGCGGCAAAGGCAAGATTATTCTGCCAAACACGCCATACGTAGTTGACTAACCCACGTTTTAATTCTTCATATTCCTAACTTCCCTCCCACCATTAATTATTTGACAAGTTCAACTAATGCATGTTTTCCCCAATCTTCTTACTTATAATTCTCCATTTAGTTTTCTATTAATCTTTTTATTCCACTTATTGCATGCCAAACAATAAATAAATTTAGCCAATTAAAAACCACTTTGAAGATTCTATACTATATCTCTTCTTTAGTGGTTGAATTAGATTCTTTACAAATTATCATGAGGATCATTTATATTTTGGTTTAGTTGTTTGTGTTAATATATTCTTTTTTCAACAAACATTTTTCTTTCCAACAAAACAAAAAGTTTAGAATCGAGTATTTGTAGATGAATACTTACTCGTAAAATTTTGTTTTCCACTATTAAAATTGAGAAAATCAAAATTTAGAGGTATTTGAATATCAAAATATATATTTAATAATTATTATAATTTTCTATTATCTCGCTCTAGTTTAATCAAATATGTTTTCAACTCTATCAAAGAGTAAAATTTCAAGTAATCTCTCTAATATATGTGCATGTTTATCACTAAATAACTTCTAAAAGAAGGATTTTTTTAAGAACTAATAGTCCACCAAAGTAAAGGCTAAAGGAGAAACTTTTTTGGGAAGCAGCAATGTTTTTCCATGAGATTCTTTTATTTCTTTTTTAATTCCTTAGTAAAATAATTGGCGTGTATTGCACTCAATCATCTTATCGATCTATAAAGTTAATTGATAAAAAAAAAAGGAAGAAATAAAGGAAATAGAAAATTAACTTTTGTCTCATTATTTTGAAGCAATAAAATGTGTTCGACGTCGTCCTTTTCAAAATGTAAAAATTTTACGTTCTAATATGTCTAATATGTTATTTTTTATTATTAAAAAATTATCTTTTTTCTCTGATGGATTTTCTCAAAGGAAAGCATCAAAGATTGAAAAACTAAGCCTATAGAACAAAATCAATCAAACCAAAAGCTTTTGGTAAATGATAAGGTGAGGTTATTTGAATATTTACCATACTCTAACCAACTGATGCTTACTCCTAATAAATGTGAAGTTTTAGTCGGTTTGGTGAGTTTGGTCGGTTTGTACTAATCATAAATAAGTATGTCATATGTCGATGTGTTTACAAACGATAATGGTGAACAAATAATCTATATCTTTGTGTAAATATCTATATATTTCAAGATGGATATATATTGATATATACATTGATATGGAATATAGTAGATTTTATTATTATTTACTATATTTATTTTTTCATTTGGAGATATTGGGAATTAAAAAGGAAGAGAATTTTGGGTTAAAATATTTGGGAAAAGGAAAGAAACAAAATAATATATCACATGGAATAAGTAAAGTTGTGAGTTTTTTTTAGGTCGCTATTGGTTCTACCTTTGTCACCTTCCATATATAATATAATAATTTCTCCACTATTTTTTTTTTTGAACTTCAACCAATCATAATTCAATTTAGTAAAGAGATATTTTTAAATATAACAAAAAAAAAATATAAAGATTTATTTACAATGTATGACAATAGACTACTTGATAATAATAATAAGAAATACTGTTGTCATAATTAATTTTACATGTAAGATCAGCCTTTCCAAATGATCAAGTGGGGAATTTTTTTTATCAATCTTGTCCGACTCAACTCACGAGCTTATATTAAGTTTATATTTTCTGAAAAAATAATTTTAAATGACAAAATTGTTAAAAATATTAATAAAATATAGTAAAATTATAGTAGTGGGAGTCGGTGGAAAATGTGACAGATTTAAATTTTGAAGAAAAAAATGAATAAAAATAGTTTTTAGTTTGAGTTTACTTAATTGAATTAAGTGTCGATTATGTTTCTCAGTTTGCATTAACATTTATAAAATAAATTAGAATTTTTTTTTGTTATTGATCAATTTAATTAAGATGATAAATATTCTTGTTCAATCATCCAAATATAAAAGTCGCACCAGAACGCCTGTTGAAGAATTAATGAAATTCTAATAAAAATGACTAAAGTAATCATTTTTCAAAATTTGATGAACAAAACAAAATTCTAACCTTGTTATTATTATGACACCAAAGAAACAGTTATAAGATAAGAGTTTTGATGTTTGGTTGTCACTTTGACATAGGAACATATTTATTAAGGGGCTAGTGGACATGTGTTCCTTATATTATCGATTTTTGTATTTTAATACTAATTTTAAAGTGTCAAATTAACATATATATATATTAAATAATATTTTATTTTAACTAAATTTTAATTTTGGTTTATTGGTTGTGCCCCACTTTATAACCCCTGTTTAATAGGTCTATTCGTGAAAATTGTTGGTCTTTCTTCATTGCTAAATATTATTGGAGCATCAATGAAATATTGAGATACTTTTTAGACATTTTTCTTAGCTTTGACATCAACTCTTTAATCTTTGTTTTGAATACTAATTAATTTTTTTTTCTTCAGTGCATTAGGGATTTATTATTAATTGTTCCACTAACCACATCACGTGCCTGACCATGTGTATATTACTTAATTATGCTTCTCCAAAACCCCTAAAGGCTAATTCCAAGTAATTAATTATGCTAATTAATCAAACCTCACGGGACAACTTTTAAGTCACATCCCCAATTTAGATCTTTAATTTACACTCAAACTCCTAATGTTAATAAAGAAGATGTTAATTATTGTTGGATTAAACTTTCAGTTATACAAACAATTGATTTAAATTGAAAAGACAATATATGTTAAATTCTTTTATGTGTATTTTAAAAATAACTTCTTTAGTTAAATTGTTTTTTTTAAAAAAAAGAATTGGAAATGGTAATATTAGGAGAAGATTGAAACCTTTTTCTTGAATAGTAAAGAAGAAGGAAGAGACAAAGATTTCACAACAATTAGGTAAGTACTATTATGTATTATATATATACAAAAGGAAAGGTACTATGTATGTCCTTATAAAATGGTAGAGAAAGGAGTTTCATGAGGAATAGTTTGAACAACAACAACAATCAAATTGAAACAAATACATATATGAAGACAAAAGAATTGGAGTGAATAGGTCGACGACAAAGACAAGATAAAAAGAAAAACAAACACGAACACATATCGATTATAAATATCTACCTGATTTGGTTACTATACAAAATACTTTAAACTTGGAATATATTTGAAAAGAAAAAAATATATAATTTATTTAGAAAATTGTTACGGATAGAAAACAAAATAAAACTATTTACAAAATATTGACATCGTTTACAATATTGTACGGTTTATAAATGAACATTTACACATAAATTGTCGTGTCAATTTTACATAAACGAGATTTTATAAACAATGTCATAAAGTACATATTTCAATTTATATATTTAACTATCATATCAATTTAATATGATTTATCGCTAAGTTTTATGGGAAAAAAATCAATAATTCTCAAAGTCCAGAAGTTGAAATGAAAATTTTAATTTAAAAATCTAAAAATATAAATTAAACATACCCACAAATATATCCATCCACATCTATAAGTGCAATAGATAAAAAACGTCGATAAAACTACGATTTGAAAAGTATCCATGTATGGGACAAAGAGTTCTTATTTGTCATGGAGCTAAGAACAAGAAAGCAAGATTTTTATTTTCTCAATTTTGTAATAGGCTAAGAAAAAATAAAATTTACTCATATGTTATTATATTTATTATTTTTATGTAAGTTTCGTTGTAAAAAAAAATATATGTTTAGAATCAGTTAAGTTATATTCAAGTTTAGTAAAGATGAATGAAACTAATACCAATTTTTTGAATTAAGATTACTTTATTTTTTGTTATAATATGAATTGACAATCTTTCCGACCTCTTTTGTACCTATCTTTTAGTAATTATGGATACCCAAAAAGATGAAAAATAAAAAAATCTCTTCCCCACCTTATCACAAAGATGTCCCTTTCACCCCTCTTCTGTCTTTCCTTTTCTTTTTCTTGATTCAAATACCAAATTATATAATTTTAGGATCCCATGCATATATATCTCCTCCTTTTTGACAAATCAACTTAATATTATTTAATGTCAATATCAATTAAATGTTGTATGCATATATATCATATGTGTATGTATGGATGTATCTAATCATGCATGTGGATGTATAGTATAAAAATTTAAACGTACGAACGTTGCTCATTCGAACATAGTTAAATTCTTTTTTGAGGTTTTATCATTCATCTTTACATCTTGATTACACATTCTTTATACGTAAATTTAACCTTATTGAACTCTTTTATTTGAAAATTTAAATGCACAATGCATAATTTCATTAGTAAGTTAAATTAGTATTATTAATATATAATAAAGAATGTAATTAGTTATTGCAAGTTAGATATTGTTACGTCATTCATACTCATATGTATAGAGAAATATTATACTTTATCGTTTAAGGTGGATATTCATACTCATACGTATAGATAAATATCACATCGAATAATTTGTTGCAACTTTTGTGATTAAAGATACGAGCATAATTTAACAACAAAACAATTGACATATATGTGTATGTATATATATGTGTAAGAATATGTCTAAACTAATATGGTTTCTATATTATCCACTGGATCTTAGTTTTTTTTTAAAAGAAAACATATACCTAAAAGAATATTGCCTCTAGTGGAAAATCAAAGGACAAAGTAAAGATTTTGATATTTCTAATTGCCTTAAAGAATAAAATAAATGGAGAAAAGAAATTGATATTGTGTTGCATAAAAAGGAATAAGAAACCTACCAACTATAATAACTATAATGCTTGTTCCAATAAAATCAGTGACACTGTCACAAAGGCAATTATAGGCAACTAGGCATGCCATTGGAAGCACTATCATCCATCAACCCCCAATTTTAAAAATAATAATATCATTCCGCGTTATATTACCTATCTTATCTTTTGTACATTCTATTAAATTGTCTAATCAAAATTTATCATGGGTCAAATTTTACTTTATTTTTTAGAATATTTTACTATTTTCTTGATATGAATGGTGAAAAAATATGCACAGAGATAAGTGATGTTCGAAATGCACCTAAGTATTATCTATTTTCTATCCGCTCTCCCATTTATTTTCTTAAAAAATAATTCTACTTTTAGAGTTTAAAAATTGATATTGGAACCACATAGGAGAATAACAATTTTTTTTTTCTCTCCTCTAACTCTTGAGCCTACCCAAATTGTTAAAATCAAACCCTCGTTTTTATTTGTAGGTCTGGAATATATAAAAGACCTAAAATAAAATTTAATTGGAGAGAATAAAAATAGAGAGGCTTTCATATATGACAATCATACTCTAATATACCATGTTAAATCATCGATATTAATTCAATATTATTGGATTTATATCATTACAAGATAAATAAAAAGTGACAAACATATCAATTATATAAAGCAATAATAATTAAGAAACCTATAGGTACTTATTTTTATTAAATATTATATAACAAAATATAGATATCTATGCTCATCCATATTATCAATGTATCTAATAATTCATGTCTCTTAAGACTACGTATGCTTTTCGTCCAAATTTGTGGTATTAAAAAAGATGCAAATTTAGAGAAAAATTAAAATGAAGTTTTCTTATTTTTATAATTTTACTTTTGTTATTGTTAGATAAGTTGAGAGTCTCACATTGAAAAAACCAAGGGGACTCATACTCCATATAAGATAGGTGGGCTACTTCTTACATTGCCAGTTGGTTTTGAGATGAAATCCCATACTATCAAATTTAACCGTTATTTTATTTATTTATTACTTAATATTGAATTTTTTGGTATTCGTTTTTCCGTAAGAGTGAAATCGTGTACAAACGAACGGAATTGAACATAGTCTATAACATCAATAGAATGTCAATTTTGAAAGGTGGGATAAACATGATGTTGGCCCAAAAATTAAATAAAAAAATTAGTTGATTTGATTTCTTATGGATTAGTTGTTTTATTTGTCATTTTTACGACATTATTGCTCGATGTGAGTTATATGTGAGGAGAGAAGATGGATGGGAGCAATTCAAAACAATAATTAGTCTTATATATTCCTCTTTTGTTTTCTATACCTATATTTTCAATAAATCTAAATTCACTTGTTTAGTTAATTAATTATTGTAAATATATTTAGATGGTATAATTTAATTTATCACATAAAAATTATTACAATAATTTAACATCGGTTAAAAGTACGCATTGACATTAAACTATTAAAAATATAAAAACTAAAATGGAATTTGACTAGAAATTGAAAAGGAATAATACTGTTTTAAAAATCAACTATGAAGATGTAAATTAATAAATCATATCATTGAATATTGATTATCTATCAAACAATCATTTCCATAATAAGGTGAAAACAATTCATTAGTGTAAACATAATCGAATTTATTTGAGATTAGAAGGTTCAAAACTCTACACTATCTTATACTAATTTTTTTTAAAAAAATATATTTAAACAGTAGGTCTATTCAAACTTTAAAATCATCTAACATACTTCTAAACTATTAATTTTGCGTCCAATAGATTCTTATGTTTAGTTTTGTGTTCAATAAATTATTAATAAAAATTATTATAAATAACAAAATTGTTGAAAATATTTATAAAATAGAATAAAATTTGTAAGTTATGTAATTAATAGATATAAAAGTTAATAGATGTTTATTATTAATATAATATACAATATATGAAATAAAATATTTCGTTTTGTATTTATAAATATTTGATTGATTTTATTTTATGTAAAATAAAATAAAAAAAGAAAAGAGAAATAAAATAATAAAAGGAGTTCAGAAATCAAGACAGGGATTTAAACTTTTTAATTATTAAATAAAGAAAACAAACTACGAAGAAGAAGAAAAAAAAACAAGGGGGAAGGAAGGGACAAATCATGCAGCCGCATTTGTAATGGTTTGAGCAAAGAGAAAAAAAGAGACAGAAAGAGAGAGAGAGAGAGAGCGGCTAATAGTATTCTTCATTCATTCATTCATTTGATTTGATTTGATTTGATTTTTTGATCGAATCACACAGACTCTTCTCTCTAAGCCTCTAACGAAAAACACAAAGATTCCATCATCATCCTCTCTAAATTTCTCAATCTCAATCCCATGGATTCCTCCTTCTTCCTCCCGCTCCTTCACGCTGTAATTTATTGGTACGTTACTGCCCCTTTAATTTCCTCCATTTCTCTTTCTTTTGTTGTTGTTGTTCTTCTTCTTCTTCGCTTTCACGGTTTACTTATCCTTCCAGATTTCATGTTTCCAGGTCCTTATTTGTTCCTTTTTCCTGCTAATGTCGTCGATTCACTATGCCTTCTGATTCTTTATCTGAAGGTAATCTCCTTAATCCTTTTCGTTTTTGTTATCATCGGTTTTTGTTTTGTTAGTTTTTTTTTTTTTTTTTTTCCTTTTTAGATTCTTAATTTTGCCTCACTTCTGCTGGAATCGGAAATTGTTCTTGTTGTACTCCGCGTCTGGACCTTGTGGTAGTGAGCTTTTAGTTTTTGATGAATTGCGTCTATCTGTGGGTTTTGTAGGCGTTCGTTCATGTGGAATTTTTGAGACCACATTTAGTAATAATGGTTTGCTCTTCGGAAATTTGTGCCGCTAGTGCTTGATTTTTGGATTATAATTTTGTATGTGTGTGTGTCAATAGCTGATGGACGTATAGCCTGGATGATCTATTCGAGTTATCCAATTATCCGTGTTTTTTCGCTTCTTGGAAGATTAATTTGGCACAGGAGTTTATTTGCATGAGATGTGAGAACTGTTCTTTGTGTTTAATTGCACTGTTGATTTTCAATCATAGGAGGTTTTTGGAAGGATATAAACGGGTGTATGTTTTGGAATCAACCTGACCTAATTGAACCATGTAGTACTTTTAGGTTGGGCAAACTTCAGGTTGTTCGAGTCATTTGTACAAATGATTTCAGATAACAGTGTAAATTGTAGTATTTTAAGGAAATGTGTATATATTTTCTCAAAGGTTGGTGTGCTACTTTATTTTATTGAATATATTGACCCATGGATATGAAGCAATTATTTCTGGAAGATGTTTTGAGTCAGAAAGACCTGTAAAAGTTATCGAGTGGAAATTTGAAAAATTATATATATGTAATTTGATCATAAGTGAAACAATTGTCTTTATTTTATACATTTAAATCGATATGATTCACCCAAAACTAGTTTTACTAATCCATGCATGTTCATCTTATGTATGAAGTCAAACCCAATCTGACTCAACTTAAACACGACGGCACTGGTACCTTTTTGACGTTTGATTTTATGTTTTGTTTTTTCTTAACTTTGATGTGTATCCTCTTCTATGTTGGTATTTAGGAGCTGCTCTCGAACCATTAAGATCCAGTATGATGAGTATGGAGAAGAAAAGGAATTTGGTCTATGAAATAGCAGATCAGCCACATGCTTCTGAACTGCTTCAGTCCTGGAGTCGACAAGAGATTTTAGAGATCCTGTGTGCAGAGATGGGAAAAGAGAGGAAATATACTGGATTAACAAAACTAAAAATAATTGAGAACCTTCTGAAAATTGTTGGTAAAAAGAAATCAGGGTCAACTGAGGATGTAACAGACCTCGATAGTCAGTCTTCTCCTTGTCCTTCTCCAAAGATTTCCAAACGGCAAAGAAAAATTGATCAGCCAGCACGGCTTCCTGTTCCTGTAAACAATAGTCCAATCAGTAACTGTAGGACTGACTCAAATATTGCAGTGTACTGTAGAAATTCGGCATGCAAAGCTAACATAAATCAAGATGATAGATTTTGCAAGAGGTGTTCATGCTGCATCTGTTATCAGTATGATGATAATAAGGATCCTAGTCTGTGGTTAAGTTGCAGCTCTGACCCACCATTTCAAAGCACTTCATGTCGTATGTCATGCCATCTTGAATGTGCACTGAAGCATGAAAAATATGGGATTTCTAGAGGACAGCAAACTGGAATTGAAGGGACTTTCTGTTGTGTATCTTGTGGAAAAGTCAATGACTTGATTGGGTAATTACTCCAACCTTTATATCTGGTTCATTGAATTTGAAAGGATTTCGAAAGGTTTGTTTCTTATTTATCTTTAATTTCTTGATTTTTTTTCTTTGAAAACATCAATCGATTTTTATTGAGTTGAATCTAGTAAAGTAATTTGCATTTTAACTGCCTCGGTTGCTATTCATTTTCATTCATTCTAAGGCCGTGAGTCTGCCATCATGTGGAGCTTTCGAAATATCCATGGTGCTGTGATGACGAAGCTAAAACTTAATATTTTTTCTTATCAAATAGTAAACAAAATTATTTTAAAGAAAATATATTTTTAATCGTGTAGGAAACTATCAGAAAAAATATATATATATTTTTCTAAAAAATATTTGTATTGCTTCTGGAATAAAATTTTTGAGGCAAGTAAATACGTCTTTATGGATTGAATCAAATCGGATAGCAAACCTTCTGGGGTAGTAAAGTTTGTTAAAGTTTTCTCTTTTCTAATTATTTGGACCTCAGACGTGTGATTCTCTTTATCTTGAAGAATGAAGTTGCTGCTGATTGTTGCTTCGTTTCTCTTACTGTCGAAGATTCAAGTTAAGAATTTAATTACGTTTTGTCCATAATGTATTAGAAGTTGACTAAGTTTAAGCCACTATTCCTACATACTTGCAACCTTGCAGGCAGTAATGGAGTTTCACCTCACTGAGGTAATATCTAACGTCAATCATGATAATTTTTCAAACATTTAGTGTCTTAAACTCTTTTTTTTTATCGCACACCAATTGATATAAAAAGTCCTCTCCTCAAAGACCGGCCAGTCCAAATCAAATGGAGATTGCTAAAAGAGATCAATAATTGGACCGAATTAAAAGAAGAACAGGAATAAATTTTTTAAAGGTTGGATAATTTAGAGTTAGAAAATAGCTAGGATGCTGTATGTCTCGCATTCGTCTAAACATCCTTTCATCCATCGATTTTCTTCTTCCCATCCCCATTTTGTAATTTTTTCAACTGATAAAATCATAGAGGGTCAAATTTCTACACTAAAAATTCTAGACATGCAGTGATTGAAGATGTGTGCTGGCCTTCTGAATTGCTTTGCAAAAGACTGCAATACTTGTCTGTGGCCATGAGAGGTCCCGGATATTTCAATACCATAAATTGCGGACTGCATTCGACGCTCTTGAATCTATGTTCTTTACCATAACATGAATGACTCTCAGATTAAAATTTTTAGGTGTTGGAGAAAACAATTGATGAAGGCAAAGGAAACAAGACGGGTGGATATCCTGTGTTACCGCATCTCTTTAAGCAAAAAGCTTTTGAGTGAAGATGAAAAGTTTCAAGACGTTTATCAGATTGTGGATGAGGCTGTGAAGAAACTTGAAGCTGAGGTGGGTCCTTTGGCTGGTGTACCAGTCGGTACGGGCAGAGGAATAGTGAACAGGCTTTCTTCAGGACCAGAGGTTCAGAAACTCTGCTCGTTAGCCATCGATTCGCTCGACACCCTGCTCTCCACAAAGATCTTACATTACTTGCCCAGTTCCATGATACAAGGTAATCTATTTTATGTAAGGCTCCTAACTTTTTTACTTATCTCAAATTTCTTTACTACGTTTATGGAATACCCTCTATATGGCCAGTTGGTGTAAGTCTAAAAAGTAATTTGATCATGTAAGACAATATTTGAATGGGTTGCCGATATATTTATCTATCTTCCACGTACAAGAGAACTAATTAAGATATATATTACAGATGGCATTTGTGTTTTACTGTGCAGTGTTTCACTAAAAATTATTAAAAGAATAAAATAATACAGTAAAAGTTACCTGCCCTTGTCAATCTTGCAGATACTAATTTGGTAGCTACAAACTTCTTAAGGTTCGAAGATGTTGATGCAACATACGTCACAGTGGTTGTGGGTACTGAAGATGTTTCTTGTAGAGAAACCATTGGTTACAGGCTATGGCATCGAAAGGCAGGCGAAACAGATTACCCTATCGAGCCAACTTGCACCTTGTCTCAACCAAATTTGAGGTTTGTCGTCCGAGGACTAACCCCATCTTCAGAGTACTATTTCAAAGCCATTTCCTTTGATGGGACAGGCGATTTGGGGACATGTGAAGTTCAAGTCTCAACGGCTATTCCTCGGGAGGATGACGCAAGTTGCTTGGTGATTGAAAGAAGTCAGAGTCCTGTGACCAACTTCAGTGAGCTCTCTAATCCTTCTTCCGTAGAAGATGAAACTAACAATATAGTGCCCTGTAGCGACCAGACCGATAGTCAAACAGGGAGCTTTCTTTCTTATTGCAAGGAGTCTGACAAGATTATCACTACTAACCAGTCTGAGGATAGAATAAACTGCACAGATGTCAGTGGAATAGGAACAGCAAAAGGTTCTGTTTCGTCGTTGGATGAGGAACACGTTACAAGAAAAAGTAGCATGCTTCCTGATCCCAATGTTTCAAAACTTGAAGACCGGCATTCTTCTCAAGTCCAAATCATTGAAGGTACAACAAGCATGAACAAGGGCTCGAATTCTGCCATTCAACAAGGGACTAAATCCACACCATTTGTAAGCAGCTCCGAGGCTGGATTGCCAGTTACTCCTTGCAAAATGGAAATACTCAAGGATGTTCTCGGAAGGAGCGGCCGATCGAAGTCCAGCACCAAGGATCGAGATGATAAGGGATCTGGAGGAGAGGAACTCCGAAATGGCAGCACATCTAAGAAGCGAAATGCAGAGAGACAAGATGTGGATTGTACTGCAAACGGTATTTCGGATAAGGATTTCGAGTATTATGTAAAGTTGATTAGATGGCTAGAATGCGAAGGACACATTGAGAAGAACTTCAGACAAAAATTCTTAACTTGGTATAGCTTGAGAGCGACAACACAAGAAGTTAGGATAGTGAAGGCCTTTGTTGATAACTTCATTGAAGATCCATCAGCTCTTGCCGAGCAACTTGTGGATACGTTTTCGGAATGCATTTCAAGCAAGAAAACATGTGCTGTGCCTTCTGGATTTTGTATGAAGCTTTGGCATTGATCATCATCTCGAAAACCAACAAATTTAACAAAGTCCTAGATTGGGAATTCTATGAATCAGTCGTTAGGCATTCTTTAGATACCTTTTTTCTTCTCTATTTAAACTGTCATCAAAATTGAATTGGTCATCATCTAAGCTTTATTTAGCATTCTTGTGATGATAATATGTCATTCACATTCGCCATTTTAAACACTTGGAACAGATTTGTAGATGAGTATGATTTCAAAATTCTTACTTACTCATTGATACCATTTAGTAATTAATTTATTAAACTTGTCTTTGGAGTTTTGAATATCCCTTCTCTATATGTAGATCATTCATTTACTTTCTTAACCATGTTATTCATGTTACCTCCGAGTTAAGAGTTAAAGTTCTTACCATCGCTTGAAGGTTGAATTCCATCTTCGAAGACAAAATAAAGCTTAAAAAATTGATCCTTAAAATAGAGGAGGAAAAACCTCAAATAACTCTCAATATGTTTAAACAAATCATCTGAAATCAGAGAACAATTTTGAGTAGTTATCATTAACAAATCATCTGAAATCAGAGAACAATTTTGAGTAGTTATCATTTACTTTCTTTCTTCCCTCTCCTTTTTTTCATTCTTTCATGTAAGTGTATGCCAAATTTGTCTTTTCCATCGGTTTGTTTGCTAACGTTTTGCTCGTATGTCTTTCAAACTAACATTTTGTTGTAATCCTATGCTCTCCTATTTTGATTGCTTGAGGATGTGAGTTAATTCAACTTTTAAAATAGACCTCTCAAACAGTCTCTTGGAAACTTTTCTCGATGCTTAATAATAATAGAAATTAATAAATAAATCTAAGGTGAAGTTTGTGTAAAACAGATTCTAAAAATGGAAGAGATACTACCTATCTTTGGATGCAACAAACCCTCTCATTTCAAGTGATTTCATTCGTCTTTTTCCCATTTTTCCCCCTTAATGAAAGATCAAGTTCCAAGTGAAATAAAGAGTGCAAAAAATAAATAAATAAACAAAAACAAAAAGAAACGTCATCCAAAGCAACTAATTAGCTTTTTCATTGCATGGCTTTCGCAGCAGCACGACCGTTGCAAAGTGATGGCAATTGCTTGGTGTAACTGATTGTAAATTTTCTGTGTTCGCACGTCAGCGGGCCTTTGTGAAAAGCTACTAATCTTAAGTTTGGAGGAACCAAATCCAATTCAATTGATCTAAGCACCATCCATTTTTTTACTGAAAACAAACAAGAAACATGGAAAATTCTCCAATTTCTACAATAGCCAAAAATATCCCTCGTTCTTCAGAGTATCAATTAACTCAACTCGACTCGACTTCTAAGTTTTCATGAATATATATTACATACAAATATTGCGCCCAAAGACTTCCATCTGGGCTCTCCAGCAAAGTCAAGCAAACCAAATCCTGCAGAAACCAAAAACGGGTTCAACTAGTGTCATTGAACTACCTCTACATGAGTAAATGATAATATTACTAACTAAAAGAAAGGAACTAGCTTGACATGAAATAAAGAGCAAAAAAAAACTTTTTTATTATAAGGATCCCAGCACTGATAAAATACTAGAATAAACTTCAATCAAGAAGAATGCGACGATAAACCGACACCCACACAGATGTTTATGCTGTTAGTTACTTTTTTTCGGGATAAAGAAACATTTCATTGATAAATGAAATCAAGGGAAAACTTCAAAGCACCTAAAGGTTATTGCAGGAGTGTTCGCAATTGGCAACTAAAAAGGATTATGTTTAAATGGGTGCTTAAAGGATCTACTCACAAACTATATGGGTGAGTTTTAATTGGAGAGCCCAGATGGAAGTCTTTGGGCGCAATATAGGTGAGTTTTAGGATGACAAACTCAGAAAATGCTGGCAGAGTAAAAGGTCAAAGAGATTGGAAACGAGAATTGAGAATTACTGCCATCAGACAAGCTTTCTTCCAAATCACTATTTCAAAAACTGCCACCCAACCAATTTACAAAGAATCGAGATTAACTTTTTCTTACAAACCCAAATCACGGGGAACTCACAATCACAAGGCGTCCCTAAGACAGCGGAGGATTTGAAATCCGAATCAAGCTATATCAAAACTTCAGGTTAAGCAGGAAACACATTCAGTAACAAGATTTTATTACCAGAATATGCTCGAGCACATTGCAATAGCCTGGTCTGCATGCATCTCCCACCGCTCAATGATATCTCAGGAAGAATGTCAGTCTTGGTTGCTACACTGAAGCACGGGAGAGCTATACTCAGTTTCATTATTTTACCATCTTTGTAAGTTTCAGGCAACAGCTCCTAAATCTTTTCTTCGTTTTAATGAAAAACTAAATCATATTTTCATATATCAGCAAGTTTGAATATATTCCTAAATTCATCACTTTTAAACTTCCATCAACTGTTGGCTCAAATAACATAAACAAACTATCTCACACAAGAAATTGGCATGCCCAGCTACCATACACATAAGCTCAATATTTTGATACAAGGAGCCCCGGCCCTATAACACATCCAAAGAAGTACATCACAATGTTTCCTCAAATGGATTAAGAATTTTACAATTATAACTTCAAAAACTAAATGCCAAAAATATGTTCAACAAAATCTTGGGTTCTTCAAGTTCTCTTTGATAATACTAGACAGAGTATGACCTTCAACCATTGTACAAAAGAAATGGTGGCAATGAAGTCCTAACTGTTTGGTGATATTTTGAAATGTGTGAAAAATTCATACCTCTAACGTTAAGTAACTACTAACTACTGGTAACATCAGTCTAAAACCCCTCTTAAACAGATGAAATTGACAAAGAAATTAGTGTTCTCTCTAAGGAGCATTTTCAGGAGTAAAGATGTCAAATACTTCAGTCAGATCCTCAACAATGACGAGATACTCATCTACCCCATTGAACATCTATAATACTATAAGTGACTAGGAACTGGAGCATAAAAACACAGTGCACAATGAATTAACATTAATCGGACTACTAAAACCGAATGTCAGGTATAGAAGACAGCATGCTAATCTTTGTACAAATACAAAAAACACTCTTGTTGCAGTTGTTGCTCAAACCTTAGGAAGAAGGCAGTGGACTAAGCTATTCAATTGTTGCAACAGTTCAATAGGGCGGAGCTAAGAAATCCCAACAACAGTTCAATAAACTAACCTCAGTGACAGAGCCAAATATATTAGCTACCGGCTGCGCTCGGCCGGCAACGGCCTGTTGAACCCGCCACGACGATTCATGTACTGCCTAGGCTGCCTCTTGGTAACCACCCTAACGCCACTCACATCAGCACCTGGGACAGGTTTGCCCTTGGTCGAATCGAAACCCACGGGAATACCTAATTTCTTCATCATCTCAATTTCATCTTCATCAGCCATGGCCTCCTCCAGTACTTCTCCGCTACCAACGTTGTCTTTATTATTCTTCTGCTTGTGCTGCTCTTTCGCAATGCCATCAACAAAGTCAGAAACTGCTTTCTGCCGCTCCTTTTCGTCATCCGCAGTCAAATCCCGGCGATGACGCTTCCGAGCATGATCCGGGGAAGGAGAACGATGGCGGCGGCGAGATGGCCGGTCCTCAGGAGTACGAGAAGGAGACCGCGACCGGTGCCGGTCCGGCGAGCGGGTGCGAGACCGGCGGGATCTTGAGCGGTCGGGAGTCTGTGACCTTTTACTCCGGCCACGCTCCCTTTCACGGTCACGATCGTCTTGATCCCTACGGCGTTCCCTGTCCCGATCACGTTCACGGTGGTCACGATCTTCTCGATCCCTACGCCGGTCACGTTCCCGATGGTCACGGTCTCGCTCCCGGTCTTTGTATCTATCACGGTCCCGATCTTTATCTCTGTCGCGGCCTCTATCTCTATCTCGTTCACGGTCGACCATAGCGGATTTGTAAGAATTTCCGATTCCGTAAGCTCAGAGTGAAGCAAATGAATTAGCTATCGGATTTGGGGTTTTGCAATTGAGCGGGAAAAGCCCTTGTGTTTCTTTAAAATTACGGAAGTAACCCTTCGGTTTTAGAATGAATGAAGTTGATGATCGGATCTTGTGTTGAAATGGGCTTCTCGTGAACACACAATGGGCTTTTCGCTTTGTTTATCGGCTTTTGATTGGACTTTTATTTTGATCATATGAATGGGCCTTTGAATTTGTCTGATCCGTTTGTTTGGGCCGTAACAATCCATCATACAACTCCAATAACATGGCTATTTTTGTCTAAATTATCTAACTTTCTTCTCCTTTTTAATTCAAAACCACCAAGTTTATAAGGTTATAGGAGTTACATCAATGTTTGGTTTAGAGAAAATATGTCTAGATTTTTTCTATATGTGGTGCATAAATGTTTAGTTTAAAGTTAAAGAAGTTTATATTTGGATGTATTTGGATGTAAACTTAAATTATTAAGTCAAAGCCAACAAAAACTTAGTTCAACCAGTACATGTATATACCCGAGCTTAGAGATGCCAAGTTCAAATTCTTCCACCTTTAATTTGCACTAGAAAAAAATGATAAGATGTGGTTTTGATAACTTAAAAAGTTTGAGTTTCTCTAGTGGTTACTTTTGTTTGCTTAACTACCTTTTAATTAGGTACGAATTTTTAACACTAAATTGAAATGCCAAATTAAAACATTCAAATATGTTTTACAATTTCTTTTACATGTAAGCATTGTATTCAAGGTAGACAAAAGATAATACTCTTGCTTCACACAAATAACAAAGTTACAATATACTTTCACATTAGTGGAATGTATGAGTGCAATATGAGGTTACCAAGGGGTTTAGGGCCTTTTATGGCATCTTATGTCAAATTATAGACGAGGGTTTATTATGGATGTATGTTGGTGTTGGGAATCCAATCAAAGTACTACAATGACTAAATAAGACGATGCTTGATTATGAATGTATAAATTAGGAGGATAACTTCTCTAGTTATGAGACCAAGGTAAACCAAGAGAATGTATACTTGAAATGGACAATATCATATCATTGTGTAAATATCTAAAAGTCATTTATCTCTAACAGATGATATATAACATAACAATAGCCCCTAACATATAGTCTTGTTGGTAAAATTTTTGGGTGTTAAACAAAAGAAGTCGAAAAGATGCATGCTTTTTAAAAGGTCATTTGCATTTAAACACTTTTATATTTAAAAAGAAAATATGTAATATATATATACACATATGTGCTTAAATTGTTTCTATCAATATTAAATTAACGTCCAAAGTTTTTGTTCTTTCTAATTTTATTATATGATAAGTAGAGTTGATTGTTAAAGTTAGTTGTTGAAAATGATTGATGTGGCTGTCACCATAGGTGATCGTCGATGGTGACAGTTGTGCAAAGTGTTGTAGGTAATCTTTATTGGAGATTGTCGTAGGAGCATGTCATAAGGAGTGAGGTAGCAAAAGCCGTCAACTATATGGTTGTAGCTAAAGTTGGGTTTGGAAGTGGTCGTTGGAGCATGCTATCAACAATTATTGTAGTAAGAGTTGGTCGATAAATAAAGTCATTGAAAACATTGAATAGAAAGAAAGAAAGATAAAATTTCTTCACAAGTGCATAAACTTCAATTGATGGATCAAACAACACTGTCCTAGATTAAAGTCCCAACTCAACTCTACAAATAATCTTATAATGCTTTTTTAACCGATAGACAACTATATATTTAGGCTTTAGACTTTCGTGAAACAAGTTTTTAAAAAATCACCATGGATTGGCTTAGTGATAAAAAAAGTCAATAACTAACTAAGAGGTCACGCATTCAATCCTACATAGGAATCGACAAAAAGAAAAAGGGTATTAATTAATTTATGATAAGAAGAAAAAGAAAATTGTATGATTGAAAATAGTAGGGGAGTAGGCTTAAATGAATGAAACAATAAAAAAGCAATTAGAATAGAAAAAAGTAATTGTATTGAAAATTGTATGTATGTATAGATAGACATATAAGCATGCGTACACCGAGAATCGGGAAAAGAAGGGCAGCTCAACCTCAACCTCCCCCTACCCCATCTCCCACATGCATACCTTTTTCCTCCTCATATTTCTTGGGACCAAACCCAATCAAACTTACCTTTTTCCATACCCTAAACAAACCCTCACTTATACTAATTATTTATGTTATAATGTTACTGGATTCCTTCGTTATATTATTTATCTAAAATTTGAAGTTTTTTAGGAACATTTGTGCTTTTTAGTAAAATTATAACTTTGACTAATGAATAATGTCTTCATGTCATTGTTAAACAAGAACGTGGAAACATTGATCTTCTTTAAACATGAAAACCTCGTATGAATATACGAAGAGGTGTATTATCTTTGATCAATGGTATTAAATGAACGAAAATACGTAAAGTGAATAACTTTATGTTACAATAAAAATGGAGACTAAATAGACTTGATGTCTTAATTCATAATTTTCTATTGATCTTGAACGTGAAAAGGATGGATTTGCATTAGAATGTTTTACGACTAATTAAGGTCAACACTCTTGATCTTGTTAAGTAATTGATTAAGTCGTTCTAGAAGAAAAATAAAGAAAGGGGGAAAAAAGTGAAGATGCATGTGTGTGATGAGCTTGTGAAAAAATCAGAAAGAAAAAAGGTTGTCACTTCCCCTTTTGTTGATGTGTTGAAATTAGGTGTGTGTATGTATAAATTAATTAGTAGCATTCATTTTAAAAGGGTGAAAGGCTACTTTTATCTTTGTTGGTTGTTGAGAAAAACATCCCTTTCTCAACCTTTCTATCATATTCATCATATATATTACTTGTAATTTTCATTTTTAGTTTTGAGTTTTTTGTTTATATTAATTAGGTCTTTCTCAAAATAAAATAAATGTAAGCGAGGAAAGTGAACGTACATCTTAATTAATTTCAATATAACATGGTGATAAAATGCTTTTGAGTAGAATTTTCAATATATAACACAAGAATATAGCTTCCAAACATATATAACGATAAATTTGTTGAAAATATTTACAAATATAACAAAATATCACAATCTATTTGTAATTAATAGACCGCGATACAGTTTGACTATATTTGAAAGAGAAAAGAAACTATATAAAATCCTCAAATTAATATTTTTATTTTTATAATTTTTTTTAAGTGAAGTTGTGTGTTTTTACAAAAATGAATTGAATTTAATACTTCCATTCATCTTTTTCATAAAAAGACATTGAAATAGGAACCCTATTTTAAGGATCTAAAACAATTTGTTAATGTTTCTCAAAATGAGAATCATCCATGTGATGATGTGAGTAAATAATGGTCAAAAAGGGATCATTTCCAAATTTCTAAGTTTAGTCTTAAATCTAAAACTATAGAACCATATGGCCTCATCTCATTCTCATTTATCTACTTAATATTTTTTCATTAAATGTTGTACATAAGTCCATGATTTTAAAAACTTATAAAAATTTAGTTAATTCTAAGATTAATTCACGTCAATTTGAATAAAATTTAACTTGCAAAAGATATATGTCTTTTACAAAAGCACTTTTCAACTAGATAGAGTTTTATTTATATTTCTTTTTGTGCTATTTAAGTATTAGGTCCCATTAAATCGATAAATTCATTGAAAACTTTATTTTATTGGTAATTAATTTATATTTCTTTTTTATCTTATAACGTCGTAAACGTAACCTAATTGTTAAAAATTGAATGAAATGACGTAACTTGATTTGAGTGATATAGCGTAACTTGATGAAACTAAAATTGAAAAGCGTACACAGTTGGAAATTGAATTAAATTTTAGGATTAGAGAAATTAAAATTTTGTTCAAGAACGACTACCATTCTAATTTAAATCCAACAAAATGATTGTTTTTGTTTCTTTTTCATAGGAGGAGAGATATTTGAATATTCAATACAAAAAGAAAAAGTATATATTAAAATTTATTTTTCTCATACTACCAATAAAAATATAGTCAAACAATCATTCACATCTTAAGCTTAACTCAAATAATTAAATTACATATATATTTTTATATAAAAATAATGCACAAATCTATTCCACATAATGTATTTTCTAATATATTATCCCTTCTCTCTCACTCACTCAATCACTCTCTTTTTCTTTATTTTAATATTCATTCTTCTATTTAAAATGAAATTGTGAGAAGTTTAAATTTTTAGTAAATACTATGTGGATAAACATTTTTAATTTTACATAAATGCTAATGAAAATAGCAATCAAACAATGTTTTTGAAAAATTATGAAAACAAAAAAGTTTAAAATCATATATTAAAATTATTAAATATGTATTAAAATTAAAGAGTTAACCTATTAATGGTATCACCTTGTTAATTATTTTGTTATATTTAGTTGATTTTTCTACAACAATGTAACAAAAGTATCCATCGACCACTTCTTATACTACGATTATGACATGTGTACTTTATTTGGACTTTGAAATTTGAAGGCTCGATCTCACCCAAATAAAACTTTGGGATAAATACTAATTACTTTAAAAAAAATTAAAAAAATAAATAATATCATAATTAAGAACATAAATAAAGAAAAAAGAAAACAGGTGTAGCACAAGAGACAAAGCCAATCATCTGTCTACAAAGATTGTTGTAAAAACAAAATGAAAACAATGGAAAGTCTCACACGTGTTCACTCTCACACATTACATAACACCACAATACATATACACATCCACTCTTTTCTTCTTCTTAAATTCTTCATTTTTCTCAACCCCCCAACTCACACAACAGAACTAACCCACCACCATTCTCATTATCCTTTCTTCTTCTTCTTCTTCTTCTTCTTCTTCTTTCTTTGCATGAACTCTCGCATTTCTCTTCAAACTCCACAAAAAATGAAGTACATAAGAACCAACAGCTTCAAACGCCTCTTCTCTCTAAAGCGACGTACTTTAGGAGACGATTCTCCAAACCCAGATGCTTCTCCTAACACAGATTGTATTGTTTCTCATCATTCTCCAAGACCCTTTTGGAAATGCTTCTCTTTTCAACAAGTTTTTGAAGCCACTGATGGATTCAGCTCAGGTACGCCCATAAAAGAAAAGTTTTTTTTTTTTTGTTTTTTTTCTTTTCTTTTTCTGCTCTGTTTTTGGGGTTTTTGACTCTGTTTTTTGTTGTGGGTTTTAGAGAACTTAGTTGGAAAAGGAGGGTATGCAGAAGTTTATAGAGGCATTTTAAATGATGGTGAAGAAATTGCTGTGAAAAGACTTACAAAAACCTCCATTGATGAAAGGAAAGAGAAGGACTTTCTTACAGAAATTGGGACAATAGGACACGTTCAACATCCGAATGTTTTATCTCTCTTAGGTTGTTGTATTGACAATGGTCTTTATCTCATTTTCCATTTCTCTTCAAGAGGTTCTGTTGCTTCTCTTCTTCATGGTAAGCAATTTTGCTTTTAAACAACCCCATTTGACAATTTTGGTTTCCCATTTGTTAAATGAGCTTAAAATTTTGAAATTATTGTTTTTTCAGATGATAATTTGTGTCCAATTGATTGGAAAACAAGATTCAAGATAGCAATTGGAACAGCCAGAGGACTTCATTATTTACACAAAGATTGTCAGAGAAGGATTATTCATAGAGATATTAAGTCTTCAAATATTCTCTTGACTGCAGATTTCGAACCTCTGGTTTGTCATTCTTATCAATTGTTCTTGTCTGAATGTTTATTGCAATGTTTTTACTTATGAACTCTGATGTGTTTCTTGCTTTTTGGTTTCCGTAGATTTCAGATTTTGGGTTAGCTAAATGGCTCCCAACTCAATGGTCTCATCACTCCATTGCTCCGATTGAAGGGACTTTTGGGTAATTTAGCAGCTAGCTTTGACTTTTTTGGATCAAATTAATAAGAAAAAAATGATTTTTTTTTAATAAAAGGGTTTTGAATTTTGATCATTGTAGGCACTTGGCTCCAGAATACTATATGCATGGGATTGTAGATGAGAAAACAGACGTTTTTGCTTTTGGAGTGTTTCTTTTAGAAGTAATCTCTGGAAGAAAGCCTGTTGATGGGTCTCACCAAAGCTTACACAGCTGGGTATGCCAAATTATTTTTATCAAATAGATATTTGATATTTCCATTTTTATGTTTGTTGTCTTCTGGATTCCAGTTTTCATTATATATAAATATATGTATTATAAGTTCATCTTCAAGAAAGAACAATCATTTCCTTGGCTTGTTTCTTAATCAAACTTTCAGTAAAGAAAATGGCATGGGTTGTTAGTCTTACTACATTTCTTCTTCGATTTGCAAATGGTTGGCGATCGTTTTTCGTTTTCGCGAATATCCCTTCTCCCTTTTAGATCAGTGGCTGGTTTCTTCAAGAGTGAATCTACATAAAGTTATTGCTAATTTGACATGTCGGTAATGTGGTTGTGTTGCTATAGTCTGACACTAATTCTAAAACAAACACAGGCCAAACCAATTTTGAACCGGGGAGAGTATGAAAAGCTGGTAGATCCACGACTGGGGTCAGCCTACGACATTACGCAGTTGAAAAGATTTTCCCTTGCTGCTTCATTATGCATTCGGGAGTCTTCGATATGGCGACCCACCATGACCGAGGTAGCTAACTCTTTCCTTGCATCTATTATCAACTTCTTATGAAATCAATTGATCCTTACAAGAATAATCTATATAATTGCAAGCTTGTCCTTTTTGTATTATAGTCATAAAGCTTTCTAATCATGGCACTTAAATCATCATCCATCCTTCTCTAAATAATGTCGAAATCCCTATATTATATATCCTTCCGAAAGAGGAGTAGTTAGAGGTTAGAATTGGAATTTCTCTTTTGGACTCTTATAGATTGCTTTTTTAAAAAAAAATTATGTAGTGAATTATATAGATTCCTATATGGAAATATTCTTCAATATTGATAGTAGTTTTTGGAAGTTTTGATCTTGAAAGTCACAGCCTTCACAGTAGAAGTCAAGAAAAATGGATTCCTTGTAGTGATGATTTTGAAGAAATATCAATTGAGCAGTTTTAAATAGAAATGAAATAAGTAATGTTTCAACTATCCTACCTAACTTGAATTTCTAAGCTAGAAAAGAAAAAGAAAATAGCTTAATAAAAGAATGCTTAAATTCGCATTAATGAAAGTTCTGATCTTGACTTTCTCTCAAATTCTTTCTCTTTCAACTGTTCATTAGTAAATGTGATCTCCAAACAGGTCAAGAGAAGAAACCGAACAATGCGCTTTTTGTTAGGCTAGTTGTAGTTTTGAGAGTTTTATAGATTGATATCGTAGCAAATTGAAAAATGATGACCTTTTTGGGTGGCTGTGCGAGCATATAGGTGAAGCTAAAAAGAACGATGTGTTTTTTCATATTGGCAGGTACTTGACATTATGGAGGATCGGTATGTTGATACCGAGAGGTGGAAAATGCCAGAAGAAGAAGCAGAAGAGAAGGATGAATTCTGGGGATTTGAGGACTTGGAATATGAATGGGACAGTTCTTTCTCTATTCAATCCCCATAATTCAATGTAGGCCAGAATTGAAAGTCTTGAAGTTTGATTAAACAATGTCCAAACCACACAATAGAGACAGTAAATTGTGTACATATGAAGGTAGATTGAACTACTAATAATGCATATCTTCTATTTATTAAAAAATGAAAAGGAAAAAAAAAAAATTGAGCACCTGCCATTGCCAACTTGTTCTGCCATGTATTATTTAGATTCCAACTAGGACCAAACATCTCACACCAAATGGTTAATTTTGATGAATCTCTTCGTGTGAATACGTGGAGTGAAAGATTTAAACCGATGACAACAAATTATACCTCATAAAGTTTTTTTTATGTCATACCATTAATACTTTTTGATCTTTGGAAATTGAACCTTTTAGAAATCATTGAAATGGATAAACGAAAACAACAAATTTGTGGATGAAGATGAGGGCTTTCAGGCATTTAAGTCGAATAATAATTGAGGGGTGGGGTTCAAGAAACAAACAAGTACATTTTTCATATAATTGATTTGTTCTTCCCCCATGATCCACAATAGCTGGCTGAATTCTGCACATTAAAAGCTAAAAAAATTCCATTTCTACGTCAAACTGTCAAAACCACAATTACACATTTGAACGTCTAATTATAAGAATTGAAACCCCAAACACTCAAAGTTAAAAATCCAATAGTAACTACGACCATTCTTTACGATTTCTCTTTCTTTTTCTTTACAATTTTTGTAAGATATCAAATTGTGATGTACTGTTAATCCTGTGAGCAGGTTATAGGGCCCTACTTTACACAATTTAAGAATTGTAAATTTGTTTGCTTCTTTCTACATGAGATGGTGTCATAATTTTCTCTATTTTTTTAATTCATTATATAATTTCTATTTTATCTAGCTTGTACCTAAATCAAATATATTATTAGTATAACCAATTCTAAGACCTATTATTTCAAATTTGGATCATATTAATGTTTAATTAAGTTTCTTTCTCAGCACTACTTGATATTATTATATTATTTTTGGTAAATCAATTAACATATTCATTGAATTATTGACCCATAAGAGCATAATTTAAAACTTCTCAAATTATAGTATTACTATCCTTACTAATCATATCCTAAGCAACAAACTTAGTTATGGATTTTGAAAAAATAATACAAACCAAATTCATCATGACCCATCTCATTCAATTTTCTAGCTGATACCATTTTTTTTTCAACTCCATAATTAACTAAAATTAAATTGGGATGTCAAAATCAAAACTGACCCAGTTGATGTTAAACCATCAAAATTAATTAATTAAAATGTGTCAAAATTTAGAGTGTGATGGATTACCAAATGTACCTACATATAGAGACTTCTCACATATATAAAATAAGGAAATTAATTAAAATGATGGCTATAGAAAAAAGAATTAAAATAATATTTTGATACCGATAGTTTTAGTTTTTGTTTATTTTGGTCCATGTACTATCAAAATGCTCATTTCGATTCTTGTACAACGATCAAAATGTGACAATTTCGATCCATTGATTTTCATGTTCTTTAAAAATAAAGAGATCAAAATGGTTTTTTTTTTTAAAAAAGTTCAAGCACTGAAATAAATTGAAAGTTGAAATTAAAATGGACAAATTTTCATATAGAGATCGAATATTTTATACGTTCATGGATCAAAATGAATCGAAGAAAAAGAAATAGAATGATCAAAATAGTATTTAGAAAAAAAAATAATTAGATGGAAAAAGTATATGAAAAGGGAATGGGTGGAGGTGGCATGATAAGGGTAGCCCTAGCCAACTCAACAACTCAGAGTTTATGGTATTTATTAAATAAATAAAAAGTAGCTCTAAAGTTGGATGGTTATGGCCTCAAGTTATTTGTGGACAAAGATTTTGATAGTTTACAAATATATGTACATTGTTTAATTTTTATAAATGGTATTAAATACAGAAAGGGGAGGATTTTTATAAGGTTTTCTTTAGTAGTTGCACTTTTTTGTGTCAAATGTCAGTTTATAATTAGTTATAATCACAAATCAATACTTGTTAAACAATGTGCTTTTATATTAGAGAAAATGAATAAAGATTCTTATTCAATGTGTTTTTAAAAAATCAATTAAATAAATATTTGCTTATAAGAGAGAATAGTTTGGCCATGACTTTGTTTTGCATGTCACTAACTTTTCTTTCTTGCATTTGTTTAATTATTTACACACTACTAAAAAGTAATTATTAAAGAAAAAATTCTTGCACATAACATGCTTAATACTTACAGTTTACACAAACCATAAATAAATACACAAAAGTTCAAAAGTTTACTAAAGTATTGCAACCCCTGTCCCCCCTTATACTAGTTTGATGATTTATTTAGAGTACAATTAAGCAAAGCTATAGAAATTAAATTAAATTAAGTAATTATCAACATTTATATCTTCTCTTAATCTTCAACAAGTAGATTAAACAAGAGGATCCCAATTAAAATAAGTGGAGGGGAGATGTTTTAAAAAAGAAAGGCATGGGGGAGTAGTTTAACCTAAAAAGACTTTAGAGGGCGGCTGTTTGAACGGCTACATAACAAATAAATAAAAAGTATAAAATACATTGAAATGGCACTTACTAAAATGAATAGTGGAAATTCCTTTGTTTAAAATTCGATGTAATTCATTGTTCTAAGTTGAACTACTACATGTAATATGATTTTTTAAAAAGTGGGTTTTGATGACTCATTTATTATTGGGATCTCAACGATTCCTTCTAACCATTTTTAATTGTTTAGGGAATTAAATTTTTCGAAGGTCAACCACATAAACATGTATCTGAATAATGTGTTAATTATCATCACCAACCTTGAACTTACTGCTACAGTTATATATTCTATAGTATATAAATATGTAAGATAAGGTTCCCGATTTTCTAAAGGGATAAAATTCCCAAATTAAAAAACATAACTTATAATAATTTACAAAATTTTCTAATTCTCTTTTTCAAAATCCAAATTGCACACTCAAAATTGGCCTACCTAACAAAAATTTCCGATGTTTCTTACTCTTTTGGAAGCAAGTTCCATCTTTTTCTTTTGAAGATCTTCAACGTAAGCTGAATGGTTCACCAATAAGACAGCTATTCATGTTGTGTACTTGAATAGAAATCAGGAAATTGAAGGCTTCAGATTGGATGGCAATTGATTCTATCTTCGGATTGTACCTATCGATTGAGTCAAATCCAGGAACTTAAGAAGCATATAATGTGACATGTTTCAGTGGACTCAGAAATTACTCGGTAGTAACGGTCCTCCTCTCCAATAATGATTCTAAGAATGCTGAACAAAGCTTAGTAAGAGGTGGAAGTTCATGTGATGAGCCACTGAAGATGGTCTCCCAAGGCCTCTGTGATGGAACAGATGGGGCAGACAAGGTCTGGTCCATCTTTGATACAAATTCTGGCAGTTCGCCATAGATAGCTTCATATCCAAATTTCCCTGTAATAATTTGATGTATTAATAATCATGGGATTGACATGACTTTTCCAAATGAATAAGATCGAATCTGCAAACTATGGGATAAGATTAGGAGTTTTAAAAGATTCATTTATGCATTCCAAAATAATAGGAATGGTATTGGAGGGATATTAAGGGTATATTAGTAAATATTAAATAGTTTCATAGTGAAGTTGGGTTATAAGAAGGGGTAAACGATATTTTGGTGGTGAATTAGGGCCCGAGAGTGATTTAAAGATTGGGAGGGTCAGTCCAAGCACGTCGAACACTTGGTTTCGTTATCTTTTATAATTAAATATATTTAGGTTCTATCATAAACCACAAGAACAAAAATCGCACATGAGATCTCCTCAACAGTCATAACCAATTCAAATGTCCCTTTTTCCTAAAGAAATATATAAATTATGCATTGCACACATTTACATAAAATAAACAAACAAAACACAGTATCAGATCAATGCGGGGTAAGGATCTTTTTACTAGAGAAAAAGAGGATATTGTGAAGCAGGCCTAGATTAGAAAAGTAGACAGTACAGCTATAGAGAATCAAATTGTTGATACGATCAAAATAGAAAATAATGTACCTCCTGTTTCTTCAAGGGCGTGATAACTTCCCTGCTTGGTCAAACTAAGTTCTTGTCCTTCCTTGCCAAATGGGTCAAATAGAGTATACTCGTGGTCACCATTGATATAGACAAGCCATGGATGGCCAGATTTTTCATCTGAACTAGTGTTACTTTTTTTGGATCGTAGAAACGCAAGACCCCCTCCCTGAGCCTGCGGTAGTACATCAGCAGTAATTAATTATTAATTATAATTAAATATTAAGGTGTGAAAAAAGAATGTAGAAAATAGTATACCTTCCTAACAGACCAGATACTCAGGGGAACAGGATCATTGGCATTAAAATGCAATAACATTCCATCTCTCCCTTGGAATGTTGAGTCACTAAATTGCAACTGTACAGATTCGGGGATAAGGGCAAGCACAGCAAAAGAAGACATATCCACAGCAGAGGCCAAGGCTGTAGAAGCAAATCATGGACAGCCACGCTTAGAATTTAGAACAAATTTATGGTCATGGCTCAAACTTCCCCTAACCATAAACAAAAGTAGATTCTTATTTAGATAAAAGCTAATACTCCATAAAATGATAGACGTTCCAATGAAGGTGCTAACAGAAAAAAACGTATCTTCATTCATCAGGATCCCTTTACTTTCCAGTTTCCTCGTTCATTTTCTAGAACACTAATAAGGCCTCAAGTAAGTGCTTGGGTATTTTAGGAGAAGCCAAGTATTTCAAATTGCGCAAGAAAAATTTGAATCACTCCCATTGGCAGTAAAGTTCCATGAAACCAGCATGTTTATAGTCCCAAATGCGCACAGTTAGTCAATTAGTTGTCACAAGTTAATCTATAACTATTTGAAATCTTGAAAAGAAAAAGATAGCCGTCACTCACTGCAGATGCTTGCATTGTAAAAAGATACAGCCTTTGGAGCCTAGGATTAATTAACATAGACAAAAATTGAAAAAAATGTTGTTTTGGCAATCATTAGCATCCCATCTTCATCAAGAAGTTTTAATGATCATTTTTTTCCCTTGCTAATTTGTGAAATTAGTCTTCTACTGTTTTATAAAATTAAAGAAGTGAATCAATCAACCATCTTGAGTTGAATTATATCAATTCCAAGTTAAAGGAGAAAGAAAAGGAGAGCATTAAACCTTCTATATGAAGCTTGTATGACCAAGATATTGATAGTTTCGACACAGTCCAAACAGATAGTTGTGGCTTTGAACCTTGTGACACAGATACAAGAAACTCGGAGTCTCCAGCAAAGCTAAGATTCACAATTGGCTGTCCAAATTGAAAATCATGAATTCATGAGAGGGAAGAATGCAGATAATAAATTAGAGTAGAGAACTTTTCTAGTTAAAAACTTGACAGAGCATATCGACAGTTTTACTTCCATTTTTTTATTCTCTTTTTATCATTATTTAAGAAAGTCATTTTTTAAAATTGATTGTTCAAACACAGTATTCAAGTTTGAATGACAGACTTAAGATCGAGAAA
Organism: Cucumis hystrix; assembly: GCA_025688845.1. NCBI lineage: Eukaryota > Viridiplantae > Streptophyta > Magnoliopsida > Cucurbitales > Cucurbitaceae > Cucumis > Cucumis hystrix. The sequence goes on from CM046884.1 coordinate 26,428,820, forward strand.
AGCTTCCGACCCACCACCAAATAACATTACATAATTGTTGCAAAATGAAAAAAAAAAACAAAAGAAAAGTGATCAAACACATTGTGAATTCACCTATAGAGCTTTTAAAAGAAATTAAGCACAACCATTTATGTAGAAAAGAGGCATGCTTAATTTCATGGAATACCGGCTGGAAGAGGTCAAATTTAACAGTTCTTTCTTATTGGGATTCATTTCGTTATTTTGGGAATTATAGGCAAATATGAGAGAACTCTATGTACCGTAAGAGTCTCTCCAATTACAGCAACGAGGATATTTTGCTCAGGGTCCCATAATGTAATAACAGTTTCTGCAGCAACGGCCAAAACAGAACCATCGGCAGAAAATGTGGCAGCAGTCATTGACTTCTTTCTGATAAAGCAGAATCTTATGTGAGAATTGGAAAAATAACAATAAAACATCAGTTTCAAACACCAGAGTAACGTTACAATTTAGAAACCTTTTAAAAAAGAAAACAATTTCCAAATCCAACTTAAGTCTACATTTTAAAAAATAAAAGAAATAATTTCTCCCATCATTCGAAAAACTAAAAATTGAAAAGAAATTAATTAAATGCATACTTGTAAGACCCAACTGAATGGCACATCCAGCTTGAATTTTTCTGTCCCTGAACTTTCGGAAGTCCTCCATTGCAAACCCATATCTAAACATAAAAATAAATATAAAATAAAATGAATTTCATTGCAGACAATACTATTATATAAGATTATTTTTGTTCCAACAGTACCTTGAAGTCTCCACCATATGATGTACTGACAACCATGCGACGATTAGGGTGGAAAGCGAGAGCAGAAATCCCAGCATCCCTGTCAAATGGCAGTGCACTTTTTCATTCAGATAAAAGAAGGAAACAGCGTTTTCTGTGTCCAGCATAAAATACAAACGAGTGCAATGAAATTATGATCACAAGAACACAACTCTTATGGTCTTATGGTAGCCTTTGAAATAAATTTTCCTTGTGATTTCAGAAAAGGACCAAAAGCAAACCTGTGTGGCTCATATACAACGGTTGACAAACTAAACTTTTTGTTTTCCAACTCTGAATCCCAAAACTTGAGACAAATTAAACCACCAATTCCACCCTCAGGAATTCTAATTTCAGCAGTAGTCATTAAAGAGCCATCAAGGGAGAGAGCCACAGAAGTAATAACAACCTGCCACCCAATATTCAAGTATAATGATAGCATCAGACACACAATTCCTACAGAATTTATTTCAATAAAATGACACCAACATATAAGTTCACATACAGTGAGCTCTTCACCGGGTTGATGGTTCCTCTCACAAATTTGAACCTGCTAACATTATATGTAGAACAGTTAATAATTAAGAGTCACTAAAATACTGACATAAAAACTGAATGCTTTTAGATATGAATTTGTCTAAACATGAAGCCATGTACAAACACATATATGAGAAAACAGCCACATTCTGTTCATTACTTGGAACTTGGAAGTCAAGACTTTGTACAGAATGGCACAAATATCTGAGGTGCTGTTAGTTAGGTAACTCAGTCATTTTGGTAAATAATAGTACAAAGAACACTAAGACAACACTTTCAAAAAGATATACATTTTTCAAACTGTGTTGATAGGTTTCTCTCCAAAATTTCCTTCCCCTCCCTTTCAAGTTTTGATAATTGAGATCTTTCTGCATCTTATTTAGCACTGGCATATCAAGGTGAATTCAACTGCTTTGTCTTTTTTAAATGAGAATCTTTTACTACTTTTGTTAGGCTTGGTGAAAATGTGATTTTGATACAACTAGAACATCAACCTGATAAAAAGAGCATTTGTGGTCTATGAAAGTCTGATAGACATGTTATAGATAACACTGAAGGGCATATCATGGTCTAATGAAACTCGTGTTAAACTAGATATTTATAAAGCCATGTAACAAATGGGATACAAACAAGCACATTTTACTACCCCAGTTCATTAGCTAATTTAGTAATCAGTACATTCTCACCTCACAAATTCCACAGTCATCAAACAGACTGTAGAACTGAATGCTATAGTTTTCTGAACGAAGGGCAACTAGACCATCATTTTGATCAAAGGCAAATCCGTTATTAGAGCCTTGACAAACATCAGGAAATGAACAAGGAAGCTGAAAAGAACACAACACAAGAAGTTGCAGTAAAATAAGGCTTGAAGAACATTTATAGACAAATAAAATAGCCATTATTTTCTAATAAGACTTGAAGATAATGTGTAAGAATTATTAGATGCAATTGTGCAATCATCAAAACTATGTATGCTAGAAAAGAAGAAATTAGAGAATAAGGCAATAACATGCATGTATCTAACAAACCTTATAGAAGAGTGAAAGACTCCTTTAGCTTAAAGCCAGTATGACAGAAATATCAAAAATCGGTAGTCATTATATATGATAACCTAGGAAGCATATATACTTCTAAATTTGCAGATCATTGGTATAAAGCTTAGTCACTTAAAAGCCCAACCTGCAACCCATTTTATTTTAAAGCCCACTTAAATATGGCAAGCCAAAACAAAAGAAAGAAAAAAAGTAAAAAAATACAGAAAGGCAATCAAATCTTCATTCTTCTCTCCCTCACTCTTGAAATCACGATACACGACCCCCTCCCCTTCAAATTCAACTTCATTCTTCAATCTTCATCTTCTACTTCTTCACTGTCGTCTGTCCATTACCCAACCACCACTCAGCCTCGCCACTGCCAACCAACTACCACTCCTCGGCCTCCCCAATGACAGTTACAATGCCACTGGGTTTTTTTCCCAAATTTAACTCTCTTTTAAATCTACTATAACTTAAGTTCCATTACAATTAATTGGACATCATCATTAAAACTATAATAATAATAATAATAACTAACGAATCTGTATCTTAGATTTTTAGAAATTGACATATATGTATCCTTATTTGTGCTTCTTTAGAAGACAACAATGAACCAAGAAAGCTACATTCTTATGGCATGAAAACCATAATGTACATGAAGAAAACTACCTACTATGCTAAGAAAATACAAATAAGGAGAAATTGTCAAAAAAAAAAAAAAGCAATAGATTTACATAACGACCCACACCAAGAAATTTTTTATCTAAATTCTCTAATTGGTGGCTTCTAATCGTATAACATTCTCCTAAACATATGTCCACGATATGCAAGGTGGCATAGCCCACAATTCTAACTCAGACAGTCTCATTCTTTCCAACATTTGTTAACCACAAACATGATAAAATATCAAGGCCGGCCCCATCAATAAAAAGAAAAGAGAGTTCGTAAAAAGATTGCTGAAACAAACCTTGATCCCAGATATGGACTTCAAGATTTCCATAGAAGGCATATTCAGTAAATGAATTTGATTGTCTGCACAAGATACCTGAAACCCTAATTTCAGTTTTAAACAAAAGGGCCAACAAAAGCTGTGGCGGAATATACTTGGTTATGAAAATAAAGGATCTACTTACAGAGGCAAGCATAGGATCTGGAGAATCAGTAAAATACAATAGTGGTGACCCAATTCGTGGCAGGTATTTTCTCTTCTCTGTGTCAAGTTGCCAAACCACAAGAACCCCCTCCTTCCCACCTTAAATAAGATTTAAGAGTCGTGAAGATTGAATCATATAAGGATAGGAAGTAATAAGCAACCATTGTGGACAGATAAGAATAGTGACATTAAGAGTAACCTAATATGTCTAATTAGAATAATTCTAGATCATCACATGGATATCACAAGAAGGAAGATGGTAGAGCGATTAAATGAAGACTTGCTAAATTAATACGTGCCACCCCTGAAGAACGTGAACATGCAATACATTTCATTCTCCTCTAGACTGCGTTTCATGTGATGCGACTTGTATCATCGTCAACCTTTATGCAACTGCATCCACTACACTTAGCTAAAAGCCTAGTATCAGAGTGGCCCATCTCATGCAAGAAGTCCAGAAAATTATTCAAATATTTACAAACCTTCCAATTGCTACCCTTCAAAAGTCATTGTCGAACATGTAATTTCCATTACTATTGAGAAATTGAGCCTTCATTGAGAAAATGAAAGAATGCACAAGAGCATACACAAAAAAAACCCAACAAAAGCTACAAGAAGAGACTCCAAAAGCCCACAGCCCACTCAGATGTATTAAATCTTCTGCTCTCCCAAACTTCCTCCTAAGAACTCATGGTTAAACTTGTAATTAAAAGCACATTTCTATTAGAAGTTCCAGGATGTATTCCCATTAGCAATTGTTACTTGTTGACATTTTACCTGAATAAAGATATGCCCCATCAGAGGAGAAAGAGAGAGCAATAACTTCAGTAGGATGCCAGTGCCGTGTCGAGCAAGAATCAGCATCATCATTTCCTCTTACTCCTGGTCTATCTTCATCACTGTCAAAAGACTTTTTGCCAGCTTCTTCACCAGAAACAGGAAATGTCCTATTACCGAATCCCCTCCATATTAAAATTCTCCCAGTCACATCACCTGCAGCAATCATTCTTTGGGTTGGGTGAAATGCAAGAACCGTCAAGTTTTTTGTGTGATGCAGAGTAATTTTTTTAGCGCCTAAATTTTCAGATTGTCCATTTGGCACATTCCATACATGGATTTTGCGCTTATTTCGGATGCCAAAGAAGCTCCCTGATGAGCTAGTAGTTAAATATTCAGGTTGTTGAGTCTGTTAAGAGTGAGAATAGTAATAATGTGTTAATATAGTTCGAAACCTTTACAAAACATCCATGGCACTATATAAGTTTATGCACAGCTAGCATGTTTTACACCCAAAATATACTTATAGATGTTTAGGCCAATATTTGCACGCCTCAATTGATGTCACAGAACAACCACCCAACCCTATAATATTTGTCTCAATACTCCCTGACCCAATAGCCTTGTACTTAAACATATAGAATAGTACATGCAAAATTTCAAAACATAATTTTAGCAAATAAAAGTTTGTTTCAAAATATGCAACTACGAAACCATTAGAGACAATGAAGAGAATCTTAGTCAATTGCACCTCCGCCAAAATGACCCCAGCAGCCAAGCGAGACTTGGTTAAGTTACACTTAAGGATTTGTCCTCTCACAGGCACCGGCTTTCCATCCTTCACTCCTATGTTTTCCACTGATACATAAGCAAAAAGGTCACGAGACTTTGCATCCCTCTCCAACAGCTGGCCTAACAAAGAAGGGATGACCTGAGGAAAACAAAGCATGCGAAATAAACTATTTAGTGTATAGTAACTCAAAGAACCAACACAATTCGTTGAAAAACATAGTATTGAGCGACACACACACCATCATTCCATCCTCCACTTCATTGAACTGATATTACCATTTCATGTCACAGTTCATTGAACTACATATTGATTCTATGTTTCACTTCCACCTTTAATTTTGGAATACACACCAACTAAAAAGTACCAGAATTTAAGATTAACAAAGTTCCATTTCTTGTTCCAACTTCCTATAAGATATTAGGTGAAAACTGACCCTAAAGCAACATGAAAGCGAATATCATCACTTCTCTTAAGATATTGGGGGGAAAACTGAGTCTTAAAAACAAGTTTCGGTACCTTCTAATTTCACGAAGTCTAAAGTATGAAGTCTAAAGATAACTATTAGTACCACCGTTGCATAATGAGAAGGACAAGCTGAAATATTCAGTCCCAACAAACAGTTGAAAATGCAGTAAATAATTCCAAAACCTAGATATAAGTGCTTTCTTAGACTTTTTCGTACACAAGACCGATACTTATCAAATAAATAACTAGCTAACCATGGAGTAAACCGGTAGCCGAATATCTATGGTCTTCATGAGCTCCGGAATCGAGAAATCCCAATATCGAATAGTTCCATCAAGTGAAGTAGTCCAACAGAAGCACAAGATCTTACTTGCCGCACTGGATGCCGGCACCACGGTGACCGATGTCACAAAGGCCTTGTGACCCTCCAATGAAGCAATCTTAAGCAGAAGCAAAAGAGTCCAGAACAAACGGAATGTCAGAAGAATTGATAAAAGTATAGAAACTGAGTACAGAAGCAACGAAGAAGGCATTCACCTGCAAGCCAGTGGAGGTACTGAAAATGGAGACAGAGGTACCGGTGCAGACAAGAAGCCGCTTGGCGTCATTGGAGAAAGCTGGAGGTGCCGAAACGTAGCTCTTCCCGCCGGTGATCATTGTACGGCGATGTAGAGAAGCTGCAAGAAGGGCAGATTGCTGAGGTTTTCCTCCGCCAAAGCCCTAAAGCGTCTGTTAAACCCCTCTCTCTCTCTCTCTCTCTCTGTTTTCTCTTAAGCCGCCGTTGATGAGAAGTTTTTGTTGAACGATGCCCTCTTCCTCAATTTTACAAAATAAACCTTTTCTTTTTCTTTTGATTGTTGTTCTCTCCATCCTATATTTTTGGCAAAAGGTTTAAACTTTCATTATTTTAAAAGATACTCTTAACCTAAAAAAAAAATTCAAATTAAATACACTCGTTGTTATACACCACAACCCATTAATATTGTCTTCCTTCTCTAATTTAATGTTTAGGGTATTAAAGAAATTTTTCAATGGATTATTCTTTAAACAAAACTTTCATTGCTATTATTCAAAACTAATTTCTAAGAGTATTTTTGAACTATTTTTGCGAGTACTAGAATATTTTTTAAACGTTCTAATGCGAACTATAAAAATCAGAAACATTATTTATATAATCTCTAGTAAAATTATATTTCATTCATTCTTTGTCCGCAGTTTAAATTTAATTTATTTAATAATGGTATGTTGTAGAAAACAATATTCTAAAAATAATGTGGATTCTATGTCTTGTTAAGTTTTGAGTTCAGTTTCAATTTAGTTATAAACTTTTATTTTCAAATTTTAAGTTTTATTTAATTTTAGTTTCCATCCAATTCAAAATATTATTTAACACATGAAAATTGATTTATGAGTAAATAATAGTCCCTACTAATGAAATTAAATTTACTTTCACTCACTAGCTTACATGTGTGAGTCAATTGGTCATTTTAAGATGGTGTCAAAGTAATGTGGTATAGGATGCTTTGTGTTCAAGTCTCTGCATCATAATTTCGAGCCCACAAGTGAAAAAAAATGTAATATATGATACATAATTAAATTTTGCACTCACCCACTAACACATAAATTAGTGATTTGAATAGCAAATACAATTGGATTGATTTTTATTACATTCACTTAAAATTACAAATTTGTCAGAATCTATCTTTACATTTACCATTGTCGTTTGACTTTAACGATAATAAAGGTATAATGTGATAGGTTCACCATTCTCGTAACGTTGCAATAACACTAGGTAAAGACAAGTACAATATATTTTACCATTGTTTTCTTTTTTTGGTTAAAAGAAAAGCTTGTAAGATTCTCTATGTTACAATTAAACATTTGATAAAATCTCAAATGACTTGGATGGATGGAAGCAAACATTGCCTTCAAACATTGCCTTCATTACAATGGCACAAATAACCCGAAAAGGTAGCTCAGAATACATAAGCTAAAGGTTCAGCTTCAAATGAACAAAAAAGAGATCAATGAGGGGGGGAAAGAAGACGACGACGGTACATAACATTACACGGCTTACAACTACAACACGACCAAATTCTGTCGATTTTGTATAAGGTAGACGGAAATGGAATCACATTCCAAGATGGCTGGCCACTTCATCAGGCATTGTATAAACAATCAGATCCACTTCAGCCATTGCATAGATAGGTATAAATAGTTTCTCTATTGTCCATGGAGAGTTCCTAGAAATAAAATAACAAGTTTGATTCTGGAAGCATGCAAAAGTTGATATCAAAATAAAACCAAACAATGTTGGCATGTAGAAATTAGTAAAGGGCTTGGTTATGCACACAATGTCGCAAATTTTAGCACCTGTTACACGCTCTGGGCTTTGCTCGACGGTTCCTTTGCTTTCATGTCCCCAGTTTCCTGCAGTAAGAGAGAGATGATAAAATTCAAGATTTTATATACATACATATATAGACAGACATAAGAATTTGGATTTGATGTATCAATAAATGCATCTAAAGTTGAATTTGATATAGAATTAAATAATCTTTCTCATTTCATTGGGATTTATGACGATATTGATCATGATCTGGTTCAACTATTAAACTATAAATAAACTCTCCTATTTTGCTAGTCACTCAAGTCAAATTTTGCTTCATTTATTACTGAAAGACTTAAGTATTGAAGTAACTGTAAAAAACTTAACATGGAAAGTATAATCTGTTAGAATTGTTCGTTGATGGAAAATATTTTAATGTGTATTTTTTTACTATGAACTCGCTTGAAGTAAGCAAGCACTATGAAGTCAATTGGATTCTTCATGATATTGGTTTGAAACAGCACACGATTTCTTTTTAAAAAGTCAAGCTTTTTATTTTTTTTTATCCTTCCTTTTTTCTAATGTCAAAAGTGTCCATTGCCAATTTGTGGCATCTTGACAAATCTCATGAACAACCATCTAACCCTACTAAATTTGGTTGTAAAGGAAGCTTGTAGGATTCTAAATCCTAGGCCAATGGCCAATGGCCACCATGGTTTCTCACTGTACTTGTGAATGTACCAATTGTTCATGGAAACTAAAACATGTTGCTTCAACAATATCAGACAAATGGTTGAGTTAGTAGTTGAAATTCAGTCAATCTATGGAGATGTCCCTATGGCCCCCCACCCTCCCCCGTGCATGGCAGTTTTCTTTTATCACTGTTATTTGAGGGTTGTAACAAGAGAATTTTTTGGGAGCTTAAGAAATCTTGAGAAGAAGTATAATCCTAGTTACGTTCAACAGGGGTCTTTTGCTTCGCTATCCTGTTTTCTTGTATGCCCTTTCATATTCTTCTTTCATTTGTTTTCAATCAAAGTTGTTTCCTCGTTAAAAGAAAAAAAAGGAGTTACCTTTCTACCAAACTACCAGAAGTTCAATTTAAGACAGGTTTGGAGTTGGGAATGAATATGTCCAATTATTTTAGGGTTGAAACATAGTGGCTTTATTAGATTTTTTTTAATCAGAAAACTTGATGGAGATAATATGAGAGAATGCAAAAGGACAAAGTAGACAACCGAACAGAAGAAAATGCCCAGACGCACGACTAACTATAGAGTAAATGGTTTATTGAGTTTCGGAATCGTGTAGCAAAAGCTTTGAAGGTTTATTAAGATTTTCTACATGATAGAATGGAAAAGTCAGAGTAAAAGCTTAGGTATAAGTATAAAATCTAATCATAACCAATGAAACTAAAATGCAAAAAGATTAACCAAATCATTAAGTGGGGAAAAACTACAATCTTTGCATTTATATAATATCTTTTTTTATATTTGGCAATCATTCATGTAAATAATATCTTAGGTCAGGCAATTATAGTTCCTGCTAGGCAAATAGAGAAAAGATTCTTTACAAGTATATAATGATGACACTAATAACTACGTATACAGATAAAAATAATAAATAAATAAAACTAAACAACGGGAGAAGACTTAATCTTGAAGGATAACCATCTCATGTATTTAATTGCTCGTTTCTTATTTATGCACCAAATTATATTATTTATCAAAGGCAAGAAGGAAATGTCCATCTTATTGTTTCCCTTTACTCTATAGAAACATATGGGTTAACTTCAACCACACATCTGAAACATGGATAGCCTCTTCATCCTTATCTTCTCAGAAAAATAAGTGTGGAAAGCAGATAAGTTCAACTAGTTAACCCTATGCATTAAATGAAAATAAATGAAATAGCAAATGAAAAAGTAGAACAAGTTAGAGATACACTTGACTTCGAAGTTACTTCATATATGAGTTGTGAAAGTTTGCTTCAATGTCACTTCGTGTATGCAGTTTCAACCAATAACTAATTTATTTCAACTGTGAATAGGCCAAAGCTGACTATGAATGAGAAGGGTAAGTGAAATGAATGCCCAATGTTAAGATTAAGGACAAATACCAACACTTAATTTCAGAAAACGATACACAAGAATATTTAACTGTACTACTAATAAAATTGACCAGATGCATACCATTCCCTTGCTCTCGTAATAATCATCTAATGCCCACTGGTACTTAGATTGATTTAGCCCGAACCAGCGTGCCAAATGGTCATCCAAGCTTGAATGTGCTGCAAAATTACACCAAAACCATTATGTTTTGATCATTTACAAAAATAAAAGTGGCAGAACATGTCTGAATTATGAAGCAAAGTTCCACCAATAATTTTCTTCAGTTTCTTGTTCTCTTCTTCCCCTCAAATTCCCAAACAATTAAGCACAAGGTAACGTGGAACTTAAACAAAGGAGAACTTCCATCAAATTTAACAGAAAACCAATTTAAAGTATCAATATAGAAATTTCCAAGAAAAGAAAAAGGAATCAAATACAGAAGAACAAGATATGGTAGAGGAAATTCACAAGATACTAGAGAGATAAGAACTATCACTCACAAACGTCCTCCCCTGATTAGCAATAATGGCAACAACAAAAGGAAAAAGAATAAGAACAACACTACTATTCCATGAGAATCCTGGTCTAATTTCAAATCAAGCAATAGGGCTAAACCAATTACCAAATCCCCTGTAGCCACACAAAATAAAACCATGGACTTCCATAACGTTCGAACTCATGGATTTCCATAGATAGATTTTTCTCTACCACTATCAGCAAAAACAGAAGAAGAAAAGAAATTAGAAACACATTCCCGTATCTATTTCCTGAATCCCCAGTATCCCAACATTAGATTCAAACAAAGCAACAAAAAAAACAAAACTCAAAGCAGAAACCCATTTTCCAGAACATGACATCGCATCGCGAGAATTACCATTCTGCACTCTAGAGACAGCATTTCTGAAGAACCCAGAAACGGAGGCATTCCCATTAGGCACAGCAGCAAGAGAAACAGACTTATCGAACTGGTGAGGCGGAGGCTGAACCGGAGGTGGCTGAATGACCTTCTTAGGAGACTCAAACACCGGCTGAGGCTGAGAGGTCGGTGAAGGAGTGGGTGGCGGGGTCATGAAGACGGTATAGGGGCCAATTTTTCCGATCAAAGGAGGCGGCGTAGATTCACTATTGAAGGGCATTGTGGTGATTGGAAAAGAAAAGGAAGAAGAAGAAGAAGAAGAAGAAGAGTGAACGCAAAGGGAGACGGAAAATGTTGGATGAAGGAGGAGAAGCTTTTTGGAGATGAAGAGAAAGTAGGAGCAGGAATTTTGCTTTAGCTTAGCTTTAATGGAGAGAGTACTTTGATTTTATTTGGTTATTTATTTCTTTTTTTCTTTTGGCCACTGAACGAACACTCACACAGTGTTCAAGGAATGGTGAACGGATCGCACGCAACCCGAGTTCAGTGTGTAAACTCGTTGGATCTTTGTCTTTCTTCTCTCACTCTTCTCTTTATTTGCATTTTCCCCCTCCTATTTCTTTCAAATATCCCATTTACCCTCCATTTATTTCTTTTTCTTTTTTTCTTTCTTTTGGTTCAAACATAAAAGATTAATTATATTGAAATTGAGAAGTATATATCTAGGGTGAGGGAGGGACGAAGAGATAGAGTAAAACATGAAGTTACACGACATATGTATACATTTTAATGGTAATCAAGGTTGAGTTAGTGGGTCAAATACTTATAACGATTCGATTTAATTTTTGGTTTCAATTTGGTTATAGGTTTTAAAATGTTAACTATTTGAAATTTGAGTTTTGTTTCAAGATGATTCATAAGTTTCAAGATTTTACACTTTTAATTTTAGTTTTTTTTTTTTTAACTAAATATTCATATTTTGTCTCTAGTGTTGGTGTATAATAATTAATTTATACTATTAATAAAGCTTGCTATCAAACATAATTTTAAAAGAGAGTAATGTTTCTTTAATCTTTTTATACTTTTGCAGGATTCGTATCTTTATGAGCATGTTTCCTTCTTAAACATGCTAAATTCTATCACCAAATACTCATTTTGAATAATTGTTGCTTGTTGTGGAATACAACGAATGATCTTTGGCCTATTTTCACATCCTCGTTTGACAAAGTGAATAAGTCAATTGGGATATCTCCGGTTGTCATCTCATTTTCAATCAACGAACTAGCCGTTGTTCAAATTCTCTCGAATCATAGTTTTCTTCCCTTGATATGAATTGAATTTCTTTGATAGTAACCACATTATCTTAACCTTTAGTTTTTGTCAATCTTTCTTCAAAATCTAACAAAGACAACCAAATCTCAATCTTCCAAAGCAAAGCAACCATCCATGTCTAAGTCATTCCCACACGGCTCATTGAGTTAAAATTCTCATTTCCTTTGCCCAATGGGCCAATGGGCCAATTTCTTCAATTGTTCCCCGTGGCCCATTAAGCTTCTTCACTTTGAATTTGTCGCTTTTACACCCAACTCTAGGCCCAAAATATCTTCAGTTCCATAGGCCACTTTTGGACTTGAGCACGCGGTCCAACTGTCGGCCCAAACTTTGTGACTTCAGCACTTGCAAAACAAAATATAAGGAAAAATATTCACCTCCAAATTTCACTCATACTCTAAACTTCTAAATTAAGTTGGTTGATAATTATAGATTTTTCTCGGTATTTGTACTATCAATTTTAAAATTATAGGTGTGGAATAACATTTATCGAATAATTTTAATTGTTTCATATTTTTCTCCTTATAGCTCTACTCTCCAAACATACTGCCTCTAACTCCAAATTATTAACTTTTGACTTCATAATTCAATTCAAACCTTCAGGGCGCCTACACATCCTTATAATCCTTTTTATCTTTCTCATTCTCGATCGTTGCTTCGTCGCTTTTCAAACAAGTCATGAAATTTAAAAAAGATTTAAAACTTCAACTTTGAAATCAGGACAATACACATATGATCAATTACCGCTTAGTCATACTCACTCCATTTGTAAACATTTCATATCCTTGAATCAACAAAAATACAAGAGAAATGAATAACAATTACTAATTAATAAGTATATAGAAGAAAGACTTAATCGATACAACAGCGAACTTTCCACTACCATCTTTCTCCATTACTATATATATATAGTCGAGTTATGTTGACATTGAAAAATCGAGAGTAGTAATAAAGCAACGGCGAGAACTTAAATAACAAAACGAAAAGAGAGCAAAGATGGAACAAGAGGAAAAACAATATCACACGCATTAAACATAAAGTGCTTCAATTGTGTTCGTTAAAGGAAAACATTACAAGTATTTATAGATAGATAAACAAATAATCACACTATGGCACTAATTAACTATACCTATGACACACCAACTTCTACTACTAACATTAAAATATTCTTCTTAAAGCCATTAGGGCACCTCAAGGAAAAGTCATTAACATTAGAAAAACTAATTAATTGAATTACTTATAAATTAAGTTTGCACTTATTTTTAAAATATATCTCTTGCTCAATGAGGAAGAGAGGATAGGAAAGAGAAAAAGGCCGAGGGCATATTGGGAAGAAAACATTGTTCGGCCATTAATCTCAAATTAATTAATGTATTTGAGTAAGATCGTTTTATAGCTAATAATTAAAATAAATAAATGTAAAATGATAATTTAAAAAAGATTATAAGTATAACAAAATTTAATAGTAATAAACTCCATCGTTGATAGTTAACGGACTCATAACTAATGATATGATTTATCATTGATAAAATCTTAGAGTTAGATTTATATTTTGCTATATTTATACATCCTAATTTCTTTTGTATTTTGTTGTATCAATAAATACTTTAGGTTTGTTTACTATATTTGCATACAACTGTCTTTCACATTCCAACGATAATAAATTTAACTTTATTAACCGACAATTTTGGTATTTAAGATAAAAAGACATAGTCAGAGTAAATTTGAAAGAAAAATACATAGTTTTTTTTAAAGAGATTTGAATTCAATATCTCTTATTCTCGTATACAAATCAAGGGCAGATGAGCTAAACTCGTGTTGCCACAAAAATACAAACGAGTAGCTTCATCATCTAAATTGGCCAATTAAATGGTGACAGGTGGAGGAGTGAATGAGTTAAAAAAACAGAAAGAAAATATTGCTTTTTTTAATATGAAATTTCTACAAAAGAAAAATGTTCAATTCAATTAAATGTTTTTAAAGAATCAAATCACACGTCATGCTTTTCTCCTAGAGGGAAAAAATGTCAATGAGAAATAAATAAAAGAGTAATACTTATTTCCACGTTGGTTTACACTTGGTTTTTAATCATTTAGCAAAAAATAAAAATAAAAATAATAATAAATAAATAAAAATAAAGGGAAAAAAAAAAGATGCTTTGAAGTGTGGAAAATGATTAGTTCGATTTCTTTTTGTCAAAAGATTTATATTTTCTTAAACTAAATGTATATTAAAAAAAAAGTGTTGAACAAAATTTTAAAAATATTTAGAAAATTTGTTATAAAAGTTATTCCCAACTATGTATATTCTATTCATTTCTTTAGACATTTTTTTAAAGAAAATACTGAGAAAAAGAATAATAACAAATAAAAAATAAAAAATCTACTAACATCGACAATAACTTTGAATACAACCAAATATATCATATATAATACTAACTAGTGATACCAACAACAATAATAGTAGCATACGTAGTTTTTCAAGATAATAATAATAAGTCAATATATATATAGCTAACTTCTCACGCCAACAATAATAACAACATTATTATTATTATGTCTTGAACTCACTCTCAATTTCGAACTCAAAATTATTTTTTTATATGTTTATTTAAATAATGAAATAAAAATTGCAGGAACATGTTTTGTATTTTAATTAACTTGTATTGTAAGTCTTAATTAAATTGTAGTTTTTATCTTAAAAATTCAAGTTAAATCAATGCTAATGAAATTGAACATTCGTGTTTATCTTCTTAGTTAGGCGAGTTTAGTACATATCTATTTAATTTTGTATAACGTCAACTTCTCAATAAATAAATAGAGATAATTAATTAATTTTGAAAACGTCTTAACCATTCTTTTAGTTGACTTTAGAATTTAAATATCTTTTAAATTTAAATATTTGAATTATTGCTTTGTGTGACTTCATATTGTATGAGTGATAATAAAATATAATTAAGATTCACGTATTTGTTTTCTTGAAATTAATTTAGTATCATTCGAGGCATAAATATTGCCTAGAGTTTATATATATTTATAATACTAATAATAATTGAGTAAAAATTAATTAAAAACTAATTGTTATTGAAAAAAACAACTAAACAACTAATTAAATTATTATTATTATTTTGTTGCAAAGACTAATTTCATCATTAACTGTATAAATGCATGCAGTCCATATCTAACTTCCATTAGTATTGTAATAAATAATAATGAATTTGAAGACTATTTGATTAATCAATAAAATATTAGAATTAGGATTGAATGATTTATAATTTTAAGTTATCAAATGACCAAATAAATAGAATGCCATTTATTATCAAAATGTTTTATATTAATTAGGGGATAGCGAAATAATTAACATTTTTTTCTTTAAAAAAAAATATAGAGAAAAACATAAGCATTTTAAAAGTTAATTAGAGAATTAAATTAAACTCTACAAAAATTCAAAAGACCTAAATTAAAAATAATTCAATGAAATTTCAGTTTTTTCTCTATAAAATCAATTATATATTTACTCTAACTATCTATTTCATTAGACCAAAAGAAATCTATAATACACGTTTAATCACCGTAAACAATAAGTCAAAATCGATTAACTTATGAAAATTAATTGAGTTTGACAAATCAATATCTTACACATATATATACATATACATATGTATATAAAGAAAGATCATGTTGGGCAGCTTGTATAACAAAGATACACCTCAATAATTCATTATTTTTTGTAATGAAACATAATTAATTTTCCTCATAATTTTGTTTTTTGAATTTAGAGCAATTAAGTTTAGAGTTGACTTCCCAAAGAAAGAAAGAAAAGTAGAAAAGCCTTCGTCATGCCCTTTGCTATTGTCATTCCATCACGCTTAGGCTTACTAATGTTTTATATTATTAATGCTGTTTAGTGTTTTTGCAAAACAGGTCTGTTTTTGGCAGTTCTTCTACAAAAATATATGTTTTTGTTTCTTTCTCTTCTAAATTATTATTATTAACACCAATTTGATGATTTTTGTAGAAAGAAGAAAACAGTTATTTTGTATTCATCATCTCATTCGTTTGGAAAAACTAAAAAAACAAGTTTAAATTAATGTAAAATAATTTAAGATTGGATTTTATTTTGTTTTATACTATAAATACACATCGTCACAATTCAATATGAGTTAACTTACGATTTGAATTCTTATTTCTGGTTTGTTTTTTGGAAGTCAATTTTTTTCGTTCAGTACAAAGTTGGCATCGAAAAATATAAAAATAAATCATATAGGAATTATGATTTTTATTTACTTCGTTTTCTTGACTCAAAATTTTTCATTAGTTTATGGTTTTTTAATCTCTAAACATTGAATTAGCCATTTTGTCAATTTTATATATAAACCGTGGAATGGACACCTTATATAACGTAATATTTGTTTTTGGATAAAACAAAGTATAGTCGGTCTTATATTTATTTTTAAGAAGGCTAAGATATGTGCGTGGAACATAGTATTCTTTCTATAATATGTAGGATGGAACAATCAAACTTTTTATCATGATAATGGAAGTATGTTTATTTTATTACATTTAATAAAATCAAAAATAAAAACTAAGCAATAATATTTATAAATTTAAACTTTAGTAAAAATAAGTTCAAAGTTAACACGGCTCAAATAGATCCAACATCAATTAATTAACCCAACGGTACACTAATCAAATTTAATTCTTAACTTGTTAAAAAAATATCACATATTTAATTCTAATTTTTGACAATTAGAAAAAACCTACATCCTAATCTTATGAGTACATAATATAACTCATCTTAACTCAAAAACTTTGACTTTTCTGTATTATATAGTTCCTCAAAGGGTCATTGCATTTTCTATTTTGGCATTATGCATGATCACTCACTAATTGAAAAGTCTTACCAATTAATTATTTTTAAAAATATATTGGTATGCAAATTGCCATTGAAAAATTCAATTGTTAGACTGAAAATTAAAATAATGATGATAATGATGATAATAAAACAATGGTATAAAAGGAGATGGAGAGTAAGTGAGAAAAATTGCAACTTAAATTCAATTCAATGGCTCTTCTTCTCTATACTTTTCTCTCTCTTAATTTGTAGTGAAAAAAAGGTTGTGCCATTGATTTCTAGTATCTAACTAACTAAATATATAGTTAAGTTAAATTTGTTTGTTAATCAAGCAATTAGTGAAGAAAAATGGCTGGAAAATTGAGTCTGGAGGAGATCAAGAACGAAACTGTTGACCTGGTAAATTAACCTCTTCTTTATCTCTAATATTCTTTCTTTATATCCTCAAATTAATTGTTTGAAACTTGATTGATTTCACTAATTTATATTGTTCTTTTCTATTAAATTAATTATCTATCTCATTTTTCTTTTAATTCATTGTGAATTTATTGAAAAATTGGAATAGAAACAACCTTATATCTTGGGTTTGCATGCATGCATGCAGCTAGCAGTACCAAACTGTGATTTTAGAAGTTCTTTTGGGGGGGTTAAATATTACAAAGTTTGTTTATAGGAAGAAAATCACTATAATTTCAAAAGTTAAAATTTATTTTTTATAACTGGGGAAGATCTTTGTGGTTTGATAATTGCTACAATTCTAATCTCTTAAATACTTCATACTATATAGCAATTGAACTCAAAATTGGAGGTGAATGTCGGTTTTTTGAGCAAACTATCACTGACGATTCTGATCAATTTAGTAAATGTTTAAACTGATTCGATTACACGAAGGAGTGCAAATCAGTTGTTGGTCAGTCGATAAGTCGGTTTAAGCCTTTGAAATTTGCTAAAATCGTTGTCGGTTTGGATTTTTTCTCAAACCGACAGTGATCGAACCCCTCCTTATCTTCGATCGATTGTTTTTGGTTTCGATTTGTGTTGGTTGGTTGACTTAGTTTTTCGATTGTCATGCTCACATCTAATTAAAATAATATTATACCATTTGAACATAATTTTGTTAGTACATACTATTTTAAATTTTTTTTAGATGATAAGAAGAGTGAAATTCTTCCAATCTTTGGATTGGAGTGAAATATTATAATTACTTTGAGATATGTTTTTTTCTTTCTTGTTGTTATTATTTTGCAAAGGCTTGAGTTAGGGCTTAAACGTTTACATATAAGTTTGTCCTAATAAATTATTTTAAAATTGAAAAATTGAAAAATTGAAAAAAATTATAAAATATAGTAATTTTTTTTTATTCTATAATATTAGCAATAGAGTTTGAAATTTTATTACGTTTTATAAATATTTTGATTTATTTATTATATTTGAAAATATCCGTTTAAAATTTACATTATACAAAGAACTAATTACTAATTAATTAATTAAGGAGATGTTTTTCCCACACAGAGCATAAATCAACCACTACTATTGTGTCAAAATTATCTAAAGAAATTCAAATTGGATAAGTTTAGTGAAAGAAGAACAAAGAGGATTATGATAAATTAAATTTAATACTATCATGAATGGACTATTTTGGTTTTCCTCTTTTGCCCTTTGACACCTCATGTTATTAAGTTAAAATATTATTTGAATATCCATATACTTTCAAGTTTATTCTTCAAATATTCAAATTTAGTGTAACTAATAGTTATTTTTATTGTTTTATTAAAAAAAGATTGAATTAAAATGAATACATTGAAATGTAAATACAGGAGAAAATACCAATTGCAGAAGTGTTTGAACAATTGAAATGTGGCCCAGAAGGTCTCACAACTCAAGAAGGAGAAAACAGACTCCAATTATTTGGTCCCAACAAATTAGAAGAGAAAAAGGTATATTTTCCAATTAAAAAGTTAATTATTAGTTTTAAAAAAATTAAATGTTAAATAATTTTCTTATTTTTGTGAACAGGAAAGCAAAATACTAAAGTTTTTGGGGTTCATGTGGAATCCTTTGTCATGGGTTATGGAAGCTGCAGCTATTATGGCTATTGCTTTAGCAAATGGTGGTGGAAAGCCTCCAGATTGGGAAGACTTTGTTGGTATTATTTGTTTATTAGTGATCAACTCCACAATCAGTTTCATTGAGGAAAATAATGCTGGCAATGCTGCTGCTGCTCTCATGGCTGGCCTTGCCCCTAAAACCAAGGTTATAAGAATGTCTTGAATGTGTTATTTTGAGCTCTAAAATTCAGAGAAGTGCACTGAATATAAAAGTTTGTTTATGTATTTCTTTTTTGTTTATGTTTTGGCACTTGAAGTTTATAAACTTTGTGGTGTGAATTTGCAGGTACTGAGGGATGGTAAATGGAGTGAGCAGGAGGCTGCAATTTTGGTTCCAGGAGATATCATTAGTGTAAAGTTGGGAGATATTATACCGGCGGATGCTCGTCTTCTCGAGGGCGATCCTTTGAAGGTTGATCAATCTGCATTGACTGGAGAATCACTTCCTGTTACTAAAAATCCAGGGGATGAAATCTTCTCTGGTTCAACTTGCAAGCAAGGGGAAATTGAAGCTGTTGTAATTGCCACTGGTGTTCATACTTTCTTTGGAAAAGCAGCACATCTCGTAGATAGCACTCACCAAGTTGGGCATTTCCAGAAAGTGCTTACAGCAATTGGGAATTTCTGTATTTGTTCTATTGCTTTAGGAATGCTTATTGAAATCATTGTCATGTACCCAATTCAACATCGTAAGTACCGAGACGGAATCGACAATCTTCTCGTTCTCTTGATCGGTGGCATACCAATTGCTATGCCTACTGTTTTATCTGTGACAATGGCTATTGGATCTCACAAACTATCTCAACAAGGCGCCATCACGAAGCGTATGACTGCCATTGAAGAAATGGCTGGTATGGATGTCCTTTGCAGTGATAAAACAGGAACATTGACTCTAAACAAGCTTAGTGTTGATGTAAATTTGGTCGAGGTTTTTGCTAAGGGTGTGGATAAACAACATGTTATTTTGCTGGCTGCAAGGGCTTCTCGAACAGAAAATCAAGATGCAATTGATGCTGCTATTGTAGGAATGCTAGCTGATCCTAAGGAGGTAGCTTTTCTTCTTCCTGATTATTATTGGTTACAGTGTATGGTGATATATATTCTTAGTATTCATTGTGTGTTCGTGACAATGTAGGCACGAGCAGGCATAAGAGAAGTGCATTTCTTCCCATTCAATCCTGTGGATAAGAGAACTGCATTAACTTACATTGATTCTGATGGTAATTGGCATCGAGCAAGCAAAGGAGCTCCCGAGCAGGTATTCTTAATGTTTCTACTAGTTTGTTTCATTAAAGATCATTGAACAAGTCAAATGTTTTCTAACTATGACGTTTTCCTATGATCAATTTTTGTATATAGATCTTAACACTTTGCAACTGCAAAGAGGATGTCAAGAAGAAGGCTCATGCTGTTATTGATAAATTTGCAGAACGCGGTCTTCGCTCGCTGGCTGTTGGGAGACAGGTGATAATCATGTCAAATGAATCTGAGTTTAACTTAATTTGGAAAAAAAAAATCTAATCATTGTTATGTTAAATCTCTTCATCCAGGAAGTTCCTGAGAAAAGAAAAGAAAGTCCTGGAAGTCCATGGCAGTTTGTTGGCTTATTGCCTCTGTTTGATCCTCCAAGGCATGACAGTGGAGAAACCATCAAAAGAGCTCTCAATCTGGGAGTGAATGTCAAGATGATTACAGGTAATTCAACTAACTGTGTGTTAGCCACGTTCACGCATAGAGAGAGCAAATTATTATTAGAGAGAAATAACATATAATTCATATTACAAATGCATCAATAAGATTAAGGGGTCTATATATGACATCTGCCTAAAATCATAAATAGCACATAAACGAAAAAAGTAGGTTTCAGGGATATGTTGCAACACTGTTACTTGTCTCATCAAATTATTGATTTTCACATTGCTTACTATGTTTCTTAACTTATGGTTTCTAATGATATGCAGGTGATCAACTTGCCATTGCCAAAGAAACTGGTAGAAGACTTGGAATGGGGACAAACATGTATCCATCTGCATCATTACTTGGTCAACACAAGGATGAAAGCATTGCAGGCATTCCTATTGAAGAGTTAATTGAAAAGGCAGATGGCTTTGCTGGAGTTTTCCCAGGTGAGAAATGAATTGAACTGATGTAAAAGTTTCATTTATGTAGCCATGTAGTCTAAAATTTCCATTGTTGAATGTTCAGAACACAAATACGAGATCGTAAGGAAGTTGCAAGAGAGGAAACATATTTGTGGAATGACCGGAGACGGTGTGAATGATGCTCCTGCACTAAAAAAGGCTGACATTGGAATTGCAGTTGCTGATGCTACTGATGCTGCTAGAAGTGCTTCTGATATTGTTCTCACAGAGCCAGGCTTGAGTGTTATCATCAGTGCGGTCCTTACGAGTAGAGCTATCTTTCAGAGAATGAAGAACTACACAGTGAGTCTTAAAAAACATACACACTAGTTTTCTTATATGATTACATCTAACCAATTCACTCTTTTTTTCTTCTTATTTTGCAGATTTATGCAGTTTCGATCACAATACGTATAGTGGTATGTAAACAAACATATTTATGTTCATACAAAAAAGAAGCATAGATTTTTATCCAAACTTGATGAATTTTTGCTTTTCGTTGTTGATAAACAGTTTGGTTTCTTGCTTATTGCCCTCATATGGAAATTTGACTTCTCCCCATTCATGGTTTTGATCATTGCCATTCTAAATGATGGTTAGTATCCTGTTCTTCAATGAAAATTTAATATTTTTATCAATCCCTAATTTACATAACTAATCTCAAAAATGGTTTCTTATACAGGTACAATCATGACCATTTCAAAAGATAGAGTGAAGCCATCTCCATTACCTGATAGTTGGAAACTGAAAGAGATATTTGCAACAGGCGTTATGCTTGGTGGTTACTTGGCATTGATGACTGTCATATTCTTCTGGATAATGAGGGAGACAGATTTCTTCCCAGTAAGATTTTTTAAACAAATTTCCTCCCTCACCCCATTACTATTTCTTATTATTTATCAAATGATGGCACAATGCAGGAGAAATTTAATGTGAGACCTATTAAGGACAGTCCTAAAGAAATGATGGCTGCTCTTTACCTCCAAGTGAGCATTGTCAGCCAAGCTTTGATATTTGTGACTCGATCGCGTAGTTGGTCCTACTTTGAACGACCGGGGTTGCTACTGATGGGTGCTTTTGTTATTGCACAACTGGTAAGGAAAGAAGAACGTTAAGATATATGCAAAAGGAACCATTCATTCTTTTTGTTAAAATGTCTTAAATTTATTATTTGATGCTTCAAAGGACCATATACGGTGATCTCATTGTATTATCTACATATCCCTCTCTTTGTTTGCTTGTAGATGTACTTAACACATTATTGTTAACCATGCAAGTTTTTGTGTCGATTTTTCTACTGGTACTCTACTTCTTTTCTTTGATTGTCAGATTTCATAACACTGTTAAGTGATTGTTTGAGTTTCAGGTTGCAACACTCATAGCAGTATATGCAAACTGGGAATTTGCAAAGATAAAAGGGGCAGGATGGGGATGGGCTGGTGTAGTTTGGATCTACAGTGTTATTTTCTACATTCCATTAGACTTTATCAAGTTTGCAATTCGCTATATCTTAAGCGGCAAGGCTTGGCTTAACTTACTAGAAAACAAGGTATATAATTTATTCACATTTATACCTCAACATGCCCTACTAGTATTAACGCTCGTTAGCATTTTGTAAACTAGATTCAATTGCAACTATGTTTTCTCTTTTCAAAACCAGACCGCCTTTACGACGAAGAAAGACTATGGAAGGGAGGAAAGAGAAGCTCAATGGGCTGCTACTCAAAGAACCTTACATGGCCTCCAACCAGCACCAGAAAGAGCTAGTCACTTCCTTGAAAAGAATAGCTACAGAGAGCTTTCGGAAATCGCCGAGCAGGCCAAGAGACGAGCAGAGATAGCTAGGTAATATACAAGAGCTAAATCATTATCAACCTTATCAATTTACCTAATTTACCTCACTGATTTACAACATTTTCTTGTATATATGTTTATTAATGCAGGCTTAGGGAGCTCAATACTTTGAAGGGTCATGTTGAATCAGTAGTGAAATTGAAAGGGTTGGATATTGATACAATCCAACAACATTACACAGTGTAAAAACTGCTACAAAAAATTGTTGCAGAAAGAGATGAAGGAAAATGAGATAAAAGCTAAGGCTAAGAAAAGGAAGAAGGTTATGTTAGAAGAACCAATCTAAAGAAACTAAGGAGAGCACCAATGTTATTCTCCTCATCTGTTCTTTGCTTTTTCCTTTTCCTTTTCCTTTTTTTTTTTCTCTCACTTATGTAGATTTGTTATCATAATAATGCAGAGGTCATGTTTGGGTTGACCTTTACTTTTTTCCCCCCACGCTCTTGCTTTTTGCTTTTGCTTCTCACTTTGTCTCTCAAGTGTTCTGTTAATGGAATGGAAATATGATCAAATCAATATCTAATAGAAGTGAATGGGAATAATGCAATGGTATTTGATCTCTAGTTTGTATAATAACTCCAACCATAGTTTAATTGATTGGTAGTTGTGTTGAAATATATTAAATTTGTTATTTTGTTAGTTCAAATGATCAAGCAGTGAGTGGATCTAGGACAACAATTCTAAAACCTAATTTGTATTTATGTTATTTACAATTTTGATTGTACAATTTGGTGAGATGTAATATATAAACTCTCTAACTTTACTAACAAATATGAATCTATATTATCTGATACTTTTTCTTTAATATGAAATTTGGCTCCTCTCTCTATATCATGAATATAGCTAACACATTGTTTATACTTTATTTGGATTTCAAGTTTTCAAGTTATGATAGAGTTATATGAAGCCCAAACATACATATAATTAAGGTTCTATCATAATTCAGAATCCCATGAGCTCAACTTCTGAAAAGGAAAGAATCCAAATGATTCATGATGATTCCAATATTGAACAACAATAAGATATACATATATATTAAACTTAAGGAATGATTTTGGAGACAAGCACATTGGCTACAACCTTTTTCTACTTTATTTTCAGATCCCAACACATAAACACTAAAAAATAATATTTTGATTAATATTACCCAAAAGAAAAAAGAAAAAAGAAAGGAAAAAAAAAAGGTTTTCCAATGAACCAAAGAGATCTTTGGTTGAGGGGAAATAGTATCAAGTTGAGATTCTGTGTCTCCTCTTATAACCTGATAATGACCAACCATAACCTTTGTCTTCCCATGTTCCACAGATTCAATCACCAACTTCTAAGGATCATACAATTTCTTTTTCTATACAAAAAAATAAATAAATTTATTCCAATCCCTATAACCATTACCTCCTTTAACATGTCAATCTCATCAAACTAGAAGAAAGAAAAAAGGGAAATAATTGAGGGAATTATTTAAGTAAGAAATAGAAATACAGAAAAGGGGGAGGGGGTGAAGGAGAGAGGAGAGAGGAGAGAGGAGAGAGGAGAAGAAAATGGAGGAAGAAAGAGAAAGAGAAAGAGGGAATTGGATCCAGAAGTGATAAGGCGGGGGGGGGGGGGTTTGGTCCCAACTGAAAAAAGAAAGAAATATTAGAGAGAGAGATTCCAATGGACCCATTTCCCCCCATGCTTTCTGTTTTTTAATTTAAAAAGGATTTGTCCTGATTGATTGGGAAGTCATACCTCGAATCTGATGCAATGAACGAGGAACCAAAATTGATCCATCATTTCTTTTTTCTTTTTCTTTTTTTTCTTTCTTTTTAACAACTTTAATTTAAATAAAATAACAATTTTGCTTATTTCTTCTTCGAACTTTCCTCTCTCATCACTACGCTCAACATTTTCCTTTTTTTTTTTTCTTTTCATTTTCCTTTTCCATGAGCCTTACTTTTAAAATTGGGTCCTTTTTTAAAATAATATATATATAAACAAATCTATCTACCAAATAAATTTTTTATATTTGCTATAATCCTATTTGACTATACCTTTGTTTAGATTACCAATATACCAACTATTTTTTGTTTGATCGTGTATTAGCATATTTTATATTTGGTTGATCTAAAAAAAATACAAAAGAAAGAAAAAAAATTACATATGATGAAAATGAAGAACAAACTTGAAATATTTTTAAAAATGGTTGGTTTCATTGGGTTTCTTATTTTGTTGGACGAATGGTAAATATTTTGGTATTTTGTTATATTTGTGAAAAATTAACATTTTAAAATTCTATTTATAATTTTCAATTAGTTTAACTTTTAATTTTTTTCTGCTTTGAAATTTATTGAAGGGTTTTTTTTTCAAAAATATAAAAAACGACAAATTATTTATCCTCTGTTAAACAAAACTAGTAAAAGATAAAATTCGTTGTATTTGATTTTTTTATGAAGGATTAAATGCTTTATTTTTGTCAATTTTTCTTTATTTTTAAACATATTAAAAAGAAAATTTTAAATTTGAATCATAAATTTAAAACATAAATAATATATTTCATATTTAATATATTAGTCAACTGATATATCAAAATATAAAGTATATTACTTGATTGATATAACAAACATAAAACACATTACCAACAAGAGCTTAATTTAACTGACATATTTTCAAATTCTCTATTTTTAATTTGTACTAAATAAAATTTGTAAAACACATAAAAATATATATGAATCAAATTAATATAGCAAAAATTTAAGATTATATATATACTTCTTTTTTATTTTTAAAATTTGAAAAATAATGCTAAATTTGTAATTTTAAGTTTTTTTTTTCTTCCAAGTATTTCTTACAATTGTGCCAAATAAAATGTGAACGTCCGTATTTTTTATTGTACTCTATGAAGTTTGTCTTTTGTATTTTCAATTATTTGGCTACACTATACCCTAATTTAAATGACCTATTTTTTCTTTCTTTTTTTTTTTGGTTCCACATTTCATTTTCATAGTTTATTGATGAATATAATAGATTCAGTACAAGAAGAGAAAATCTTGGTGCTTTTAATTTTTCTTCTTTTCTTTTTTGAATAGATGTAAAGATGCAAAAAAAAAAAAAAAAATTGTCCCAATTTTTATATGAGATAAAAATACAACATATAAATCTTCTTAACTTTTATAAAATTATTAAGTTAAGCTTTCAATATTAGGTCATATATAAATATTTTGTTGGCCAAGTTAATATTAAAATGATGATTTTTCTAAAATTCTAACTATTTGATAATTATATATAAATTAAAGAAAAAAATTATAAATAAATATTATAGTTCGTAAATAAAGGAATGAGAAGAGAGAATGATAAATAATATCCTCATAGGACAAGCGATGGAAATATATTCTCTGTCCCAACTCACTTTCACATTATTCCTATTTAATTAATTATTCACAAATTACATTTGTTTCAATTTCCACATTTTATAAACTATTATCTACTTAGATTCTTCTTCTTCTTTTATTTCATATTCATACCTTAACTTTAAACATTATATTATTATTTTTTTCATCCTTAAATTCTTAGCTTTTAATAACGGAAACTCTTAAAAAATGTAATATTTTAATTTATGATGATAAGTCAAAATCATAAACCAATACAAAAAGGGATTTTATTCTAAAAATTCAAAGTTAAAAAAAAATGGAGAAATATATTCTTACAAGTAGAAAAAAAATCTATTTACAAAAATGGGTATAATAGAAGTTAACTAAAAAAACAAAAACAAAATATCCTCAAAGTTATTATTATTATTATTATTTTATTGATCAAATTTGGTTAAATAATACTAATAATTTCCATGCAAGATAGTATAATATATTAATTTATTTTAAAATTTTAAAATAAAAATACTAATGGATAAAAAAAAAAATGGCAATAAACAAGTAGTAAGAACTAAAATTGAAATTTATTAGAAAGAACTAAATTTAAAATTTATTAGAAACAAAGAAATGAATGTTATTTCAATCTAAAACAAAATTGTAAGTTTTAAACGAGGATAAAAATATTAATGGATAAGTGGATATATATCTATCTATCATTAATATATATTCGTGAATAAAACTGTTCTATATCAATGTTAAATATCTACAAATAGTACTTGTAGTAAAACATAAAAAATGTCATTTATTTAGATGAATAAAACTATTGATATCACTGTTTATAACATAGTGTTAGAGTAAAAACAACAAGTTGATTATTAATCTAAATCAATTTGATGATATTTATAAAATAATGGGAAAGAAACAATTTATTTGTTTGAATTTCAAAATTTTAGTAGTTCAATCACCACCTAACAGTGAAGTGAACAATTAGATCTGATTCAAATTTAATGGATTAAACACACAAAAACCTTTGATAAGAAAAGAATCATTTCCCCAAATCTCCCACTTCCTTGGATGGGTGATTGACACGTGTCACTTCCTCACCTCTAAGATCCCTCATTCAACCATCCCCATTAAATAATAAATACAGACCTAACTTTGGAAAAAGAAATCAATTCCCAATTATATTCATTGCTTACCCCTACTTTCAAAATTCACTTCAAATACAAGAACATGCTCTTTTATTTTATTTTATGTTTTTGAGTCCAAACAAAACCTTAAAATATATATCCTAATCAATACTTTATTCAATTTATCATCATACCATACAATATAGATTAACATGTTCTAAACTTTAAGTTCACGTTAAAGTTAATTTAGCTCAATTGTAAATGACATGATATTTCTCTCTAAAGATCGAAGGTTCAATCTTATAAAAAAGTGAAATTTTATTTTCTATCACTGAGTTTATTACGATCTATCGTATATATAAAATAAAATTTTCATATTTATATATATATACTACAATAAAATGAAAATTTATGCTTGGATGTTATGTTATCTCCAATTCACAAGTAGTCAATTCAATGTCTTGTATTTGAAAGGATTGCAAATTGTCTAATAATTAAACTTTTGCATTGAATGTCTAAGAAAAATATTTGATTGACCAAAAAAAATCACATGACATGTTTTGTATATGGTCCCCTCTCCTTCTTTGCTAAGGTTTTGAAAAATATTTATTAGACATGCTTC
The DNA here is from genome assembly GCA_025688845.1 of Cucumis hystrix. Taxonomy (NCBI): domain Eukaryota; kingdom Viridiplantae; phylum Streptophyta; class Magnoliopsida; order Cucurbitales; family Cucurbitaceae; genus Cucumis; species Cucumis hystrix. The sequence goes on from CM046884.1 coordinate 26,457,046, forward strand.
CATTCTATATTAAATCATTGTATTTGGTATCTCTTTATTGCTATAATCAATCATAGTTGACAATACAACCATTTATTCCACCATTGTATATTAGAAAAATGCTTTTATTTTTTAAAACTAGTTTTGATTAAAAAATATTTATTTTTTAATATACGACAAAGATGTCTATTCGTGGATTGAATGACTTTTTACGATTGATTTGCAACATAAATATTTCTAATCAACACAATATATTAGAATTTGAAGAATTATAAACATCACACGTAGACAAAGCTATACATAGTCTCAAATCAACTTTAAAGGTAGTTTTTGATTCTATTCTAAAAATTTTAAATTTTAAATTAATTTTATATAAATTTTGAAACGTATACATCCAAATATATAAAGGATGAAAATTAATCTAACAACGACTAAGATATAAAAATTAAAAGCGCATACAAGTAGTATAAAAGAATTTAGATTTATTATTGTTACAATTTACTTTATCTACACGTCATTGTTAAAATAATTTACAAAATCATATACAAAAGTTGTCGTGTCAATTTACATGAACAACGTTGGATGTCATACATGTCTTCCAATTCCTATACATTATTCATTGTATCATTTTATTTTCACAAAAGAGCAAAAAAAAAAAAAAAAATTTCAAAAGTATTGTTTTTGAACCAGTTTAAAGATGAAATATAATAGATTGGAAACTTTTTAAAAGTTAAAATCTATTTAGATATATTTGGCTTAATTAATTTATCTTCAAATTATATAAAAGAATTTAAAAGATGGTGTGGATCTAATAACTCAAAGTATATATTTGCTAGAGATTTTGGGTCACATCTTAAACCTAAAAAGAAGAAAAAAAAAGCATCATTATATAACATAACAATTTTAATGGTTAATTTCTTTACTTAATCTTTAGGAAAAGGTAGCACTTAGTATGCTTCTCATTGGTTTCCTAATACATGAATGCAAAAAATAAAATAATAATAAAAAAAACCTTTGATGACTTAAGCATTCCAATAATAATTTTTTGTCCAAATGTTTATAAAGATATGATCTTTTAGAAGAGCTTTGTGTCCTTTTAATATATATATTTTAAAAGATGAGAATAAATTGGTGTCTATCTGATCTAATGCTAAACATTATTAAAATGGAACCAAAATAGTTTTACTATTAATGTCCATAAAAGATAATATAATATGATTCCATCTTTAGGTGAGAGGCTAATGTATTAAATTGGATTAATTAGTATTGTAATTTGAATCCTCCTTTAGAGAAAAAAAATAATATAATAACTATATAACAAAACTTTATATCTCACTTTAATTATTCTTTTTATTTTGTTCTTCTTAGTTGTAAACCTAACAATATTAAATTGAGATTTTATAGAGGTCAACATAGTTTAATTATTTTTATCAAATTCAATATTACCAATAATGGATCTTTTTATTCTAAGTATTGATCATTATAACCAATAATTCTTTTAGTTTAATTAATTAAATCTATAGGCAAGTTTACTAATTTTGCAAGTAACTTTCACTTTATATAGCTTAATTAAAGATTTTTTAAGCTTTATATTTAAATGTAAACATAGGTGAAATAAATAGCCGCAATCTCATCTTACATCACAATAATTTTAAAGTTAAATAATCCAATAAAATAAATATTGGATATACATATATATATATATATATATAGAGAGAGAGAGAGAGATGTATAAATAAAGTTATTCCTAACCCATTATAATTTTTAATCATGAAACAAATTTTGTCTTACTTGTTCTACTTGTTTAGTCATTTGCAATTCAAATAGCGTTCCTAAATATAGCATTTTGCCACCATTAAAGAGAGGGAAGAAAAAAACAAATTCTACATAGTTGTGGAAAATTTAAAATAGAAGGATAAATTATAAGTTTGGACTTGAGTATTTGTATTTATTTCATTTTTGTACTTTGTTTGAATTTGTAATAGCTAGATCTTTTAAAAAGTTTACATTTTAAAAGAACAATGGATACATCATGTGTGTGTAAATTTGTAAAACTTTAGAGTCTATTTAGTAGAGAATTTGAATTATGTTTTATGTATAGATTCTATTTTTAGAAAATGTTTTCAAATCATGTGATCTAAACAATGCAAATTTTGAAAATAACCATTTTTTAAGTTTTTATTGTAAATTTTATATTTTAAAAAATAGAATTATATTGAATACATGTAGAAATAGAATATGCCATGTTACAAACTCAATTAATATGTATTATAAATCATATCATAATACAAAATAATAATAATGTAAAATTTTAAATTAAGTCAAATTTGGTCTTTTAGTCTCTATGATGTTATAGCTAGACTTTAATCATTTTAGTTTGATAAACTCGTAGGAAATAGTCTCGTTCGTCGAAACTATTTATAAAAGTTATTAAATCATAAAAACTATATATAAACCCAAAATTTCTCCCAAGAAAATGGACTAAAATTGCAATTGAACTAATTTTTAAAAAAAGATATATTTATGAAATAAAATAAAAATATAAATAAGACTAGGCTTATGATTTATCAATATACAATAGGAAACACATTTAAACATATTTGAAAACAAAAATCCAAAAACGAAAATTAGGTATAGGGAATCTTAGGGAGATAAGGATGAAGGCAAAAAGAAAAAGAGAGGAAAAAAAAAAAGAAAAGAAAAGGAATGATAATTGGAGAGAGAGAAATAGAGAAGAGAGGGAGAGGGAGTGGGACCCGTAGAGGTTAAGGGATGTGCCTTACTTAGCCTACAAAGCGTGCTTCTTTCTAATCCAATCCACTATCCCCAACACCACACCTCACCACTTCTATTGCCTTTACTTCCCTTTTTCTTTTCTTTTTCTTTTTTTTTCTTCTATTATTATTTATTTATTTATTTATTTATTTATTATTATTATTATTGTTTTGTGTTCTTTTTCAATCTCTTATTTTTCCCCACCACTTTTTGTCTTTCTTTCCTAAGATTTTCTCATTCAATCTCAAACACATTCTTCATCTATGTCCCTTGTCCCTCTCCCACCCCTACCCCTTCAAATACCATTTTTTCCCTTTTTTATTTACTCATTCAATCCTCTATCTCTTTTAAATTCCCAATCTCACTCTTCATCTTCTAACATTTTCTCATTTACGTCTTTTGCTCATCAAAAATCATCACATCTCTCTCCTATCTACTAATTACATTCCATTTTACTCATCACTTTTCATTTCTTTATAACCAATATTCAATTCATACGTTTATGTTAATAAAACATTAATGTAATTACACAAAATACATACATGTACAAATAGGAGTGACCATGATGGGTCGAAAAACGAGATGAGTCGGTTTCAAAAAGTTTCAAATTGATCATTTTCAAAAAGTATTTCTAAGGTGTTAAACTGACTGATTGGACAAAAATCAGCCGGCCGATCTTTACTTATCGATGGTGAGGTCAATTTGAACATTTACTAAACTGACTATGGTTGGTTCGGGGTTGGTTTTGTTAAAAAATTATGCAACGATCGACCGATGATCACTCTTACATATATATATGTATGTATGTATATCATACGGTCCTTAATTAGAAGGGTAAGTTTTCTCTTTCTCTTATTTTTCTTCCTACGTTTTTAACTCTTTCAATTCCAACGTAATTTTTCGTCGTCCTGAATCCAATTAATTCATAAAGAAAAATCATATCATAGATAATTTTAAAAATTCTATTTAGGGACTAAAAAAATCTTTTAACATTATTGAATAGGAATTACTATATTATAAGGTAGAATTTAGATAATGATGATAAGGTATAGAAATGGTAATTGTTGCTTTATTTAGGGTTTTTATTTTCTTGAATGAAATAGATTAAGTGGTGGCTTGGTGGGATATGAAATGTGACATAAGTAAGCATATATATGATTTGAAGTGGATGAAAAGTATAGATTTTATTTTTAAATACATTTTTGTTTTCTCCATCCCCATTTCAACAAGTGGCACCTCCAAATTAGTCTTCTCATTAATGTCCCACTCTAACTTCCATCCATTTATTGCCACCTATATTTAATTTAATTCACTTCTTTATTATTATTATTTAGTTCTTCCATAAATCTTATCACAAAATCTTATATATACAAATTATAACTTTCAACATAGTTTAGATGTTATTAGAGATATCAATAATTGACAATTATATTAATTGGTTAACATTAAAGTGTAATCAATAAATGTCAATGTTAATTAATTAGTGATTAAAACAATTTTTTTTTCTTTTATATATTTAGACATGTCAAAACTCACTAAATTAAAAGTGAGGTATTTTTATTCAATTAATTAATGAAAGATATTTAAACATTGTCATTGTGTAGTTTCTTTTTTAGTACGATTGAACGAGAATTTAAATTACAAATTTCTGTTTTGATATTTAATTGATAATTTTTAATAAAAGTAGGTTAAAATCTTATTTTATTCTCTTAAATTTGTATTTGTATCTACTTTGGTCCTTAAACTTTCAAAATTGTGTGAACTTAAAAAAGAAACTTACTTTACTCTCTGTCATTAGATTTTCGTTAACTATTTAACGAAATAATGATGTGGCTTTTTATATTTGAATGATTAGATTTTTAATTATATTAATTAAATTGATAAATAACAAACTAAATATTTTCGCAATGAATCACAACATTTAAAAAAGAAAATTTAAATCAAAAATTAATTTTGTTTTTTCTCACTTAAATCTCTCACATCTCCTTTCCTGCTCCCTACCATTTTTTTTTTCAATGAAGCAAATGAAGAAGATGACATTGAATAGAACAAAAAAAAACTAATAAATTGGTGTTAACCTCTCTAACAAGGTCAAATAAACTAGAAAAATAAACTCTACAAAATTGCAAATAAATATTTTCACAATGAATCACAAAACAAAAAAAAACAAAAAAAAGAAGAAGAAGAAAGAATAGAGATGGAAAAAAGAAATGCATCACAATGAATCACAAAATATGTCAAACTTGAGGCACTTAAAAATTTGTATGTGGATGAATTGCATGTATCATCTGAGTTTAAAAAGTCAAGGTAAAATGACAATGCGTCAAAATTGGTGATGATCAAAATCTTGAAAACATAGTGATTTTTTTAGTTTTTTAGTTTTTTTTTATATATAAAATATCAATTTACCATCTAATTAATTACTAATTAAAAATTAAAACCCTATATTTTTTGGTTATGGTTAATAGAATCTTAATGACAATAACCAAAATATTTATTTTTTAAGTTTAGGATAAAATAGGATTTAAATTTTAACGATTTAAACATTATTGGAATTTTAAAAGAAAAAACTTGAAATACTATATATAGTATTAATGGAGAAGTATAGTATGCCACTCAATTGGATATTTTTTTTTCAATTTTGGTAAATCAAAGGGATAAGGCTAAGTTACCTTTCACATCACTTAAAGTGTTTTATATGTGTATATAGTACATTACATTGGAGAATATATGATAGAAAATTTGTGAATATCAAAATTAATTAGGTGTATTTCAAAACAATATATTGGATGTACCAACCGATTTTAATTCTAATTTATTCCAATATACAATTCAATATGCGATGAATTCATTCATATATACATCACTCATGTATGCTTTGTCAACATATACTCTATTAAGATTCTCCAAGGACCCACTTCATATTATTTCACTTTGATATGTATCAATGTTGCATTGTTGAATTATTCATTTCTACAACCCAACTACTCCTTATTTTTCGCAGAGAATCTTTTTCTTCTTTGAGTTCGGAGTTGCACATGCACATAGAAGGACCTTTGAATCAAATTCGAAACAAAAATCGTGCTATCATATATGTTATTGTAACATGGATTTGGTGAAAGTTACATTGAAATCTCAAACAAAAATCTTGTCGTATGACTCCTAAAATCATCTACTACTGTAAAGATTTACCTAAACCCCAATATGTACGTATTATCTTAGGCAAGATACACTATAACAAAATTTGGAAAGGAAAAGAGATTATTGCCTAACATTCGGTTATGTAACTTACAATGAGTCTTTAATGTCTTGCATACACTTTCATCATCCATATATGGTCAATTTTGATGGCTGAAAATGACATCAACTAAATTGTTATAACAAAGAAGAAAAAAACAAATATTAAAAAAGTTTGCTACTTGACAACTTTTGATTAGACGTACAAGTAAGATGCACTATCAAAATGTAACCAAAATATTTTCATATAAAACAACTAATTAGGAGAAAAAATTAGATAAATCATTTAATATAAGTAAGTAATAATTATAATTTAACCAATGATTTAAGTTCATGATGTTTATTGAAAAAATAATTAATAAAAATACATTTCTCTTTTAACCATTGACGAATTGCATCATCAATTGGACACTTATGGTAGCTAATTAAAAAACACACATTATTATAAACTAAGTACTCTAATACACAAATTTCAAAATAGACAATTATTCAAATTTACATAAAATAACGTTAAAAAATTGCATATTTATTACAAATGCATAACGTCAATGTTATGATGTAATTATATCATTCATTTGTGGAAAAGCCACCACTTCCCTCATAATTATCTTAATTAAATTGCCATTAAAATACATTATTATATAGTTTATTATTTGGGAATCTAAAACTTTGATTCTCTCTCTCTCTCTCTTTTAAGGGTCAATGAGAAAATATGGGCATGTGCATAGCTCACATGGACAACCCATGCATAGCCAACCACCATGCCATGCATGTCACAAGCCACATTATAAAATTATGATTTGGGATAAGACCTTCATTAATTCATTATAATATTTTTTCATTAACACAACCTTAATTCATTATAATATTATTATATCGCATCCTCCCCGACTGATCACTTAAGTTATTCGGTCGATATTTCTGACTTAGGCTAATTTTATTGAGGGCATCCAATAGAATTCTTTTCTTTTGAATAAATCTTTTTTCCAAAGTTGTAAGCTTTACTTTTGTATTTGATTGATTTTTTTTTTTGTTTGTGTCTCTCATCTCTCGATTAGTCCAATTCTCTTTTTCTTTTTCAAAATAAATAATAATAACAATAATAAACACATGTATCATCTAACTTTCACATGAGCATTTCCAAATTTCTAGAATTAAGGATGTTGAATGGGTAGTAGCAATACGACCAGTTTAAAGAAGATCATGAAATTAGAAGTTATAAGTTTGAATTTTCTGTCAAACTTAAATATATATAAGTATATATATATATGTTTAAGAATATTTCATACCAACATGAGCGTGGCTTATCAATTAAGACATAGGACGGCCAGAGAAAAACAACTGGATCTTGGAATCGAATTTTTTAATCCTCTAAAATAACAATAATAATTAAATCGATAATAAGACAAATGAGATACTGAATAACAACTTAATTTGTTTTAAAAAAAAAAGGCAGAATATTTGTATAACACTTCTTGATAGGGACTATCCAATTTGTATTTAAGAATAAACTTTTATATAGATATTTCTCCAATCCCATCAATTTTTCCCTTCTTGTTTCCTTTCTTTTTTTCTTTTTTTCCCTCTCTTTAATACCATTGTCATCTTCCTCCCCTTCTTTCCTTTTAAGAAATAGAATCTATCAAACTATATTGGTAATTTTCCATTAAAAATTCCCACTACCTCATCAAAACTTTCTAAGCAAAATATCATATCATATATATATATATATATATATATATATATAAATTAACCTTAGCAATTCAATTCTAAATATTCTTAGTGTGGGTCCCTTTCCAAGAAAAATACACTCATAAAAAAAATGTAAAAAAATTCAATAAATAAGATTATTTCTCTTTTGAGTTTCCAACCCAAAAATAATAATAACAACAACAATCCAACATTATCTTGATTACTTTATATATTTTGCCATTTATTAAGCAAAATATAAAAATGGAAAGAAATTATAATTTTTTTTAAAAAAAAACCCAAATTCATATATATATATATATTGTAAATTAATAATAAATAAAGATATAGAGTGAGGCATGTGGGTGTGATTTGGGAAGAAGCTAAGGATTCTTAAGGGTTAGGGATATTTTTATAAGTATAGCTTTTGTAGGAAAGTGATGCTAGGAAGCTTCTTCCCTTTTTCCCAATCCCAAATCTCTTATACCTAATAATATAATATCATGAAATATATTGCTTAGTTTTGACACCTATTTTTGCTTACATTTATTGGCACAAAATACTTATAGATCATAATAATAATAGTAAAAATAATTTTTCCACAATTAATATAACATCACATAACACTATCTTTTTTGTTTCCTTATTCTTTAAGAGGGAGAGAAAAGAGAGTGTGTGAGAGAAATATCCCTCAAAAGTGTAATCATAACTCTCAACTTAAACTCCTCAAGGACATGTGAGAATTGTTTTCAAAATATAATTAAAAAAATTATTATAGCTTTTTAAATATAGCCTTTTAAATATATTATTATTAGACAGAGAGAAATGTAATTCAAAAGTTTTGTTTTTTTAAATTATTTATTTATTTATTCTCTCTCTTCCCCCACCTCATATTGTGTAGATATTTTTCAAGAGGGAAGAATATGGTACAATTTAAATAGTAGAGTGAAAGAGAAATTAAATTGTGTATAATAACTTTGAGATGTGAAGGAAGTAAAGAATTGAATAATCAAAAGGGTACTTAAGAATTTACAGCTAAAGGGATGTTAGGTCAAAGTCTTTTGTGTATAGTGATTCAATCCAAATCATGGAAGCTTTTGTATGTGAGAATAATTTAAGGAAAATATTTGTTGGAATGTCTCGACTATGTTATCTCGTTTTTTCAAATGATTAAGTACGGGTCTCATTCACATGAGCTCATTCGTATTTATATTGTTTATGTTAATTACAATTTTAACTTTGAAATTTAGAGAATTTTACTGACACATTTGATTCTATAATCTAATATTTTATCTCTAATAATAAACTACCACTCTCTACCTTTAATTGTAGACGTAACTAACATAGTACTATTAGTAAAACACATTAATCTTTGTGCGATTCTCTATTATTAATCTTTGTTAATAACCTACCATCTAAAGTATCTAACTACAAGTTGTCACTTGATAAACTTTTATTTAGAATAAATTTATTTTTTTACGAAGATGATGCATAGAAATATGTGTAGACCGAACTAAAGCTCGTAATATAATAGAGAGAGAGGGGGGGAATCAAGGGAAAAAACATAGGAGTTTTAGAGTGGCCATAAAAAAAAGGGGAAAAGAATAAGAATTTGTTTGAAGAAAACAGAGAGAGAGAGTGCAGTTTATGTGGGAAAGAAGAAGGCATCAACTTTCCACCATTCATATTCATGCATAGTTATATAATATATATATATATCTATAATACATATATATATATATTGAAAGCTTCCAAGAGCTGTCTGGAATATCTTGTTCACAGGCATACATACAAAACTGGTTCATGTTTATGACTCTCTTTTGTTTTTATTCTAAATATATATTTTAATGTGGCCCCTCTCTCCCTCCTCTCTCTTTTCTTTCATCTTCTTCAACATCCCCCAAATCACACAGCCATATATATATATATACTTGTACAACATCAATAATAATAATAATAATACCATCTTTTTAAGTACAAAATACACCATATATTTATACCATACTTTTACACAATTCCTCCTGATCTCTCTCTCTTCCAAACCAGCTTTCTCAACAGCCTGTCAACCCCTGAATTATTAACACCAAAGATTTCTTATTTTTTTAGTCACAAACAGAGAAGCTGTGTTTTGCTTTGCTTTTATTGTTTCTTCCTCAAACTAAACCAAACAAAGACTACTTGTTGGTTTTATTGTAATTCATCCATTCATGAGGGAATTGAGAATTGGGAATTGGTATGAAGAAGGTTGAAGATGTTCAATGACTCTCATAACAATTTACAATCAACAAATTCTTGCCACTTCTTCTTTCTATATCAGGTCAAATCTATAATCCCTTTTCATCATTTCTCTTCATTACTTTTGTTTCTGAATCTCTCTCTCTCTCTCTCTCTCTCTCTCTCTCTCTTTCTGATTATGGTTTTTGGTTGAATTCTTCTCCATGTTCTTGGTATTGCTCACAATATCAGCAGAGTAACTTCTCTCTGTCTTTCTCTGAATGTTTTCTGTTTTCTTTCTCTGAACCTTTTTGAGAAATTCATCAATTAGATTTATAATGTTTGATCTTATATAGGAAGTGGGCAGTTTTTTGTTTTATGTCACAAGATATTGAGAGAAAGATCTACATGATATACCATTTCTTTTTCTTTCTCTGCATTGTTTCTTCACTGTTTGATTATGCTTTTCCAAGTTCAAGAAACCACAAGATCCTTGAAAGTTATATATAAATAATGTTCCAAAGGGGCCCCTGATATTGATGATGATATTAAGAAGCAAAGTATCTGATGTATTTGGCTTATAAATTTGACTTTTGGCTTAGTATAATTGGCCCCATTACAACAAAATCTCTTTTCTTTAGTATATGGATTTTTGGAATATTGAAAGTTTGAACTGATTACTCCTTGATACATGCCTAAATTTTGCATTGGAGACAGTAGAAATTGGTCAAGTAGACTCTGTCTTTATCTAAATCTCAGTGGCTATACACAATTCACAACCACCCCACTTGTGGAAAGAGAATGAAAGAAAAAGCTTGTTCTGTTTAATTTGTCAAATATGACTTTTGTGTCTTAAGTTTTTTTCTTTTTTTGTGTGTTTTTGTAATGTCCAACATTATTTTTTGACACCCAAATTTGGTTTCAGGTATGGGAACAAGACTTGAACCCACTTTCAATCCTTTAGCCACATCTGCCCATATCAGCAGCAGCAGCAGCAGCAGCAACAATAACAACACATTATTCACAATTCAAAGACTGAATGCTTGGCAACACCATTTCCAAGACTCAACAACAGCAACAAGATTTCCCCTTAAATTGATCTATAATAATACATCTTCTCCCATGACAACTACTGGTTCACTTGACAAATTTCAAGAAGCAATTAACAAGATGTTGCAAAAAGGAGATGTCGACGCCATTCGAAAGACAATGCAGGACCATGAAGATGCTTTCAAGAACCAAGTAAGATAGTTTCATTACACTTTCGTTCAAACAAAATTGATATAACATTTGATTGAATGAATCAATATATGTTTTTTTTCTTTTCCAGGTAAAGGAGCTTCATAGGCTATACAGTGTTCAAAAGATGTTAATGGAAGAACTGAGGAAAGAAAGCAAACAAAATGCATTATGGTGTCCAAAGGCAATGAACCATTTGCAATTTAACAACAGGGAAAATCAAAATCAAACAGCACAGACAACTGGAGGAGGCTTAATTTTCAATCTTCAAAGCTTGAGATCAGATGATCCAAGCAGTAGGGAGAGAAGTGGGAGCTGTTCAGGAGACAATATGAGAATAATATCAAGAGGGTTTGATCTTGAAAGGCCAGCAGCAGAGGAAGACATGTCGACCGGAGTTAGCACGGTCGACGAAGACCAAGCCGGACCGAGTACACCAATTGTCGTCGGAAAAATGAGTATAGATGGGTGTGAAGATGAAGAAAGTGATGTTGAACTTACTTTAAGTATCGGTGGTAGTCTAAGCAAGAAGAGATCAAAATCATTTCCACCACTTACACAAAAGAAAAGAGAGATTGATTCATCATTGTCATTCAAATCAGAAAGAGGAGATCAAGAATGCAGTGATCCAACAACTCCAATGAGCAGTTCAAGTGCAACTTGTGATCAAGAAACTAAAAGGTCACATTGGCTTTTTCAAAGTTTAAAGCTCAAGTAGAAGCTGTTGATGATGACAAGTTTTGTGCATCAGATTATTTTCCAAAACTTGCACAAAAAAGAAGAAGATGAAGAAGAAAAAAAGAAACAGGTTCATATTATATTACTATTAACACATTTTCTCCAATTGAGATTCTAATTTATTAGTTTGCACCTTCACTCTAATAAAAATTGATGTTTGAGAACAAAAGAGCCCATTTTCAGGAGCATAAAATTGTTCTTTATTGTACACTTTCATCTATAATTAATTTTAAACTGCTCAAAATTTTCCCAACAAAAGATAAAAACTGAAAGCAGAGAATATATAAATAATGTATTGTGTTTAATTTGGTGGCTTTCAAACTCTATTTTGCAGCTTTAATGTACTGAGTAGTTAGAATGTGAAGGGAGACCAATTGTGATTGTTATAACAAAAACAAAATTAACAAAAACAAAATCAACAAAAACCGATACCAAAATTTACGTAGTTTATTAATAGTGTAGTATTAGCGCTATATCAGAGGAGATAATCATTGTCCAAATCATAACCAGTGTATAATGGATATACAATTTAAGTTTTGGAGACGTTGTTCTAAGATCTCGTGTTTGATCATTTGGAGTGTCCAACAGCAGATTATTGGTGCTTGGAAAGTAGATGCGAATACAAAGAGAAGGAGATAGAAAGATGAAAAGAAGAGAGAGATTATATGATTGTGCTTAAAGTTAATGCTATCACTACTCAACGTGCGTGCAGCTCCGTACGTAACCCATTTTGTCTTGTGGGATGTCATTGTCCCTTCCCACCTATGCTTTTTATTTTCTAACTCTTAACTACTTTTTATTAATTATTTTATTTATTATTAACCCCAAATTTCATTTTATTTTAAATAAATTTGTCCTTCCCAATGTTACTCTTATACTTTCATAATCAAATTAAAACTATTTAATATTTGTAGAGTCAGAATTAAATTTGAGACATAAAGTGATGTGATGGTGATCTAAAAACAAAGATGTCTAATGTTTTAACCAATTTATACTTCAATTACGACTTTGAAATATTTAAAAGAATGTTAAGGATAATATTTTAGTATTTGAAAGAATATGGATCGATGTTTTTAAATGGACGACACCAAGATTCAAATGTATTTTTTTTTTTGTAATGTTGCCTAAAATTAATTGTGTTTAAATCTATTTTGATTTTTTTTAATCTATTTTTCATCCTTGTATTCTTAAAATGTTGTTATTTTGTGTATTTTAAAATATATTTTTACTTTGAGATATTTTGAAAATGAATCATACTCTTTTATTTATTATTATTATTAAATTAAAATACCATTTTAATTTTTGTATTTTGAAATTTGTTCCAACATAAAATAATTTTGAAAAACAATGTGAATATATTTTTAGAATTTATAGTAAAAATAACTAAATTTTATGACACTAATTTCTGTTTGTTGGTCTAATATGAATTTTCTAAAACCTTATAATTTAATTAATCCTCATATTAATTAAGATAATTAAGGAAGATTGTAGGTTAAACATTTTCTTAATATTATTACTATGATACAGGATTAACTATTAATTCATGTACTTAATTCGGTGACATGGCATAAAATAATAATTTAATTCTAATGTTTATAATTTTAATTTTAAGCCATAAATAAAAAGAGAAGACAAAGGAAGAGAGAAGAAACCTCAACTCTATATGTGTTTGCATATATGCCATTGAACTGATGTCTGTTATTTTTGTACTTTTCATATTTGTCATTATTGCAATGATCTAAAACACTAAATCAAACAGAAGATCTTCTTATCAAAACCTCTCCCTTGATGATGATATGATTCTTCAGCTTCAAAATTTTCTTCCATGAATGTGAAGCAGAAAAGAAAAAGGGAGAGAGAACTAATCTTGGCTATATTGCATGGGATCTGCAAATAGAGAGAAAAGGAATAATCTAAGAACCGAATTATTATTTATGTTAAAAATCTATAGACTAAAGTGAAGCGAGACTAGAGAGATGAAGGAGAAAAGGTTACGTTTCTGACCGTGTGGAGAAAAAGGATTGATTGATTGAATGATTGAATGAATGAATTAGGAGCATGCAGCAGCACCAAAAAGTGCTTTTTGGGGATCGAGTTGGCCGCTACAATAACTAGAAGGAACAAAATTAAGTTCCATTCTACCTTTCCATTCTTCACCAGGTTTGAGTGTTATGAAATTCTCAATAGCAGCTGCTCCTACACATACCATGCTCTTGTAATCTTGGTTCCCAAAGTCTTCTATTGCTTTTGACTTTTTCTCCCATGGATTCCACACAACTATTAACATTATTGACATATACATTATTATTAGATCATTTTATATATTAATACCAAATATAAAACAATCAATTGTTTATATTTACTTGCATCTAAAAGCCCATCTTTCCGTAGTTCTATTGTTTTCTTTCTCTCGTGATCCAATATTGCTATCTTTGTTGGGGTTAGTACGTACACCTTGTCCACCTAAACCAAAATATAAGAATAATTATGGCCACCATAATTTGGGATAAACACCTAATCTAAAAGTACTTTAATTTAGAGCAAAATAAGTTACCTCAGATTCAAAAGTGATAGCATCGGCTTGTTCAGTAACACGTTCCTTATCCCGCAAGTGATCAAGATAATTGAGCGTCTCCACTCCCTCAATACGCACTTCACTACTCACATGCATTAACAAATAATAATAATACGTTAACATAACTAAGAAGCCAAAAGCATTTCAACAAACATAAACGAACCAAATTAAATCAACCTTATGTCTGAAACAAACAAATATGGATGATAAGCAAATGTAAACGTAAATGGCTTCCCATCAGGCCTTATGTTTCTAATACGAGATGTCAATCGTAATTCCCCTTCGTATCCCAATGCAACTCTATGACGAAATTCATATCTGTAAAAAAATTCATAAAATATAATTTAAAAAAAAAAAAAAAAAAAACAAGACCAAGAACAAGAAATGGAATGGTAAATAATGATTAGGATAATGATTAGTTTTTCTTACTTGTGAGGCCATGTCCATCGATCTTGTTCGTCAAGAATCAGATCGATACATGAGCTGCAAGGGGCGGAGGTTGGAAGGGCAGGAGGATCCAAATCTATTCTCCAGAATTTTGTTCTTACAAATCCATGCCGCTCGTTCATTCCATTGTTCAGAAACTGTACACAAAAACCATTAACCCTAAACACCCCACCATTTTTGGGTGAAACAGTACAAAAGCCCTAAACCCTAAACCCTAAACCTCTACCCTTCTTTAAACATTTATTTATCACATAAAATACTACTTTGGCCGGTTCTTATGTCCAATTTTTATCCACTTAATTACTTTTGATGAAGAACTATATTTAAAATTTATCAAAGTTATAGGATTGAGCAAAACGTTATTTTAACCAAAACAGAAATTTGTACACCTACTTGTGGGAAGCATATTGGAATTCCGCCGCGAATTGGCTTTGGAGGAGAAAACACAGCCTATAAACCAAATTTAAAATCAGATTAGTTGAATGAACTGAATGAATGAATTTAATTAATTAATTAATTAAATTACCTTTGAGCTTACAAACAATAACTCTTCTCCCAATTTATTTTTCCAAGAAATCACCTGAGCTCCGTACAAAAACACCTAACCAAAACGGTACTCACACAAGATCACTACATTTATCAATAATTACATTTTAAATCTTACATTTCTTGATTTAATGCAAAACCCTAAAGAATGAAAAATGTGCTAAATTATTTGGATGGATAAAAAACCTCATAATAAATAAATAAATAATAATAAAAGAGATACCTCAGCAGTACTTCGACGGGGGCCACGAAGAACAACCTTCTCTAAACCATTAGCGTCAGTGGTAAATTCGACGCTGCCAATCGGAGAGACAGGAGGAGCAGTGGCGGCGGGTTTAGAGGAGGAAGAAGACGAAGAGCATTCAGTAATCTCGGATTTCTTCATCACTTTGTATTTGTATTTTCTTGTTGTATTCAAATTCAAGAACGAAGAAATAACAATGGTTGTTGAATGCAATTTATAAGCGAGAATGACTCTCACTCACAGGCATTTCCTGTTAAAGAGCTATAATTCCATGCAAACAGGATCAACGCTATATTTGGGGCCTTGGTCAAATCAATTTTTTTAAATATATATATATATATATATATAATTCTTTTTACTATTGTGAAAATTAATTAAATTAGAACTTTATAATATAGATTAAGAGAGAGGATTAATTTGATTAATAAAATATATTTTCGGTTACTATGTAACGAACTTGAAACGATACTCTTAAAACAACTAACTAACTAACAAATTTGGAACAAACTTTGTATTTGAATTTGATAGTAATTATATTTATTTATTTAAGCACTAAAACAAAGCATTTATTGAAAACAAAATATTTAATTTAAACATAATTTACAATGATCATCATCAATTGGTAATAATATTTTGGTGGTTTGTTAAAACAACGATTAAATATATTAGAAATTGAATTATAATTTAAATAATTGTAAATTAGTTGTAATTGTCGATTAAAGATTAGTTGATAATGAGTTATTATTAATTAATTTATTAGCATGTCTTATGTTAAAATAAATTGTTAACTTTGGTTTATTTTGAATAACTATGGATCGTATGAGCATTTAGCTTTTAATAACATGAGTTTAGATTAAATGAGTTTTTGTGATATTTTAATTTTATCTACAAAATTTCAATTATGAAAGATGAAACTGGTGATATTTTAATATTGTCATGATATTTATTATTATATATAGTGCAAGTGTGTTTTGTAGCTATCGTTTACGTTTTTGTTAAAATATTAAATCATTTGACTGTTGATAAATTTGATGAGTAATTAGTGAAATAGTTTTGGCACTATAAATAAATAAATAATGGCTAACAATGGTCATTATAACATTTGATGTATATAACTGAAAAGTTCATATTATTGATAGAAAAGGCTTATAGAAATGTATAATAGCTTCAAAGAAATGCTATTACAAACCTATAATAGCTCATTTTATTAATTATCTATAGAAACATACAGTATATATTTACATAGCAAGGTAAATATGCTATATTTGTAAGCTTTTTAATAGTGTTTGACATAGCCAATATAAAAGACTATCAAAAGTTTTGGACTTTTAATAATATATATAGGTTGTTAGAACCTTCAAAAAGAGCTATAGAAATCTACTATAGCGTTTTTTTTTGTTAGCTAATCTAACAAATTTATGTCTATTGATATCTATAATTGATGAATGCTAAAATTTTACTATATTGTATAAATGTTTTGCTTCAAACAACCCTAAACGATGGTATTCATTTAAAAAAAAATCACATAAATTATTAGCAAATGACATAAATAGAAACAACTACTTTCCTTTTTTTGGAAAATGTGAAACAAACAAAACATATAGGAAGTAAAGGAGGAAAATGCTATAAAAAATCACACTTATTAATTTAGAAAATGAAAAAAAAAATGAGAGGACTCATCTTTACAGTGCTGTACATGGTTCCATCCTCACTCATCAATCAATACAACTAAAATTAAACTATTATCTCTCTCTCCCTTTTTTTTAATATTAAAAGAACAAAACCCAATGAACAAGAAAAGAATTAGATAACAAAAACCAAAATTGCTCACATCAAACCAATTTTCAAAGAATATATTGCACAACTAACTCAACTGCTAGTGAAAGCATTCATCAAACCAATTAAGACAGGTCTGAGTTTTGTTTGGGAGCAGAAACAGCTTAAAATGCACTGATGCTCTCCATTAAGGACTCTGAGTTGCCCATCTGCCAAAGAATAAAACAGCTCAATTAGTAAAATGAACGAACCAGACACTGTTGCAAGGAAAACCGCTACCTACTTGGCAACCAAAACTCCACGACGAGCAATCAAAGACATTGTTAGCAAGGAGATCTAAAACAGATGCAAGGCCATTTTAAGTTTGTTCTGCTTCCATTTAGGTAGCTTATAGAATGCATCTTTTGCCATTCCAAATTTCTCCCTGAACTCTGCTGACGACAAGTATGTCTGCACATTCAAATTCCACACATCAAAACTCAATGTTGATTAATGGTATTCCTAGTTTTCATCCAATTGTTTCATCAACAAATTCTCACCTCTCGCTTTGTCACATCGATGTCTGAAACTGGATTACTTGAATTTGTTGCAAGTGATTCGTATGGATGTATTGTGAGACCTTCATCATCTTCAACTTCATCCTCCTTCACATCTTCCGCTATAGTAAGAGATTCTATTCTGTTGCTCATGGAGTTCTCCTCATTATTGTCCGACTCTGGTTTTGGCTTCAAGGCACCTAGGCTCCCTTAAGAAACACAAAGGAAGAAGAATTCTATTAAACTAGGAAACCGCGATGGTTGTAAATGAAATGTGGATGAAACTTAGATGAACTTGTACCCCTCAAAGAGCGAGGTATAATAGCTTCTCGGGCAGGCGGTGGCTGCTCGAAACTTGCACTCAGTGCTGCTATGGCTGCATTCTTAGAAGCCAGTCTTGATGAATCAGGAGTAACAGATTTTGGGTATAATTTTCTAACCATTGGAGGAGGTGTAGAAAGATTTCTAGCATTTGGGTTCTCAAAGTTTGCAGCTAATGCATTGAAAGCCGGAGACCTTCCTCTCACACGGACTCGATCAGGGCTAAACGACACACTCCTTGAGCGCTGTGATTTTTCTGGCACACTACTGGACCTTCCTCCATACATTACAGGAGCTCTCCGCTTCGGTTTCTGTGCCAATAAAAAGGAATGTTCAATCACACATTTGACAAATTCTAACCAAATAGTAGCTGAATAGCCTACTCAAATACCCCTTCTCAAGATGGGACACAAAGTAAAAGTGTTGTTGAAGGACCTCTCATAATATTAAATATTGTATTTTCATTAATCCCAAGAGGCCGAAATCAAATGATTCAATTAAAATTTAAAAAACTTGTTTCAGAGCAGTGCTCAAATCTGAAAAATGACTGAATATAAAGATATAAGAAGAACCAGAAGACTGTCTTACATCTACAGTAGGAGTACCACCATTTCGGACTAATGCAAACTTTCTCTGAAATGAATTTCCGTGCATCTGTATTCAAATATTTAAGAGAAACAAAACAAAGTTCAAATAAAATAAGCAATAAGATTATTGTCAGAATTTTGGAATACATATAATTGTAATTGTAACTAAATAAACATATAATTCTTACTGCAGATTTTGCAGAATCCCATGAGAAGAAACGTGTGAAGAAAGGTGGCTCACTTCCTTCCATGACAATATATACCGGAGTTTCGTGTGATAATTTTTCAAGAAAAAAATCGATCTCAAGAAATTTCTGTCAGGAATTAGGAAAAAAACCAAAATAAGATTATAGCAGACATAAGAGTAATTCCATCTCATGATGATTGGTGGAAGAAAGAAGTTAGAGAGCAAAAAGGGAATTCCATGATGGATAGTATAACATACCTCACCAATTTTTAAAGCATGGACTTTAGTCTTAGGGTCAACCTGCTGACCAACCCAAACAAAGACATCAGAGTGACAACTAAGAATGTCAATATCTTCTGTCATCAGATCATCTTGGCCAAAGTTGTAGATCTCAGCAACCTGCAATAACATAGAGTTTTGAAGAAGATGTAGGAAATAACATAGATGAAATGAAACCATGCAGAAGCATAAGGCCCTTGACCATATACTACTATAAGACATTTTTACAGCACATAGAACACAGGAACTTCGGTGGATTACTTCTTCAAACAGGAAATTAAGAACTCCTGTTTAAGTTTCAAGATAGAATTGATTGATGATGTTCTTTTTTAGAAGATTTCAAGAAATAAATAAGAGAATACCTTCAAATTTTCTGCATGATGCCACCGTTTCCGCAGTGAAATCAATGCCATGAACAAAGTTAGACTTGTATACCAAAAAAAGAACAATAATGACGAAAGAGGTACATTTTACAATTGAAATTGAATTATACGCACCTTTAGCAAAAGTGCAAGAAAATAAGTGTGGATCGCTCTCATTATTCCTTGCAATTTTCTGACTCGGATATTCCACTTTTCCTCCCAATAGATCCCAAAATTGTTCAGACTCTGCACCTTCCTTGTGCGGCTTGGATTGACAGTTTGGCTGCAGAAAATTGGGAATTATATGAGAAGGTATTTCCAGAGATGAACTTCGAAGACAGGATGTACTTGAACAAAAGTAGAAAAAAACTTCCAAAGACAAACATAGTTAAGAAATATTCTATGTCCAATTCAGCCGATCATTAAGTTCATAAACAGAGATAATTCCCTCTAAATTCTTTAACTAAAAACATATGATTTACATATTCTAATGGCACCTGGATTCATAATGGATTCATCGAAAAGTAACAAGTAACTCAGCTATTCTTATCATAGGAACTCAATCATCCGACAAGATTTTGTTCATTAAAACGTATAACTACCACCTTTATCACATCGAGAAATCTTTCAACAAGCTCCTGGTCATCTGTGTTTGTAAGACTCCCACACCAAGTAAAAACAGTAGAGCCACTATGTAAAATGTAACAATAAGAGGAATTCAAAGAGGATCCGACCTGATGGAAACAAAAGAAGAACAAAACAACAATGTATTTATTATAGTGAAGTATGCACAAGGTAAAACTGAAAACGACCATGGAGCGAGAGCAACGTACGGCTTCAACTTGAATTGCTTGCATATTCTCAGGACCAGAACCCTGAACTCGAAACAATGCAACACCATCTTCTGAATTTGTCACGTCTGGAATTTCATTTTCTGTGATGTAGTTCTTGTATCCATCACTCAACCCACCCTGCAAAATTTTTTATCAATCAACTTCAAGAAATGATTCAACTTTGACAGAAGGAGAGAGAGAGAGATAGATGTCTCAAGAAGCAAACATTTAATATAATACAGTTATATGCATTTCCATTAGGTAACCCACACATACCTTAAAAACAATAAAGCTCTGGAATATTGAATAGAACTGGATTGGTTCATGTCCTTCATAAATACGAGCCTAGCAATTTGAAACGAAGATGAGTATCCTCGATTAGAGACAGCAAACAATTTAGAATAATTGTATTTAACCTTTGTTAGGCGGACAATTTAAATCATAGAAGGTACCTGGACAGGCAGGAACTTCAGTGATTCCACCATCTTGCTGGCCAGCGATAGAGCAGCAGCTCTTTCTCCCTATTTCAAAAGAATTGAACTAATAAGATACTCCTCAGGAAACAAACAAACAATAAATAAAATCAAACCCAGACATGCCACGAAAAAAATTGTCTATGCTTACAACTTTTCCAATAGAAACTATAAAGTGTTTCCATTAACAACTCTTTCCAATTATCATTATTCAAATATTTTGATGCTTTCAAACATGACAAAATTGGAACATCACTACTACGAGTTCAATACAATCCATTTTTATTTGTCCATACAATGGTGTAGAGGTGGTGATTGTAAGGAAATGGCAATTGGAAATGAAAAGTTAACTACCTCAACACTTTGTTTACCAAACCATGTTCCAACGAGAAATTCTTCCTTGTCTTCTCCTGAGTAAGAATATTGGAAAATATAGCAATCTCCAGTGTAAAATTTTGTTTGATCAGAGACAGGAAGTAGAAGCTTTTCCTGGCCACTGACACGCCAGACCTGACAAATTAGGGAGGTTTCATCATCGGGTAAATCATTTGTGAAGATTACTAATAGGCTAGTAAGCAGTAATTATCTAACCATATTTACAGATATCTCTACGTTAATAAATTTCTTATTGGAACACTGCTGGAAGATAGACCAACTTCTTGAATCCTGTGTCTATTAATCAATAAATTTCTGGTTAGTTTCCACTGATTTTCCAAGACATACGTCATCATGTTTGTTTTCCTACACTCAAACTGATTGTGAAGCAAATATTCCTTTATATGTTACATCCTAAGCTGTCTGTTCCTTCTTCTGCCATATCATTATGCATAGTATCATAATTTGCAGAATGGTTCATTAAACCTTGTGGAGAAGAGAAGGAAGCAACTTACATTTTCTAGAATTAAATTCCCTTAAGAGAAGTGTGAAAGTACTTCAACTACAGAAGCTTATCTTGAAACAAAAGAAGAACCAATTTTCGATAGTTTTAGAAACTTTACCTGTAGATTTCCTGTACAGTCGATGTAAGGTTGAGGTTCCTCTTTGACAGGTTCAGCTTTCAAAAGACCCTTCACATTAATTCCTTGGCGTTTCAAAAGTGCTGAAAGATAACCCAAAAAGAAAAAGTGAGAACACCACACAATAGCAGGAGAAATGTCAGCATTGCAATGAAAAAAACAGGAGAAAATGAAAACCAAAAGATTTACTAAAAGAGACATAAATCAGAGAATTTCTTCTTACTAACCTGCAACCTTGCCTCTACCATCCTCTGACACAGCTACAGCTGCTGTTTCAGGCCATGAATCAAACTTGGCTCGGAAGATAATAGGTTCAAAGCCTTCAATCACACGCATTATATGTGATTGTGGACGATCAGGACCAGTAACTAACTCCTGTTAAAAAAGGAAAGATGTAAGAATCTCAAGTCTTCAAAAAACAAAAACTAAAATAAAAAATCAAGGAGCTCTGGGGAATTACTTCTGCAGCTCTGCTGGCATTTTTTCTTTCATCAAGAGAGCTATTTCTTCCCATCCAGATAAAAACTTCTGTCCCACTATCTAGAATGTAGCATTTATTTGTCTCTAACAGCTCTCTAGCTAAAGAATCAGCCTCAACAGGTTCTCTATTGCCCTTCTCAACACTAAAGACATACATACCACTATCAGAACTACATCACTAATTAGTTGAATAAAACATTAAAATAAGCAAGAATTATAGAACTTGGAAGCAAATATGATTATATTCCACCAAAATATATTCATTACTTTGAAGGGATAAACTGAACATGTAGCAAGTAACTAGTGACAAGATATGGTTATGATTTAAAATGAAACATAAAAGAAACAAAACAAAACAGGGTAATATATTACCGCAATAGTTTAGTTGGATGTGATTCAACCATCTTATCACCTTCCCCGGCCACTTTTCTTGGAAGTGGAGCAAAACCACCAAATAAACCCCAAAATTCCCCAGTTTCAACATCTGCCATCAATTTGCCATCCTCTGTACGAGAATAGACATAACTGGATTATTAGTGACAAAAACGTAGAAAATTATGAGGTTTCAAACATAGTAAACCAAACTCATAATAACAAAAAAAAGAAAGAAAAGAAGAGCAAACAAAGTGCAGGACTACTAATTTCTGTGTTACTTACCAATGGCGGCTACCTCACATTTTCCATCATGATATGTATCTTTAATGTATTGAACTACTTCCAATGCCTTCGCTCTCTCTTGAATGGATGAGTTGGAACCATTAAATTGGAATATTTTAGACTTGGTATCAAGAATGAAAATATCATCATGGTTAAGTGAAGATCGAGCAAAAGGAACCTGCCAGCAGCATGAAAAAACTTAGCAAATGGAAAAGTTAATTCCTTATCAGCTTTGTGTATCTGAGGTTAGACTTGCCTCTTTAACATGAACAACACGTTTTCCTTTGCAAACGTACAACGTTGTCTTGTGTTCTTCAGCCTCTGCATGTTTGAACCCAGAGGAAACTCCACCTTCTTGTGGTATAATGCACGGTTTGAAATATGATAAGAACTTCTCTGTCTCATGGCCTTGCACTTCACGGTACTGTACAGCACGTCCTCCAAGAGCTGCATCCAACTCAACAGTTTTGATGGCTGCAGTACCAGCTTCATCCTAGATTGACAGATCTTAAAAATTCAATTTGAAAACAAAGAAATAACCACCAGACAAGAACTGATTGATTTGAGCTTACCTGAGTGGTATCCTTACCAAGCCAATAATGAATATCATGCCGCAAAGCACCACTTTTTAAGGATGTGGTCTGCAAGGAATAAAATACAGGATCAATGGAGGTATCAAGAACAAAAGGGGGGCTTCTTTTCCCCTTGTCTTTTAATGCTGGCATGCTGCTGTAATAGCAGGTTGCAGTTGCTTCATCAAACTGATTGAAATTCCTTATAAGATAGAACACAGCGGGATAATATGTTTTAAAGAAGAAACAGAACGAAGATAGGAAAACCATATTGGTTTTAAATACTCAAATTCCAAGTCCAGTAAAAGCCCACAATGAATTAATAAGGTCAATAATGCAACAAGATCCCATCTCTTGCTATGATTTCTTAATAAGCAGTAAGCACCTTCAGTCTCTTTCCTTCATCCTTTTAGTATATAAACTTTATTGAATTAGATGCAATGTGACAGGTCACGTGAGAACTACTTTTAAAACTAAAGACCAAAAGAAGATATGAGAAGTTAACATTTTGGTATTTCCATAAAGGAAGCACATCTACGTATACTGCATCTAGTGCAAAATGATAGTGTTCTGCCTTATTTATCATAAAAAATGATCTGCCTATTAAGGATACCTATTAAAATATATTTGAATAAGGGTACGAATTAAAATAAAATGTGTAGTTTCGGAACAAATTTTGTCAAAGCAAACAGTAAAAAAGCAAACCAAAACCACTTGCCTTGAGGACTATATATGAATCTCCCATGAAAAATTTTCCGTGAGATGATTTTGGTACAAGAACAGGGCGGAAATTCTCGATGCGCCATACTTCAAGCCCACTATGTACTGTCAAGGAAAATGAAATAGAAATTTCCAGATGCAAGAGATGAAGCAATTGTAATAAATCTTCTATGAAGTGGTGAAGATAGATTTAATTCGCTGTTGCAATGAAATTTTAGTAAATTTACTTAACTGTGTAAACTTTGTTATATTGGAAAATGTTATCAATTGCTATAGGAAAAATATTTACCCCATAAGCTAGATTTACTAGATAATAGAAAATATAAACCATAAAGTACTAATAATAAGCATGCTTTAAGTCACATTAGGTAAGGATACGCTTTCTGGCCAGCACCCTGAAAGGCTTGGTCCAAATCTCTCATGGAGACTGCCATGTTATATTGGCAACTCTGTTGTTACCTGCCACTTTTGGACACACAAAAGTCAGAGTGATGTCACTTTTGGGCAAATAAGAGTCAGAGTGAAGTGGTCTCAAACGTAACAGATCAAACGTATCAAAATAAATCTTATTCCAAGTTGGAGCCCCCTTTTTACAACAACAAAAATTCATTTACCAAAAAATTATCACAAGTGACACTAGTTGTAGAACTGTCGAGGCATAATTACCTCTGTGAGGGTGAGTCATTAAATTGGCATAAAATACAAAACACATCGTGAAGTCACGAGGACTTGCTCATGGGATAGTGATAAGCAACACTAAACTAGTTTTGACATTCAGTTCTCTGCAACTGTTGACTAAGGATTAAATAATGCAGACAAAACCATCCACAAATGATGATTGAAGCTATGAAACAATTCTACTTGTCTCACTATGACGAGACAAAATTATTTTCCAGTTTCAGTAACTAGTAACCAAATCTATAATTAAATAAGTTAGTAGCTTAGCATTTTCCAAAGAGGTGCATCTCTAATAGGTCTCCTTCATTCTCTTGCCCTATCCCAGTATATTCTCCTTCTTCACTCCCACCACAAGTTTCTTTCCAAGTTGTAACAAACATCATTTCAAATAATAGAGCTTGCCCAACTTTCTTCCACTACTCTTTTGCACAAATAAAAACGTATCATCCAACTATACCTTAGCACTCTATATTATGCATTCACAAATAATTTTTCCTTTGATGCAGGCCAAGCCAGCATCTACAAAATCCTAGACCACTCCCCAAGCTCACTCAGAGAATTTACCCTTTGCACATTCTTCTAATCTGTCAATCCAATGAGGTAAATTTTATTTTTTATACTTTACTTTCACACAGTATGTCGTGTAACCCATATTCCTCCTACTTCTGAATGTAAGCACATATGTTCTCAAATCTCAAGTATAAGACCTGAGTAATATGGCTCAGGTCAAATGATTTGATGTTCATATCAAGACACAACATGAACTGATTAATCGAAATCTCCTAGGTAAATAATAATCAGTACAAAGTATTTAAGTAATAAAAGCATCCTTTTTCAATATTAGAAATATTAAACCAGTTTAGGTCAAACTGTTGAAAGATTAAACGAATTCTATGGAGAGAAAAAAAATTCCTACAGTTAATTAAAGCTCATCATTATTTATCAAAAGAATACACGAAATATTCATTCTTAAGAACAAAAAAATTAATTGCATTGGGGAAAAATAATGTTGAAAAAAGCAGGCATGACAACGACGCTTATGAATATAATGGCCTATCAATACAGAAGTTGGAAATAGCCCAACTACTTTACAATCAAACGAAATTAGTATTACACCTCACGGAATGTAAAGTTTGCACCTTAGAAGAACAAAATACATAGGAATGATGTGAAATCAACAAATCCTGATGGTCCTTCGATTAGAGAAAGGGAAGTGCAATAAGCAATATATTAGATTATCAGAGTTACAAATATAAAGACATGACCGTAAGACCCAAACACTCGGACATTAAAAACGAATTTGCTGTACCCGGAAAAATAAAGGTGAAATGCATATACAATTCTCCACAGCACATGTAAGATCTTCCCACCATTCGAATTTCAAAATTTTAACCCACGGAAAGCTGAACGTGCTCTTAACAGCATGAATACCCGGTCAATTACATTCTCAGTTTGATACATACCATAATGGAGCAAGCATTCTATTGACAAAATTCTCAGGCTCAACAAAGAAAATACTATACTTTTACTCTTTGACAAGCATGTCCCACGAAGCCAATGGTACTAAGGAACAAAACAAGTGAAAAAGGAATATCTTGTTGGATATAGGGAACTGATAGGTTGATTACGAAACTCCAGGGCATTAACATAATTAAGGCACCAGATGAATAAGAAGAAGACAGAGAAATGATAAGGCCGAAATATTTAAGTACCTGGTTGAATAAAACGTGAAGGAGATGAATTACAGGAAAAAGGACAAGCACCCAGATCCAATCCCAGCCTGTAGAAGCTTATGGAATTTGTACAATCTTCACAAACCAGTAGAGAGAACGTACGAGAGAGGAAGAAAGCAAAGACAGAGAGAAAAACAGGGCGGAAGAAGGAGAAGAAGAAAAATAAATAATAGGAATAACAAATTCAGAAAGAGAATATGGAGGGAATGATTAAGGACAGGCGTGCATATCACTAACTAAAGCCACCCCACGAGATAAATTAACAGGAATTAGCCTTTTTCACTGGTAAACCCACATTACCCAGATGAATTTCGAAATGAAATTTCCTGTTAATTAATCAATGAAGTCTGGACCCAATTAATCACAATCTCAAAATTTACAACAGTAAATGGTGAAACTAGATGAAATGAACAGTATGATAAATAACAACCATCAATGATAGAAAAACACAAAAGCATCCAGATGGGTACCTGTAAAATGTAATTGAGAATGATGGGGTCTACACTTTTACAGTGAAATCGCTTGTTTCTTCACAGAATTAGTTTATTTGTTCTCCATTTGAAATGGAGAAAAAAAATTAAAGGGTTAAATTGGTTGGTCAGATGATTGCGATTAGCAAATGGGGTTGGCTGACTTCCGCGCTGTGAGGATTGGCTGCTAAGAAAGAGAGAAAGAAAGGTCGGTCACCGTCCATTATTGAAGCACACAGCCAAAAAGCCAACGACGGGGCTTTATGGTAGGAAACAATTCTCTCTCCGTTTTTTCCTTTTGCTTTTTGAAGACTTTTCTTTTCTATTTTTTCTCTCCATTTTTTAGACAGTTTTGAAATCCATTGGTCTAATTCGGTATGCTAATTCAATTTTGTTTATGTTATTGTATGTTAACGCTTGACAGTACAGTTCAGCACAAAAGTTATTACTTGTTTTGATAGAAACTGTGGAAGATTATGTTCAAATATGGTAGGATTATGATGCTTATTCATTGTTGATTTTTCAAATACAAAGACTTTACAAAACTTACTTATTTGTTTAAAACTTGTGTTGTTCTTCAATAATATTAATACGATATGAAAATAATTAGACCCTTTTTTAATGTACTTATAAAATTTGTGATTAAATCATTGTTTAAATTTTTCTAATAATAACTGTGTTTGTTTTTGTAAGTACAATAACGACTTTGTTTATTTGTTTTTTAGCTGAAAACTGTACTTTGTAGTTTGTATGATAAAAGCTTTACTATGTAAGTTTGGTTGGTCATCTAATCAATAGTTTTAAAAGTATATAAAATTATAACAATAATAAGGGTTTTTTAAAATTTGAAAATAAAACAATTTACATTTCATTTCATGAAAAATAAGAAATTAGAGAAACACATACTCAAAGTTAAAGGAAGATCATCAAGAAGAGGTCACGTTCACGTGAATGAAGTTGTAATAAACCAATAGTAATAAAAAAAAAATAAGTGGGTTTTGTTTGGTATTGTTTACGTGTATTTCGTTTGTAGTACTGATACAATCCACTTCCAATATTGCAATAAAAAAACACGATTTGATTATGCAGCATAGGGTACTCGGTTCAAGCATAATTAAAACTTACGTGTGAATATTGTTATCACTTGTCATTACCAGTTATTGTTACAATTAAGAAAATTATGAAAACGTCACAATTACCTGCCGTTACTAGTTCACCATAACTACACTTGCAAAATGTCTAAATAGACGTGATAAAAACAACTCAATTACATATGTGATTGAAACACGTTGCAATCGATTAGTCAATAAAGCTAGATTCATAAAAAGAAAAAAATTCGAGTGAACTATTTCTCTTTGTAAAAACTTTGGTTATATACTATTGCACACTAAAGCTACATGCTCGAGGATGGTAAATAATTAAGAAATCAGATAGCATAATTTTTATGTTGTAACTATACTTCAACCACAAGGACAATGCTAAAGTGAGTCTTCAAAAATTATATGGATAAAAAAAAAATTAAAGCACATAAAGGACCAAAATTTGCAATTTATGTTATTATTTCTCATATGTTTTCTCTCAAAGTTTTTCTATCAACAACACATTTTTCTTACAAGTTTTGACTGATTTAAGATATCGTAGGACATATCATACTACTTTTTAAGTTATTGCAATATTTAATAAAATGTTGCAATATTTAATAAAATGTAAGCTCAGGGTAATCAGATGTAACAAACCTAAAGTTTGGAGTTGTTTGCTATACTGATGTCTATCATATTTCAAGAGAACACAATATTTGCCTTCATGGAAAGTTATTGTATGCCCTCCACATGTGGCCAATTAGTTTGTGCAATTTGTTATATATATATATTAGGTGGTTTGAAACTTCCCGATAAGAAAATTATGTTAGCTATAAGGTTGACAACAAGGTCGGGGGTGGGACAAAGGTGTCCCCGTCCTTGTTGGGATAATTGACCCCAATCTATTGCCCTCATCCTTGCAATTCGAAGGGAAACATAATTTACAATCATCAGGATAGACAACAACATTGGCTACATCTTCTTTGACAATAGACAACATAGATCGACAAATGACATTGTAGCTTGCTGAACCTAAGTGGTAGCTTTGCTAAATGCGAGGGGGGCTTGACGCTGAGACCAAAGGTGAGCATAATGGGTAGCTTGCTAAACCTAAACGTGAAAGTGATACGATTTGAGTTTGGAACTTGGGTTGGACACTTTAATTGACTAAGAAGGAGCAACAAATAAAAACTGGACCAAATGTAAACAGATTAAATACCTAATATATGTGTGTGTCTTTAAGAAAAATATACATAATTAGGGTCGGAGCAGGGACTCTAAAGAACATGACCCCACAAGGAAATTACCAATCCTACTTGACTCTCTTCTCCTTAAGGTATTTTTTTTCCCAAAAGTTGTGCGAACTTTTTCTTTTGTGTGTTTTATTATATTTTGTTAGCAATACTTTTAATGATATTTTATTTGTATCCTAACTTCTGTGTAAGATACTATTATTACATTTGAAAAATATTTAATATAAATTTGAAAACTGTATAACAAAAATAAAACATGATGCAAAGTGACAACACAACCTTTAGATTTTATGGGTTAAAAGAAAGAAGAAAAAAAGTGTCATTAGTACTTTCTAACTAATGCTAGCTGAAACTAAAATTGGATGTGAAAGACGTTGTATATCTCAACAACTCTGCATTGTCTATTTCTTTCTCTATTTTTTTTATTTTTTTTAAAGGTATTGTAATAAATGCAGGGATAGAGAGTTGAACCTGAAACCTCTTGTCCACATGTATATTTAGATGTCAGTTGAGCTAAGCGCTCATGTTGGTTTTCTTTATTCAAGTCTAGGGAAGATTTTATTTGTTAGGCATCATTCATAAGCAACCATCGATAAATTATCACAAATTGAAAGCTAAGTGGAGTGCACAAAACTCTAAATTTTATGCCTTGGTAAAAAAATTAAGCTTGAATTCCAAAACAACAATTTCATATTCTTGTTATCTCTTAATGAAATTTGTAAATAAAAATAAGATCAATTGTATATACTAGGCTAAAGTATACTGGTTTAACAATTGCAAGTGAGATAGTTAGGCTAAAACTTAGGTAATTGTAAGAATTAAGTTAAATAACCGTATAAATGATTTTTTTTGTTGTCAAATAAATTACGTCAACTTATTTAATCAATTATATATATATATATATATATATATCGATTGATACATATATATACAACATGATGTTGATTTGTATCTTCGGATGACTTACCTATAAAGAGGAATTGTGTATTAAAAAATTAGAAAGTCTTCTAATTGTTAAAAGAATTATCTATATCTTCTTTAGGATTCTACGATAGGTTTAATGGGTTTGGGCTTAGTCGTCCATGAATCTGACATTTAAATCCAATTAATTGGATTTAGACCTTAGCAGACTCTTGAACCAAATTAAGTATACTTTAATAAATAAAATAACATGTGTTATTGTCAGAATTTTTCAATTATTATCTTTAATTTTGAAGGTTGGTAAAAATTCTTGTGATACCTGTCTCAATTTGAGTGTAAGGGCGAATTTATTAGGGGGCAGGGTACACATGCGCCCCTCACTTATTAATTTTTGTATTTTAATATTAATTTTGAATTGTTAGATTACAATATTTATTAAATTTAGTTTGATTTTGCCTAAATTATGATTCTAGTGCAGGCACAACCCCTTGGCTGTGAGTTCAAATCTCAACTACTACAATTATTTTTATTTTTTCTTCAAATATCAAATTCTTTCCTATTCCCTCAACAATATTCCATGAAAAATCTATTGTTAATTTTTTTTTCTTTTTTATATAAATTTTAAATTCACATATTTACCTTAAAAAAAATCATATGAAAATTGTCGTTTTTTTATTGCTATAAATATAGTGAATGTTATTGGAGCATCGGTGAAACATCGAAATATTTTTTTAAACATTTTTAGTGTGTTTATTATATAGTGCCCGGTGCTCCCTATGTAAAATTTCTGGATCCACCACTGTGTGAGTGAAGATGAATGAAACCGAAAACAAAGACGAGTCTCCAATTGTGGTTGGGAAGAGAATCTCATTGATTATTCTAAATTTTCACATGCAATTGCTATACGATAATATAAACAATCTCCTCTTACTACGATAAATAATATTAAAAAAATTTACAATTAGTTTTCGTCAACACTATTTCTAAATCTTTCTTTTTACTACTGTATTTACTATTTTACATTTATAATTATGATATTTTCAAATTAAAATAATTTACACTTCAAATAAATACTAATCATAACTAACTAAAACTATCCGCATCCTAAACATAACTATTATAATCTAACAACTAAATTCGTCCCAAAAACAGAATACTCATTGAATGTAAAAAAAAAAAAAATACAAACGATTTAAAGAAAGAAAGTTAATCAAAGCATATCCAAAATCAAATTAAAGAGTTATGTTTTGTTTAATCCATTCCCACGGTTTTATTTATTAATAAAATAAAATAAATAAAGACCAACGAAGGGGAGAAAAAGTTAAAACCCTCTCTAAGAAAAAAGAACGAAAAACCCTAACTCTCACGCGCCCCACGCGCCACTTATTCTTCACGCCTGCTCGCCCCTCCTCTCCACAGCTCAGTAACGCTGCCTCTGTCGCTGCCGGCGGCCGCAGCCTCCTTCCTACTGAGCTTGCACTGCTTTCCACTTCTTCTTGTTACTGGTATTCTCCTATTCTCCATTACTTCTTTCATCTCAAGAAAGACCCAAGCCTGGACTTGCCTATTGGTACAATGGGGGAGTTGCTTGTTTTTTTTTTTTTGAATTTTGAAATAAAATAGTCGAATGGCAACAGAGAAAAGAAAAAGGAAAAATCAAGATAAACAGCCTTGCGGCAAACTGGAACTTGTGTTTGTTGTATATGCCTATCGATTAAGGTTTTGATAATCTATTTATCTATTTGGTCCCGACTCAAAATTGCCTTGTTTCTGTGACACCATGGATTTTCCAGCTTCTCCTTTATTATTTAGTTATTAGAGAACCAGTCATTCAGTTCTCTTTCAATTCATAGCTTGTAGAAGTTATTTTGATTGAGTGAACAACTTCAATCATATTTACATGTACACTGTGGTTGGGAGAAGACAGTACAATGAGTATGTACTATATATTTTTTCTGGTTGAAATAAGACCGGTCTGTATGCTTTGTATTTCATGATCCCATTTAAGTCAGTCTGAAAAGATGTTTGTAACTGCTATCTCTTTGCTGCATGTAGGTTCCGATTATTGTTGCCCTGTTGTATTTGTACGAGTATTATAGAGTTTTTATTGAGGAGTGTTTTGAAAGTCTTTGGTGGTAGCTTATTGATCTATTCCTTCGGTTCTGTGTTCCCAGGGGACATAGGGCATGGAACCATCTTATTATTTTTCAAATCAATATTTTTGCTAGAACTACTGGGTATCCCTCTCTAGGTTAAGAGTTTAAAATTGGGTTTGTGGATAGTAGAATAGGTTTCACCAATTGTTGAACGTTGATCATAGACTGAAGGTTAAGTAATTAGTATGTTAGGTTCCCGACACTGCATGCAGAAAACCCATCAAGAACCAAATGAAATAGAGCTAAAGGATGTCTAATATATTGATAATTAGCAAATAAAGACCTTTGGTCTCTTACAGAAGGTTTCCAACTGCCAAAACAAAAAATAAGTTCTCAGACAAGATGAAAATATAGCTAAGAAAGGAAAACCTGAAAAAGAAGAAAGAACAGTAATCAACAAACCAGCACCAATGAGAGAGCTGGAATTCCCTTCTCCTAAAAGCTTCTCTGCTTCTACTCAAAATGATCCCTAAAAACAGAAATCCGGGTGCGCCTACCGATCCTGAGTTTTCTCCTTGTTTTGATGCTCTTTGTATAACTCTCTTACTTTGAGCATTTGTCTTGATTTTTATTGATTAATAATAGTGGCTGGTATCCTTCACAAAAAAAAGCTCTGTTTATTATGTAAACTTTAAGAAGCTTCAATAATGTATTTGAACTTTGGATTGTGATTGTATAGAATCCATAATGCCTATACTGTCAATTTAATCATAACATATATCTTGATGCTTGTTAGTATTGAAATAGAGTTGATTAATTAGACACGATGCGGTAGATTGACGGTGATGTGATGTTTGCAAGATACATTTTTTTTCTTAAGCAATATATCACATCCCCTCTTTTAGAGCGTGAAACTTTATTTTATGAAACTATGTGCTTTGATTTTTGTTTTTTGTTTTCCTCTGATACAAAATAAATAATATATCAAATCAGAGAAAGAGATAGAAAAGGGGAAATGAGATAACCTCACGCAAGGCTGAAGAGCTATAGAAAAAATTCCCACTCAGCAGATCAGCACTAATATGTATAAAATTGAAATCACAAACAGAGCAAAAAAGAGAACACCAGAAGAGGGAAAAAACATAATATAACCCCACGACTTGACCACATTAGTCATCTTCTCTTATATTTACCACATTTCTGTTTATGTGTCTCAAGATAACATTTGAACGTGACTTGAATAGAGAAGCTGGACATCTTTTCAACTTTTCATTAGAAAATATTCAACAAAATTCTAATGGTGAAGCAATTAGTTCGTAAACGAGGTGAGGATTCTTGATTTTTCATTTTCTCTGTTTCTTCTTTTGTTGGGACTATGGCTTGATTGCTTGGCCTGGTTCATGAAGAAATACAGTTATGAAATGACTATTTCTCTGTAGAAGTCAGTGAGGCTGAGGAACTCGAAGTTTTCACAGAGCAATCAAACTATGAAAATTTGTTAATGCAATTACAATCGCGTCATAAGGATGTTGCTGCTTCATGTATGAAAAGGTAGTATTCTTTAATTGGATTTTGATTATGAATTATTATTAAAAAAAGTGTGAATGCTATTGTATGTGGTTTTCTTTCCAATTTTCAAGAATATTTAAAGTTTTATTTTTGTCGCTTTGTATAAAATGTGACTTCTTGGTGGATTTCCTTACAGTCTATATTCATTTGTAAATCCCCTTTTTCATGAATCTTTTTGGAGTTTCTTATATGAAACAAAAACATGGAGAGTATTTACAAGCTTTGTTTTGTCTAAAGTGTGTTTGATACCTTTATGATTTAGTTTGCCACAAATATAAATCAACATCGTTACCATTTGTTGGGGTTACATGCCATGAATAAGCATGATTATTATTGAACTGTCCATGTTTCTGTAACAGTGCTTGCCATTTAGAGAGAGCCTCAAGTAAGAGTTGGACCAATAACCAATCTTGCATAAGAAAACTAGAATTGAGGCCATCAAAAGAAGAAATGAACATGAGATTTCATTGTTGTGATGAAGTATTCAAAAAGATGAGAGATCCTATCCAATGTATTGCAGAAAGTTTTTTCATTAGGTCATAAGATTAATAAGATTATAATCACAGAAAAGGGAAACCGAATTACATCAATTAAGTGATAAGAAAATAATGGATGTGAGAAAGGAATATTAATTTTGTTCCTTGTCATTGCAAATGTGAGAACTGCATTCCAAGTTCCAACCAAATGAACCAAAAAAATGCCCAAACAAAATTCAACCAAAGAATCTCCTTGGCACGGTTGAAAGGATGAGCAGTGAAAACTATGCGAAGAGGCTCTCTAAGTCCATTGTGGAAAACCAGATTCCAACCAAATGCATCGATAACAAAATCTCAAAAAATAGTGGCCTTCTTACATGAAATAAAAAGGCGATCTTGTGATTTTTCATCCCTTTACAAAGAATGCAGCTACTGGGGGAGATGGAGATTCAAGGAGAACACCTACAGTCTGGCCATTCACTGATGGCCAGAGAACTATGTGGATGCACCTTATTAGAGCCTTTTTTCAGAGGATTTGAATTGAACAGAATAACCATCCCTTCAATGACAAAGGATGCACTTTTGATAGTTTTTTTTGGCAGTGTTATCTTTCTTGCTATGACTTGGTGAATTTACATCTTTCTATAGCTCCTATAGTTTATCATCACTTCTGACCAATTGGAGAAGTCTTTTTTAACTCCGTTGATTTAGGCTTCTTGCCCTTCTTTTGTAAATTTAATACATCAATAAAAACTGTTTCTTATCATTAAAAAAACGCCTGTCAAATCTATTTGGACAAGAATGGCCCAATTCCCAAATAAAAAAACATCACAGTTTGAGTAGTTGCCTTTCCAAACGGATTGGTAGAAGACCTTACAGTCAATAATACATGTAGTTGGAAAAGAAGCTGTGAGAGATCTTGAACTAAAGGTTCTCGAATTTTCCAGTTTACAACTCCTCACATCAGAGAATCCATTTAGAGTAACTGCCTCAAGTGCATCCGGAAAGCCCCTGTTCCTCTATCTCTCTGTCCTTCATGTTTCTTCTAGGCCATATGTTTCAAGAAGCTGTGTGCGGGTTCCACAAATTAGCCACTATTTCATTTATTTACTGAGAAATTGCGTGTATTGGAGAATATATTATGTCTGTAAATTACCATGAATGACATGTTTGCTAAATATACAAGTTGGGCAACTCAATATTTCCTTCTGTACTTATTAGCTTGTGAAATCTTAACTAAAAAAATATTCTTTTATTATTTCTTTCTGCAAGTAGCTAATTCACTTAAGTTATAGTTGCCTTTTGGATTTACCGTTGTATCTATTACCTTGTCCCTGTTTTTCCCTAGACAAAGACAAGAAGAAGGAAAAAGTGACACAGAGGATGACGAGGATGACTGTTCTGAATCTTCTAGTGCATTGGAGGAGGAGGAGGAGGAGGAGGAGGAAGAGGAAGAAGAAGAAGGTAAGAGTTATGTAGGCATCTCATGGTTCTATTTGTGTTTCAGTATTCTTTTTTATGTTTGATTTTTAATATTTTGGCTTGGTTTTAGATCTTGTAATCAGAATAATCCTTTGTTCCTCAAGACACTAATGGCATGTTTCATTATTGGTTTTTAATATTTCTTCTCGTTACATGTATATGCTTTCATGGCTAAGATTGTTAGACTATATTTAGCAGTAATGCTGTTTTATATAACCTTGATGGTTCCAGTTCATGTATCTTTTGGACCTATCAAATGGCAATATCAAAATATGATTATTTTCACTGTTTTTCTACCTCCAAATAAAAAAAATATGGGGAAAACTGTGTTGTGACCCCTACCTTTTCATCAACCTACCTGTATTATGTTCTTTGCTAGGAGCCCTTTTAGTATGTTACACTTTCAAAAGGGTGCTATTATCCAAAATTACTGACTGGGAAAACACCTCTCATGCTTCCACCAGTTTTTTTGTTCCTTTTTGAAAAGTTGAGGTTTTGTCTTGTTGAATTGACCTTAAATTAAAATTGGCTGTGAAGCAACTATCGTGGACTGATGACCTAGTAATGAAAAAGAAGAAAGTTCCAATAACTGGATAATAAAAGGTCATGAGTTTAATCCATGGTAGCCATCTACCTAGGAATTTATTTCCTAACAGCTTTTTTGATACTCAAATATTGTAGGGTTAGGTAGGTTGCCCTGTGAGATTAGTCGAAGTGCGTATATGTTGGCACGGACACTTACGGATATAAAAGAAAAAAGAAGTTGTGAAGCACAATATACTATATTAGGGTTTACATACATACAATTTGTTTTGAAAAGTTTAAGTATTATGCTTTAGTCTTTTGCTATTTGAATGTCATTCAAAATTTGATTGAAGAATTCATGAGGCTTAAGAATATTCAGAATTGAAAATATGACCCTGAAAAGATCTACTTTTATTTGTAAGAACGCATGAAATTCTCAGTAGTTGGAGCTTCTTCCTCTGCTTTTGTACAGCCTAGTTTTGTAGTATTTTTTTTTTCTTAGAAAACTGTTTCATGAAAAAAATAAGAAATTTAATTTCGGAAAAAGTATTTTTTTCCCTTTCCTTTATCTATTTATTTTAATTTTTAAAAATTTGTTCTCACTGTTTTTTTTTTTTTTTTTTTTTTTGTATAGGGTTGAGCATTGTTTCTATAATCTTTTCTGTATAGAACTTATATAACCTGACTTTATTTTCTATATCTTTTTGATTCATCCCATATTAAATTGTTGTTTCTATTTTCATTCTCACGAATTCTCAATATTGTAGTGACTGATGATGAGTCCCGTAGAAGTCCATCTTCGGGAAACAGTATGTATGAGCCAGTGCTAAATGTTGAAACTGAAGATGATGCTGACAGCTCCGACACTGATCAGGAGAATGAACTTGAATTTGGTTCTCACAGTGGCCCTTCTACGTCTGATATAACTAGGTTAGTCCATAACTTTTGGTGCTTTGCATAAATGATATCCTTTTTTAAAAATTTAATCTCATGTAATAGAGGTCTCTTCAAATACCCAATGTTCTCTTTCTTTAATTGGAACCATGAAGTCAGTGATGACAGTAGCTTGTTTTTGTTATATAATAATTCGGGGTGTTCGTTGATTGGGCTAGGTTGTGTTTTGGATCTCAATGACTCTAGTTAGATTAGGGTCTCTATTGGATGGAGTTGGTTTGGTTGTTTATTTTAGAAAGCACTTGAAAGATGGTAAACCACTAACACTTTGTGAGCTTATTTGCCTATTTTGATGTATATAATTTAATATGAACTATTTATTTTAATTTTAATATTTGAAAGTTCTAAATCAAATGTTCATTAAATTTTGTGATGGGAAAAGTCAAGCAGGTGGAGATCGTATTGGCTTCCCTAAATGAATATATTTTCATTTTGTAGTCTGGCATTTTGGGGGACCGATAACTCATCTCCCGGCTTTTGTTATGTGAATATATTTTCTGTTTCCTAAAAGAAATAGGAAATACAATCTCCAATACTTTATCAGTTGAATGCAATATTTTGTTAATTGGCAATTTCAAGTTGTTCCTGTTTGACCCAAATCAATTTTACAAGAGTGACAAATTTTCCCAACTCCACTAATTCTTGAGGGTTTGGTTGTTAAATTTTGGTGACTGAATGAGGATAATTTTCGTTGAGTGTTTTTGATAGGAGAGGTTGGTGCAATGACTGAAACGATGTTGTTTGGAGTGGAAGAGCGTGGTTGTGGACTTTCAATCCCTTATTATCATTATTATAATTGTTTTCTTGTGAAAAGTCTTGTTTCTTGCTAAAACAAAAAAAAAGTTTCTCTGTAAAATAAATAAAGCAAACTCTGTGGCCGTATAGATCATAGTCATATGTTTCTTTTTATGCCGCCATTTATGCAGTTCCTTTAACAAACACATGGAGCACAAGTTATCTGAAGGGGAGGTTGAAAATTTCCTTAAAATGAAATGGAAGTATACGTGGGTGGTTCCTGCAGTAGGAATGCCAAACTGCAAGTGGTCAGGTACCGGAGAGTGCTTTTTAAAGGTATTTTAATATCTATAGAGTTATTTTTGGGATCTCATCTTCCATCGTATTGTAAATTTAAATTCTCAAGTTCATCTGATTGTTCAATATATTGAATCTTTATGTTTCAGGAACTGGACGTGAAACCTAGTAGTTACGATCTTAAGCTAAGGTTATATGAGCACTGGTTGGATACGTACAAGTCATCTAGAGGCACAGACTTCCATTCATCGAGACAAAGATTTTTCTTTTCCCTTTGTGAGTCTTTTTATTTTTATCATTTTTGGGTATTATACATATATGGTCATGCATTCACCTGGTTTTAGATATATTGCCACATACCATCGCAGGCTTTCAGGCCCTCCCCTGTCGAAAGGTTCTTTTTATGGGATAAGAAATGAATATTTCATTAACATTTTTTAGTTCCTTTTTTCCCATGAATCTATTTGTAAACATAGGTTAAAACGCAGATTATTGTTACTTATCCTTCTAGTTTTCTTTCAGGCAACAGCTACCGGGATATACTGTACTGCAACAAGAAGCCCTTTTATTTGAAAGGTCTTGAAGAAGACTCAAGTATCATGGATTCATATATTATGCATTCTGTGCGTGCATGCCTCTATCGCTCTTCCTATGGAACTTTATTTAGAATATTTGTTTGTTCTGGTGAATAATTACAGGAAAAAAATATTTTGCAGTTGAATCATGTTTTCAAAGCTAGAGACCTCATAACAAAGAATGATTCTAAAGTAGCCAAGCATCAAGACTGTGCTGAGATTCTTAGTGGAGAGAAATTTCTCGATCATGGATTTACTCGTCCAAAGGTTGTAACAGTGGCCCTTTTTCATATTCTTTTTATTCACTATATTGAAAAGGCTTTGAATGTCACCACAACTAATTGCATTTGGCTCCCTTATCTTATGAACTTTTTGTTAGGAATCGGAGACAGTTTTATCCATTTTTGTTCCAATTTTTGTATTGTTTAATATTTTAGATTTGTTGTTAACTTTCAAATTACATTTATCGTAATTAGATCAAGGGCCATGTTTGCTGAACGTTTTTTAGGGTGACTTATGCTTTGGCTTGTAATTAACTCAAAAGTTTGTTTGCTTTGTCAAAATGAAAAAGGGTTAAATTCTTTGTTGCTACGATTTGCTTCAGGTTCTGATTTTATTGCCCCTTGCAAGCATTGCGTTTCGTGTAATTAAAAGGCTTGTGCATCTTACCCCGTCGGCAAACAAGGTATACAGTTATTTTAATGAAAGGATTATGTTTGTGATGAACAATATAACTTGAAGAAGTAGCTTTTCTGTGCATAACACATTGCTACTACATTCCATGCTCACATGATCTCAGTTGGTACATCAGCGTAAATTTTGGAGGACGTATGTGGTAGATTAATTTCTAGATCCTTATATGTTACTGACTTTGAAGGTATCTACTTGCGTTGTCCAGATTCAATCTATCATCTGTGCCAAGATTGCTGTATTAGTTGTTAATAATCATAAAAACATGTGGAGAAAACTGTTTATATCATTTGAGTTATATTGTCGGGGGTGCTGGGGGCACAAATATACGTCTTTTGCAGTATCTCTTCATTTCATTCATCTTTGATCCCAAATGGGTCGTTCTCATTCACGTGCACTTGTATGAACACATTTTGGTGAGGTGTAAATGAATCTGGTTAGTTTACAGGGCTTATGAGCACATACAACACACATTGCACTGCATGTCTAGCAATTTAGAAACACCCCAAAGTTGAGGAAACAATTGATTCAACTATAGCTAAGAAACTTAGCACCATTTTTAAGTTTTTAACCTTTTGCCTCTGATTTTTAGGTTACAGTGGAGTATCTTGACCGTCTATTCAAAGATTTTGGAAATGGAGATGATGGGAAGAATGAAGATATGGTTGAATTATCTCTTAATGACCAGAGTTCCAGCTCTCAAAAATCCTCAAAACCTTCTGACTTTCAAGCACTCTTTGGTGGGAATAATGAGGATCTCTTTATGATCGGTATCAAGTTCACCAGGTGCATTATAGTTCTTTTAAATATTTTTGTTCGGCAGAGAAGTCTCATTAGTGTCTAATATGGTAGTTTCATGAATTGTTTATTTTACATCTGATCTGAAATTGCAATGGGGTTTTAAGCTCTTTTCTAACAATTGATTGTATGTTTATCATTTATTTTTATTTTTTTGCTTGTGGCTGAGGTATAGTTTTTTTTCCCCAAAAAGTAATTTGTAGTTTTCTTTTCCACAAAAAGTAAATACATTTTTTTGGAGAGACATGCTTTTCCACAAAAAGCAAATGTCCGCAGCATTGATATGCTTTAAACATCTTTCTTCTTCTTCTTCTTCTTCTTCCTTTTTTTTATACTATTTGTAAGTTCTGTGTTTTTTGATTTTGAAGTGCTCCTTCGGTTTTTGTTGTTATTATTATTATTTTTAAAAAATAAGTAAATTTGTCTTTTGATATTCTTTTTCATCCAATCGAAGTAACTTTTTTTCCAACTTATTTGTACCTTTACTATTATTATTATTATTTTTGTAGGAAGAGCATTAAGTTGTTCAGTGATTTCTATTCATCGGACATCATTGTTGCTTCTCCCCTTGGTCTGATAACAGTGAGTTTTTTTCTTTGTCAACTTTGAGAAGACTTTCTTCATCCCTATAATTTATATTTCCATTACATGTGAGGCGATATTCTCATACTTTGATTATTTGTAGTATTAAGAATTTTTCAAATGTTTTCAATAATGGTATTCTGGCTCATAATACAAGATTCTGCTGAGTTTCAAATATTTTCAGTGAAAATGGACCACACCAATTATGCTCTTGTCAATAATGTAGAGTCAATGAGCCATTTAGTATTATTGGTTGATACATTTACTTAAGGTGTGGTTGAATATATTTTGGCATCTTCTATGAAGTTGTAAATGCATAATTTACTTATGGCCGGATGGGATCTTTTCATTTTTTATGCAACCCAAGTATTCTCAAGGAGTAATATTCCAAGAATCAATCTTGTGCATGTTTTATTAATTGTTAATTATTGTTTCATACAAGAGGGAAATAACCTATTTATAGGGTTTTATTACAAGTACGGGTAAAAGGGGAATTTAGCTAGAATATTAACCCATTACTCAATTAACCACGTTCTTCTTAATCTTGCATCAATTTCAAAACTATTCGGATTTTATTCTCCTGTAGCTTAGTAAGTTTCTTTCCTTAATTCTTTGAATTTCTAGGCACATAATTCCTGTCTAGTCTAAGTTGTATGATAATAGGTCGAAGGGTGTGTGATCTTTTATCATGCCATTGCAACTTGGAAGACTGTTGTACGAATTTTAGCTGGAAAGAGTTTTGGGTTCCATATGAAGGTTTTGGAGATTTAATGTGGTTTAGTGCCTGCGGAAATTTTATTTTTCAGTGTAATGATGCTATTGTCCTGTTCGGTATTCAATAAATTTTATTTTTAAATTAGTTTGTAATCAAGAAATTGGTTTTGTTTTTTTGTTTCTCAAGGTTCAATTTTCTTTTTGTTTGTTTGTACAGATATTCCAATGTTTTTTTTCATGGATATGATATGCATTTCTTGTACAGAGTTCCAGCTCTCAAAAATCCTCAAAACCTTCCGACTTAATTTCTGATAGATATTTATTGTTGGTTGGTACATTTGCATGTTTTGACTCAATGTGCAATGAAAACATTTTATGTCAGAAACTTGGGGAAATAGAGAAGAACAAGGAGAAAGATGTCGATTATCTTTCTTCCATTGAGGTATTATTTCTGTGCTACAAGTGTTTTCTTGTGTATCTTCTTTTTTACTGTATTTGTTGCTTATGCGAAGAATATGGTTCATATGAACAGGTTCTAATCATTGATCATGCAGATATTATAGC
Source organism: Cucumis hystrix (assembly GCA_025688845.1). NCBI lineage: Eukaryota > Viridiplantae > Streptophyta > Magnoliopsida > Cucurbitales > Cucurbitaceae > Cucumis > Cucumis hystrix. The sequence continues at coordinate 26,499,719 of CM046884.1, forward strand.
AATGCAGGTATTTTGCTTTTCTTCAAAATTAAAGACTTTGTATATAGGTTTTATGCTACGTAATAACCTGGAGCTCTCTCTAATGATACTAGAACTGGTCCCATGTGAATACTGTTATTGAACACATGAATAAGATACCATCGAAGCAGCATGGAACTGATGTGATGCGGATAAGGCAGTGGTATGTTTCGGATTATCTTTGTTCAGATATATATTCCCTTGTCTTAAGGAAAACTATACTCCAGTCAATAACATTTTTATTTGTCAAAAATAGTGGGTTTGGGTCATGTTGAAAGCTCAAGGGTAGTTGAGATTTACTTTGCCCTAATTTTTTATTATTTTAATTAGGCTCGTGTTGCCTATAAATATTTTCCCTCTCATCTTTACCTTTATTATCATAAAAAAATAATAAGAAACATCTATACCGTGGTTTTTCTCTTTGTACTAGAGTTTCCACGTAGACCTTGTGTTCTTTCTTCGTTCTATTTTCTGATATTATCTTCTTTTCTCTTTTCTTTACCATTTTTGTAAAGTTGTTTTCCACAATTTACATTTTATTCCAATTGTCATTTATAACTTTGAGGGTTGCTTTGAAAATTAAAAGAAATACTGTAATTTTCATTTTTGCTTGGTCTATTATAGTGTCTAGTGTTAGATAGTGGCATACTTAACTTACTGCTTACCTTTTGGGTTCTTTTGTAATTTAATATGGATTCAAAGTAGGAAGTCTTGTGTTGGAGCACTTGTAGTGTCACTTTCTCTCCATCTAAGATTAATTTCTACTTGTTGAGCCTTCTACAAATGTCCAAACTCACAAGTGCGCGAGCATTAAAGTATTGATATGATTAAATTTATTTTTACCCAATCGGGTCAAGCTTTTGGATTCTCTAGGAAACCTTAAACTACAAACTATTCCAAAACAATATACTTTACCATCCCAAAAGGATTGCATGTTAATTTACCAATAAATCCCATCCATGTAGTTTTAAGATTCCTTGGGAAGGGTTCCAGGTTTTCGGTCCACCCATCACATTATTAACTCAACCTGATTTAATTAGTTATACATGGTTTAAAACTTTAGCCCATCATCTGAATGTATTAAAATCTCTTTTATGTTGTAGGTATCTCAATGGACATGCGAGGTTCTATAGGCAGTCAGTAGTTTTGGGTTTCCACTCAAACTCAGGTAAGGTGTCTACATGTTTCTATACAATCTAATCTATGTAGCTCAATTTCTTGAATCTCCCAATAATTTTGGGGTTTTAAGCAATTTTCTAACCCGTTTTAATGCTTTGTGAGTGAGAGAATTCTCTTGTTGGGTCCAAAACTCAATTCCTTTAATATATGTGTAAAAAGAGGATTGATTTTGGCCAATGCAGACCAATATGGCTTAAAAAAATAGCAAAAGTGGGATCTTTGATTAGATATCACTTGAGCAAGAGGGTTCTCCCATGTAAATTGTTGAACCACGTACAAACAATTCTCTTTAAACCGTACTAGGTGTAATTTCTGTTGCAATGTCATTGCAACCATAGAGTGCTCATGTTCTCCCATAAGGATGTCTTTTGTGAAAGACAACTTTAGAGTCATCAACAACAATATTTTGTGTGAATCATGATGATTACTCCCCTATTAGTAATAGGAATTTTTTTTGTTTACTTCATGGACAATTGTGAGCAGGGAAGTGGTCGCCCATATAATAAAAACGCACACAAAATTACCCTATTTTATCTATATGGTTGTAAAAAAGTTCATTTTGTTTAGTTTTAACAGTTGTTTATCAATTAATTCACATGTGTAGGAAATATATTAGAATTAATAATTACAAATTTGTCAAAAGATGATAGGTAAGAAAAAAATAGTAGCACAAATAAGTAAGGAATAAAAAGGAATTTAAGAAACAAAAATTAATGTATTGGATGATGGTATCTGCAAATACAATTGCATTACAGTACCACATCTAATTGTTCAATTATCCCAATATGGCATTTAAATTTTTTCCCTTTTTATGAATTATTGGTTTATTTAAGGGAAATTAAAAATTTTCTGATGTTCAGATTTGATGAATGGAGTATTCATACAGCATTGATTCTTTTATCACACTCACACTCATTGTGATTGTGGTGAAGTATTTTAACTCTTTCCATACATTTTTTTGCCAGATATAAATGGGTTCTTCAATCGCTACTGCAACAACTTCGAAGGAAAGGTGCATCCTTTTTCTTTGTTACATTATTGTATCACAGAAGCTTCATGTCTCTCTCTAATCGATTTTTTCGTCTTAATTCTTCTTTGATTTCATGGATACTGGATAGTTTTTGGAATGTTACAATAATTATACAAATAAAATTGTGGAGTCAAATGCTCTTTTCAATGCCGAATCTGAATTGCATTTTGAAATTTTGCTGAAAATTTGATGCTTGTGCATGCTAGTAAATGCATGCTATCCCATTACGTAGGTGTCATTGGCCTTGTTGTACTTGGACTCTTTGAGCTTTTATTTTCTCTTTTCTTTTCTTTAGAATTTCTTTCCTTCCTACTTTATGAAGATACATTGGTTAAGCATGCCAGTTTCCTGTTTGACCTGTTGTTCTTATAAGCTTTTTTTCATTTTCATTTTATTTTAATTTTCTCCTTCACATTGAAAATAAATATTTTCTTAAATAGTTGTTTGGAAAATGAATCATAAAAATAATCAGGCATCCTTAAGGCATTAGATTAGACTTGAAAATTGTACAAGATACAATAGTAGTATACGAAAATCTCCTTTCTATTATGTCACAGTTATCTATGCTTTATCACTTTCTTTTCTACCTTGTAACTTGGCTTGGCTTCAGAGAATCACTGTAAAATTGGCCCTTTTTTACCTATTACTTTCTATTAAAATTAGCTAGCTGGAGAGGGCATTAATTTCTTAAGGCGAGCCAAGAGATCTTTTGTTTTACTGATTCTCTTTGAGTTTGAATGGATTCGTCTCTTTTTACCATATATCCTCAATGTTCAATGTGACATTTGGTAGGTGAAGTTGTTATGTGAATACAAAGGCGTTCTTCCAAAAGTTGTGCTCCAAGTCCGTCAGGTTTGTATACTTCCTTATGACTTCTCTTTTTATTGCCCCTCTTGCAGCAGTTGTTTTTATTAAGATGGTCTCTTTTCTGATGTTCATTTTCAAGCGATTTATTTTTTTGAATAGAATTTTAGAAATAATAGAGTGGATTCCTACAAAAGTACCTCAAAAGTTGTTTAAAATTTTAATATGTACCTAAAGATCATGAAAGTTGATGTTGATGAAGTTCATCTCGAGTAATTTTCTTGTATGTATGCATTTGATTCAGGTGTACGAGAGATTTGATTCAAACTCTATAGCTGATGTTGATGATGCTCGTCTTGAGTATTTTTCCAAGAAGGTTAGTTTCTTGTATTTTTGGGAGAAAGTTAGCAGAAACGAGATTAAATATCTTTAATATTGAATACTAATCTAATTATTTAAAGGGTTTCTTCTTCAGGTGTTTCCAAAGATAAACGAGTCTAGTCAGGTAACAATATTTTACTAATAATGATGATATCTTAGATGTTAGATGTTGGAAGATAGTCTACTTGTGAGATTGTCGAAGCCTTATGTGTATACTTTTTTTTGCTTTATCTTACCCGTGGAATTTGGCACTTCAGGGTGGAGTCATGCTATTCATTAGTTCTTACTTTGAGTTTGTCCGAGTTCGAAACTTTTTGAAGGCACAGAACGCTTCATTCTGTCTCCTTGGGGAGTAAGAAACCAACGTTTTACTTCTAAATTGATGCATAGTTTTTAAAAATTAATTTTTACTTTTTGCTACATCAATAATTGCTAGTTTTGTCATGCATAACGATCTAGTTTTATTCTTTAGGTATACAAAGCAAAGTGATATCTCAAGAGCACGAAATTGGTTTTTTGAGGGAAAGCGGAAGATCATGTTATACACAGAGAGAGCTCATTTTTATCACAGATATAAGGTTATCTTTTAAAGGCTGTGTACATTTCTCAAAAGCTCAAATTCTACTGCATTAGTGTATATTTGTTACTTGCCACTGAGAATTATTCGTGTGTATCTGTTTTATGTGTTTTGAAAGAACTAACTTTCATTTACCAGAATGAAAGAATATAAAAGAAAGACTAACTATCTAAAAAGAGAGAAGAGAAGAAAAGAAAGACTAGGAGATGAGATATAGCCACTCTAAACCACTGGGATGAAAAAGGTTTCTCTTGTTTGCTGTGATCCTATAGAATTATAATTAGTACAGAATGACGACTCTTTAAAGATTACATTAAGAATTACTTAAAATTATCTCCATACATCCTCTAAATCCCTCCATTTGAATTAAAAATTTCGAATCACAACTGTTAGCCCACAATAATTGAACTTTAAGCTCATTTAACTTTAGATTCAAAGGGAAGCCGACATAGAGGTTGCTTTAATCAGTTCAAATTCTCTTGGGAAGGGTCAATAGAAACTAAATTCATTAAAATTTGTCCCAAAATCTCATAGTTAAATGGTATCGAAAGAAGAGATAGTTTTAGTTCTGTTTATTTTTGCTCAATAAACACCGAAGTATATGTTGTGTTTTATCTTTTACTGATTTAATTTGTTACATTAATTGTTGATTTTAGTAGTTTCCATTACTTGTGGTGTGGTCCTTGGTAATACAAATTGTTATCATTAACCATGCTATTTTCCTCTTGCTAGATTCGTGGCATACAAAACTTAATAATGTATTCCCCTCCAGAGAGGAAAGAGTTTTACCCTGAGGTAAACACGATAATAGTCTACTGAACTAATTTATTAATATTCTGTTCCACCATATCTTTGAGTTCATTATGACATTCCCAACCAATTCTTCAGATTGTAAATATGCTTGATGGGAATATGACGTGCAGAGTTCTATTTTCTCCTTTTGATCAGCTCCGGGTAAGTGTTGCTGTGCTGTTGTATTAGAACTTGTTTGAGGTTTATGTTAAGAACTCTTTTACAAATAAAAGATGTTAGTGTTTCTGTTTAAGTTGCATTGCCATCTTGATGTGCTATATACATTATGCTAATGCTGATAATTGCAACGAGACCCCTATTTCTTTTATTATATTAGTTTTAAATTTTACATAAGAATAAATTATTATAGTTGATGGTTACAATAGTTTATGTTTGGAGTGTAGACTATTTTAGTCCAAGTTACGAATTAAAAGAGATGAAGGTGACAAAATAGTAAACGAGAGTTTTCAAATGATTTTCTATAGTTATGTGTGGGATAAGATATTACATAATGGCTTGAAATTTCCGTTTACTATTTCTTCCTATTTAAAAAATGGAATGGACTTTGTTCAGACGTTGGTCGATGATAGATGCATTAACCAATTGTGCAAATGCTAAGGTTCACAATTTGCTATTCTATACTAACTTGTTATCTATTTTATGTTAGCTGGAGAGAATAGTTGGAACTGTGCCAGCAAAAAAGATGACAACATCAGAGAAAAAGGTTTTCATATTTTGCTGAACTCCATTTTTAGCTGCCATCAAGCTTGCTGAAGGACAGGAATAACCCATGTCATCTCGATGCAAAAGTAAAGATTCTTTGTTCCTCAACTTCAGACTCTCCTTACGCCTTACGGTGAAGAGTCAGTTTTATGCTTCGGCCTTCCATTTTTGCTTTAAGTTAGTGATTTTTTTCTTCATCTTGATCTTTGGTATTTAATCTGATTGTTATTGATAGGTAGTATATGTGTTCAAGATTTTCTTTATGTTCAGTGTAGAGATTGAGGAAGACTATGATTCCAATTAACTGAATCATATTTTGTAACAACTAATATTTAGAAGTAATATTCTAATGAGCAATTTTTTTTGTTAAAGAATAAAATAGTAAAGAAGATAATAGAGATTTTTGTAGTTCGTGTTAGTTATGTCTATCGATAGCGAGATCTAATACTTAATCATTCAAACGTCAGATATGAGATTCAAGCCATTTCAACACTTTTTGTAATTCATATATGATATATATTTAGATTATTAATTATTTTTAATATTTGATTGAATATATTTTAAAAAGTAAACTCTTCCCAACTATGAGACCTACAACTTAGGTTACTAAGGTAATATATTTTATATCTGGATGTCAAAATAATAAGTTTACTATGATCAAATTTGCATGCAGAAATTCCAACCTTTTACGCCAATATACCATAAAAGTAAGAAAATCTTCAATTTTTTTAAACAAACAATCTCAGACAATGAAATCCAAAACAATATGTAAACTATATTTTTATTAGATTAACTTTATATCTTATTATTATTTTTTATATAAAATTATTGATATTATAAAGTTGTATTTAATATTTGATTATCTTAAGAGGTTTTATTAGTTTTTAACCCTTTTTAAAAGTTTATGTCAACTAAAAACTACCATATAACAAATATAATTTTAAAAGAATCTTACAAATTTTTTTAATATATATATAACATAATATAGGAAGAACTATATGCATAAATGTTTTGGATGGTATAAGTTTATTGGGCTGGCCCAAAGGGCTGATCCAAATATGACCCAAACGAGTTGACCCATGGGCCACTGTATCATAAAAGTGGTGATCTATATTTAATCCAATTAAACTTTTGAGTAAATGTTGAATCAAGTCTTGAGCTTAGGCTTGGCTGACCATAAATATTAAAAAAGTTTTTAGTAACTTTGTTTCTATTTTTTTGAATTTAGTTAAGAATTTAGCTCTTTTGACTTAAAATATAAATCCACGATAAAGAAATTAGAAGAAAATAAACACATTTTTAAAAACTTAAAATGATGATCAAATATTTACGTATGAATGACTTCTCAAGGGCTCAAATGAAAATTAGTTCAATGTTTTAAAATCAATGAACTTCAACCAAACAATAAGTTATGGTTTTATTGTTGCTCCTTTCGATCTCGTTCTCAATTTGATCTTTTATGATAAGAAATCCATATGCTTTTCACTTATAGCTGCTAATTTCTAGTTCATTCTACCTTCCTTTTCAATTTGCTTTTCTATAATCTTAAAAATCTTCTCGATATCGATCTTCTCATTTGAAAAAACATGGAGATCGAATTGAAGAAGAATGAAAGTACAAAGCGTAAAGAGGTTGTTTAAATGGTTAGTTAGTTCTATAAAATTATTAAAAATAAAAATGTTAAAGAGGTAAAAAAGAAAAAAAGAAAAAAAATAAATAATAATATTAGAGAAAGTAAGCCTTTTCCTTTTTACCTTTTTTTTTTTGTTCAGTGAAGAACACAGAATCCCCTTCGTCTTCATCGGCTCTCCTAAAACCCTTCCACATAAACTAAACCTTATTTTACAAAACTTCCAAATATTCTCAATTTGTGGAGCAAATGAGTGGGAGAGCAGAAGAAAGGTTCACTCTTGTTGTCAGGAAGCCATGTTTCAATTTGCCCACTGGATGCCCAGATTCCTTGCCGGTTTACATCTATCTAAGATTGGCCAATCTTCATTTCCATTTGGATTTCAATCTCATCTACCCTGAATCTGGTAATCTCTCATGTCTTTCCTTTAATTCCTTCCTTCTTTCTTTCTTTCTTCTACTTACTTGTACTCCCAATTTTATGCTTCCAGTTGCTTCCATTGGGTTTTGATTCTGGTTGCTTTTCTCTACTTACTTGTTTGAGACTAGGGTTTAGATTATTTTTCCATTTCTTCCTAATTAACAACTATGCCCATCTGTTTTTAACTTTTCTTTTGTCAGATATAATTCCTTATGTTGAAACTGGTAACTATGTGGCGTACAATAATGAAAAGGGTGGGGTTATTGAGTGTTTAAGACAGGATGGTATTGTTGATCTTGATTCCGAGTTTCTCTCGCTTCCGGAATGGGTATCTGCGAAATCTATGGTTAGCTCATGGCTTGCAGATGCAGTAATGTACGAGCTTTGGTTGGGAACTGATGGTGCTTCTGCTTCAAAGGTGTATTATTCTGATCTTCCATGGCCAATTGGTAAAGTTTTGTTCTTAAAGAAACTTTACTCTGTGAAGCTTCAACTTGGGATTAACAAAGAAAATGCTGAGCGAAGAGAAGAGCAGGTTTTGTAACTTTGTTTTTCATAATCGATCTTCTTTTCCTTAGTCATTGGTCAATTAATTCAAATTATTGGGTTATACTAACAGATATATAGAAATGCTAATCTTGCTTACGGAGCTTTGTCAACTAGGTTAGGAGAGCAAAACTTTTTATTTGAGAACAGGTGAATCTCTCTGGCTCTGGAAGTCTTGTTGTAGATTGTATACTTCTTTAACCATCCTAATAGTTTGATGATGCATCACTTTGTCACATTGCAGGCCATCTAGTTTAGATGCACTTGTTTTAGGACATCTACTATTCACTCTTCAAGTACTACCTGTGAGTTATTTTCAAATTATTCTTTGGTTGTAGTAATTTGAAACCTCTTATTATTTTCAAATGTTAACTGTTCAGTAATGGTTGCTCTCTTAACTTATGAAAAATATACGTCGTTAGAAAATTTATTTTTCGTTAGTCATATGGCTTTTTTTCCATGTAATTTACATCCGCACATTGATTTTGATTTTTGTTCACATCTATATATGGATGTCGATTGCATATTTTGTCATACAGTTATTGGTATTTTTGTGTATACATGTATGTGCTACTAAGAGGAGTGAACATTGTTAGAGTTTAAGAGAAATGAGCGTATTGTGAAGTTATACAATGTATAATATGTTTATTAATCATGAAGTGATTTCTTATAGTGATAGTAGCAAAAAAAAATTTTCCTCTTCAATCGTGTCTTTCACTAATTAATTTTCTTATCCATTGAAAAACAACTACGATAATTTCTTACTGCAACAGTCTTTTCTTTTATCTTATTAAAATATATCATTTATTGGACCTTGATCTTTGTTTGATAGACTGCTGTCTTTCTTTCTTCTCAATTGAAATGTAGTTCACTTTCAACCTTGTTGCTGTTTAGGAAACTTCAGTGCTCCGAAGCAAACTTTTAGAGCATAGTAATCTTGTACGATATGCTGAGAAATATATGACAGAGCTGGTAGAAGTTGGTACATCATCATCATCACCACCTTCTTCCTCACGTTCCAGTACAGGAGCTTCATCATCAACACCAAGAAGGGGTCCTTATAATTGGAGTAAGATGTCTTGACTATTAGTTATATTTTTATAGCCGTAATTTAATGCTTTTATCTTGATGAAATTAGTTTATTGGGACCATGATCTGAAATTGCTTGTAGTCCTTAACTCCTCATTTCTTAATTCAATTTTGTAGTTCTTGTTCTTCTTTGTCATGGATTACATGTGCATCGAAGTTAACTTTAAACGTATTTGGTATTGTACTTATGTTCATCATCTCTGGTGTTGTTTCTAGTGTTGCTATCACCCTTCTCTGTCTTCTTTTGTGGCGAGAATTGTAATGTGGAACGATAAAGATAGCTACATACATTTTCCAAACCCTTTTTTCCCTCTTTTTAAAATGACATCTCACCGAGCACATTATTCTGATTCACCAATCTAAACCTACATCAGCCTATAGTCCTATACTCTTCTCTAATAGAACCTATTGAATGGGAACTATACTAATCTTAATCATGTTGTCATCTTGAGATGACTTTAATGTGCATGTTTTCGAGTAGTTAATTCACCCTTGCTCAACTTGTTTCTTTGTATTCTGAACTTTAGTCTCTTTTCATTACTTTAATGAAAAGTACAGTTTCTGTTTCAAAAAAAAAAAAGAAAAGAACTACACTCTTGAAAGTTCTTTTAATTTTTACTTAGTATAATTGGAAAGTTTTTTCATACTTCATGTTTCAGATGGTAGAAACTGCTGTCTGAAATTACTTCCAACGGCTTTAAGAGAGGCTTATAAATCTTTTATTTTCTTAATATATTTTTGGTGCATTATTCATCAGGCACAAAGCCGAAGCCGAACCCGAAGAGAGAAAAGACAAATGAGGAGAAAACATTTAAAAGGAGAGGCAAGTATTTTGTGGGCGCACAACTTGTAGCAGTTCTACTTTTTCTCACTCTCATGGGGAGAGGAGATGATGCTGAAGTGGAGCTGGACGATGATGATGAAGGGTATGATTATAGTGAATGAAGAATTCTTCAATATCTACATTTTTGGAAGTGATAGACAAAGCCGGTAACTTTTTCTTTCATTTTTTACTCTCACCAAACATTTTGTTAGCTTAGCCTCAACGGTAAATGGAAGAGAAGTTGCTTTTTTGGTACAAAAGTTGTTTGTCTTTCTTGAAATTTTGAAGATCTTTTCTGATAGTTTGTCCTATTCTAAAGAACTGTTTTCATTAATTGATTCATTTCAATAACTTTGTTTTTGCGGTTCCACTCAAGTGAAAAAATAACAATAAAAGAAATCAATCCCAATGCTCTTGCCTTTTGTTTTCTGCCTCTTTAAAAACTGCTCTACCCTTCTTGTGTGTGTGTATATTTTTTCAATAATAATTTACTTTTTAAAATTATACATAAGAGAGAATGAGTTGTGAGGAGAGATCTTTACATCTTTCTTTTGCTTTAATAATTTTTTATAATTCCTATTTTGTCATTAGTCAATAATCACAAATATAGACGAAATAATATATTTTGAGTGTGATCTAGATCATAAATATTTTATCCCGATCCAACATGAACTAGCAGTCATGTTCCTTCTGTCTTACAACTATTCGAGCTGAAATGATAGATCATAGGTATGAAAAATCATGTGGTTGAATGGACAATGCCATGTCCTTTGTCATAGTGTAACTATTTAGGTTGAAGTGGTATATCATGTGTTAGTGTGATATGGATAATAGATGTGAAAACAACGATATCTAGGATGGAGATTTGTTTGAATAGACAATCGTATCTTTTGCTTATTATTAAATTTTCATAAATTTCTATTTTCTCAATATATAGTTACAACTATTTACATCAATGTAAAGATTTATTTGATATATTAATTATAATCTTGTTAATTTTTTTTCCTATATACTAAAATAAACTATAAATTTTGTGTGCATCACACTCTGTTATATAAACTGATAGTATTGATAAAAACTAAAATGTTATGGAATCTGAAAATGTGGGTTCTATAACATGTAAGATCTTTTTAGTTTTCTGATGTATCAGCTGCCTCAAAACCCAGTCAATAAGTATAACATTTTATAGAATAATACGTCGAGAAGCTGGCTGTTATTCTCTGGCACGGCATGAATAACACGACCATGAATTTGAATTTTTATCGTGCCATATATGTTTCTCACCAGTCCAACGCTCAAATCAAACTACAAAAGAAATAGTGTATGATATACATTTTCTATTTTCTTTCGAGTCCACACACGTGGGTGAACATCAAACCTTTGGTATTTGGTTAAGGATGTAGTACTTTAATAATTTGAGTCATGTTCAGGTTCATTCTCTTTTATTTCATAATTATAAATGTAGGGACGAACAACACAATATCATATGAAAAAAAATATAATAGATTTCTCAGAGCGTGTACATAATTTATAGGGTAGTTTATAATGATTTCTCTACATAATTTATAATTTATAGGGTAGTGGATAAAGAGTCACAAATATAACTAAATTTATAGGTTTATCCAATGGTTTCTTTTTTAAAACAAGGTTCATCCCTAATCTAATTTATAAAGATTCATTTGGAGGAAAGAGATGTTTATAATGAAATAATTAAATAAAACAGATATTTCAAAAAATAAGAACCATACAAATCCTTACCACGAAATATAATAAGAGTGGGAAACTAACAATTTTGATGGTAGATTTTAGGTTTATTTATTCATTTTAAAATGTTACACGTTTAATCCTTAGTTATTGAGTTATGGTTTCAATTTAATTTCTACATCTTAAATATTTACAATTTTATTCTTGAGTTTGTTTCATAAGTTTCAATATTTACACCTATAACCCAAATTTTTTTTTTGGTTAAACTTTCATTTTTGGTTATTGATAACATGTTTATTTATTAATTTAAAATAATTATGAAATGAAAATTTACAATTAATTACTTAGGTTTCAAAAATAGACAAAAAATATAAAAATTACTAAAACACAAAATTTATTATACTTACTTTTCTATGAAGTGTAAATATTATATCAATTTTTCTATTTTTGAAAAAATTTCTATTTTTTTTCAATGATGATAAAAATAGTGAAACTTAATTAATTACCATATGACCAAGTTGAATATTGACACTAATGCCAAAGATGGAAAGTGTGCATTTAATGAAAATTAATCGAGGTTAGAAGTATAAATTTTGAAATCTAAGAACCAAATTGAAATAAAAACTCAAATCTTAAATATAGAACTATAACATTTTAAAACACTGAGACTATGTGGAAACCAAACTCAAAACTAATTAATAACTAAACGTATTAACATTTTGAAATTCAAATAGAAATAGATGTGAGACAAAGAACAAAGAAATAGATTTGAGACAAAGAACAAAGAAGTAATGTTTCCATAAAAGTTTAATCCCATGGTTGAGTCGCAAGTGAAAGTCAACCAGAGCTTAGTTCAACTGATATCTATATGTGTTAAGAATCAGTAAGTTTTTAGTTCAGATTCTCCCACCTAATCTATACTAAAAAGAACGGCAAGTGAAAGAAAAAATTATTTATATTATCATTTAATGAATAAATTGCTTCTTAATGCATTTGGTTTAATAGAAAACAATAATTTTATATTATATTCATGTGGTGTTATCGTTATTATTTTTTATATTTTTATCAAAACCAATATAACTCAACCGATATATATATATATATATATATATATAACATTAGTTCAAATCTCTCGTTACATTGTATTAAAAAATTTAAAATCTCATTTGAGTTCGAAAGTATGAGAAAATAAGGAAACCACATTCTCTTTCAACCAATTGAAAAGGCATATAAAAAAGGAAAGAAAAAGGTAAGACCATCATTTTGTTGTTTAATATAATGAGGAAATGGTATGAGCACTCAAAATGGCACCATAAAAAAAGATTAATAATAATTGATTACAAAGTCAACAACACCCACAAAACAAACGAAGTCACCAATCATTTCTTTCCATTTTGTTCTTTTTTCCCCTCCCAATCACATTTCAAAACAAAATATTATTTTGAAGAGAAATTTGTAGTTAAGTTAGTCATTGTAGTTATAATTACACATTATATATCATAATCTCCATACCCATTTTTAGACCATGCATCTTCAACAAATATTTGAAGGCAAAAAAACATCAAACAAATAACAATAAGGAGCAAGATCAAGAATTCTAAATCTAAAAAAAAATAAAAATCTCTTTTCAAATGAAGCAAATGCTAATTGTATAGACATTTTCAACCCTTGAAGTAGGAAAAAAAAGATGGTTTTTGTTCGACATTTGGGTGTGTAAAAGAGAAGTATGTTGATGTGTTTTTAGCAATCTCAAAATATAAAATTTTTTGTCCTAACTACGCGTATTTGTTTAAAATATGAATTGTCATGATCTCTAAATTTGAAATATATAATTTTTCTCTCTTTAATATATATGAGGTGGGATTCTTCTTGTAATGTCTCAATCTGAAAAATTAGTGGAAATAGTGTGGAAAAAAAAGGAAAATATTGAGACATGTCTCAAATTACAATCATGCAAAATATATATATATTTGCTTTAGAAAAAAGAGAGACTAATTAAACATAATATAATAGTAGTTTCTTTTAGCTCTCAATTTCATTGTTTAAAAATTTTGGAACTCTATCCTTTTATATGTTTTAATGTTATATCTTGTGATAAACTTACGGTAATTGTTTTAAATGATAAAATTGTTAAAAGTATCGTTAATAGATGATAATGGTCTATCTGTACGTATCTGATAGACATTTATATTTTTATTTATTTATAAATAATTTGGTTTATTTAGCTATATTTAAATTAGTTTTTCTTTTTCTTTTTGGAAGTTAAAATTTGTTGTTGATAATAAACTCTTATCACGTTTGTAAAAATTTAAAAGAAAAAGAACCAAAACTTCACCCAATTACTTCAAAATATCTAAATGATAAATTAGACCCACATATTAAAAGATAAATTTAGTCCACTCTTTAAAATTCTACTATGCACATGACCAACAAAAATTTAGTACTACTATTGACATTCGAGTATATTAATAACTATGTAGTTCGTATTTCTTACCTCTAATTGGTGTACTAAAAAAACATATTATACCATATTCAAATTTGTTTGGTATGATTTTTTTTAACATTCATCAATGAAAAAGATTATAGCTAAGAAATACTAAAAGATAAAAGAATAAATCAAAACCTTTCAAATAACATGTACTAAATGAAAAACCATCCACAGTAGTGTGGTAGTCGTAGTACATCACTAATACTAAATAAGGGTGTTCATGAAATTTTGAAAACCGAATCAAATCGAACTAAAACCAAACTAAAATAGTTTCATGCAGTTCGGTGCAATTTGTGTTATGTTGAAACTGCTTCTTATGCGGTTCAATTTAATTTTTTAAACCGATTATAAAATCGAACCGAATCATTTTTTTTTTAAAATATAAAAAAATTAAATAAATTTAAAGAAATGTTCATAAAAATTTTGTTTCTAAAACTCGGTTAAATATGTTGACCTGAGATTCACTGATATCTAAAATAAAAAGAGAATTTTATAGAACTCAGTGTTTTGGTGGTCCGAGATTGTCCGCAATTTAAAATAGAAAAGCAAATTTTATCGAATTCGATGCTTTGATGGCCTGAGATTCTCCAGGATTTAAACTGAACAATATATGTAGTTTGTTTTGACACAAACGTGCGATTCGGTGAGGTTTTATGTTGAAATCGAACTGTAAATACCCCTAATACTAAATGGTTGAACTGCCATTTTAATCTTTAAATATTTGATTTCAACTTATTTTACTTCATATATATACTTTTAAAATGTTTTTTGATTCTTATATTTATCAAAGTGATCAAAATAAACCTCTTCAAAACTAAAAGTTTTAAGAATATACGAATTAAAGGAGACAACAGATTGAGAGATATTTTGACAGTAGAATGATTATAAAAACTACACCAATATTTAAACTTTGATATATACCCATATGTATATATATAAAGGGTTTATTTCTTATTTTGTTGGCTTGCGATAAGAAAGGGTGAAGATCATGTGTCATTATCATGCACCATAATATTATATATATATATATACATTTCCCATTCCAATGTTGGTGAGGTTTTAAAATAAGAAAGAAGCACTATATGTTGCCCAAATCTTCTTATCCTTTTGTTGTCTCGAAAAGCCAACCAATCTTCTAACTTTTATATCATTTTATATTATATTAACCATACAAACAGTGCTAAAAAAAACTAATAAATTAATTAGTTTGTGTAAATAGGTTAAAAGTTAAAAAGTTATAAAGATTCTAACCTCCAAATCTTATTTGAAAAGAAAATTATATTAATTACTATCGAAACTATAAACTCTATTCACTAAACATCGACACATAACCTAAACATTGAAACACTCACATATCACATAGACGATCGTGTGAAACTCTTGAGTTACCAACAATTCATGAGTGATGGTACGAGGTCACACATGGAAAAGGATCATTATAGATGTACCATTTTCATTAACCAGCTAGCTTTTTCTTGACATATTATTTACCAAGTTGGATACAAATTGACTTCAAAACTAGCAGAAAAAAAAAGGACTTGAATTTGAAGATTCATTGAAACTATATAACTTTACTTGGTGTGTATGAAGGTATGTATTGAGTGGAGGAAGATTTTAGTGGGCCTTAGTAATAAGGAGAAAAAGAAAATTGAGTTGTAATAATATTTGATATCAATCATGAGCTTTAAATTGGGCCTCTTATATACACAACTGTGACCACTGGGTCCCCTTTTCCAATTTTGGGGCATTATGATTATATATAATGGGCATGTTTGGTTGGGAATCAAGTTCATATTTTGAGGAGATTTGGATCGTACACTTCGTGCTCGTTCGAAGTTCATTTCTTTTGTTAGTATAAAGTGATCAAGTATTCTCGACGAAATAACTATGTCTTGACTTGAAATTATTTCGTTGCTCAATCTATTGAATATCATGGTTGAATCTGATTGATGGGAGAGATAATTACGTTGTCGAATAATGAGACAATTGACGTTTTTGAAATATTCTCCTTTATTAATGAGGCAAAAGCTGAGGACAATAGAATAAGAATTGTCTCGTATTTTTTTATGTCCATCATAACCAAAATGTGTTGGTGCATCTTTGGTAGTCACACAACTACGGAGAAGCACCTGTACTTTCAAGTGCATGCTCCACACGATGTGTGTTTAATGATGTAAAATCAAGCATTTTTTTTTAAAATGTGTTTGATAGACAACTGATATTCTATTTTAAAAAAATTATTCAAGAGTTTTGAGATCCAATATATTCTTTTGTTTTTTAAAAAATAAAGATAAAAATCATTATAAATACATTATTCTATGTTATAAACTAAATTCATATTTAAAATTAGCAAAATATTGAAATTATTTATAAAGTACAGTAAAATTCATTTAACTCTTTATATAATCTATTTAAAAATTTTGTTATATTTTATAAATAGTTTTATTTTTCTTATTCACACCAATTTCTTTATTATTATACTATATAATATTACAAAATAATAAGAATTATTTTAAATGAAAAAACAAATAAAAATATTTACAAATGTTGAGAAAAATAATGGAATCTTAAATGTAAGCCATAATAATAATAATAATATTTTTAATTTTAATTTCTTTGAAAGGGTTTATTTTTTTTTATCCCAACCACTAAAAAAAATAAAAACTAACAAATTAAATCCCTTAATTAAAAACGAACTAAATCCCACTTATAGCCTTTCCCACTCAAAACCCAATCTCTTGGTTTTGTCAAATTTCCTATGTCTTTTAGCTTTGAGCAAATTATATATTGGTTTGTGAATCACATTTATTAATTAATCACCCAATTTTTTTATATTTAAAACAACTTATTATATTCCCTCCCTCTATTAATGTTTCTAATTAACCACATCTATTATTTTATTTTATATGTATCTTTAGGGTTGATCTTAAACATTGCTTAATATTATTGACATATATCATACTATATGCCATATGAAAATAATTGATAATTTTTGCCTACCATCTTTCTACTCTAATATTAATCTTTTTTATTCTTTTTCAACAAAATCAAGTTTGTTTATTAAATAATTCACGTAGATGTTAAATAAAACTTACGATACTTTTCTTTAATAATAAGACATTGATTTTATAATAATCAATTTTAAAATATCTTTATCTTATACATATTATATTTTAATAAACATGTTCGAAAAAAGACGAACATGTTTCCTCGGAATCATACAGGTAATGGATCAAATATGAATGTTTTGATTAAAAAAAATGAGTGGGGGCAAAGGAGAGATTGTCAACAATTTGATGCAAATTATTATTGAATTCATCAAATACAATGATGTCATGGGAAATAATGTGGCATTTTATAGGTCAAAAGTTATATAATTGTGAAAAGGAGAGGTCTTATTAAAATATATTCCTCATATGTTCTAATTAAGCAAAGGTTGTAAATTTTATAGATTTTAAACCAATATTTGGTGTTAGAATTTAATAATCAATATGGGAATAATTTAATTATACATTACATCTCTAATTTTTTTTCTCAAGGTTCAAATTCGGGTGCGACATGAAAATTTTTCTTTCCAATCAAGATATGCATTTTTTTTAGATTGATGTTCAATTTTCTTATTCTTCATGTGGTTGTAATAAAAAATCATATTACAAATCATCAAACAATTTGTTAGTAATTATTTTAAAACAGCAATAATACATAATGAAAATGATTGAATATTACACTATTTCACTGACATGCAGACTAATCAAATACATAATTTATAATCCTTTATGAAGAGCTGACTCAACTTTCATGTTACTTTGAAACTAGTGTAGAAAGTATTTCAAAATGCAAATCTTATTTTGAAAAAGGAATCCGTTCCTTGTTTATATATACATATTTTTTATTGAATCAAATTAAAGATGTTAATTTTAAAAAAAAGGTACTATTTATTTATTTAATAAAGCATATGCTTTTCATAAGTTTGATACCTAACTCTTTCACCATATGGAGAGAAAGAGAAGAAAAGAAAGACACTCTATCCTTTCTCTCTTTTTGAGGGATAAGATTTATAATGTGGAAAGAAGCCAATTCAAATAAAAAAAATTATTTCTATGAAACTCCCATTGGTCTCTTTAGCTCATATATTACTCCTTTTTCATACTCATCATTCACTCAAAATGGTCTTTCTTTCTTTCTTTTCTCTCCCACTTTCCTTTCTCTTTTCTTTTTAATTGTCTACGCACAAAAATATTAAGAAAATTTATAGGACTTTAGTACACTAATCAAATATATTCAAAGAAAAGCTTACACTTTCTTTGGTTTCTTGACAAAATAAAAAAGATTAAAAAAAATGGACATTTGGATCCCTCTCATTCATCTGCCCATTACAAAACAGTCGTTGTCACACACACATATAGACACGTACGTGCACACACATAAATACCAATGAATCACATTTAAAAATATTTTATTCATTTTTGTTCTATTAGTTAACTTAAACATAAGACGACTAGATAAAATATATGTATACTATCAAGATGTTGGATATTTGAATCTTTTAACCTTTCACTCGTTCTTGACAGAAAAAAGAAAAGAAAAGAAATATACATAGATTTGATTTTGAAAAAAAATATTTTCATTATTTTTTAAATCTTAAGAAACGAGAATCAAATATGAAATCATGTTTACCCTATATGAATTAAAGAAGCTTTTAAGCAATTTAAAATTTTGTGGATTTGTATTTTTTGACTCGTGAGAATATAAATATACTTCAATATTTATATTTTTTACATTACTTTGTGTTAAATTATTGTTTCTATATTCCTTCTTGTATATACATACTTGTTATCAAACAAATGGCTTTGTCAAAAGTGGCTTTTCCTCATCACGTTCGTATGAGTTTTTAACCAAATTAAATATTATTTTGGTCTATATACTTTCGAAGTTCGTTCAATTTTAATTCATATACTTTTAAATGTTAATAATACTCCACAAACTTTTAATAAACCAAAAAATTTCAATATAAAATTTAAAAATATATTTTTTTTATGAAAATTATCGTGATTATTTAATTAGTTTAAATAAAAATTAATCTTGAAAGACTAAATCCATAACTAAAATGGAATAAATTTCAAACATTTTCATTAATATTATTATTATTATAATTATCACACACTTTTTTTCCTTTTTCTTTTCAGCAGACACAATAATGAATTATTCTTTTTATAAAAAAAATCGTTTTTATTAAAACATAAGGTTGACTAAATGGTACACTTTTCAAAAGACAACTATATATATATATATCAGGCGATGGATCAAATAATTAATCTTTTATTACCTTAAAACTTCTTTTTAAAAAAATTTGAAAACCCCACAACCACACAAAATATATTTATACTGACTTATCATTAATTATTGAATTTCAAATACATTTTGAGAGTAATTTTCAACACACACAATTTTTAATCATTAAAAACAAAATATTAATCATTTAAAAATAATTTCAACAATGTTAAAATAAATAACTTTTAAAATACCTTTAAATTAAAAAAAAGGTAAAGTTGATTTTAACATAAACCAACAAGACAACAACCAATCACAAATTTAAAATTTATACGCATCTTAAAAATAAAGCTACCTAATTCAATCATTTAATTACATACAATAAAGAAAAATAAAAAAAGTACTTTCTCATTTCATAAACAAATTTTAGTTTTTATTTATAACTTTTAAATTTGCGTTTTGGGTTTAGGCTCTCCTCACCTTTTTATATAAATAATTTTTTTTTAAATTATAAAGTAATTATATATATTAAAGATAAAATTTCATTTGAGTTATTTACGCGACAATTTAGTATTTTCAAGAAAGATATGCAACCGCTATTATCACTTTTATGAAATTAAGATTTTTATCTTTACCTTCATATTTAAAACAACATGATTTTGAAATTATAATTAAAAATTAGATATGAGTATCATTCTACAAAAAGATTTTGCTCTTTTTTTTTTAATGGAAAAATTGTTCCAAATTATTATTATGATTTGGTTGATCATGACATGTAAAACAAACATTTCATAGACCATTTGCAAGCAAATTCTTTATTAAAGTAATAAAGTTCTCTAAGTGGAATACTAAGCTCAATCAAACACACATTATATTTTCTTTTCGTTGCAAATAGTAATAACAATGATAAGAAAAATTCTTATAGATGGTAAAACTGTTAAAAATATTTATAAAATATAATAGACACGGATAGATTTGCAATATTTCATTTTACTTTGTTATATTTAAAAATGTTTTTAATAATAATAATTTTTTTAATAACAAAATCACTTTGATTCTGTCTTCTTAATTAGTTCTGAGATTTGCACTTTAGGTTTGTTGATATATATTTTTTTCTTTTTTCCTTTTCTAAGAAAGATTTGCTGGATTTTAAATAATGATATGTTTAAACTTTGTATTTTTTTTAATAAAAAAATTTCTAATTAAAAAATACAAATTTTATATAGTTGAGTTATATATCCTCGTGGGTAACACATGAATAAATTTGTATTAATTAGTTATGTATAACAAAAATTTAAATGGTGAACTTAATCTAAATTTATGAATTTGTTTAATCTACTTAAATCAATATCATCTAAACTTAAGTTTATATTACACACAAATTACAATGAAAATATAGGTTCGTACTTTTTAGCATTTAAATTAAACAATTTTAATTTCTTTATCCAAAATTGGAAAAGAAAAAACTAATTTCTTTTTTTTTTTTCTTTCTTTTTCTCTCCAACATTAAAATTTGGATTGCTCGTGCAAAGAAATATGCATGTGTGTGAACTTTTCCACTTTGCATTTGCAATAATTTCAATATTAAATAATTTATTTGTACTCAAAGAGATTTTTTAGAACATGGGGCAACCTGTAATTCACAAACAACTTTTTTTCCCTTCACAATAATTACTAATAGAATATCGATAAATTAAAGGTTCGATATCGAGGGAAGCTTTACATGTCATTCAACATTGAGATAAACTCGTGTGACAAATTATATGTATTTTGAAAAATTTTAAAAAGAAAAAAACTACAATCATCCTAATGTCCATCTCTATTCAGTTTTTTTGAAATTGTGGAATGAGATTTTTTTTTTTAAATAATACATTGCAAATAGTGAGAATGTAATGTCTTCTTGACTGAATTAAACAAAAAAAAAAGTGATGTTTTAGTCGCTTCTTGATGAAGAGTTTGTTTGACAACGTTTCTATTTTTTGTTTTTCGTTTTCTATTATTTATGTTTTAATTAAAAAATTTAGATCAGTGTGTTAGTGTAGAAATTGCTGGGTAAGAAACTTAGTTTTGCTTTATCTAGCCTTTGTAGAATTGCCTTTTATAAGCGTAGTGTAAGTGCAATTAAATAGTTTTTAAAAATTAATTCTAATCTAAATATAACTTAATTAGTTTAATTATTGACCTAGAGATCATAGTTTTAAATCTTGAAAAATATTTAAATGTGTGAAGGTATGTTTAAAGTCACCTTGCGTCCTTAACACCTCGATTTTCTCTAAATTGGATATGATGTTGCTAATTTTTTTAGGTTTAAAATAAAGTGGTGGTAAACATTCAAACCTACAAATATTGTACAAATAGTTAAAATATTTTACACAAATTTGTGTACGTCTCGTCCAAATATCTTCGTGATTTTTTATATATATAGAAAAAGAAGAAAATATTTTTCTCAAAAGAAACTTAATGGGATATACCCAAGTATAATTTGTAAATATTTGTTTAGTAAATTTTAAAAAAATGAGTTTGTTTTTATTGAAGTATTAAGTTAAGTAATAGTTTAATGAGTGGTCAAAATCATTGAATTTGAATCATAATTTGGGGAAACAATTTGAGCTTTATTCCAAAATATGGGCTAGAGTTAGGCATTAATCTCAGGAGAGAAAACTCAAAAGCTGAAATAGAAAGTCATCAACGTTAGAAATTCATGCATGAAAACGCTCTAAATATATATATAAATAAAATTTTAAGTTGTATTGTAATTCGTCGATAAGAAATTGAAAACGTAACATCTCATTGGACATACGGTTCAATTTATATCTCTTACAACGGTTCATTTTTAATAATTTTGAATGTATCCAAAGTTAACACAAAAAGCACTACATAAAACAGCAAGCCACTCAAGTGGATAACTATTTAGGATAACAGTGTGCTAGAACATCATAACCACAAACGGATTTAGTATAGGCTCTAGTCCTCTCTCTATATATATAGAAAAATGAAAGTAACATCAATATTAGAAGTTAGTCTAATAGTAAAATTGTTTTCCAACTTATTCTGTTAACCTAAGTACAAGCTTCAATTTTTACATGTTTTTTCTTTTTGTCCACTGTCAACATTCGACTCACTAAGTGGAGTCAATAAGTATAAAGTTATAAGATGAAGTTTTTTTTTTTTTTTTTTTTTTTTGTTGATAATTATAAAAAATAGATAAAATGATAAACTTAGAGTTGTTTGTATCATCTTAACCACTATAGTGCCACTTAATTTAATTATATTTTTTCAATTTTGGATAGTCATTAAGATTTGAAGAACAATACAATACATACACGTATTCATTAAATTTAAAAATTAATTCAACCATGAAGGAGATTAAAGAGAGAAATTTTTAAGATGCAATTTATTTATTTATCTTTTTTAAAGATGCTAAGCATGTTAATTAATAGTAAACTATCTAAGTTAATGCTAATATATAATTAGTAATTAATTAACTCAATACGCATAGACTTAAATGTATTTGGGTGTGGTTGGCCACGTGGATTCCAATTCCCTTTAATATAATTATTTAGCAATAAATTGCTTGTTTTATGAAACCCTCATTCACATTCACCGGAATTTTTTCTTTTAAAGGATAAAAACCAAATCTCTTTCAACAATTAATGTCAATATATTAGGATGACAAATTTACATATATAAGTTAATTAATCCATCCCAAACTCAAACAAGATGACAAATTCTTCGTCTAAAAGTATAGGTTATAAATTGAATTAGATTAAATATTATCAAAAGTTAAAAAGACGAAAAATGTTCGAAATTTATTTGTTTATGATAATAAAAAATCTATCTCATCATAATTACATTTTAAACTGCTTTCGATTTCAAATTACAATTATTAAAATGAATGCAAAGTTGCATTTTCTTCACCAATTCCAAGACCAAAGTATTAAAGAATATCATGAAGTTTCATCTTATCCATCTTCAAATAGATATACTAAAACAAAAGTGAAATATTCCTTATATGCATGTATGTTTAACATTTAATTCTCCTGCGAATTAGTTTTGATTCTTCACATGAAAAAAGAAAATGCAAATTAAAGATAAACAAGAATTAAAAACTAATCAAAATTTTCTAATCAACTATAGTTAAAAAGTTGATAATACTTTTTCTCACAAATTAAAGTAGTCTTTTATTTATATATATATATATATATATTCCTTTATTTTACTCGTAAAAAAATTGTTAGTAATATATAAGTGGATGAATAATTCTCTTGTATTTGATTAAAATCAAATACAGAGAAAAGATTCTCGACTTTGAGATTTGAGAAGTCACGTAATTAGAATTTTTAATTGCTTTTATCAACCTCCAATTATAATTTTATTTTTTTAAAAAAAAGTTTTGTATGAGGCACCCATTCACCCAAATCTCTATCTTTCTAATTCTTAAATTTAACCTATACATATACATTCTACTTCTAAAAAATTACGGTTAAAATTTCACATAATATTCAATTATATTCCTCTCCTCTTCTAATAAATTTTAACCAAGGTAGAATGAACCTTTGAGTTCTAGACGAAGGTCATGTGTCGATATCACTAAATGTCGAGCTCACTCTAGCCAAATTGTGATCAATAGTAAGTGAAATATCAGAAAACAAAATGAAACAGGGAGAGAGAACGAACATTCTGATTCTGATGATCAATCCCATGGTTAAAATTTCCAATTGTTTTTATCACATTCTCCACTAAGAAATTGCAATTTTTAAAGAAAAAGAAATGGACAAAAAATAATAACACACCCACCCCAATCTCTCCTTTATAAAAAGGCATCCCACAAGCTTTAATCCTTCATATTATTTTAAGGTTCCCTATCCTCCCCTCTCTCAATGAACTTCAACATTCCTTCACACGAAACCCCCTTCTTTTTTTCACTAACCTTTTTCATTGCTTACTTCTTTCTCTTTCTCTTTCCCTAAAACACACAAAAAGCCACAGGTTGGTTTTTTTTCTTCTTCTTTATTTTTCCTTTTAAGTTGTTTAAGTTCGGTGATTGGATTTTGAGGGAATATTGGCGGCGACGGCGACGTCAATGGCGGCGACGGAGGAAGAGGGAAAGAAGGGTGGTGGGTTGAAGAAAAGTTACTTCGATGTTTTGGGGATTTGTTGTTCTTCAGAAATTCCGGTGATCGAGAACATATTGAAGGATATTGAAGGGATTAAAGAGATTGGAGTGATTGTTGCAACAAGAACTGTCATTGTTCTTCATGATGATCTTCTCGTTTCCCAAGCACAAATTGGTACTCTTTTTTTTCTTTTTATCTCATACTTTTTTCTTTAATTAAGATATTCGAATTTTTGACTTTTTTTTTTTTACAATTAAAATTGAACTAAGTCTATGATGTTCTAATATTATATTAGAATGTGGAATGTATTTTTTTCTTTTAAATTTAGAATAAATTAAAAAATTGGATTAGTTTAAGTTAATTATTATATAGTTAAAGAGAAAAATATCATTAAACTAATTTTAATAATAACAATGTTTTTTGAAATTTGTTTTAGTACGAAGATGTTGGAGATTTCGAAGTGAAAAAAAAAATAGTGACATTCTTAGTTTGTAATTTTTTGTGTGAAAATATCATATACATCTAAATTGATAGTCTAATTAGTGTTCTTGCCTGAACAATGAATAATAAAATAAAATGTCTATAAAATAATTCTAAAAAACTTATATCGAGCAACCAACTTTAAAAAATGGATTAAAAGCATGACGAAAATTTAATTCACACAATATTCAATTATCCTAAAATATATTTTAAAATAAATAAACAAATGTATACTATTTTATAAAGAATATTACATCTTAAACTATGAAGATTCAAATTTTATGGATGTGCTAACTAAGTGAATTGTAGTTTTAGGTTAAAAAAATTATTCAAAATTTGAAATTATATATTAAAAAAAGGGGTACATATTTCATAAATGATATAGAATAATGGTAATATTTATAAAAAGAAAAATAACATCATAAAGTACCAAAAATAGTTAATATTTTAGGAAATAACCAAAAGTTGTAATAAAACTGTTTTGCCATTTGTTTTGTAAATGTGACATTGTTTGGTTGGAGGTGAAGGGAGGGAGTGGAACCCAACAAAATAAAGATGACGTGAAATTAAATATGGTGGATCCCACCATCATATATTCTGTTCTTAAGTGATTTGGTGACGTGGAAATGCTTTCCTTTTCTTTTAAAAGAGAATATATATATAATCTTTTTTCACGTCACTTCCCTTTCTTTCCTCTTTCCTAACCTCATTTCAAATTTTAATTTCATTAGTACCCATGGTACTATACTGTTTCATTTTGCTACAATTGAAAATAGCCATAAAAAATTATTCTACTATTCATTTAGAAAATTTACTAAAATGTTACATATAAAAAGACTATCTTGGGATTGAAAAAGTATGCTTAAAAAACTTATTGATGATTGACATGCATTCTTTATAACCATAGAATTAAAAACCACGTTATCTTTTTTCTTTTTTTAATTTAAATAATTTTATTTTTTAATTTGAAAAGATAAAATAGTTGTACAAAAGTATAAAAGACTAAATTTAAATAAGTTTTTTTTTTAATAATTTTTTCAAATAAATAAATAAATAAATTTAGAATTCCACCAAGAAAATACTATTTTAATAAAAAGTAACGGTCTTTGGCCGTTTGTGATTTGAAAATGTGACAGTTAAAGCCCTAAACCAAGCAAGATTTGAAGCGAACGTTAGAGCGTACGGGGATCAGAAAGATCACCGGAAAAAATGGCCGAGCCCGTATGCGGTGGCCAGTGGGTTGTTGCTGCTCTTGTCGTTACTCAAATATGTGAATCCTATTTTTCGATGGGTCGCTTTAGCCGCCGTCGCCGCCGGAATCTTGCCCATTGTCCTCAAAAGCTTCGCCGCCGTTCGCCATCTCAGAATCGACATCAATATTCTTGCTTTAATTGCAGGTAATTTTCTACTTCCTTTCAATTTTATATAGGAACCACGCGGCAATTTCATTTCATTTCATTTATTTGCAAGCAAGTTCTCAATTTATCTTTAAAAATCTTGTTTCATTTTGTTCTTTTTTATTTATTATTATTTCTTTTAAATGGTTAGAATTACTCCAAAAGTTAGTGTTTGATTTTATAATGATTTGGATTTACAAAAGGAAAGAAAAACTTTTTTAATAATGTTTTTAAATACAACAATAGTTATTTTTTCTGTAAAATATGATGATAATTATGAACTATTTAACATGTAATTTGAGACGTACATAAGTATTTTTTATCATAAATTATAATGGGTCGAATTTAGAATAATCTTGTACAATTATTATATACTATTAAATTTTATCGTCGATAATTTCATCAAATTTTCTAGGTTTTTTGAATTTGATAATGAGTGAAACAATATTTGTGTTAGAGTGAAAAATACACAAAATATACTAATATAAATATAATACAAAAGAATAGATATGTTTACCTAAATAATAAAAAAAATTACTAATTCAATTTTACTTTTTTTTTTTCCTTTAATTTTTCAAAATAGAATTATATATAAATTAAAACAATGTTGAAATTATGACAGTAATCGGAACAATTGTGCTGAAGGATTACTTGGAAGCAGCCACCATCGTCTTCCTCTTCACCATCGCCGAATGGCTCGAGTCCAGAGCCGCCCACAAGGTCTCTTTCTCTCTCTGTCTAACAATACAATTCAAGTAGCTGCAAATTTTACTTTAATTTCTGCATTCAAGTTATAGAATTCTAAAATTCCAATCAAATTATGGAACCTGGAAAAATGTGCTTAGGCCAACGCCGTCATGTCATCCCTTCTAAGCATTGCTCCTCAGAAAGCGGTTCTAGCCGACACCGGCGAAGTTGTCGGCGCCGACGAGGTCAAATTAGGGACTCTTCTGGCTGTGAAGGCCGGTGAAGACATACCCATTGATGGAATCGTTGTGGAAGGAAAATGCGAAGTGGATGAGAAAACACTTACAGGTGAATCTTTTCCTGTTCCCAAACAAAAGAATTCCACTGTTTGGGCTGGTACCATTAATCTAAATGGTAAGTTCTGTTTATTTATTATTTTTATTATTGGTTTTGTTTCTGCTTTGGATAGTTAGGGAAGTTTTTGAGTGTGGATTTGTGGATTCTTTTCTATTTAGGCTATGTTACTGTAAAGACTACTGCCCTTGCTGAAGACTGCGTGGTGGCCAAAATGGCTAAGCTGGTTGAAGAGGCCCAGAACAATAAATCTAGAACTCAAAGGTTCATTGACAAATGTGCCAAATTCTATACTCCAGGTGTGCCCACCAACTATTTGTAAAAGCCATGGCTAGTAAATTCAATTTTCTTTCCACTTACTTTGTCGGTTGCAAATCAAAAAGAATTTTAAGATACTTATGAATGGAAAACAAGTAGTAACCTAGTGCCACTTCGTCTGTTGTTTAAATCGATGTAAGTTTTCGAGTTGAATGGTAATGATGTTAGAGCAATGGGACATGAATTTGAACTCTATTTCAATTAGGATTTAGGATTACATATGGAAGAAGATTAAAGAATATGTATATCTTAACTTATCAACCGAAATTTTGTTGTGGTTTCGATTTTTGTAAGAGATTATCTGGAAGGTTAAATTTAGCTCAAGCCACTTCTGACATTTGATTTTGAAACTGATGATTGGATTGTTCTAATATGCAGCTGTTATAATAATATCAACTTGCATAGTAGTGATTCCACTTGCTTTGAGACTTCCCAATCGCAGCCATTGGTTTCACTTGGCCTTGGTTGTGTTAGTAAGCGCGTGTCCATGTGCACTCATCCTTTCCACGCCTGTTGCGTCTTTCTGTGCACTTACTAAGGCAGCAACATCTGGTCTTTTAATCAAAGGCGGTGACTACCTTGAAACACTTGGCAAAATTAAGATCATGGCCTTTGATAAAACTGGGACAATAACAAGAGGTGAATTTACGGTGACTGAATTTCAAGTTCTTGACAAGGACAATATAAGCTTAGACACATTGCTGTACTGGTAAGTGAAAAAGTAATGTTTTTTCTTCTAGTTCTATTGAATATTGGATAGGCATTCTTCTTTTTTGAACGGTTTATGCAGTACCTAGAAGCTAATCATTTTTTGTGTCAATCTTTGCGTTCTCCCTTCCCAGGGTGTCGAGCATCGAGAGCAAGTCCAGTCATCCAATGGCAGCTGCACTTGTTGACCATGGAAGATCACTATCCATTGATCCCAAACCTGAAAATGTGGACGACTTTCAAAATTTTCCTGGAGAAGGTGTTCATGGGAGAATTGATGGGAAAGACATCTATATTGGAAATCGAAAAATTGCTACAAGAGCCAACTGCGCAACAGGTTGGATTTTTCACATCAAACAAGTGCTTTATAAATAACATTCTGTTTCGATGGAGAACAAACAAGCACCATTTTTCTATTATCATCCTGACTGATGGATGTAAATATCTTCAGTCCCAGAGATCAAAGATGAAGCAAAGGATGGGAGGACTGTTGGATACATATTCTGTGGAACTATTGCCGCTGGAGTCTTTAGTCTGTCTGATTCTTGTAGAACAGGAGCTAAAGAGGCCATGGATGAGCTTAGATCTCTCGGTATAAAAACAGCCATGCTCACTGGAGACAGTTCTGCAGCAGCCTTGCAAGCACAAAAAGAAGTAAACATTTTATCCCTTGCTTTGCATGCCCGACATCGACATATAGATTTTTCATGTCACAGAAAGGTTTATAACTTCATATTTAGGATCCGTCAAGAAATTTTAGCTGAACCAATCGACTTGTTTGATTATATGCTTTGGGAACACTTTCAGTTCATGATCATTGTTAAGCAATTCGATTTGACCTGTATTATATTGAATTATTATGTTGTTCAATCATTTAGCATTTACTAGTTTAAAATCCAAAATTGGATGGAAATTTATTCCGTGCCTCCCTGATCCTATGTGCAGTTGGGAAAGGCGTTACAAACAGTTCATGCCGAACTTCTACCTCAAGACAAGACAAGGCTTATCAATGACTTCAAAAAGGAGGGGCCAACAGCTATGATTGGAGATGGTCTAAACGATGCCCCTGCCTTGGCCACAGCTGATATCGGCATATCAATGGGAATCTCAGGTTCAGCCCTCGCAATAGAAACTGGAGATGTAATTTTAATGACTAATGATATCAGGAAAGTTCCAAAAGCCATTCGACTTGCAAGAAGAGCTAATAATAAAGTAATTGAAAATGTGATTCTATCCGTTGCTCCTAGGATTGCTATACTTGGCCTGGCATTTGGTGGTCATCCACTTGTTTGGGCAGCAGTTCTTGCTGATGTTGGTGCCTGTGTACTAGTTATCCTCAACAGTATGCTCCTGCTGCGAGGAACAGACGGACACAAAGGGAAGAAAGCTGGCAAGTTTTCTGCTACTCACTGTTCCTCCAAACAAAAATGCTGTCATGTTAGCAGCCATTCAGATGAATATAGTGGTCACACCCATGATCATGGTTGCAAGGATCACAGTTCTCACTCTTCTAGGCATAGTCACCATCACCATCATCATCACCATGAGCACGAGGACTGTGGCTCTCTCAAGAATACTCATGATGGTTGTTTACAACAGAATCATCCTTCCATGTGTGATTCCAAGTTGAAAAATTCAAGTTCATGCAAGAAAAGTAAACTCATGAACCCAAGTTCTAAGATAGATGGTTCTACCGGGTGTGTAAAACTCTGTGAACATGATCACACCCATGATCATGGGTGCAGTGACGGCTCAGACTCTTCTAGTCATAGTCATCATCAACATCACCACCACCATCATCATGAGCACGAGGATTGCCACTCACTCGAGAAAACTCATGATGTTTGTTTACCTCAGAATCATGCTTCCAAGTGCGACTCCAGGTCGAAAAATTCGAGTTCGTGCAACGAAAGTAAACACGTAGACTCGTGTTCTAAGGTAGATGGTTCTACCGGTAGTGTACAACTCTGTGAACATGATCACACGCATGATCATGGGTGCAACACCGACAGTACTGACTCTTCTAGTCATAGTCACCACCACCATCATGAGCACGAGGACTGTGGTTCTCTCAAGAAAACTCATGATGGTTGCGTACTTCAGAACTGTGCTTCCAAGTGTGATTCCGGGATGAAATCTTCAAGTTCATGCAAGAAAAGTAAACTCGTGGACTCAAGTTCTAAGGTAGATGATTCTGCAAGCAGTCTAAAACCCTGTGAACATGGACATGTCCGTCATGATCAGCCTGCTGAACAGGACCACCATCCTTATTCTCCATGCACTGATCATCATGCCAAGGATGAAATCTGCTCTCCAGAGAATACACAAGAGTTTTGCTTGTTTCAGAAGTGTGCATCAAATTCATGTGAGAAAATCAAGTGCACAAGCTCACCTGCAAGCCACGATGGATCTGCTGTGATTGTTGAGCTCGATGAAAGTGGATGTTGTACTCATAATACCCAATCTGCTCAACATGATCACGACATCCAAAGTCCCAAATGTGATTTTGATGACATGCACTCACCCAGTTTTGAACATCATATTAGTAATGGTTGTTGCTCTCAAAAGAATACTCACAAGGTTTCTTTATCTCATCCAATGCGTGATTCTGAAACCTGCAAGGATGGCGTTCATCTTCATTGTAAAGCATCAAATGGAGATAATGGAGCAATCAACAATACTGTAAATATCAAGCTCGAGGCAGACCATTCGAACTCTAAACGTGGCAACAATAGTAATAAGCCAATGGAAAACAGAGAGACAAACAACTGTAAAAGCTGCAGAAGGGGAAGTTCACAATTCAAAATTGGAAATTCTTGTGCAGGCTTGAATAAGAGAGAAGTGGGTGGGTGTTGTAAGAGCTACATGAAGGAGTGTTGTAGGAAGCATGGCGATATCAGAATGGCAGTTCGAGGAGGCTTAAACGAAATCATCATAGAATAGATTATGTAGTTAGTTTTTATGATTTCTGGCAATAGTCTAATGTAACTATGCTTTCTCATTAGTATTATTATTTGTATTCAAATTTAGGCAATGGCAAATGAGAATGTGATTAGAGAAAGCATCATTACTTGTTATTTGCCAGTGTATGAATATGATGTAATTGTTCATAATCAAAATGCAAATGTTTTCATCACTGTCGTGGATGCATGAGAATCTGTCTGCTTTGGTTATCTAGGTACTTCAATTGACCAAATATGAAATCATGAAATCATTTATTTTGTTTTTACATTATCTATGTTTTTATCCAAGGGTTTATAGAAGTACGCAATATAAATTAAACTGTTTTGAATTTTTTGCATTCTCCTCTAATAACATAATTGTTCTCTCTATATGTAGATGTAGAAAACACATTGTTAATGAACTATATAAATCTCTATGTCGATTCTTCTATTTGCGTGATTTTTTAACAATCTGTTTTGAGGAAGGAGATGATGTGATGATGCTTGAGGTAATGTTTGATGATGAAGGATTATTGAGAATGCAAGATGATGGGAAATTCCCTTTACCCCTTCCACTTTGCATTATAATGGAAATGGGAATCTGAATTTGATGGGTTTGAGGGAAAAACAATCGGATTCAACTTTTTTTTTTCGTCCATGTCAACTCAAGAATATGTTCTTCATGGATGAGATTCTCCATGTGTTTGCTCAAAATTGAATTCGAGTCGACCATCGTCTTCGTACACAGTTGACCATTTTTATTTTTTTTGGGTCAAAATGCAAAAATTTCCTATTTGATCCTCCAATTAAAGTTACAAATTTTAGTTTACAATCTTTTTTTCTAATTTTTTTAAAATTTATGGATCAAAGAGAAAAAAAAAAGAGAAGTTGAAAACTTATTAAGGGTAATAATTAAAGTTATATAACTTTAATTATTACCCTTAAAGTTATATAGGACATAATTATAATATAATTGATACAACCCTGGGTATTTCCAATAGAAAATATATCATTTTTGAAAACCCTAATAAAACAAATCAAATTCCACTCAACTTCGCCTTTTGCAGCCATTTGATTCCAAGGAATTTTGGAGAGTAACACAAGTTTTGTTTCTTGACCCAATAAATAGTCATCACTTATATATCCCATGCATATTTGTATTAAACTTATAGAGTTTGAATAGATGTCAGAGAGATGGATTATTTTGGATCGAAGAATAATACATGAAGAGATTGTTAGAACATGAGCTAAGAACGACTTGCCGGCCGACTTTCGACACTTGTCGTTTTGTGGTCGGCATGGTCTTCTTCGGCTCTTGTTTCCTCTCAATCTTTCTCATGCTTCATTCTCGATTATTTTTCTATCCAATCCTTGAGAGTTTCAGACTTCAATGAAAAATAAGTAATATTATGATCAAAGCCTTTTAATCATTTCAATGCAGGAGATCCTCGACAAATCTAAACCAAAAAATGACTAGTCGATTGATTTTTCAATCGTCTTTCTATCAGCACAATCTTCTCTTCAATATTGTTATTTTTTCTCTCAATCTTTTTCATACTTCATTTTTAGATCATCTCTAACACTTTGTTGTTGTCACAATCCATTCCTTATCAGTTATCAACTCTCTCTAAGGAAAAGAAGTTTATAAATATATATACATACACATACATACATAATTCTTGTAGACTCTTTAATTTTCCATGAGATGCTATTTGATAAACGCTATCTTCAACGATTCTATTAGACTATAACATATCAAAGCTTAAGAAATATAAATTAAATCACATGATAAGCTAGCTGGGGAGAAATATCAAATTAAGTTCTCAAACGAAATTAAACTTGATTAATTAAATTATTTTTTTACGTTATCATCTACTTTTAATAAATCATAAAATAATTTTTTTGTATTATTATTAATCTATTTTCTTTTTTAAAAAAAGTTATCATCCGCTCAATAGTTCGTTCGTTCTTTCTTTCTTTTTTCTTTTTACATACATGAGTGGTAGTAAGGTGCAATGACTAAACAGGTTACCTTTCATGCTAGCTTTATATACATACATACATATATATATATATATACACATACATATATTTATATAGTGCACTATGATATAGTTGTGTTATACTCAACTTTATTTGGTTAAATATCACTTTTAGTCCACAAACTTTCGTAACGTAACAATTTAGTTTATGAAGTTTGATTTGTAATGATCTAGTCATTAATTGTACTTTTAATTTTGTAACAATTTAATTTATGAACTTTACTACGTTCTTGTACTTTAAAACTTGTAACTAGATCCTATTGTCGAAATTTATGTTAAAAATTTAATGATTTTTTTTTTGCATAAATAAACCAACGTAAGCAAATTAGAGACTCAATATTTTTATATAATACTACACAAACGCTACATCATAGAATAAATAGAAATTGACATAATTTTAATAATTTTTTTACATTAGGGATTAAATTTGTTACAAAAAAAATAAAAAATATAGGAACCAAATCATTACGGAATAAAGTTCATAGACTAAATCATGTTAGGGACCAAAATAGTTTATTAACATTTTTTTTAAAAATAAAAGCTTAAACCTCTTGGTATCCTTATGGAAAAATCAGCAAAATAATTAATGTAAAGGATACTAATGCCTTTTAAACATGATTAATCTTTCTTTTCATATACAGTATTTAGATAATTGATAAACACGAAATAATATATATATGATTATATCATTCATCTTACAAATACCTATTGTTGAACTAAAAAGTTGATATTGTTGAACTAAAAAAGTCGTCAAACTCAACTAATTTAAGCACATATCGTGAACTAAAAAATAAAAATAAATAAATAGCATGATTGATTAAAAAAATAAGAACACTTACATAAATTACATTTAAGTAAAAATAATAGAATATATAACATATAGATAAAATAATTGTATACATAGCACAAACATTAGTAAAAGACTAAAAAAACAACCTATATGTAGTTGTCATTTTCAGAAGTTTCTTCGCAAGTTTTCCAAATTAAAAGCTATCACTAATAGATGCTATCAATGATAGCAATTATTAGCGATAACTTTCAATGTGAGAAAATAAAAAAATAAGTGTTTGAATAAGTTATTTCTTAAATTGATAGCTACTATAAGTTGCTATCGCTAATAAATAGATGTTGTCAATAATAGCTTTTAATATGAGAAATGTGGTGTTATCACTAATAGATGTATATTATCACTAAGAGTTTTCAATATGAGAAATGTGCTTTCAATTGCTATCATTTTACCTATCATAAATAACTTCTATCAATGATAGTTACTAACTAGAAAAAGAATCTAAAAATATAGCATCACTTTTAAATATTTCCAAATACAAGCGTTGATCGGTCAATTTGTAAAATTTTTAGAATTCCATGTTTGCCCTCCAATGCACTCGTTTTCATCACTGATATGAGTTATCAGTGAGGAACTAATACTACATTAATTTCACAAATTGGAAGCTATCACTAATAGCAACTATCATTGATATCCACCGATAGTAGCTACCAATGATATCTAATAACAACAACATCACCGATAACAACTAATAACACATTTCTCAAATTGAAAGCTATCACTGGTATAACTATTATCAATGATCATCATTGATAACTTTTAATTTGAGAAAATTGAAAAGATGCTTGTGAAATAGTAGGAGTGGACGTGAATTCTTTAGTTTTTCCAAAATTTTGTACTATATAATTAAAATTTAAAATTGGTTGATAGTTTACCTCCATGATATAATTTCATTATTCACGTGAATGATCAAATTTAAATAAGCAAAAAAGTCACTCAAGAAAAGTACTTCTCCAAACCAAATTACAAGAGAATTAGGAATCATTTTAATTAGCTTTTGACGCTAAGATTTATATTATTTGGACCAAACTTCTTAAATTTTACCGATTAACTCAAAACTCTAAGTGAATTAATTAGGACAAATTTAACCTAATATCTAACAAAATTAAATGGATATAATTTAGGTTCGATGACATAAATGACAAAAAAAGAAACAATCTAAAAATAATAACATTATAATACGAGAATAAAAGCATATTATAGTAATTATCGGATTACCATCATATTTGTCAAATTTGCAATATGCAAATATGTGTTATGAGCTATTTTTTTTATCATATAATGCAATTTTTCAGAATAAAATTTAGTCCTCACTAGCTACTATTTTATTATCGATTGTTTTTTTAAAAAAATGTTTGTTATCCATCAACATTTTGAATATAGATTTTGAAAACATATCCAAAAAATTGTATATTTTTGTTTGAAAGTTTATTATTATTAGTAGACAATATCTAAAATTAAACACCAAATGATATATTTGAACCTA
Organism: Cucumis hystrix; assembly: GCA_025688845.1. Taxonomy (NCBI): domain Eukaryota; kingdom Viridiplantae; phylum Streptophyta; class Magnoliopsida; order Cucurbitales; family Cucurbitaceae; genus Cucumis; species Cucumis hystrix. The sequence continues at coordinate 26,535,572 of CM046884.1, forward strand.
AAAAAAAAAAGATTAATTTAATTTCATAGTTGAAGTAGCTTCTTCAATGTTGGGTTGGTCCAAACCACAAATGTCAACTCAATAATTCTTATTCCTATGAGATATGAGATTGTGTGTTATGGCTTCCACACTCTTTTCCCTTTGGAGTCAACATTATATCCCAATAGCCCAAGTTGTTAAGGTTTTTATGCAAAAAGTGCATTTGTGTTTATTCCCTATATCCCTCCTATTACAAAATTCTCTTTTACTATTATCCTTAAATATATGACAAATAATTAATATATCCTTTACTCAATTAAACAAAGATTATCATAAAAAATTATGAGAAGGAATTAGACTTTTCATAGCATTTGTAGTAAGTAATGTTGTTAATTAAAAGTTGATGATCACTTTTCATAACGTTTTTCAAATATACTATCTATATTTTGGAATTTATTGTTTTAATTTTGCTATTATTGGGTTGGTCTCAATCAACAATGTCAACCCAATAATTCTTATTCTTGGCAAAATATTTCCCATGGCTTCCATTCTTCCCCTCTTTGTTGGAGTCAAAATGTAGCCCATAAAACAAGTTGTGTGAATAAAATTAAAGTTTGTGTTTATGCAAAAAGTACATGTGTTTATTATTCCCCTTATCCCTATAGAATTCTCTACTTATTATTTTTATATTTATTATTATTGCTATGCTACCACTTATCATTGGAAATAGATAGGTTTGATTCATTAAAAATAATAATATATAATAGGGATTACAAAAAAAAAAAATCATATATTAATTAGTTGATCAATTATTGTGTATTGATTGCAAATGTTTTACTAGGGGAAATGTATAACTACATTGTGACAATAACTCTAGAGTTCATATCTTTTTTGCTTTGTATAAGTCAAACAAATGGAGGAGAAAAGATTGGTTCAAAAGATTTATCTTGTAAATTATGAGCAATCGAGCAAAAAAATTAAAAAAAGAAAAAAGAAAACGAGGAATACAAAAATATAAAAATACAAATTAAAGAAAAAAACGAAAATTTGAGATTACATCAAATAGTCACTACGCATCCTACGTCTAACAAAAAAAAAAAAGTAGTAAAGAACGACTTTGAAATGCTCTTTGAAAATACATCATATGTGTCAACTCATCATGGTGAGTTACACAAATTGTTCTTTTAGTACTAAATAACTCTTAAATTACATTTAGTAATTATTTGGTTTTTAAAAATTGTGATGGTTTCTTTTGGATTTCTTAGAACGATTATTAAGTAAATATAAAAAACATAGATTTTTTTTAAAAGAAACTATGAGTTTTGTCACAACTCTCAACTATCTTATTCGAATTAAACATTTGATCAACATTAAAGAATATTAGAGTGAGAAAAGTAAAAGCATCCTTATGGCCACACACAAAGCCCATAACTACAATGAATCTCTAATCTCTTATCTCCCAACTCAAGAATGATAAGAACAAATTCCCCTTTCACCCATCTCTTACAACAAAGATTCCCACAAAAACAATTATAGATATAAAGGAGAAGAATATATAATCTATTGTATTAGAGTTTTGGTGTAATCTTAAATTCACCAATAACTAATCAAATTAAATTTTTTTGAATTGATTTATTGATTTAAAAGCTTAAGCTAATAGATGAATTTTTTTTAATTGAGGAGAAAATACATTATTTCGATACCGTTTTAAATCATTTAACAAATTTTAATTAATAGAAGCAATACGCAATATGCCAAATCATAAAAACTTTTCTAAAAAAACATGTTAAAAATTAAATTAAAATAAAATATTTATGAAATCCACAAACAAAGAAAAAAACGTAAAGAGTGGAGATTTATGTACTAAACTTTAGGATTGAATTCAGAAATAACGTAAATAACACAAATACGAATACAACTTATGTTTCAAAAAAAAATTTGTCGAACTTCAATGCAAGTTAGTTAGTCATTTGAAACACCATACAACAGATTCCATGAACGAAAAATCTTTGTTGTAAAAAAAGATTGGGAATTAGGTGTGTAGGTGCATATTTGAGCAAGCCTTTCAGCAGTATCAAATAAGATAATGAAGAATATATTGAGAATGAGATGAGATGATGTGAGATTGCATAACAATGCTCTCTTTTATTGCAACTGCATGCCTATAAATAAAGCAAATGAGCAAAGCTTTCTTTGTGATGAGTTCATATTACTTTTGAGTTGGAGAGTAAGTATGAGCCAAGAATGACTTGCCTGACCTAATTTTGATCTTCAAAGATGAAATTAATCCATCTTCTTTTTTAAATCTCTGTTTGGGAAGTCATCCTGGGCTCATTTTTCCTCTCTTTACTCTATTTATCATCATCGTCTCAATTGTATGTGTTTTGTTAGGTGTAAAATTATGTCGTTGAATTCTAAGATCACACATAGTTTAGTTTTTAAGTGATTTTTGTTATCATTTTAATGTTGTTTTTCATAATAGAATAGTTTGTTGAGAATGCGTTATAAATTAATTCAACCTAATTAAATGGTAAATTTAGAGAATGAGATTTTTTTTTAAAAAAATACAATTGAGAGTAGGAGTGTTCAAATCATATACATATCATACGCCAATTAATCTAGACTACGCTTCCTATGGTAGTTTGTGTATGTATGATTATTGATATTTGTGATAAAAATTATATATACACACGCACATGTTTTATTGAATTTTTATTCTAACTAAAATAAATTGTTTGATAGAAAATTTTGTTCCTAACTAAAATAAATTGACTTCTTGAGGGCTTCTCTAGTCTTAGTCCTTCTTCTTTTCTTTCTATTTACTTATTTACAACTATTAAGGATAAATCAATCTAGCTGTGATATATATTATGATACATTTATTGATATATATTATCGGATCTTTCTAAAAAAATATATATATACCAATGTAATCTAATTTAAGAAGTAATTGTAAATATAATAATTTACTAGAAAATTTCGACAGTCATTCATAAATTGTCACGTCAATCATTTAAACTAATGATAATTAATATATTTAAGACCAATTACAAGTACTTTACATACGTTCTCAAACTAGAAAACATGAAAAATGACAAATCAAATAAGACCGCTTGTCCATTGATCTATTTGATGATGTTAGCTCGTCGAATAAAATTACTGTCACATGAGAAGGCTTGAAACTAGATGAACTTAAAGTTTATTAAAATAAGTTCGGCCAAGTTTAAATGTACATCTATTAAAAATATATTAAATTAAGTTTAAGCTATGAGATCAAATGACATCTAGTCCAAAGCTTATATAGAGTCACCCAAAACTCTATAAATTGAGGAGGTTACACACCCTTAGCTTCCACTAGAAGAGGATTTCAACATTTTTCATCTCCAACAACGAATTGAAGCAGGTTTGTAACGAAACTACATTGGTTTGTATTGTTATTAGATTGTGATCTGATTATCAGTACTAAATATTAATGATATTGATTGTTATTTGATTGTTATCTGAATATTTTCTAATTGCTATCTTATACTAATTGCTAATGATAACGATTTATCATCTCATTGTTATTGAACTTAATATTGATTGTTATTAATTAATTGCAAATGATATCGTTGGGTACATCTAATGACTTTACAATTTTTTTAAATTACCAAGTAATTTTTTATAATCAGCTCATGACCTTCATCTTCTATCATATTATGTAGATTATAATTACCATCATATTATCATATGATCATTACCTTATATTTTTTGTCAATTGCTAAGAATTTTTGTTATTACATTATGATTACCTTACAATTTTTTTTTTTGTCAATTACTAAATAGTTTCTTATTAGCATCCATTTTTGTAATCTAAAAAACATGGTTGATTATCTCACTGTCACTAAGAAAAATAGTCATAAGAAGATTAACCAACTATAAAATACTGAGATTGTCATTTGATTACCTTTTGAATTGTCATCTAATTACTTTCTACTTTTTTTTTTCCAATTTTAGTTAGCCTTCTAGGATAATCATTTGATTAATTTTTTATTGTCATATGGTTACCTGCTATGTTTTTTTTTTCAATTTTAGTTAGCATTTTAAGATAATCATTTGATTATCTAAGTAACATTTGATTACTTTCTAGTCTTGCACATAATTAGTAATTTTTGATATAGTGTCATATATATGATTACCTTCTTTTTGTTTTGTTTTTTCAATGGGTTAGTTTAATTTGGTTTCCTTTCAATTGACATTTATTTTGTCCCATAGTTAGTAGTTTAAATTAGTCATTGAAACAAAAAAAAAAAAAAAAAAAGTAAAGCGACCTTAATTGATTAACGTTTTACTTAATTGATTAACTGACTTTTGTCAAAAATTTGAGGGTTATGTCATTTTTATGATTGTTATATAATGGCTAATTATACCGATTGTGTGATTACTATATGATAATTAGCCAATAATAGTGATTGTTATCTAATTACTATGTGATACTAATTCTTAATGTTATTAAATACAACTTGTTTATGATTGATAGTTGTCTAATTTTTAAGCAATGCACTCATACCACTTACACTCAAACATTCAATAGAAAAAATTACCATATGTCCAAGCAAGAGTATTAAGTATAAAAGCACAAATTCATCTGTTATATCACAAATATATCCACAAACTCAAGCATGCTTTTTATGCAATATCTAAGTAAGCTAAGAAGCTATAATGCTCATTATTTTGAGGAAAATTTTTTGAAAATTTTTTAAATTTGGGCAAAATTTGAAATCTCCCAAGCTAAATAAGCTATTACCTCCACTTAAAAAATTGCTTTGTCCCCAAAGCTTTTGAAAATCAAAGTAAAGGGAGAGAAAAATAAAGGAGAACAGTGGACTCCTCTGAAAGGATCGACATTCTTGACTTTGGTTTGAAAGCTTGCATGGATAAAACTCTTCATTCATTTTTTTTTATTGATTTTCATTGATAAAATGAATTGGTATATATATATGAATGAACACAAGTAGTTTTCCTTATTTGAACCCAATTGCAATTTCAAATAAGGTTTTTTGGTGAGTCTAGAGTCGAACATGAGACTTATACTAAAAATATATTTAGATTTTAAAACAATATTAAGGTGATGAATACAAGTGATGCACAGAGGAATGTATGTACAAATAAAATAACTATTTAATTAAAAATAACGGTGGAGGTGGATGATGAGGTTGTGGGGTAGTTGAACTAACCTCTTAGTGTTTAAAGCCACATTTACCGTATCACTAAGACGCTTGCGCAAGTTGATTTTAAACGAAAGATTAACTTTATCTCTAAAGCTATTTCTATCCTTGTTTATCGAAGTTCCACAATCACTTATTCCTTCGAGCGTCGATTACTTCTACTTAATCGATTTATCAAATGGATGCAAGTAATAAGTTAAGCACACATTAATTAAGATGAACTTTTACTTATGCAACACATGTGCCTCATTAGAAATTTAATTACTCATAATAGAAATAAAAGAAGACATGATTAGACGAGAATCAATGAAAACCATATTTATAGCATTAATAAGATCTCAGTCTATATCCATTTCAGTTTATATTTCAGTGTGTTAAGCCATCAGTTGCAATGTCTATAGCGTCGTTCGAATTGGGTAATGGTTGCTTGAAGTGAATGTTGTGAAAATTGTGTGAAGCTCTCTCACTTTTCAAAGAAGAAGACTGAGCCCTCACTCAGAAAGAATTGCTCAAATAGAAGTGCAAGAGGTTGGAGAAGATGTAGGAACAATGGAGGAATTTGTGCAGAGCTTCGACCAATCTCTTAGCAAAACGTCCTTTGTGCTGAACTTCTTTGGGATATTTTTGGCCAAAATAAAGCTTCTCGTCCTCTTTCCAATGATGATCTAACACTATGTATTTAATTCCATGGTCTATTGCACCAAATACTCACGTTACAAGTTCTTTGGTTCTATCGTAACTGATTCTAGTCAGTTACCAACTTGCACTTTGATTTGACATTCCACCGCTCATGCGCTTGTTGTTTTTCACTATTCGTCGCATGATTATTTTAATCACCGGTACTTTTCCATGCAATATTTGGAGTTGACCTTCATGGCTACAACTTTTTTCCTTGACTGTTTTTTGCTTCTTTTCATGGAAATCATGTGTTCAAAGATGTTTAATTTTTATGATTTTGAGGATAATGAGTTTTGTAAATACATCTATGTATTTACATAAATTTCACTTCCAGTTATTGCATTTTTCTTTGAATCCCTTCCTAGTTATTCTAAGTAAGAAGCTTAAATAACTTGTATTTTTACGAGTTATCAGTTTATCTTTTGTTTTAAATATACTAGAGTTAATCATGTACTTTATTCTTTTCAAGTTTTTGATAACTAAAAAAGTAATCTTTCCACTAAATTGATCAATTCCACATAATCCTAGGCTTGGGATAGGGTGTCGATCGAACCTTTAAAACTGTTTGTTTTTATTCTGTTGTGCATGATTTATTTGGTAAAATTGTTAATATGTACATGTTATTTGAAAATTTTCAATTTGAGCCTGGAAAAGTCCATGAAAGTTTCTTGTTGTGTGCTTTTGATATTGATTGTCCATTATAAGACTTGAATATGTACGTGGATTATTTATCTTGAAAATAAAAGAGTAATATCCTTGTTATAATCTATTGAGTCTCTGAGCACGTAGTCACCTTGATTTGCAAACTTTAACTTATCATGAGCATATAAAATATTGAGTATTATGTTTTAGATCTAGGTTTTTATTTTGCATAAAAGAAAACTTTTTAGCAGTTTTAGCTTCTATCTTCTTTCATCATAAAAAAACAGTGTGCTACCCCCATTGAATCATTTTTTATTCTTTGCCGTTCATGATTCTGAGCGTACTTTTTCCTTGGTTTGATTCCAAGCCTCCATTTGACAAGTGCAATGTCTCAAGGTGGGTGTAGCGTCAATATTGGGGGAGCAACTAACTGTCGGGAATTTAAATGAGATATAAATAAATGCAGAACAAACTAAATTATATCTAAATTTCGGCAACATCTCCCTTAAAATATGGGTTACCAAACCTGAAAGAAAAAGATTCACTTCTATATATATCTATGCAATCTTCAAATTCAAAAACATAACAAGTGTCTCATCACACACTCATCCAGACTATTCTAGATTTTCAAGCAAAGTTTAAAATCCAAACTAGATATAACTTACAAAATAATTACAGTCTCATGAGGGATCTCTCAAAACACGGGTCCTTAGCATCATTCTTGCTACATCTAACCACCCCATGGTGCAATACATAAGTTAAGTATCTACATACAAAATGAAAATCTACAAATGGTGAGAGGGGGTTCAACCAATGCTTGGTCCTTGATCGCTATCTGGGGGGAAAGAAAACATTGAAAATATAAGCTAAAAATTCAATGAGTGGCAAGTTTTTAGAAGCAAAAACTCGTAAAACATGCTTTAAAAAATGTGTAAATATGCATTGATAATGCAATAATAATTAAAACGTTATCATCACATAATACTATAAATCACAAGTAAAGCCAACAAACATGTACCCAATCCAACCATAACAAAACGCCTAAATATACGACCAAGAATAGTTCGCACATGATTCCAAGGAATCATGCAGCCAAACCAAGCTCACGCAGTTTAGTATCTACCACGATGAACCTCCATCCAATCCAATCATGGTAGAATACTACACGGCCAAGAATAGCTCACACGAAGGAAACAGAAACACGCAGCCAGGCTGAGCTCACGCATATTTAGTACCTGCCACAGTAACGACCTCCATCCAATCCAATCATGGTAAAATACTACACGGCCGAGAATAGCTCACACGTGATCCATATCCAGAAGGAAACAGAAACACGCAGCCAGGCTGAGCTCACGCATATTTAGTACCTGCCACAGTAACGACCTCCATCCAATCCAACTATAATAAGAATACTAAACACACGGTCGAAAATAGCTCACACATGATCCATATCCACAAGGAAACATGCGGTCAAACTGAGCTCACGCATACTTAGCACCTACCACAGTAACAACCTCCATATCTGCTTCTATGTGCACATAAAGCCATCCACCATGGGTTAAACTAGGCTCGAAGCCAAAATCACATCCTCCATCCATGTTCTCACCTAGGCTCAAGTTCTCGGATTTCCAACCACGACCTCTTTCAGCTCCGAAATTCTCGTACAACCGTAGGTGGTGCTACGGAAACACATTCATATAGCCTTAGGAAAATCACTTTCTCGTTCATCAGAAACTTGAAACACGTTTTTATAAAGTTCAAACCATACACATTCTTAAACTCATGATGAGTAAACACATTGTATAAGTATAAATGAAAACGTAGTCATAAAAAGTTTAAGTCACGGTAATTTCCAAGCGATATCTTAAAATAACATGTATATGTACAGAGAAAGTTTGATAATGAACCACTCACACTTATTTAGTAAAAAGGTCCCATGCAACTTACTCAAGCACTACAAAACATGTGAACTCTCTAATGCATAACCCTTAGAGTCCTCACAACTCTCGCTCATAACCCTTAGATTTTCCAAAATCATGCTCTGATACCAAATTGTCACACCCCGTTCTAGGTTTTCCCTCTACCTAGATCAAAACCTAGATCGTGGCATGAAAATACTTTCTAAAAAAATCCTTTTTAACTTAAACTTTTATAGAACAAGTATTATGAAATCCTACATAAATTTCGACAGATCTCCCCTAAAATATGGGTTAGCCAAACCTGAAAAAGAAGAGATTTTCACTTCTATATATGTGTGTGTGTGTGCAATCTTCAGATTAAAAAATCACAAGTATGTCTCACCACACACTCATCCAGACTATTCCAAAATTTCAAACAGAGTTTAAAATCTAAACTAGATATTACTTACAAAATAATTACAGTCTAATGAGGGATCTCTCAAAACACGAGTCCTTAGCATCACTCTCGCTACATTTAACAACTCCAACTGCATTGGACTTAATGAATTGAATATTTCACCCTTATATGGATTAAATTGTCAGTGGGTTCATTGATGCCAAGCCAAGGAAAGCTTGTACTTCTTTGATTGAAGTTGGTACCGACCAAGACTGTATGGCTTCTGTCTTTTTTGGTTCCATGCCTACCTTCCCTTCCTTGATTAGGAAACCGAGAAAGACAATTTCCCTGGTGAGGAATGTACATTTCTTTGGATTAATATACAGCTCTGTTTCAGTTAGGACTTGAAGAAGTTTCTTCAGATGTTGAATATGGTCCTCACCGCTTTTTCTGTATACGAGGATATCGTCAAAATAAACCACTATGAACTGGTTTAAGAACGGTTGTAGCACCTGATTCATCAGCCTCATAAAGGTGTTGGGCGCATTGGATAAGCCAAAGGGCATGACCAGCCATTCGAACAGCCCTTCGTTTGTCTTGAAGGCAGTCTTCCACTCGTCCCCTGATCTGATCCTTATTTGGTGGTAGCTGCTTTTCAGGTCAATCTTGAAAAGATAGTGGCCTTGCCAAGCTGGTCCAACAGGTCTCCAATCCGAGGGATGGGGAACCGGTACTTCACAGTAATTCGGTTGATGGCCCTACTGTCTACACACATTCTCCAGCTTCCATCCTTTTTTGGTGTGAGTAGTGCGGGCACAGCGTATGGGCTAAGACTCGACTTGATATGACCTTTTCTCAGCAGGTCTTCTATGTGATCATGCAGGATTTTATACTCTTCTGGGCTCATTCTGTAGTGTGCTAGGTTAGGAAGTGATGCCCCTGGGATGAGGTCAATCTTATGCTGGATGTCACGAATTGGTGGTAGGCCCTATGGAACTTTCTTTAGGTGAGGGAACTCTGCGAACAAGTTCTCTGATCTGGGATTGGTAGTCTCACCTTCTTTCTCCTGGGGTTTGTCAGCCACTACAAGCCCCAATAGGTCTTGCTCCCTTTCTCTCAATATCTTCTTCCCGCCTACTGTGATGAAAAGCTGGCCTTTTTTCTTCTGTTTTAAGCCTTCAGTGTTTCTTTCTGTCTTTAAGCCGAGGACGGTCACGATCTTTCTTGCTACGAAGTTCTCACTACTCTCACTGTCAATTATGACATCACACACCTTGCTGTTAATGGTGCATCTTGTCTTGAATAGGTTGTGGCGCTAGGGGGTCGTTTCTTCTTTGGGGGCAATGAGGACTCTTTGAATAACACAAGAGACCCGTTCCCCATCATCCACTTCAATCAGCTCTATCTCTTCTTCTTCTTCTTCTTGATCTTCTTCACTCGTACAATTGCTTTCCTCCTTAGCTAATGCGATGGTTCTCCTTTGAGGGCAGTTATTGGATAAGTGGCCGGGCTCACCACACCGAAAGCACTTCCCCAAGGATGGGCGAGTGTAGTTGTTTTGGCTCGTCTCCTTTGTTGCTCCAACTTTCCTTTTGTTTGTCTCTTGGATATCAGTTTCCTTACTTTTTTCTGCAATAGATGTTGCTGGTGGATCCTCTGTATTCCTGCCGTAAGATTGCCTCTTGGACGTATTCGTTTCCCATGTGCCCCTCTTATTGGAGTTCTTCAATCGTGCCGTCATCATTTCCTCTACAGTTTCTGCGAGGGAAATGGCTTCAGATAGAAAACGAAAGGGCTGCAACTTCACCTTTTCCTTGATATCGAATCATAGCCCACCAACAAACCTTGCAATTTGATGCTGCTCTGTAAAGATTCTACTAAGAGAATACTAAGATTTCCACACCTCAATGGCAAAACAGGGACAGTACCCTGCTAAACTTTATTTATAGATAGGCCAAAACGTTTACAAAAGACTCAATACTCAAAATAAATAAAGGAAAACACATAAAAAGCATACCCAGCCTCTCATACGCCAACTGAGTATCTTCCCCAGGCTACAGCAGCCGACTCCTACAAAAGAACAAAAATAGACCTAGCTACCCAATCCCGAAAATTACCTATTTATACCACTTTCTTTCATTTCTCTTCATGGGTCCCACTGGCACGATCCTTTTCTATCATTTCCTCATTATTAGCCAAATGCGTATTTACTCTTTTGCCCTTTCTTTTATATGTGTGGATAATTGGGGGTCTTACAATACCCCTCGGTTCCAAGTTCACCTTGTCCTCAAGGTGAAAATTGGGGAACTGCTGGTTCATTTGGTATACAGATACCCAAGTGGCTTCACTGTCGGGTAACCCCTTCCATTTAATTAACCACTCATTTCCGCCTAGCTCCCGGTTCCATCGTACTCTCAATACTGTTTCCGGTCATAACTGTAGTTCGAAGTCTTCTGTTAATATCAGTTGTTGATGCTGCACTCCTTGGTTTTTCCCCAGCTTCAATTTTAACTGAGAGATATGAAACACATTATGAATAATAGCTTCAAGGGGTAATAACAATCTATAAGCTACTTCTCCAATCTTCTCAATAACACGGTAGGGACCATAAAACTTGGGTGCCAGCTTCTCACACTTCTTTCGCGCCAACGAACGTTGTCTGTACGGTCTTAGTTTCAAGAATACTTCATCCCCAACTTGGAAATTCAGCTCTCTCCTATTCCTGTCTGCCATCTTCTTCATTCTATTTTGCGCAGAATGTAAGTTCTCCTTCAGGGCATTGAGGGCTAAATCCCTTTCTTTCAACAGTTGTTCCACCTCATTATTAGGGGATTTCTTCATACCATAAGATAAAAGTGGGGGAGGGGGTCTGCCGTACACTGTCTGGAAAGGGGTTATTTTCGTGGATGCATGAAAAGTGGTATTGTACCACAACTCTACCCAGGGAATGAGTTTATCCCACTTCTTTGGCTGTTCATTGCAGAAACATCTTAAGTATGTTTCAAGACATCTATTTATCCTCTCTGTTTGCCCATCCGTTTGGGGGTGAAAGGTTGTGCTTCTCCTTAAAAGTGTTCCCATTGTAGTGAACAATTCCTTCCATAAATTGCTAAGGAAGATTTTGTCTCTATCTGTAATGATGGACTTAGGGATGCCGTGTTTGCTGACTACTCTATCCAGAAAGAGGGCCGCCACTTGTTTAGCTGTATAAGGGTGTTTCAACATCATGAAATAAGAGTATTTACTCAAACGGTCTACCACAACCATAACTACATTAAATCCACCTGCTAGAGGTAACCCTTCAATGAAATCCATTGTCCAATCCTCCAATATTCTATCAGGAATAGTTATTGGTTGCAGCACACCGGCGGGTTTGGTCGCTGCAAATTTATTCCGTTGACAAATGTCACACTCCACGTATTTTTTTACGTCTGCCTTCATTCCTTGCCAATACAGTTCCCCGTTGATTCTTTTGTAAGTTCTCAAGAATCCGGAATGACCTAGTATAGAGTCATGGAATGTATGTAGAATCCTGGGTATGAGGGAGGAATTCTTGGACATGACTACCCTTCCTTTGTACAGTAGTTTATTATTAATTCATTGGTATTTTCCCCCTTTTTCTGCGCTTTCCTTCAGATCAATTATAATCTTTTGTAGTTCTACGTCTTCCTCGACTTCCTTCTCTATCTGTTCAGCGTCTACAATTCCGATGGTGGTCATGGTGTTCAATTCCAACGGATGGTCCCTCCTTGAGAGAGCGTCAGCAGCCTTATTCTGCAATCCTGGTTGATATAATATCTCAAAGTCATATCCGAGCAGCTTCGTTAACCATCTCTGAAATTGTGGTTGAACCTCCCTCTGTTCCAGCAGAAACTTAAGTGCTTTTTGGTCTGAAATGATGGTAAACTTTCTCCCCAACAAGTGGTGTCTCCATTTTTGCACTGATAACACTACAGCCATCAATTCCTGTTCGTAAATAGACTTGGATTGGGCTCTTGGGGACAGCTTTTGATTAAAGAAAGCAATAGGGTGTCCATCCTGTGATATCACTGCTCCTAAACCCATCCCCGAGGCATCCGTTTCGATAGTAAAAAGTAGGGACCAATCTGGTAATGCCAATACCGGTATGGTTGCCATTGCTAACTTTAGTTGTTCAAACGCGACTGTAGCTTCTTCTCCCCATTTAAACGCATTCTTCTGGAGTAGTTTGGTCAATGGCGCCGTTATCTCAGCATAACCTTTAACAAATCTTCTGTAGTATCCGGTTAGACCCAAGAAGCCTCTTAGTCCCGTGATGTCCCTTGGCTGTGGCCAATTGATCATGCTTTTGATTTTTTTCACCATCTGCTTCTACTCCCTTGCTGGATATTAGGTGCCCCAGATATTGAACTTGGGAATGGGCTATTACGCACTTCTTTTTATTTGCAAACAAGTGGTTATCACGTAATATTGCAAAGACCATTCCCAAATGTTTCACATGTTCATCTATATCAACACTGTAAACGAGGATATCATCAAAAAAGACTAGGACACATCTCCTAAGGAAGGGTTTGGATATCTGGTTCATTAGAGACTGAAAAGTGGCAGGAGCGTTGGTGAGTCTGAACGGCATGACTAAGAATTCATAGTGCCCTTCGTGCGTGCGAAATGCTGTCTTCTCCACATCTTCTTCCTTCATCCTTATCTGATGGTAGCCTGATTTCAAGTCTAATTTGGAGAACACAGTTGCCCCATGTAACTCATCCAATAGTTCTTCGATTACATGTATAGGAAATTTATCAGCTGTTGTTGCTTGATTAAGCTTTCGATAGTCCACACAGAACCTCCATCCCCCATCATTTTTTTTTACCAAGAGTACTGGGCTGGAGTAAGGGCTATGGCTTGGCCGAATCATTCCCTCATGTAACATTTCTATCACCAACTTTTCAATCTCTTCCTTTTGAACATGGCCGTATTTATATGGTCTCACATTGATGGGTTTCTGATCCGGCATCGTCAGTATGTGATGGTCCACACCTCTCTTTGGCGGCAGTCCCCTAGGTGGTTCGAAAATGTCCTCATACTGTTTGAGAAGCTTTTGGACCATAGGTAGTTCTTCCTCATCTCCTTGAAGTTTTGTTTCCCCTTCATAGTTGTCTTCCTCTTCTATTTCATAACTTTGTAATTCCAAAAGGAACCCTTGGTCTTCCAATTCCCATGTTTTTTCTAATGTCGTGAGGGAGCACTCTGCCTTAATGAGGGAAGGATCCCCTTTTAATGTTACTTTCTTATTCTTTACCCAAAACGTCATAGTCAACGAAGGCCAATGTACCTTCATCGTACCCGTTCTATCTAACCATTGCATTCCTAACACCAAGTTTACACTTCCAAACTCGACGGCTAAAAAGTCTGCTATCATCGTTAGTTTTGGTAACTTCAATACTACTCGTTTACAAATTCCTCTGCCCTTGCAACGCGTGCCATTCCCAATAGTCACCCCAAACTGCGTGTCTGGCTCGATGTCTATACAAAGTTCGTCTACTAACTCTTCACGAATGAAGTTATTTGTCGCGCCACTATCAATGAGGACCACTACCTCTCTCGCCTTCACCAAGCCTTTCAGCTTCATAGTCCCCTTAGAAGTGAATTCTGTAATGGTTCTTAATTCAATTTTCTTAACCTCGGCCACTTCTAATTGGTTTAACTCTATAACTTCCTCTACCTCGCCTTCCGCTAGGGTCTCTTCCTCCTGATTTTCTTCCTCGTTGAGTATAAGCAACATTAATTCCCTTTTTTCTCTAGCTTTACAACGGTGTCCCGGGGAGTATTTCTCGTTACATCTAAAGCATAGCCCCTTGTCTAGTCGTGCTCGAAACTCCGTGTCTAATAATCGCTTAACCTGAGGCTCGTTTTTTTGGTAACTCCCTTTAATCGGAATGGTCACTTGTTTCATAGTGAACTCATTTTTTCTCGTTCTTTTTTTTCAACATTCCCCTGATTCTTTCCGGTGCTTTCTCCTCCCTTGAACACCATCCTTTCCCAATCTATTTTCGCTAATTGTAATGCCAGGTTCCGGTCATTTACCAACTGGCCTCTCTCATACACTCCTCTAAGGTCGGAGGGTGTCTACTAATAACTTCTGCTTGGAGAGACGGTTCCAGCCCAGTCAAGAACGCATCCTGGAGAACGCTCTCTGCCATCTCTGGTAATGGTGCTGAATAAGTGACGAATTTTTTGACATAGTCACTATAGGACCCTTCTTGCCGAATGCGGATCAGTCGTGCGCCTAAACTCTGTTGCCCGGTGTCGTTGAAGAAGTCAAACATTTTGCCCTTCAAGTCTTCCCACGATTCGACTCTCTTTCGGTGGTTACTCCACCGGTACCAGTCAACCTCTTCTTGCCCGAAACTAACCACGGCCACCTTGACCTTCTCCGCTTCCGGCAGGTTATTGATGTCGAAAAAATGTTCTGCTCTGAAAGCCCAAGACTCAGGATTCACCCCCGTGAACATCGGCATCTCGAGTTTTTTGTACTTACTCCGGTCAGTGTTACTCAAAGTGCGTTCCATTGTCATCTCGGTCTCCCCAACCTTCCCTTTGAGTTTCATAATTGATCCATCTGACGTTCCAGATTCCTCCCTTCTTTTATAAGTGTTATTCTCTTGCATTTCGTCAGCCATCCTGTCCATAGATTTCTTCATCTCCAGGATCATTTCCTTCAGGCCCATGATTCCTTTTTCTGTCCCATCAACCCTTTCTTCAATCTGCCTTTGAGCCATCAGCCGCGTTACCACCCCCAGTGTAGTGGCTCTGATACCAATTGTAAAGATTCTACTAAGAGAATACTAAGATTTCCACACCTCAATGGCAAAACAGGGATAGTACCCTGCTAAACTTTATTTATATATAGGTCAAAACGTTTACAAAAGACTCAATACTCAAAATAAATAAAGGAAAACACAGAAAAAGCATACCCAGCCTCTCATACGCCAGCTGAGTATCTTCCCCAGGCTACAGCAGCCGACTCCTACAAAAGAACAAAAATAGACCTAGCTACCCAATCCCGAAAATTACCTATTTATACCACTTTCTTTCATTTCTCTTCATGGGTCCCACTGGCACGATCCTTTTCTATCATTTCCTCATTATTAGCCAAATGCGTATTTACTCTTTTGCCCTTTCTTTTATATGTGTGGATAATTGGGGGTCTTACATGCTCATTCTCACTCAGGTTGGTTCTTGCGCTCAGCCTATGGAATTCTTCGATGTACTTAGCTATGGTTTGGCTCCCTTGGCGGCAATTCTGATACTGGTTGTACAACGTTTGTTCCTAGTTGGGGGGTAGAAAACGCGCCTTTAAAAGCTTCTTCATCTTCTCGCATGATTGTATAGGTGGTTTGCCAAACCTCTGCTATTTATCTCCAGTTGGTCCCACCACGCCGAGGCTCCTCCTCTCAATTTCAAAGCCACCAAGTGTACTTTCTTCCTATCCGGAGTGTCCATGTAATTGAAGAAATTCTCGGTGTTTTTAATCCAGTCCAAAAAAGATTCGATATCTCGTTTACCGTTGTAGGTTGGGACGTCAATTTTCATTTTGTAATTGTGATGAACTTCTCTTCGTGCTTCCTGTCCTCTGTAGCCGTGAGCCATTCAAAACTCTCCATTATCATTCCAGATGTTTCCTTGTTCGTCGCCACTGGAAGAGTCATAATCTTGCGTGTTCTGCCAGTCCTCGTCATCGTCTTGATTGTCATCGTCGGCGTGCCGTAGTGGAATGTCTACCAGTCTCCTTCTTTGGTCATTTCTTTGATTGGGCTAGTTCCTGAAGTTCCTTCGAGCCCGCCGGCCTCCTCTGTTTCCTGCGTTTCGGTCATAATCTTCGATCCTTGTCGGTGCCGATAGTCCGTCCATTCTTCGGGTTAGGGAATCTAAGCTGTCCATTACTCTATTCATCTTATCGTGTAAATCTCCCAAGGAGTCTTCGACGGCCAGCAAGCGTACCGTGGATGTCCTTGGAGAGAGGGTGGCGATCTCCTCCACCTCTTCTTGCTCGCAGTTATTCCCCGCGGCAGGGATTCCTCCTCTCTAGCCAGCCATCCGTCCGAGGATCGGGGCTGCTCTGATACCACTTGATGTAAATCAAAGTAGAACTAATTTCTCAAATGAATTCTCTCCCTATTCTCAGCTAGAGAATGGCTATTTATTGATGAATTGTATGTGGTAGTTACAATTAGTTTGGGGTATAACTAATCAGTTTTAACAGCTGATTAGTTTCAACTAACAACAGAATATAGCAGACTAACTATCTAACTCAGCAAACTAACTATCTTATTACATCACTCTCGCTACATCTAACAACCCCAACTGCATTGGACTTAATGAATTGAATATTTCACCCTTATATGGATTAAATTGTCAGTGTGTTCATTGATGACACATTGGTTTATTCGAAAAGGAAGGAAAAGCATGATGGACATCTCAAAATAGTATTACATACGTTACGAGATAGGAAGTTGTAACCTAAGTTTAGCAAATGTGAGTTATGGCTTAGACAAGTGATTTGTTTTGGTCACGTTATTACACCTAAAGGAGTATTGGCAGATCCTTAAAAGTTGAAGCAGTACTTTGGCCCACAACAGTTACTGAGGTATGTTGTTAGCTTAGTCTGAATATTATCGAAGTTAGCTCTTCCATTAACCAATTTGATCAAGACCTCAAAGTTGTGTGGACTGAAGTGAGTGAACAAAGTCTTTAGGGACTGAAAAGATGACTTGTTGCAACACCTAGTTTTAACACAATCCTAATATCTCAATCAATATTCATGCAGTTTCTTTAGCTGACAAATAAAAATGTGAAGTGAGGATTTAAAAATTTAAGAGAAAAAGGGTTAATGAATGATTTTAGAATTAAACAAGCAAAAATCAAAATATGTTGTGATAACTAGAGCACAATCTATCTATCTAAGAATCATCAGTTTCACAACATAATAAAACACATAGATATTACGTATCACTTCATTAGAGAAGAAATTAAAAAAAGAGAAATCGAAGTTACCCACTGCAACTCTTCATTTTTGCCCACTTTTTTGTGCTTCCATTTCTGTTGCTTCTCTCTATACTCTTCATTTTCAATCTTCTCTCTGAGTACTTCCTTCAAAAGGAGCAAGACCACGAACCATGGCTTTTCAGAAGATCAAGGTCGCCAATCCCATCGTTGAGATGGACGGAGATGAAATGACTCAAGTTATCTGGGAATTAATTAAGAATAAGCTTATTTAACCATTTTTGGAATTGGACATCAAGTATTTTGACCTTGGCCTTCCCTACCGTGATGCCACAGATGATAAATTAACAATTGAAAGTGCAAAAGCTACTTTAAAGTACAATGTAGCAATCAAATGTGCAACAATTACTCCAAATGAGGCACGTGTTAAGGATTTGGCTTGAAGCAGATATGGAGAAGTCCAATTGGACTGTTGTTTTTATGGAATGAACCTCTATTTCATTTATCATTTAGCAAATGTACAAGCCTAAATATACTAAATGAGGAATACGCTAAGGAAAGAATCATCAAAATAATATCATAATAATATCTCCTAAAAATACTCTAAATACTCCAATACCCTCCCTCAAACTCAAGGTTTGAATCACGAACTTGAGTTTGCTAAGAAAAGAAACAAATCAGTAGATCAGAAACCCACGGAGAACAAACACAAAAAGCTTCTAGGCTAAAACAAACCCACGAATAACAAAACAAAGAACTTCTGGGATAGAAATATAGATCCTCGTATAGAGATCTATAACAAAACCTTCGAAGAACGAAACAAAAACTCATGGGCTTGATAGAGAGATGGCAGAACGACATGGGGGGAAGGTTGGCTGGATCTGGGGCGGAGGGATCAGAATCAAACAGAGACGAGCTGAACAGATCTTGAAACGAGATTGGATCGGTGGGACAGAGCAGTTGGAAATCGGAGCTGTGCAGGACGAATCTGAACCAAAACTGGTCAATAGTGGAGCAAATCGAAACCAGAGGCGGAAACCATATCAGAGCAGGTTGGAATTGGACTGAACGGATTCAAAATCTGGAGGTGAAAAGAACAAAAACCGAACTGATCGGAGCTGAGAGGCTAAGCGGAACTGGACGAAAAATGAATCGGGGGAGGATGGTGGTGAAGACGAATAGGATTTCTGGTTTGGATGGCGCAGATTTGAGCAGCAAAGGGAATTAAGGTGCGGCGACGGTAACATATTTGCAGATCTAAGGGGCGGCAGCAGCTAATGAGGGATGGCTCTGCCTCCGTCGACGAATGATCAACGGCGGCAGACATCGAACGGAGATGTGGGGGCTAGATTCAATGAGACAAAGAAACCTAGAGCTCTGATACCATGTTGTTTTCATGGAATCAACCTTTATTTCATTTATCATTTAGCAAAGGTACAAGCCTAAATATACTAAATGAGGAATACACTCAAGAAAAGAATCATCAGAATAATATCATAATAATATCTCCTAAAAATACTCTAAATACTCCAATAAGAACTATCAAAAATATTATGAATGGTATTGTCTTCAAAGAACCGATTCTTCGCAGAAATGTTCCTCGCCTTGTACCAGGTTGGACGAAGCCTATTTGTATTGGAAGACATGCTTTTGGTGATCAATACAGAGCTGCTACTGATACAGTCATCAGACGACCTGGGAAATTGAAATTTGTTTTTGAGGGGCAGGGGACGTAAGAGATAGAGGTTTTCAATTTCACTGGTGCTGGAGGAGTTGCGTTAGCTATGTATAACACAGATGAGTCCATCCACTCTTTCGATGATGCATCAATGGCCACTGCTTATGAGAAGAAATGGCCTCTTTACCTTAGCACAAAAAATACTATTCTAATGAAATACGATGGAAGATTCAAGGATATATTCCAAGAAGTCTACGAATCTAAGTGGAAATCGAAGTTTGAGGCTGCTGGCATATGGTATGAACACCGTCTCATTGATGATATGGTGGCTTATGCACTAAAGAGTGAAGGAGGTTATGTCTGGGCATGTAAGAACTATGCTGGAGATGTTCAAAATGATTTCTTAGCTCAAGGATTTAGATCTCTTGGGTTGATGACTTCTGTATTGGTTTGTCCTAATGGAAAGACAATTGAAGTAGAAGCAGCTCATGGCACTGTTACACGACATTTTAGGGTTCATAAAAAAGGTGATGAAACCAGCACAAACAGCATAGCATCCATCTCTGCTTGGTCTCGTGGCCTTGCTCATAGGGCTAAACGAGATGACAATGCTAGTCTCTTAGAGTTCACCGAGAAACTAGAATTGACTTGAATCGATGCTGTGGAATCTGGAAAGATGACCAAGTATCTTGCTCTTATCCTTCATGGATCCAAGCTTTTGTGTGACCAATATCTGAATACTGAGGAGTACATTGATGTTGTTGCTGAGGAACTAAAATCCAAACTCCTCAAGGCATAGTGGCTAGATTGTGAAGACTGATTGCTGAAATACATGAAATGAAGTAGACAGGAGACAAACTAACGAACGGGAACTATGTTGAATTTGTTGTTGGCGGCTCTTTGAGGTTACTTCTTTATTCTGTGTTTGAAAAATATTGACTTTAATTGTCAAATAATGACAACTTAAGCTTCAGTTCTCATAATCTACTCCCATTCTGCACTTCGTTCGAAACTGAATGTGTATTTTTTGTCTTTTAGTTTTTAGTTTAGGAAGTTGCTTGCAATAAGTAATCATCTTGGTTTTCTTGGTTTCAAAAAAGAGAAACAGAAGTTATCAAGATTCATACTTTCTCAAATATTTTATTAAGCTTGCATTGGAGAACAGTTTCTACTGATTGAAAAGCTCTAAATAGCTTAAATTTAGTCTTGATCAAACCTATGACATGAAGCTTTATCAATGAGAGAGGAAGTTTCAGTAGACTTAGTCTATACATAGGGCTCCATATGTAACCTGCAGATTTCTAACAAAATACATTGATTATTTCTTTAATATAACACTAACAAATACATTCAAGGAAACAAGGAAACTATAACTACAGAATTTACAAAAATAAATACTCCATTTTCCTTGAGGACCCTATAGTTTGTCATCAATTGCTTCAATATGTGGTGGAACAGATCAAGAACGAAATTTTATACATAAAAATAAAAAACTGATAGAAAATCATATAGTTCATCGTTGTGATTTACCTCCAAACTTCTTCGAGCTTCCTAGTTGCATTTTCTCGATAATTATTTCCACACTAAAATTAAAAGTTGCCCACACATAAGCAATCAATGAAGAAAGGATAAACCTATCAAAACACTCAATACTCACCAATAGAGAGTCTAGGTACCAGGAAAAATCACATAGAAATAGAAACAATCAAAATGTTGTGGAGAGATTGGAAAACAGCACACTCATAAGCACAAAAATACACACTAGAAAACTAGATAAACAGTGCAAGGAGAGAATTAGAAATCAAGTAATACGAATACTACAGCTTTGTCAAGAACAGCATGGAAAGGACATGTTTCAAATGTACTCATATCACGAACATCCATTCTCACATCTGTTTGATTATAAAGGAACATCAATGAATACTTGAATCATGAATCAAATTTAAAAATTCACATCATCTACAGTCTAATTCGATAAATAATAATATAAATAATGCAATTCAACTTCAAATAGAAACAAAATGAATTCGAATTCTTCATTTCAAGAAAATACAAGGGAAAAGAACTCAAGGATCATGTGGATCACAAAGTTTGAATTACTAGAATCTAAATTTCCATATGTTAGATATCATCAAAAGCAGTTAGAACAAACGTTAGTTATCAATATGTTAGTTGACAGGAACTATATAATCAAACACATAAACATCCACATTGTCATTCACTGTAGGCTACTTTGATACACAAAAATATGGATATTTTCAAAAGTTCAAGCATAGACAAAAACATATCCTTGTCTGAAAATAGCCAACTACAAAAGAGAAGTTCAAGATTTATATACAAAGTGTCAGCTGCATAAGAACAAGCAAGATGCAAGGATCTATATATTGTGCAGTTGGGTATTAATGGGCAAGAACTAACAGCAAGGTACCAAAATAAAACTGTATCAATTTACCTTGTCTAGAACTAAACAGGATATGTAAATCTTGCAAACAAACAAGTTTTTTGAATCAAACCTGTCCAAAGATTTTGATTCAAGTGATATGTGTGGATTGTGATCTTTTGTGCCACCCATCCATTCCTCCTTTTATAACCATTTAAATCAATAAATAATTTTATGTTCAAACACAAGTGGACAACCTTTGTTAAAGCACTCCTTCCCAAAACAAATAGCATTAACCAACCTTTTTGAATTCAACACGTGGGGATAGAGATTGAATCTCTGATTTTCTGGTCTAGGGTACCTTTCCTAAACTAGTTGAATTCCATTTTCTGCACCAACTTTAGAGAGTATATATACATCAAATAAATTTGTTCAACTCAAAGTTGGACAACCTTAGTATTACTCCAAAGCAAACACATCAAGTAAATTCATGTTCAGCTCAAAGTTGGACAATCTTAGTATTACTCCAAAGCAAACAGTACTAACTTTTCCATTAAATATTTAATTTTAACATCAATAACTTCAGACGGATGCCTGTCAAACTTGTGCTTGCATGCTATGGAACAAAAGAATGCAAACTGACAAGCGATAACAATATCATGATATTGAAAAACAATCTATATCATTTTTTTAACTGACCTGAGCAGCACCAACTCCTTCCTCTGCTTCTTTGAGCCGCACAAGCAATTCACCTGCAGCCAGCATAGCTTCAGTAGTATCTCTTACTTTAGCTTGAAGTCCCTTGTTCTCATCTCTTAGATAGCACCTCTCTCGCTCTCTTTCAACTTTAAGAGCTGAAATTTCAGCAGCAATGGCATTTATAAACTTGGACTCTGCTCCCTCCACTCCTGCTCTAGAAGCTGCCCTTTTTACATCCCCAATTCCATCCTGTATTTTTCTATGTCGTAAAAGCAATTGCATGTGCTTTTCTTCCAAGTCTGCCTATTGTTCTAGCAACCGTGCATGCCCTGCTAGTCATTTGCATAGCTTCCTCCAGCACATTTTTATCAGCTTGACCACTCGTTTTCTTTTATCTGCTAACAAACTGCTTGCTTCAAGTTCACTTCTGAGTTCTTCAGCAAGAGAGATCCATTTTCTCTCCTCAGTCCAACGAGCCCTCTCCTGCTTAAGTTTCTCTTTTTTTGAAAAATTTAAAACCAAATACACTTGCAATCAATTGTTCGTACATGATGGAATCCAAAGAAAAAGAAAAAACACAGACGAGAGTGGAAGATGATCCACAAGAAATTGAGAATGAAAGAGAAGTAGTGAAATGGACTAAGCAGAGCAGAGGTTGGAGTAGCATCAGGCTGCTTCGCTGGGGCTGCATCTTGAAATGCTGCTGTACCATTGTATTCCTCATTCAACCTGCTTAATAGAGAAAATATGGACATGTCAATACTGAATCTATTGACGGCACCATGAATTTAAGGAGCCAAGAACAAGTCTGCCATATAGATTTCATCTCCAGTAGCATATTTCCCAGCATGAGGTTTTTGCAGCTTTAAGTGCTGTAAAACCTTTTTCAATATAATGTTGAACCCAAGAGAATCCATAGAATCAGAAATGAGGTGATGATTCAGAATGAGAACGATTCCAGTTTCCATTTCCAAGAGTATATCGTGTTAATTTGAATGGATTATTATTGTAACTCCTCCTGCTCAAGTTTCTCCTCAGCACTTTCTTCTGTTGATTCAGAAATTGCACCAAGAGGTGGAGCAACGGTAGGCTCAGGATAAGTCAATTGTAAAATAGAATTTTGCTTTCACAAGGATGCAGAGGGTGAATCAATGTAGTGTTGCAGCTGACTTCTTAAATCCTGAATCTCTTCCATTAGCACTTCTCTCTCACCCAAGTAGTCATAGAAATTCCTGTAACTTTGCAATTCATCTTGAACTTTTTTCAACTCCATTCGTTTCTGTAGGACTTCAAGGTGATTTTCATATTTTTCCTACAAAATCTGTACATACCAAAGTTAAAGATGAAATAATCTAGGCGAAAATATCTCTACATAAAAAAACTCAGACCTTATGCTCGTGTGATGGACAACAGTTCCTCCTCCATGAACTCCTCAGTCGATAAAACACCGTCCATGAGGCTCTCAAGGCAAAGAATTTTGTCCTTCTGGCTTGACCAAGCACATCATTGCATTCTCTTTCATGCTTGTGCTGTTGTACCTGTGAAATTGGCCAAGCAAAGTCAAGCTAAATCAAGAGACCCAGGTAAGCACGTATAGAGGATTAAATACATACAGGCAAATTTTGAAGGAACGTACCAAACGGTTGAGTTGACTTATATCAAATGCTTGCTTGTTATAGTACTCTTCAAGTTCCATCTCTCTTCTGATAACCCCAGCAAGAACTTTCTCAACTCCCTACAGAAGAACAAGAATTATTAGCAACATATACACTAACCAGCTAGAAAAACATAGAATTTCAACTTGGCATACTTTCTAAGTGGACATGTAGACTTCTGTTTTCCAGTTTGAGAAATCTCAGCAAGAATATTAATATGATTCCCCCCACTTAGTCTTTGTTCGTCCTGAGCAAAGTAAATTTACTAAAAGCAATCAATCATGCAACATGCACGAGAAGCAAACATCAACTTAAGTAAAAAAGAAAAAGTCATGCAAATATGTAAACAATGTTTTTCAAACAAGTCGTCTTAGTTCAAACATCAACTCAATGCCTTAACAGTATCCAATCTTACACTAAACTTTATTCAAACTATCAAAACGACTATAAACTATCGGTTGAGGTTAGGGTTTAACTAAGTTTATCAGGAACAAGCACATTTAGATAGACACTCAAGTTTTGCTACTTCGACGCTAGACATGCTTTCAAAAGATGAAAAGCTCCTTAGACTTGTTTTTTCCCTACTGTGGATCGAGGAGGATTCCTCCTCTTTTCAAAGCACTTAATCAAACTCGATGCTATGTTTAAAGCACTAAGAGCAAATGGACTATTTTTGGTTAGGCCAAAAGTGAAGTTTTCCCCCAAAAGCTCTGATAGTTAGGGAACTCAACACACTCTACTTGACCTAATCGACTTGACTCTCTATTTTTTATGAGTTTTTTTTAATACATACTGCATATGTTTTTCTTTTATAGTTGTTGATTGTCTCACTTTTTTATGGTTTGCATTTACAAGTTTCTCTTTGCTAGAACTGGTGGTCTAACCTTTCTATGGTTCTACACTTAGTTTCTAAGTTTGATTGCTCCCTTCGGAGTGACAACAAGCCTCGTTTTCCCCCTACTGTGGATCGGGAAGGATTCCTCCTCTTTTCAAAGCCCTCAATCAAACTCAATGTTAAGTTTGATTGCTCCCTTTGAAGTGACAACAAACCTCGTTTTCCCCCTACTGTGGATCGGGGAGGATTCCTCCTCTTTTCAAAGCCCTCAATCAAACTCGATGCTATGTTTAGAACGCTAAGAGTAGGTGGTCTGGTTTTGGTTAAGCTATGTCTCACTTTTTAATGGTTTGCATTTAAAAGCTTCTCTTTTCTTTCTTTGGTATGAAATGTGGTAACTAGGCCTTGCTAGAACCGGTGGGCTAACCTTTCTATGTTCTACACTTAGTTTCTAAGTTAGACTGCTCCATTCGGAGTAACAACAAGCTTTGTTAATGCCCACCGTTTTCTAAAGGGATCTAATCTAGTTCATTATGGCTAGCTAGACAAGAGGCTCCTAACTTATGTTTGGCAAGACAAAATTGTTCAAACCGTCTCCACTCTAAAGAGTACCTCCTATCATTTTTGAACTCTATCTAAGCTAGGGTTGGACTAAGTGCATCATAGGCAAGTCACGACAAAGCAACAAATGAAGACAAAGCTAGAAAAGCATCCATGCACTTATTTATTATATACGTGCAATCAAACATTCACAACATACATACCACTTTCTCAATCAAGCATTCACATCTCAATAAGGTATGGATAAAAAGGGGCTTGAAACAAAAAAGACAGCAACTTATTCTCAAATTTCAGCACATATACTCATCAAAATTCATAATTTCACATCACAAACCCGAGCTCAATGCTCAAGGGTTGACAGTCATGTTTTTTATGTAAGATCTAAGTAAGCTAAGAAGCTATAATGTTCATTATTGTAAGGAAAAAAATTTGAAATTTTTTTAAATTTGGGCAATTTTTGAAACCCCCAAGTTTAGACCCCACTCTAAAAATAGTTTTGACCTCAAAGCTTTTGAAAATCAAAGTAAAGGAAGAAAAATAAGGGGGAACAGTGGACTCCCCTGCAAGGATCGACATCCTTGACTTTGGTTTGAAGCTTGCACGGATAAACCTCTTCATTCCTTTTTCATTGGTTATTCATCCTTGTTCCTGAAAATCAAAGGAAATTCTCTCAATTTTATTTATTACTAAAATTAGGATACATATAAGTCTTAACTAGTCTAAAATAATTTCAACAGAAAAAACCCATTTTCTTCCCGCCTAAAATAATTAAAATTTTAAAACATTTATGAAATGTATTGTGTATAAATAATTTCACGTGACAAAAAAATCTAAATTTCATTCATTTCTCTTCCATTTTTTGGTACCCTGATTCGGTTTCTTAGATTTCCTTACTTTAAATTTCAATGGGAAAAACCCAAAAGAAAAACTCCTAAAATTTCTCAAATACTTTCAAACTCCACCTAGAAAATCTTTAGAACTTCTATTCCATAAGTCTTTATCTTTGTCCTTATTTGGGCAATGTCCTTATTCCAAGAACAAAATTGATTGTTCAACCATGTCACTTTTAAAAGTTCTGTTTGTTTTTGGTCTCGATATAGATTCAATTCCAAGATAGTCTAGTAAAACGGGTGTTATTTGTGAAAGATGGAGAACATTTGGTGCTACTTCCAACCATCACCCAGTTAAATTCTATCTAAAATGTAATGAAGTCAAGCATCAAAGACAATTTATGATTTAATGCAGTGGGAAATACTTAAACTTTAAAATACTATCATGTTACATAACTTGAAAAAAACAACAAAAAAACTCCTACGTTTTCAGTTAAAGGAAACACTTGCCTCTTATCACGCTTTTCCTTCACTCAACAGCAACATCATGCTTTTGGTCTGTTTTCAAAGAACAATTCTGAAATTGCGAAAAAAAAAATCGAACTCAAATGTAAGATCACAGCTAAAATGAAAAATTTAATCGTAGAGATCAAAATTTAAGCATCTTCTAATAGTACAGGAGCTGCAAAAGAGCTCTTTTCAACCTCTGAATAACCGATTGAATGCTAACGTTCGTACAGATGTGTGTGTTTAGTGGACATCAGGATTCTGCCCGAGCATGGTTTCTAGAGGTCCCATTTTGGAGGGTTAGTCCTTTTCTCTTAAACAAATTTTTCTGCAAGACGTTGATGAGAAATAAGGATGACATGATAAGAAGTAATTACAAATGTTTCTAAGCGTTTTAAAGACTTGAAGTATAGTGAAGAAAAATGACTTTGGAACATATACATATACTAGTTAAATAGGTTGTAACTTATAAACTTTGTCAAAACCTAGTACTTTAATCTCTAGTCTACAGCCCCATGAGATTTAAATAGGCATTTTCTAATTTCCCACCTAAACAAACATGTTGCATCACATCCAATCCATTGATGAAAGAACACATACTGTTTGAATTTTTTTCCAAGCCACTAACCAGCCCCTCCTTATCTATGATCGGCGATCAACTCCTCAACCACTAATTACATTTAAAAGAGTGATGCAAAATCATTGTGTGAAAGCTCAAACCTTTGATGGAATGGATCCCACCATCACTCTCTTTCTATTCCCTTCAAAACCACATTATTTTCATAGCAAGAGGGGCCTCAAAGCTTCTTCCAATTAACATAAAAGAAGAATGAAAGAGAGGAGAGAAAGGGAAAGTGGTTCAAAAGCTATGGAAAAAAAGTAAAAGAACATGGTCCACTCATTGTCACATGTTAGATAGATGATAATGTTAGGGCAAGACAATGAAAGACAGAATGCTTTTGGAGCCTTCTCATCCTCTGCTTTGGAAGATTTTAACAAACTAAAATATGCAAACGTTACAAGAAAGTTCTTTGGAGATTTGAAATAACCCAAAATAAAGAAAAAGGAAAACCCCAATATGTACAAATTTCAGAATCTGAAACTATGTTTTACCAGAACCACATGAAATTATTGGAACATAGTTCGTTCAATTAACTTTCTATTCAATAATTGAAACAAATAGAAAGAGGACAATTGAATATTAAACAAATATGGATTTAATTGGGAACTCACGGAGTAACGATCTCAGGCGGTTTGTCCGGGGGTCATCGCTGGAGTTGGAAGAGAGAGAGGGATTAGAAGGGAGAGGAAGAGGAGCGTCTGATAACCCAGCGGAGTCTTTGATGAGTGGAGTAGTAGTAGTGGTAGTGGAGGTTCCAGGGAAATCGAAGTCGATCCGGTGAGAGTGAGGGAATCGAGAAGGTCTGTTGAAGAGAGTGGAAATTGCAACCGAATTCGGTGAGGATGGTGGAATCGGAATTGGGAGGGAAGAAGAAAAGAGCGTCGGAGGTCGAAGTAGAGGAGGAATCGACAGTGGAGAAAGGAGGCAGAGGAGGAGAATCGGCCTATAAAGGAAGAGGGAGGAAGTGAGAGAGAAAGGAGAGGGAATTAATTAATTAAAGAGAGTTAGGGTTTGAGAAGAGAAAGGGAAAACGGAGTGTACGTTACAGAAAGAAGAAGAAGAAGAGGAGGAAGGGACGCGCTAGGAGAAGAAGGTGGTGGTGGATCGGCCAAATGGGTATATCGCAGGATAGGGTTTGTTGATTAGAGAAACGGAAATTGAGAGAGAGGACGAAGAAGACGAGAGAGAGAAGGGGAGAGGAGAGGAAGACTTGACCGTTAGAGAAGAGGGGAAAGAAATTTTAAATGTGAGAGACCGTACAGGGAGGTTTTTATTAGAACAATTGAAGAAGAGTTAATCTTTCTTTTTTCTTTTTCTTTTTTTTCTTTTTTTGGAAATTTTACTTAATTGGATCTAGAGCATTTTATATAACTTTGCAAATTAGATTTCGATAATCACATTTTTTTCTATTAGCACCATTTTATTTGTTTTTTCATCTTTTTGTTCAACCAAGTAAATGTTTTAAGTCATTTGCAAATTAGATTTCAATAATCATATTTTTTAAAAAAAAAATTAATTCATAATTTATTTGAATATAGAACTAAAAAGGGAACTAATTTAAAAGATAGTAATTAAAATCAAAATATTAACACACATATAACAATATTTAGTTAAATTTTAAAAAAAAAATCCTTCTTAATTTTGTTGTTTGGATAAAAAATAACCTTAAACTTTCAAAAGTTAAAAAGAAACTTTTAAAAATAATTCAAAAATACATTTACACGTAGATGAAGATATTGACATGCTTCTCTAAACAACTTTTCAAAACAATGTTGGGTGAATTTTGAAAAAAGTTTAGAAACTAGGGGCCGTTTTTAAACAAATGATATATATAGTTTTTTTTTTTTTTCCAGCAGAGTCTATACTCTATCTCTCTCTTTCTTTTTTCTTTTTTTCATTTTTTAAGGTGAGTGAACTCTTCTTCTTCTTTTTTTAAATCCATTTTATTTTTAGTTTATTTCTTTATTTTTTTCCTTTTTTTCCCACCTATTATCCATCCCTTCTTACTTATTGTTTTTTTTTCTTTATATTGTTTATACTTCTCAACCAAATTTATTTTAATTTTAAAAATCCTAATTTTAGAATTAGAGTTAGTTTATAATACATCTTCAAACGTTTAATTTAAAAATAAATCCTTTTAAGAAAGTTAGACTTAAACATGCACGCTATTCACCACCCCTACTTAAAAGTTAAGCACATATTCATGAGTTATATCACAAATACATCCACAAACCCGAGCTCAATGTTCAAGGGTTGACAACCATGCTTTTTATGCAAGATCTTAGAAGCTATAATGCTCATTATTTTAAGAAAAAAAATTTGAACATTTTTTAAATTTGGGCAAAATTTGAAATCCCTTAAGTTTAGACTAAACATGCAAGCTAAGTAACCTATTACCCCTATTTTAAAAAAATTGTTTTGTCCTCAAAACTTTTGAAAATCAAAGTAAAGGGAGAGAAAAATAAGGAGGAAGAGTGGAGTACTCCCCTAGAAGGATCGACATCCTTAACTTTGGTTTGAAGTTTGCATGGATAAAGCTCTTCATTCCTTTTTCATTGATTTTCATTGATAAAATGAATTGGTATATATATATATATATATGAATGAACACAAGTTTTCCTTATTTGAACCCAAGTGCAAATTCAATTAAGGTTTCTTGGTGAGTCAAGAGTCGAACATGAGGACTTATACTAAAAATATATTTATATTTTAAAATGATCTTAAGGTGATGAATATAAATGATGCATCGGAGGAAAACTAAAATAACTATTTAATTACAAAGGACAATATAATGATATATCCATTTCAGTGTTTAAAGCCACATTTATCTTATCACTAAGATGCTTGCGCAAGTTGATTTTAAACGAAAGATTAACTTTATCTCTAAAGTTATTTCTATCCTTGTTTATCAAAGTTTCACAATCACTTATTCTCTCAAGCGTCGATTACTTCTACTTAATCGATTTATCAAATTGATTCAAGTAATAAGTTAAGCACACATTAATTAAGATGAACTTTTACTTATGCAACACTTGTAGTCCAATCTTCTCAGCCTCGTTAGGAATTTAATTACTCATAATAGAAATAAAAGAAGGCATGATTAGACAAGGATAAATGAAAACCATATTTATAGCATTAATAAGGTCTCAGTCTATATCCATTTCAAGGCTTTGATGACATAAATGCCCAATTATATGAAGGGACAAATAACTTAATCTCACATCCTACATAAATTTTATGTAATATAAATTAGATAAAATATCATAAGGATTCAACTTTCATTCCAAATCCAACACAATAACAATTGAGTGAAATTATGATAAATATATAGTTTACAAAATCTAGTGGGAAGGCCAATGAAAAATGAATGGAATAGATAAACAATCTGCTATTGGGAAATTAAACAAATTACAATATATTTACACAATTTTGTAGTTAGCTATCGATTTATTCAACATTATAACAAAAAATGGATAATGTTCTTAATAAATATCCAAGTAAAATAGAACCCCATAGAGAGCCTTGATAGGCCGTATGTTCGGGTATATCGTCCTCCAAAGTCCTAGCCTAGATTCAAGCCTGAAGTTTCAATTACAAGGTTGCAAAGAAGAAAGCAACTAGCAACCAGAGTATGAAATGCTTCTCTGGATCTTGCAAAGAAGACTAATAATGAGTACCAATGATCTAGATGGACCTTCTGATTTAGGCCTTATGTACCCCTTTTCAGCAGCTACCTAAAATGATCAAACAAAAATAGCAGCTAAGTAGGAATCCAAAACTTGTAAGTGTGATATGAGTACAATAAACATATGAATTCAATAAACTAAGACATATATCCAATAAGTCTCCCACTTGTCCTAGTTTACAAACATCGTAGACCTAAACTCTGTAGGTGACCTTCAATCACTTTAGCCGTCAGGGCTTTTGTAAAAAGGATCAGCAATGTTTTGCTCAACAAATATTGGGGTTACTACACCGTTACGACGATGCACAATCACCCAGATAAGGTAGTACAATTTTACTTACGCTTCTTCACACTATTGCTCTTCCACTTAGAGTGATTATTGATTTCAATGTAGACTTTCTAGCATCTTTAAAAATCATGTTTAATGTATATAGTAAGGATCATATCCTTAACACTATACACAAACATATAGTCTTTTGTTTTCTAAACTGTTTTAGAATATTCTTAACGGCACTATTCAGTGATCACGTCCAGGATTGGACTGATACATATTAACCATTCGTATTGAGTAGCAAATGTCAGGTCTAGTACATAACATTACGTCCATCAAACTTCCGACAAAGGAAGCATAGAGAATATTTCTCATATTCTCAACTTCTTGAGGTTATTTAGGACATTCTTCCTTTGATAAATAAATTCCGTATATATGGCAACAGACCCTTTTGGAATTTTGCATCTTATATCTAGACAACATTTTATCTATATACGATACTTGAGACATGTCTAGTGTTCTATTCTTGTGGTTCCGAACAATTTGGATTTTGAGAACACATTGCACATTTCCAAATATTTTATTTGAAATTGCATAGTTAGTCATTTCTTGACGTCAGAAAGATAATTTACTTCATTCTCAATGAGTAGAATATCATCGACATATAAAACTAAGAATGCTACAATAGAATTAATAACCTTTTTTGTAAACACAAGGTTCATCAACACTTTGTTCAAAACCATAAGATTTGATTGCAATATCAAATCTTATATTCTAAGATCTAGATGCTTGTCCACTTTTATGCCCTCGTTAACCAATAATAATCATGATTTGTTTTCACTTCTTTGCCGTGTCTTTTGCAATATTTTTATACTAAGATAGAGAGGAAGATGAAAAGATTATGCGGTGGAAATGATCAGATTCATGCATTAATAGATATCATTGGAGGGATCAAATGTTTTTTTTTTATGACGGACTAAACTTAAAATGGGAAATGAAAAGCATTGGGTGAAAGACCAAATTACGTTTTAAAAGATATTAGTATATCATGTTGTAAATTAATTGATTGATATAAGAAAATGGAATCCCATCGAGATTAAAATACTAAATTAGTATTTTTCAAAGATTAATTTTCAAATAATCTTTAAAAAAAATCTTTTAAATTTAAGAAAATAAAATCTAAACCATCCTATATAAAAAAAAAAAAATCTTTAAAAAACGATCAAAATTACAAAGAATAACCAAATCTTAATCACGACCATTTTTATCGTGGGTCTAGCCATTTTTATGGGGCTTGTGAGACTTCCATTTTTTAAATTAATATTTTACCTCGTTATATTTAGATACATATATGTATAAAGTAGATATTTATATCTAATCTTTCATAATCCAAAACCATAAGAAAAAAAAGGCCCCTATCTCTCAATAAGAACAAGCATGCAAAAAAAAATAACCTACCATATTTGTACGTGTCTTTTACAACAATTTCAATGAAAAAGTTTTTGCACGCCATTATTCTTAACTTTACATGTATAAGCATACCCTATATCCGTATTCCATATTTGTACGTGTGTCTTTTAAGACAATTTCTATTTTTGAAATGAACGAACTAAAACGACGTTAAAAATAGTAATTTCTAATTTTGAAACTTAAAAAACTACTTCAATATTTTCAACAATTCAATGAAAAAATTATTGGGTACAATTATTCTCAACTTTACATATACAACCGTACTCTATATCCGTATATGGTATCTATACATGTATATGTAGAACCATTTATATTTTTGAAATGGATGCACCAAAATGAAATATGAAAATAGAAATTTCTATTTTTGAAAAAATTTAAACTAAATTTTTTATATTTTAATTAGAATTATTCTCCCACAATTAAACATAGACCGTCGATATTTATTTATTTATTAAAGAAACACATACCGTCGATATTATGGCCGATGTTTACGATATTTTAATTACTTTTCAGATAATTCAACCAAATTTGTATTGTATAAATATAAAACGCTCTGTGAAGAAGAGTTTATCTTTTTTCCAAATTTACTCATCCTCGAATCTGAAGTTCGTTCTCTTCTCACGCCCATAGCTAAAGAGATAAAGAGAATTCATCTGCTGTTCTTCGATTTATAGAGCTCAAGATTCATCTGCTGTTCTTCGCATGGCCCGGGTTTTTTCTCTTTCCCAGTCTTTCATTTCCTCCAAGTTTCAATTATCGGTTTTGATTCCGTCTTCCTTTACTCTCGGTCATCGGAACCGCTCTACACGGTCCGGCAAGGTCAAATTCATCGAAGTTGACCTCGAATCGTCCTCTTTCGGGGCTGATTCAGAGATTCTTGCTATTAGGAAGCTCGACGACTTTGTACAAAGGATTATTGTTGAGCGATTCACTCCTGATTGGCTTCCGTTTGTGCCCGGTTCGTCTTTTTGGGTTCCTCCACGCCGTAATAAACCACGCAGGGTTGTCGACCTATTCGATAAATTGGTTGAACCGATCGCTAAAGAGGATTCCCCTTCCCTTGCCAACGCCCGTGGTTGGCCCTGCTTAGATTTTTTCGCCAAAGGTATATAGATAGATAGATAGATAGATAGATGTGCAATTTACGTTTTTTTCTTTCCCGATCGATTTTCGTTTAGTGGTTGATTAATGGGGGATTGATGATTGAAAGTGGTAATTTTTAGGCGTTGGTTGTTCTGTGGCTTGTATTATGATTGGGAATTTGTGTTATTCGCTGTTATTTCAGAGTGATTGAATTTTTTTGATGTTCTTCTAAATTGGAGTGCTAAATCAACCGTCTTTTTGTTTTAATGCTAAAAAAACTACTGCTTCGTTGGTGCATATGGATTGGGATGATACCTGTGATAGATTTGATGGTGTGTGAAGATCTAATTCGAATTGTTTCAATTACAGAACAATGGTGTCCTTGTCTATTCTTTAAGGTTTTATAATGTAATTAGCAATCTGGTCTGAAATTGTGTTGTAGAAGCCTACCATAGGGTTTCATTTATTGTGACAAGGTTTTGTCTTTGAATAATGTTCACATTTGCTGAGAAAGGATGAGTATATGTGATCGATCTGATTTATTAACTTACTGTCTTGATATTTTGGCTGAATCTTAATTCAGAATCATAATTTGCGGTTGCAGTCAGGATGTAAAACATGAGAGGGAACACTGTATGATATGTTTATGGTTTATGTTAACTAGTTACTAGTTACATGATTTGGTAGTTTTGAGTTGTGATTACTTGAAATTCCAAATGACTTATTGTTGTGCTTTTGATAACACATTTAGATTACAATTCATCAAGCATTTACTAAATTACACAGAATATGAAATCCTTGGTCATTTGCTCTAACCCCCAACTTCTTGATCTGTTACTTCCACTTTATCTAATTCCAGTTTCTCTATTTCTTGTTATTAATTAGACCTTGTTCCAGCGGCTGCTCGAGATGGGCATTAGCAGAAGGAAAAATATTTTTTCTTTTACTATTAACTTTTCTTTTTGTATAGATACGATACACAGCATTGTTTCTACCATTTTGCAATTTGTGTGGCCATGCTAGTCTTCATTGTTACCAGATGTCCTTAAGGGACTATACTTTCTCTATTGTTGCCTAACTTTTCTCCATCGCCCAATCTATAGCCTGAATAAACGTATTCCACTTTTTGTAATTGTATAGTTTCTCAACTTTTATGAATTTTGCGATTTCTATCTCGGTCTTTCATTGTTTGTATTGTCTCAATGTATTCATTTATCTTATCTCATTGAAGTTTGAATCTTTGTTTTAAAAAAAGTGTATTCCCAGCTACAAGCCTCATGCAACGATTACAGTGATGTAAACCTAGTAGTTCACAATCAAGCATGCAAAGAGATTTGTGCTTATTGCCCAATTGGTGATGAGGATAGGAACCAAAATATTTGCATCTGTTTGAGCGGTTAAATTGATTGAAATTTCGTCTTGAAAACTAAGTTTATTTGCAGACCATTTAGTTTTTTTTTTTTTAAATTTCCATACGCATCTACCAACATTTTGTACTATTCAATTGGTGGAACAATGGCATTTTTTCTTGAATGTAGAATCTATCTCTGGACCAACTCGATTGGCTCCAGTAGATTCCGAGTTGGAAACCTCAAACGAGTTGGAGATTGACGTGAAGACACCAACAAGTAAAGATAACTCAAATCAGCCTGAGGATTGAGAAAGAAGAACCTCATACCTCATCCACTAACGGAGTTGGGTAAGCAAATTTGGCATTGTTAACAAGTTCAGAATGTTCTGATAAGTCATATATTAATGTGCAGATGGTCTAGTAAGCAAAGGTGCTGTTCTTAATTCCTACCGTTGCCTGCAGGAACGTTAGATGGCTGTCAGAGATTTGAGAGACCAAACGGGGTGGAAAGTGATGGGGACGAGAAGTTGGAGAGAAATAGGGTGCTCTACAGACGGTTCCAGATTGGTTGCTGTGGTATTCACTTCCATTTGCTTCGCCTAAACTGCCCTGTCTACTTGAAGCCCACTCTGCACCCCTTCCCCCAAATTAATGGTTGTTTATGCTTCGTTGTTCTTGGACGAAATTCACCAGCTTGTTATTTAAATGAGGTGAATTATCAAGTTATCAACCCCTGTTCTATCAAATCTATGCACAGCTACAATAAAAGAAATATCCCTTGTGTATGTATAAAGTAACTGATAAATGTTTTCCATTTCAAGTGGTTGAAGATTAGTTGCAATATTTTCTCCGACTGTTTGGAACTTTTGTGCTATTGGTATAGCAAGTTCTCTTTTATGGGTTCCTTATGTGTTGTTAGAACATTGATGATCTGCTTCTTGTTTATATATACACACACATATACACAACATATATAAATATATATACCAAACGGTGGGTGGAGTTTTTTTTACCCACTGTCGAATGCCCCTTAGTGTTACAATTTGGTCATTTAACATCTTATTTGTTTCCCTTTTTCACTAATCAAAAATGAAAAAAGATTAAGTAGATTTTGTTCTTATTTAATTTGATAGTGACTGTTGCCATAGGAATTCCTCATTTGTTTGATATGAGCCTCATCGTAGGTTGGTTAATGTAAACTATGAAAAGTTCGGAAGATGATGTTTAAAGTCCAAAAGTGAGGTTAGGAAATCAACCTAAAGTAAATTATATATGATGCCCAAGAATCACCCTTTATGTTATTCACTAAACTTTTACTTTTAAATATTTAGTTATTAGTTTACACATTTATTTGAATTGTTTTAGAAATATTTACAAGAGTGAGAAATGAAGGAGCAAATAATGCTTGTAGAGGACTTAGATTTAATTTCATTCCTAGTAAAAATGTGTGTTGCTTGCATGACATGAGATCATACTTGAATGCACATAAAAAAGTGTTTGTCATGCTCGTGTCAATGAATATGTCCAATGCTAATGTTCGGCGCACTTCCATGTCCAATGCCACTTTTATGAATAGAAAAAAATGAAACTATTTATAAAATATATAACAATAAAAATTCATAGACATCAATATATTTCAATGAAACTATTTACAAACTATATAACAATAGAAATTCATAGACATCAATATATTTCTATCGACACGAATCGAATTATAAAAACAAAAACAGAAATTTTACTGTATTTTGTAAATATTTTAGTTAATTTTGGTGTATTTAAAAATGTCCCTTATTTATATTATATTAAATATTAGCGACATTTTTATGATTATTTTTGTGTGTTTTATAGATTTTTCAAAATTGAATTCATATAAATATAAATATCAATGATAATCTAATGTGAATTAAAATTGGGGAGTCCTAAAAAAAAATAGACCAATTTTGAGGGGTTATAGATTTTAGGAAGCTTTTAAAAAAGTTGAGTTTTAGAATAAGATGGGGTATGAAAAGTCCACAATGTCCTTACATAAAAATTTTCTTTTCCTTTTTCTCATAAAAAACATATTCTCTCCTCTT
Organism: Cucumis hystrix; assembly: GCA_025688845.1. NCBI lineage: Eukaryota > Viridiplantae > Streptophyta > Magnoliopsida > Cucurbitales > Cucurbitaceae > Cucumis > Cucumis hystrix. The sequence goes on from CM046884.1 coordinate 26,573,057, forward strand.
TCTTTAACTTCTTTTCTAAGCCCTCTTGCCATTTCTTAGAATTTTTATTGTTACATATAATCTTTTTAGTCTTTAATGCTCTCTTAGGTGATACGTCTAAACTTTAAATATAGTACCCAAAATTAATTTTATAATTATGCTAAGTGATATTAATTTTATAATTATGCTAAGTGATTTGGGGTTGTTAAATATATATAGTATGTTCTTTTTGTTATTTTTTTATCTCACACTTATCTTACAACTTTCAAAATTGAAATTTCTAACCCCAAATCAAACTTATACGTGTTTGAGGTGATTTCAAACATATTTGAAGTTGAGAATTTCAAATGTTAACATTGCGAGATAAGTGCGAGATGTTCGTGAATCCAAAATTAACGTTTTATAAAATTTAGAGACAACAACAAACGCAAGTATCATTTTCTCTATAATTCTAAATTTTATTTTTTAAAGCATGCTTAGCCAATAATTGTTTACATAAATTTATTAGTGTGTTTTACCAATGTACTAAGGTTATGTTAAATTCTTGCAATGTGGGAAAGAGCTCATATTCTTTCAATAAAATCACCATAAATCATATAAAACAAGTATATAATTGATTTAAAATTGAACATTAAAAAGTTTCGTGAACTCTCCGATACAAAAAAAAAAGAAAAGAAAAACTAAAAACTTCTTAAAATATGTGTAAAGTTACATTTACATGCTTTTTACAAGATAAAAATTGTAATTAAAAATTTGGTAAATATAATAAATTCAATCTAAATTATCTTTAAAACACCTTGACAAGTATAAAACTAATTTGAAATTTGGTATTTTAAATTTGTAGGTCGCTAGATATTTACTAGATTAAAAAAAATAGCTAAAGAAATATTTCGAATATGTTATAAAATCACCATAAATAAGCTAAAAGAAGTATGGAATTGATTTGGGGTTTAACATTAATTTGAGATTCAACAGATTTATAAAAGAACGAGAGAAAAAAAAAGTGTAAACTTGATGCTGACGTGGCGAAAGTTCATTGGTGAAGACACGAATGTCTCCCAATAAAGCCATTTGCCTATTCTCCCTCCGCTAGTTTCTTCCCAAAGGGCAATTCGATTGTCAATTCAATTGTGAGTTAATAATATTATACTTTTGTTAGTTGAATGGAAAAGAGAGTGTGTGCTAATTGCTAAACAAGAATTTGAAATTTCGATTTGATTATACTTCCGATGGCGGAAGGACCGGAATCGATCCCTTCAAGCTCTCAATCCTCTTCTGCTCTGAAATGGCAGGACGACAATCTTGAACAAACCCAGGTGAAGGGTTTTTTTTTTTTTTTTTTTCTATTTTCGTTTATATTTTGTGGGAATTCGTTTTGTTTCAACTGGGTAATTTCAATTTCAGTTGAATTTCCATTTTCTGGCTGTGTTTCATGGAAGTTTGTTCCTAATGTTCTTCCTTAGGGTTTGTTTTCCTTTTTAATTGACAGGTTTATTTATTTATTGATTGATTAGATTTTCAATTGAATGTGGGAAACATGTGAATTTTAATCGACTTATACATTTGGAATTTTCTCTAGAAATTAATTGCCTGTAGTTTAGAGGGAAAGGTTTTCAAGAGTATGATATGAATTACATGGTTTTGGGAATGGACAAATCCCTTCACAATGGGCATTTGTAGGCATTTGAGGTCTGAGTGGCTCTTGTTTTATAGTGCGTATTGCGCTTTAAATGCTGATTATAAGATGAGTTTGGTGAGTTGCAGAAATTCTTTGAAGGTTTGGACAGAATGGAGTTCAGGGTTCATTCCTGTTCTAAGTTTACTTTTAAGTAAGAGTTGCTTAGGAATGTTATGAAACCATCAAGGCAGTTTCAATTTTGCACACAAATTAATTGAATTTGGCATTGAGTTGTTCCAGGATGGATCTAAGAGTTATGGTGATATAGTGTTTCCTTGGTGGAATACTGGTTTTTGGCCAAAGTTCTTTTTATTTGCTGGAGATAAATCTTCACGACTTCTATTTTCTCTATAGAGGATTCACGAGACCAACTTACACAATTGTTTTGGATATACTTAACACAGCGTCTGTTTTGTGGGGGATGGAAAGGACACTTACTTTTGGGAGGATCAATGAGTAGGGGAGAATCAAAGTCGATTTTTCCGCATCTTTTATCATTTATCCTCTTCCAAAATTGTACTATTTCGGACCTTTTGGTGAGATATGAGAATTCCATGTCTTTTTCTTTTGGGTTCCGTCGTAACTTGACCAATAGGGAAACGATGAAGGCGGCCTCTCTTTTTTCCTTGCTTGAGGGGTGCTCTTTTAGAGAGGGGAGAGAGATGTTTGTGTTTGGAATTCTAATCCTAGTCGGGGATTCTCTTGTAAATCTCTGTTTAGTCTATTGTTGGATCCTGCTCCTCATTAGGAGTCGGTTTTTGATGTGGTGTGGAGGACTAGGGTTCCTAAGAAAGTTAGGTTCTTTATTTGGCAAGTCTTGCTTGATTGGATTAATACTGTTGATAGGTTTGTTAGGAGGAGGACATCGCTTGTTGGGCCTTTTAGTTGCATGCTGTGTTGGCTGGTAGAGGAAGAGATCTTGATCATCTCTTTTGGGAGTGCCAGTTTGGGAGGGCCGTGTGGTGTTCCTTCCTTCAGTAGTTCAGTGTTAACTTTGCTGGTTTGAGGAGTGTTAGAACGACAATCGAGGAGTTCCTTCTCCATCCGCCTTTCAGAGATAAAAGGGGGTTCTTATGGCTTGCCAAGGTGTGTGCAGTTATTTGGGACATTTGGGACAAGAGGAATGATAGGGTGTTTCAGGGTAGAGAGAGAGGGCATAGTGAGATTTGATCCTTGATTAGATTTCACGTGTCCCTTTGGGCTACGATTTCGAAGAACTTTTGTAACTATTCCATTGGCAACATTTTACTTAGTTGGCCCCCTTTCTAATTAGGGTGATTTGGTTGGGCAGGTTTTTTTGTATGTGTTTGTATTCTTTCATTTTTTCTCAATGAAAGATGTTGATTTCATAAAAAAAAAAAAACTTAACACAACATAAGATATATCTTTATGCCTCCAATTTTTTTACAGAGGATTCGACTCGATCAACTGACACATTTATTCTGTTTATTGCAGCCATCAGTCCAAGCACGACTTTGCTTTCATACTAAATGATGTTGAGCTAGAAAGAAAATAGTTGCTATTATGGGAGAACTTATTAATTCGTTAGAAAATGATTGTTGTAGCAGTTAAATAATTCATTATGCCATACTGATTGCAGAAGTTCTATCTAACATAAAGGCATAACGTGTAATCTCTAGTGTAACTAACAGAATTGAATTTGACTACTAAGTTTAAGTACTTCTGGTTCCATTCAATCTTCCTTTCATGGACTACCACTTGTAATGTGTTCTTTAAAAGTTTTAAGTTTAGCGTATCCAATCAAAATGTGTTTCATTGATTTGTTTCTAGCAATCTGAATTAGAAGAGAGTGCTATTGCAAATGTTTGTTTTAGTTTTTTGTTAATGCCTTTTACTTGGAGAGACTATTCTTGCTGAAATTTTTTCTTGATTTCAGGTTCCTAAAATTCCCAGTTTCCCCACTTTTCCAAATGGTAATCTGCAAATGATTCCAATCATGTATCCTGCACTTGTTCCTGGATCAGCTTCTTCGGAAAATCAAAATCGTGGAGCTGGTATTTATGCAGTTCCTTCTTTTCCATCAATGGGGGGACCCATTATTGGAATGACGACTAACAATCTTATTCCTCTGACTTACAGCATACCCACGTTAGTATCTCTACCATTGTTCTAAAAAGCAAATTGAAAAAAGTAATTTATAGAATGGCATTTTGAGGTTTCAATAGGGATTTGATAGAGATGTTTTTCATGTAATGTTCATGTGTCCTATACAAGCTAAGCTACTTTTACGATAATCTTGAGACTCAACAACTTTTACTGAAGACATTTTTTTTTTCATAATTTGATATAATGTCTAGGAAGAACATATCATATATAATTTTGAATGGATAACGAGTTGAGACTTATCGACTTCTTTCACTTGTAATTTTCAATTTGTTGGTTTTCGGTGGGTGATGATTTATTTACTTAGAAGGAGAGATTTGTTCAATTGTGTTCACACATATTTTTTATATTTAACTGTAGTAGATCTGATACCAGTAATAGAACAAGTCCTGAGGGTGGCTCAGCAGTTGAAGAGAATGGGCGAGTAGAAGGACAACAACAGCCACAACAGCAGCAACCAGCACCCCAAAGACAAGTCGTTGTTAGAAGATTTCAAATTGCGATACAGATTGATTTGTTGCTGATATTGAAGCTTGCTGCTGTTATTTTCCTTGTTCATCAAGATGGTTCAAGACAAAGGCTTATTGTTTTGGTGATTTGTGCTTCACTAGTCTATCTGTAAGCATTCATATTCTTTAACTATTACTAGTTCCTTTTTTATTTTTGGGTTTGAAGGAAAAACTAATGCTAGTTCCTTATTTGGATGAATTTAGTTATAGGTTAACATAACATAAAATGGCTGCCATTGGCTCCTACCCTTTCGTAGGTTCCGGTATTACTTAATAGAATTGTTTGACAAATCTTGTTATAAATTAATATGATCTTTTCCCAAATGGCATTTCATTTCTTTATATTAGTGAAGCTATGTATCTAGCTGATCCTCTCTTGGATATATCACAGATATCAAACTGGAGCACTAACACCGTTGATACGATGGCTGTCACAAGGCATGCAAAGGGCAGCTGCACCTCCCCATCCCCCGAGACCGGGTGTTAGGGCAGATAATGCTCTGGTCGCTCCTCCAGCTGCAAGGCAAGAAGGTCAGAACGCTGCTTTTGCAGGTATATTTTTGCTTAATAGCATGTTGACCTCATAATGAGGTCCTGAGGTGCAAGGTTTGGTGAACAACAGATTTTGGGCCTTTTTTTATCTATTAAGTCACTAAATTTTACGAAAATTCTCTTACAATGGCAGAGGGACAACCGGGGGCGGAGGTTGAGAACCAACCTGCGAATGAAGCAAATCAAGGTGTTGAAAATGAGAATGTTGCAGAGGCTGGTGCTGGTGCTGGAAATGGTGGTCTCAACTGGTGGGGAGTGGTGAAGGAAATCCAGATGATAGTCTTTGGCTTCATTACTTCCTTGCTCCCAGGCTTTCATAACCACATGGACTAAAACTTTACTGGAAAGCTCATGAACCAATCTGAAGCTGGAAACAATTTTTTTTTTCTTTTCCTTTGAACAAACAACTTAAAATGTTATGAAGGATGCTGGACAAAACCGGTTTGTATAGACTGAAACAATGAAATTTAGCAGTGGATTATGAGTTTAGCTTCGATCAGTTTCTTGTTTGTATTTTTAACATGTTAGAATTCGAGTTTGATTTGTGCTTTTCCATTGGAGAAGTTATGAGAAGGAAGCTGAATTGCTCCAACTAAGAGGCTGTTCTTACCAAGAGAGAGGAGATATCCATATTGAATATTCATATTGGGCTTTTCATTAATGCCTAAACTTTATAGAAAAAGTGTAAATATTTGTTTTTCGTCTTCCTGCTATAAGTTTATTATGTATTAAACAAGCATTATATTAGAGGGAAAAATATTTTTTAAAAAAAGTTAATTTGTTAGATTAAAAAAAAAAGATATTGAATATGTCCATTACCTTATTAAATACAAAATTTCAAATTTCAAATATCTAACTGATTTTCTAAATTATGAATTTTAAGATAATTTTTCAACTTCAAGGCTTACATAAATAACTTTGAACGAAAGTTAGCGTTCCCAAAAAGTTTTTTGAAACATTTTTAAAGTTTACTTTTTTTTTTCCTTTTTATCAAAGGAGTTTTTAATAAAATTTGACTAAATTTTAGCTTTTATCAAAGGCTAAATTTAGAAGTAAACCTAAATATTAAAAAAAAAAATTGGAATGTACATTAATGTCAATGAAATATCAACATCAACAATACAACAAAACAGTTTGTTGATGCACTTTTTGTTAGGTACAAATAATAATATTTAACATAATAACACCTGTTAATAAAACACATTTGCTTTACTAATAATAATAAACTGCCCCTTGAAAAAGTACTCTTAAAGATCTCTTCCTTACTTTTTTTAATATGAACATGTGCTACCTAAATTCCAACCAACAACAAATATTTTATTTTTTTTTTTTAAAAAAAGAATTGTTTTAGATGAAATTCAATTTTTTTTTTACAAATTGTTTTAAATGAACTAATCAAATTGAAAATTTAGATGTTTTTAAGTTTTTTTTTTTTCTTCTGACAGGGAGAACTATTTTTATTGAGATGGGAGTTCTCATCGACGATATTACTTTTTTGTTAACAACATTGTGTTAATATTAATCATCTTTGTTATTTCCCGTGAGCGAATAACAAATACGTTGAATCGTTGATCATGTATGGGTCGTAGTTTTGGCTCTACTCAAGGTTACTCGTGGATTTGAAAAAGATTCTTTTCTTGATGGTGTTATTCTTTCCTCTTTGATGTGGTGTGGTGTTGGCGCGGTTGTTTGTAGTGTTTAGTCGTTATGTTAGCCTAAAAAAATTTGAAAATTAGGATATAGAAATCGATTTTAATACACATATATAGTTAACAAAAATTTATTCTAACAAATTTATGCAAAATCAATCTTTCCAACTACTACTCAAAGTTAAGTCTTCCATTTATAAGACTCTAAAAAACAATGCCAAACACAAATCTAAATCAATAGTTACTTCCTATGACATTAAAATTTGTTGTAGTTTTTCAAAGGCAATTTTGAATAGTGTTATCATATTTGGTAGGGGTTGGGGGCTATTATTGTTGGCTTTTTTTTTTTTTTTTTTTTTCAATTTTAATTTTTGACTTCAAAGGCTACTATTATTAATGTTAATGTTAATGTTTACATGGACTCTTTCTATATTCACATGGTGTGACTTTATAATAATAATAATAGTTGTACTAAAGTGAGTCCATGGCCCATACTTTACCCAATCTTCAATCCACATCAACTTGTGTGTACAACTATATACATGCATCAACTGGCCCCTAACAATTAGTCAAAAAATTCACATACTCGATCATAAATATCGACCTACCATAACTCATCGTTTAACACTCACCTATACTTTTGAAGGTGGAGGTTTGTTCTAAGATGGCATCGATTTATCTTATCGTGCAACGGTTGAAGCAAAATCATAGTCAAGATAAATTTCTAGTCCACATATTAGTTGCTTCTCTTTCATTATTTTCATTTGTTGTTTTGTCACCTTCACAAAGCCATCTTCTAGTCGACCGTTTTGAACACAACCACATGTTTTGATTTTCTTAAAAAATATAAAAATATAAAACGTACGTTTTTAACCTTAGGTTTTGGATTTAGTTTTTATTTGGTACTTATAAGGTCGCATAATGTTACACATTTAGTTTTTAAATTTTGAATTTGGTTTCAACTTAGTCACTAGAATTTAATATATTATAGTTTTATAATCTTTCAGACTTGAGTTCTGTTTTAATTCGATCCTCAAATTTATAGATTTAGATCTTCATCACTTTATGATAAGAAAGTCATTTTTAAAGCAAATCACATGTTTCACAAAAAAAAACAACTTAACCAATTCTAAATATACAAATATAATAGACATTGATGATATAGTTAGTAACTCCGAGATCTATTGTCAAATTTTCCGACTCCAATTATTAAAAAAAAAATACACATAAACTAAAAAGTAGTTAACAAAAAAGCATGCCTACGTGTAAATTGGATATTAGGAGTGTTTAATTTTGATCAATTTGACTAACACTATATATATATATATAAGTGGTATTAAATAATATTCAAGTAAATTAAGAGTACTTTATAGGTCTAATTTAGATCACATATGGGTTTTAATTAATTCAAGTCAAACTATATATATCTTATAATATAGTTAATTAAAAAGAATGTCCTTTTTAACTTTGCATCATTATTAATAAACACAAACACATACATTATTCTACTTCTTCTAATATTCTCTTCAAAAGAAACTACTCTCCAACAACTTTAGAAAAACTAAAGTATTTTGTTGCACATCTATTCCTTATAATGCTAAAATCATCCCTAAATTACAACCTTTAACATTTGAAAACCAATAAATTTATGTTCAATAATGTTAGACGACTTATTAACCATTATGATAGGAATTTTACCATTATTTTTATTCATATTCTTTAAAATTTAGCCATATTACTCAATTTTCATAAACGTTTCAAAATTTTCGTTGAAATATAAATTCTTTAGTAATTTTGACATAAATTGATGTTGCCAACATGTGACCTAAAATAAAAATTTAGACCACTGCATCGATTTAGGTCAATCATTGTCACACAATTCCAAGCTTGGATTCCGTGTGAAAATTTTTACATTCATAATCTAATGGATTCTATGATAATTGTTGAAAAAATTCGTTTATCAAATATTCAAGAATAATATATATTGCAACTTTTGAAAGATAGTAAGTCAGGAAGTTCAGAGGACGGAGCAAAGAATTTGAGAACAAGAAGCAAGAAAGTGGAAGTTAGGGTATCTTGTAGAAGGAGGAATCGCCGATCAAACTGATCTTGATTCAAGGGCGGACATGAAAGAGTGCGTAAATCCTCAAATTATGAATTCAAAATCTCTCACTCGTTTTACTTTCATCATATATATTAACCTACCCATATAACAATGGAAGGATATCTTTGAATAATTCAAGGATTTTTGTTATAATTTACCTTACATTTATTATCTAGAATTGATTTTAGTATTTGAATCTCCACTCACCCTACATTGAACGAAAACGAAAATGAACAAAAAAAAAATATATATATAACGGTCCAACAAAACATTGAAGGTATAAAAATATTTACAAATACAATATAATTTATCTCAACGATAATTGATTTATGTTGTTTCCTTCAACTCGAAGGTTCCATCATCACTCTCCAATTATTCTACTTAAAACTAAAAAATAAAGAAAGAAAAACGAAGAGGATGATATTGAATAGTGATGTTGATAAGGTAACTTGACGTCTGCTATAGGTTGCATCCAATTAATAATTAGTTGGGACTTTTGTCAGAGCCAAACCCAACTACTAGTGCCCATTAATATTCACCCACGAATTCATCTAACTCATTTACTATATACTATCTCCAACAACAAATAAAAATGTCTAACAAATATCATTTTCCTTTCTATAGTTTGGATTTTATACATCTTTAGTTCGTACACGTTGAATTTGACATAATATATCTTTTTGGCATGAATGTTATTGTTAGAAAAAAAAAAACATTTTTTTCTCTAAGTTTGAGTTTAATGTTTATTTGTGTTTGAGTTTTAAGCTTGATTTTAATTTAGTTTAAAAGTTTTAAAATAATAATATACTTTTGTTATTAAATTTTGAGTTTTGAGTTAATTTGGTTTTTAGGGTTCGATATTTATATTTTTAACATTGTACTAACTTTAGACTTTGGTGCTAGTTAACGTCGATAAATTAATTTGAGATAACTATGAAAGTGAAAATTTAAAATTAATTTTAATATTGATAAAAGGATAATGAAACTTACTTATCATACATTCCATAATTCTTTTAAATTAATTTCTGAAAAATGAGTGTTATAATGAAAAACAAAGCTAAGAGTGCAAAATTTTATTATATAGTCCAAAAGTAAAAAAAGTTAAATAAAAAGATAATTAAATTTGTCAACCTAAGCATGATTCAATTACACATAGGACATACATTTTCGATCAATAGATAAAGGAATTAAACGCAAACTTCTATAAAGTTGAATGGTTTATTTGATAGAAAATTGAAAATAGGGAAATCTATCATTTGAGCCATGTTTGAGTCAGTGTCCTCTGAAGAGATCTTACGTACCAATAAAGAGTTGAATAAATATTTATTAATTGACTCAGTAGGACAACAAAATTTAAAGTTTATAGTTTATAAACGTTGGGTAGTCTAAAATTTCTTGATCAGTTCGTCCTTTTTTAAAAAGGATGGAAATGGTCTAAGGGGAAAACCCCTCTGTGATGGTCTTAAATGTTACAACAAGGACAAGTTTGTTTGTTTCTTCTTCCTTTAGACTCCTCTTGAATTTATGGTTTAAGATGCAAAATTTCACTTCTTGCTGAGGCTTTTTAGTCACATTTATATTTCATTGTTAATGAGAGAAAAATATAGTTTCGGTCTCTAAATAGTTATAGTTTTTCTTGGGTATGGTGTCGCTCATAAATGATTGCTTCATTTCAAGAGAATAACCAATTTAGAGAAATGACACAACTATTTGAATGACAACAAATAAGTTTGCTTTTTTTTTAAATTTGATATATGAATTTGGTTTTTAGTTCTCTATAATTTTACCTTCTCCAAAAAGTATTTCTCTTCATTTTCAAAATCGTTGAAGAAAATTTGGTACATTCACAAAGTTTAGTTCGTTATTGATCTTCTAGAAGAAAAATAATATGTTCTATCATGTGAGACAATTACTCTCAAACTCGAGCACTAGGGTGAGTAGAATAGTTTTAAGGAACAAAGTGAATTCATTGAGCTGATCAAATCTTTAATATATATGTTGTATGTGTTTTACTGCTTTGATATGGTTGTGATATTGATAACAGTAGATTGATCTATTTGGTGTTGGATTCAAACTGTCTTCACGATTTTAGTCTTTTAAAATTTTGAGTTTGACTTCAATATATAAAATGTTGCAATTTCACCTGTGGAGTTTGAGTTTTATTTTAACTTGCTACTTGTGTTACAATATTTAAATTTATAATACTTTTTTTACAATAATACTCAGTCACATTCTTTGACGTTAATTAATATTTGATAAATAATTTAAGATAGTGTTCGATGAAGTGAAATTTTAAGATTGGTTTTAACCGTGAATGAAAAAGATAATCAAACTTAGTTAATAATCTTTTAAATTAATTAATAGACATTAAAACTAAATGACAACGAAAGTTAAAAGTGTAAATTAAAATTTAAAACTTAATATCAAATATTCGATACAAAACTCAAATCTTAAAAATAAATTCGTACGTAACACTGTAACATTTAAAATTTTCTAAACTAAATAGAAGAACTAACTCAAAACATAAAGACAAAAAATGCAACGAACATTTTGAAACATAGAAATGTCGATAACGAAAACTAAACTTCAAACCTAGAGACTACCAAGATGTGAGATTTTAGAGACCACCAAGATATGAGATTTTAGCCTATCTAGGACTCATCTTGGTTCAAACCTACTAAAAACTATTCAATCACAAAATTGTTATGTGACAAATTTTTTAAAATATATATATATATATATATTTTGAGTGATCTAGAGGAGATAGACGAAGACTAATACGTAATCTAAGTTGCATCCAAATATTTGTTTGAAAACATATTCATTTTTTATATTTTTTTTTGTGTACATGAAAAGAGAAGCATAGACATGAATACAACCTACATTATTTATTTTTTTAATTTGTTATATATTTGGCACCCAAGAAAAACATTATTTATGGCATAAGAAGGTACACTTTTAGGGTAATTTTAGCTAATTTTAGCTTTTAGAAACAAAATTGGATGAGGAAATTAAATCTGTATACAAATTCTTGGGACAATTGGAAAAAGGGGTTGTTTTAAAAAAATTTGAGAAAAATGGGTGTTTTCAAAACTATTTAGGTAAAAGGGGTGTATTTTTTGGCATTTTGTGGAGTGTGTGGACTATCTATCCTTTTTCATTGGTTATTCATCCTTGTTCCTGAAAATCAAAGGAAATTCTCTCAATTTTATTTATTACTAAAATTAGGATACATATAAGTCTTAACTAGTCTAAAATAATTTCAACAGAAAAAACCCATTTTCTTCCCGCCTAAAATAATTAAAATTTTAAAACATTTATGAAATGTATTGTGTATAAATAATTTCACGTGACAAAAAAATCTAAATTTCATTCATTTCTCTTCCATTTTTTGGTACCCTGATTCGGTTTCATAGATTTCCTTACTTTAAATTTCAATGGGAAAAACCCAAAAGAAAAACTCCTAAAATTTCTCAAATACTTTCAAACTCCACCTAGAAAATCTTTAGAACTTCTATTCCATAAGTCTTTATCTTTGTCCTTATTTGGGCAATGTCCTTATTCCAAGAACAAAATTGATTGTTCAACCATGTCACTTTTAAAAGTTCTGTTTGTTTTTGGTCTCGATATAGATTCAATTCCAAGATAGTCTAGTAAAACGGGTGTTATTTGTGAAAGATGGAGAACATTTGGTGCTACTTCCAACCATCACCCAGTTAAATTCTATCTAAAATGTAATGAAGTCAAGCATCAAAGACAATTTATGATTTAATGCAGTGGGAAATACTTAAACTTTAAAATACTATCATGTTACATAACTTGAAAAAAACAACAAAAAAACTCCTACGTTTTCAGTTAAAGGAAACACTTGCCTCTTATCACGCTTTTCCTTCACTCAACAGCAACATCATGCTTTTGGTCTGTTTTCAAAGAACAATTCTGAAATTGCGAAAAAAAAAATCGAACTCAAATGTAAGATCACAGCTAAAATGAAAAATTTAATCGTAGAGATCAAAATTTAAGCATCTTCTAATAGTACAGGAGCTGCAAAAGAGCTCTTTTCAACCTCTGAATAACCGATTGAATGCTAACGTTCGTACAGATGTGTGTGTATAGTGGACATCAGGATTCTGCCCGAGCATTGTTTCTAGAGGTCCCATTTTGGAGGGTTAGTCCTTTTCTCTTAAACAAATTTTTCTGCAAGACGTTGATGAGAAATAAGGATGACATGATAAGAAGTAATTACAAATGTTTCTAAGCGTTTTAAAGACTTGAAGTATAGTGAAGAAAAATGACTTTGGAACATATACATATACTAGTTAAATAGGTTGTAACTTATAAACTTTGTCAAAACCTAGTACTTTAATCTCTAGTCTACAGCCCCATGAGATTTAAATAGGCATTTTCAAATTTCCCACCTAAACAAACATGTTGCATCACATCCAATCCATTGATGAAAGAACACATACTGTTTGAATTTTTTTCCAAGCCACTAACCAGCCCCTCCTTATCTATGATCGGCGATCAACTCCTCGACCTCTAATTACATTTAAAAGAGTGATGCAAAATCATTGTGTGAAAGTTCAAACCTTGGATGGAATGGATCCCACCATCACTCTCTTTCTATTCCCTTCAAAACCACATTATTTTCATAGCAAGAGGGGCCTCAAAGCTTCTTCCAATTAACATAAAAGAAGAATGAAAGAGAGGAGAGAAAGGGAAAGTGGTTCAAAAGCTATGGAAAAAAAGTAAAAGAACATGGTCCACTCATTGTCACATGTTAGATAGATGATAATGTTAGGGCAAGACAATGAAAGACAGAATGCTTTTGGAGCCTTCTCATCCAGATTTTAACAAACTAAAATATGCAAACGTTACAAGAAAGTTCTTTGGAGATTTGAAATAACCCAAAATAAAGAAAAAGGAAAACCCCAATATGTACAAATTTCAGAATCTGAAACTATGTTTTACCAGAACCACATGAAATTATTGGAACATAGTTCGTTCAATTAACTTTCTATTCAATAATTGAAACAAACAGAAAGAGGACAATTGAATATTAAACAAATATGGATTTAATTGGGAACTCACGGAGTAACGATCTCAGGCGGTTTGTCCGGGGGTCATCGCTGGAGTTGGAAGAGAGAGAGGGATTAGAAGGGAGAGGAAGAGGAGCGTGTGATAACCCAGCGGAGTCTTTGATGAGTGGAGTAGTAGTAGTGGTAGTGGAGGTTCCAGGGAAATCGAAGTCGATCCGGTGAGAGTGAGGGAATCGAGAAGGTCTGTTGAAGAGAGTGGAAATTGCAACCGAATTCGGTGAGGATGGTGGAATCGGAATTGGGAGGGAAGAAGAAAAGAGCGTCGGAGGTTGAAGTAGAGGAGGAATCGACAGTGGAGAAAGGAGGCAGAGGAGGAGAATCGGCCTATAAAGGAAGAGGGAGGAAGTGAGAGAGAAAGGAGAGGGAATTAATTAATTAAAGAGAGTTAGGGTTTGAGAAGAGAAAGGGAAAACGGAGTGTACGTTACAGAAAGAAGAAGAAGAAGAGGAGGAAGGGACGCGCTAGGAGAAGAAGGTGGTGGTGGATCGGCCAAATGGGTATATCGCAGGATAGGGTTTGTTGATTAGAGAAACGGAAATTGAGAGAGAGGACGAAGAAGACGAGAGAGAGAAGGGGAGAGGAGAGGAAGACTTGACCGTTAGAGAAGAGGGGAAAGAAAAATTTTAAATGTGAGAGACCGTACAGGGAGGTTTTTATTAGAACAATTGAAGAAGAGTTAATCTTTCTTTTTCTTTTTCTTTTTTTTTTTTTTTTGGAAAATTTTACTTAATTGGATCTAGACATTTTGTATAACTTTGCAAATTAGATTTCGATAATCATATTTTTTTCTATTAGCACCATTTTTATTTGTTTTTTCATCTTTTTGTTCCACCAAGTAAATATTTTAAGTCATTTGCAAATTAGATTTCAATAATCATATTTTTTTTAAAAAAAATGAATTCATAATTTATTTAATATAGAACTAAAAAGGGAACTAATTTAAAAGATAGTAATTAAAATCAAAATATTAACACACATATAACAATATTTAGTTAAATTTTTAAAAAAAAAATCCTTCTTAATTTTGTTGTTTGAATAAAAAATAACCTTAAACTTTCAAAAGTTAAAAAAACTTTTAAAAATAATTCAAAAATACATTTACACGAAGATGAAGATATTGACATGCTTCTCTAAACAACTTTTCAAAACAATGTTGGGTGAATTTTGAAAAAAGTTTAAAAAACTAGGGGCCGTTTTTTAAACAAATTATATATATAGTTTTTTTTTTTTTTCAGCAGAGTCTATACTCTATCTCTCTCTTTCTTTTTTTTTTTTTTTCATTTTTTAAGGTGAGTGAACGGCCTCTCTTCTTCTTCTTTTTTTAAATCCATTTTATTTTTAGTTTATTTCTTTATTTTTTTCCTTTTTTTCCCACCTATTATCCATCCCATCTTACTTATTGTTTTTTTTCTTTATATTGTTTATACTTCTCAACCAAATTTATTTTAATTTTAAAAAATCCTAATTTTAGAATTAGAGTTAGTTTAGAATAATCTTCAAACGTTTAATTTAAAAATGAATCCTTTTAAGAAAGTTAGACTTAAACATGCACGCTATTCACCACCCCTACTTAAAAGTTAAGCACATATTCATGAGTTATATCACAATATATCCCACAAACCCGAGCTCAATGTTCAAGGGTTGACATCATGTTTTTATGATCAAGTAGCTTAGAAGCTATAATGTCATTATTTAAGAAAAAAAATTTGAAACTTTTTTAAGTTTGGGCAAATTTGAAACCCCTAAGTTTAGACTAAACATGTGCAAGCAAGTACCCTATTACCCCACTCTAAAAAAATTGTTTTGACCTCAAAGACTTTTGAAAATCAAAGTAAAAGGAGAGAAAAATAAGGGAGGAACGAGTGGATCTCCCCGGATCGACATCCTTACTTTGGTTTGAAGTTGCACTGGATAAACCTCTTCATCCTTTTTCATTGGTTATTCATTGATAAAATGAATTGGTATATATATATATATATATATATATGAATGAACACAAGTTTTCCTTATTTGAACCCAAGTGCAAATTCAATTAAGGTTTCTTGGTGAGTCTAGAGTCGAACATGAGGACTTATACTAAAAATATATTTATATTTTAAAAATGATCTTAAGGTGATGAATATAAATGATGCATCGGAGGAAAACTAAAAATAACTATTTAATTACAAAGGACAATATAATGATATATCCATTTTAAGTGTTTAAAGCCACATTTATCTTATCACTAAGATGCTTGCGCAAGTTGATTTTAAACGAAAGATTAACTTTATCTCTAAAAGTTATTTCTATCCTTGTTTTATCAAAGTTTCACAATCACTTATTCTCTCAAGCGTCGATTACTTCTACTTAATCGATTTATCAAATTGATTCAAGTAATAAGTTAAGCACACATT